>CM076966.1:21985063-22507563 GCA_039105355.1 Benthosema pterotum | reverse complement strand
CGCTTCCAACCCTGACCACTATAAACCCTGACCACGCTTCCAACCCTGACCACTATAAACCCTGACCACGCCTCCAACGGTTTGTTGGTAAGACCCTGACCACTATAAACCCTGACCACGCCTCCAACGGTTTGTTGGTAAGACCCTGACCACTATAAACCCTGACCACGCTTCCAACCCTGACCACTATAAACCCTGACCACGCTTCCAACCCTGACCACTGTAAACCCTGACCACACCTCCAACGGTCTGACTGATTGAATGGGACCTGAACAGAAATAAGACACAAGGTCTTTCTTCAGAACTCCTTTTAGACCAGTGCTTGCCTGACTTTACTGTGTACTGTTTGGTTTTTATTGTCTAATAAAATTATCAATCAATCAATCACCAAGTCAATCACCAAATACGTTTAATTGCCTATTCACTGACAAATGCTGGATTGATTTGTATGCAAGCTTGATTTTTTTTCTCCCTAGAGACAGTATTTGGGTATTTAGCATTGGGGAAGGGGTGTACCTGCACTAAAGTTCCAGTAGTGTTCTTATTGGTTAAAGACACATCCGGTTCATCTCAGGTAAAGGACGTGGTGGGCTATGACATCCTGGGTCACTGCTACTTCACGGAGGACGGTCCAGAGGAGAGGAACACGTTTGATCACTGTCTGGGTCTGATGGTCCGAGCAGGAACGTTGCTGCCGTCCGACCGCGACAGCAAGATGTGTCGCGACATCACTGACGGCGCCTTCCCTGGATACGTGGCCAACCCGCGTCAGGACTGCAGGTGTGTGGATGTGTGTGTAGACAATTGTTCACTCGCAGTGAGCGACCGTGAACTTTGAAGTAAATAAAAATGCTACTATTATAGAGAGAAGTGTTTTCTCGCCATACACAGACTTGACTTGAACACATAGAGCAAAAGCAATATACAGAGAATTAGTTCTGAGTTTGTTCAGAGTTGCATGTTTATTTTCAGAAGGCAATGCACAGCGCAGCAACCCTTCCTTTGCCTGGTGGAGACAGTTGGGACTGTTTTATAAAGAAGAGAGAGTCATTTGACACCCTAAGGTCTATACCCCTTTGTCCTAAAATGGGGGGATCACAGGATCATGATAAAACAGGCCAGGTAGGGGATAGAAGGTGTGGCCAGTAGCTATTTCAGTACCAAGTAGCCGTTCGTCAGCATACAGTTCTACACAGTAGAGCCAAAAGTCTCTTCATATTATACTGAAATACCTCCCCATTGGCAGTGATGGAGCTAGCCAACCGAGCCGATAAATCATTCTCTATCTCCCGTTCTCTGCCCATGTTTTCACTAACCTTTGCAGAATCACACCATCGCAAACCATACCTCCATTTCATTCAAATCCACCTGAAAACGGTCCCATCGTAGGCAAGGCTTTGAGACTCAATCTCCCAGAAGTTGAGCGTCATCGTCTTTTTTGTTTTTTCTGTTACTTGATCCTAATGTGTCACAGGAGTCTGACAGAAACCCTCTTTGTCTAAAAGTTAACAAAAAAAAAACATCAAATTAAACATTCACAACAAAAGACGGGTTCATCGTTTTCTGCAGGCGTTTTCTGGATTTTCTGCATCGTTTTCTGTTAAACATCCATACGCACACACACACACACTCACACACACACACACACACACACACACACACACACACACACACACACACAGACACACACACACACACACACACACACACACACACACACACACACACACACACACACACACACACACACACACACACACACACACACACAGTTCCATTCATGTGATAATGACTGATAGAGGTTGATATGACAACATGCTGTCCTGTTAATGAGTTTTTTGGTAGATTCCTCCAGATCAGATCAAATTATTATTCCCATGGCCGACCCTCAGTGTATTTATATAAAAAAAACAAGGCAGACTTCCATTTAATCATTCTGCTAACAATTAATCATAAACATTTAATCAAACATCACGCTAACAGTATCAGTGGAAAATAGTTTAGCATTTGCTGTGATTAATTTCCACCGAGATTGTTGCAGTCCCGCCAGCACGCACACATGCATGCACAGTTTGCACACGCACGGACGCACGCATGCACACACACACAAATACATGCACACACACTCACACACACACACACACATGCAAATGTGACCAGTAAGGATGCATACTTTTACAAGGCTCCGTAATGTTGGATTCCATTTGGACCTCAATTTCCTCATACATTTCCAAAGGTACTGTATATATATAAAGGCGTTCATGTCGTGGACAAAAACAGTTCGGGTTGTGACAAATCATGGCAATAAACATCATTTTTTGCAGGAGGGGCGAAAGCCAATTGCGACTGCGACGGCCGTTGTGACGATTTTATAACCCTCACAACCATTTTGCATAACAGTCATGACTGTTTTGCATAACAGTCAACTGTTTAACATAACAGTTGCGACCGCGTCGCATAACGATCGCAGCGATTTCCATAACAGTTGAGGATTAAGGTTAGGTTTAGGCATAGGTTTTACAGAGGTTATGTTTAGGTTAGGGTTAGGAGTTTTGTATGAAAATATTGTGTCATGATTTGTCATGACTCACCCAAGTAGGCATTGTACTATACTTTTTTTTTTACTAATACTTTTTGAAAAGTCTGTGAGGAAAACAAATTCACTTCTGGAACAGTCAACTAGGCGGGGCTGCAAGGCTCTATCAGAATCAACCAGACAAATCACTACACCCACAGGATGGAGAAATAAGAGCTGTCAGTAAATCATCTCTGCAAGCTTCCATATGTTCACATGTTGAGTCAAATTAAGCCGCAGGCTCCACATCTACAGGAAAACTGCAACGTGGATTGCTTTGTTTGTGCGTGTGCATGTGTGGTGCATGTGCATGTGACGCATGCACACGCACGCACGGACGCACGCACACACACACACACACACACACACACACACACACACACACACACACACACACACACACACACACACACACACACACACACACACACACACACACACACATACGCAGGGGAGTGATAACAATGTGGCATCCATGAAGGCACACTGCTAACTGTAAATAGTTTGTGGTTTTATAGTTTCTGCTCCTCAGTCAGTATTTCTTAATCACTGGCATCCCAATGGACTAATTAAAGACAGATTTATTATTATTTATTTATTATTACAAAAAACATTGTTTTTGGCATGGTGTTGTGAGCTTGTAAATTGACACGGTTTTCCCGTGACAACAATAAAACTAAATAGTTAATAAACAGCAACCATGTGACATTTTTTAGAAAATTTCGATCATACTGTATGTTTTTAATTGTGATCAAAAGTAATTCAGGGAATGTTTGCGTTCCACTTTTTCATGAAATATTTTCAGTTTGAACTACTTTTCTATTACACATAGTTATGATAAATCATGATTGAATTCCAGTCATCCAGAATTAACTGGCTCAAAATATTTCGGATCAAAATATGAAAATCAAATAAGTACAATAACATAAGTTGGCATAATGTAGTAGATTCTCTTTCTCCCTCTGGCCAAATTTAGACAGAAATATAGAGGTCAACGTCAGGCTGGTGCCTGCAACGTTTCCACCACCATCAGTGTGTGAATGTGTGGGTGAATGTGTGAATGTAATGTAATGCCTGTCTGTCTCTCTGTCAGTGCGACCTCGACTTTCTGGATCGCCAATCCAAACAACAACCTGATAAATTGTGCTGCAGCGGGCTCAGAGGTGAGTCTGATTTTCTCTCTGTCTGTCTGTTTAACTGAGCCACAGGAATCGTTCGAGAGAGAATTTAGAGTGTAATTAATGTTGAAGGAATTATTCGAATGGACGACAGTCTGTCAAAAAGATAATAACCTTCCTGTAATTTGCATACAGATAGTCAACCTGAAAGGTAGTTGTCCATGGAGTTTGAAGTTGCATTCTCACTACTTTGGTAGACTTGATGCAAATGGGGGAGAATGATTTTGGCATATTTAATCTTAAGATTTCACGCTGCACTGTCATCTGCAGCAATTGGAACTGCAGCGGGGACCTTTATCAATGTGTTCAATTCATAAACTACACAGTGAAATATAATAGGCTTACTAATTAAAGTTATAGGACTTTAGGAGTAGGACAAAATTCGGTGGGATGTTAGAAACACGGTTCATTGATGTACAGAGGAGATTTCACAGTACACCTGCCAAACGAAGCGCACTTTCCAACAACACGCAGCAGGATTTGTTTTAATCTCAGTACAGAAAATCTTTCTGGTGTGAAGGCGATGTTAAAAAAAGGGAGAAGAATCTGGGGCATGCAGACCATTGTCCAGGGTGTTTTAGAGAAGGGAGAAGAATCTGGGGCATGCAGACCATTGTCCAGGGTGTTTTAGAGAAGGGAGAAGAGTCTGGGACATGCAGACCGTTGTCCAAGCTGTTCTAGAGAAGGGAGAAGAGTTAGGGTGTTTAAGAGAAGGGTGAGGAGTCTGGGACGTCTGGAGCGTTGTTTTAGAGGAGAGAGAATGCACAATGCAATATACTCATTATGCTCTTCTTTGAAGAGTGCCTAATGCCATGCTTGTATTACCTTTTGAACTATTATTGCTATATTTTGCAATGCCCCACTAACTGATGTAGTAAGAAGTTGTCTTTTCTCTTTGTGTGCGTGCGTGTGTCCCCTCCAGGAAACAGGGTTCTGGTTCCTGTTCCATCACGTTCCCACCGGACCCTCCGAGGGTCTCTATTCGCCCGGACGCACCGAACACACCCCGATGGGCGAGTTCACCAACAACAGAGCACACTCTAACTACAGGGTGAGACAAACAGACGCACACATGCGCATGTGTGCGCCAACTACAGGGTGAGACCATGAGACATTAGCCCCAAGAGACAGAAAAAGACATTGAGGGAGAGAGAGAGAGAGAAAGAGAGAGAGAGAGAGAGAGAGAGAGAGAGAGAGAGAGAGAGAGAGAGAGAGAGAGAGAGAGAGAGAGAGAGAGAGAGTGAGAGAGAGAGAGAGAGAGAGAGAGAGAGAGAGAGAGAGAGAGGCGCCTGGGGATCAAACCGCGTTCGTCACACGGACCTCAGAGAGAGATTTATTGGTCACTTGCGAAAAGAGAAAGTGTTGTCGCTATCTGTCACCCACACCCCATCACTGTCAGACAGAAAACCTCCATATTTAACCCTTTTTCGTTCTTTGTGAATGAAGGCCCTACGTTCTCATCATCTGTGCGAGCTTCATGCTACGGCTTTCATCATCATCATCATTTTTTGAGGTTGCGGTCGAGATCATGAAATTTCACAATGCCACGCCACACTTCCCGGTCCTTCATTATCATCCATGCTTACTGATGGCCCTAGAGATGACATCAGGAGACAACAGCTTTCTACCTCTGGTCTGTATTGAGGAAGGATTCCAGACAAGAAGGGAAGATATAACCTCATTGCTCAGTGTGTTTCAGAGAAGGCAGAGGAGTGTGGGATGTGTTGAGCGTTGTCCAGGGTGTTTTAGAGAAGGGAGAAGAGTCTGTGCTGTGACACGCTCCTTATGGCCAGTACTGAATTAATTTCCATATGTTGATCATCAGCCAGGTGATATAAGTATCACCCAGGAGGATGGGTGCTTGTTGCCCTCAGGCAGTTCTAAAAATATGCAAAGTGAAATGCTACTACAGTAACTATACAAACATTTTCAGTTATAGTGTAGTGGAAGTGTTTACCTCTGAGATGTTGAAGTAAATGAAACATATTTTGGCATATTAGGCGTGGCATCCGGTTGTGATTTCACCCCTAACCCCACCCCCTCGGGGAGGAGTGCGCGCGCACACACACACACACACACACACACACACACACACACACACACACACACACACACTGAGGGAGGAGG
The DNA here is from genome assembly GCA_039105355.1 of Benthosema pterotum. NCBI lineage: Eukaryota > Metazoa > Chordata > Actinopteri > Myctophiformes > Myctophidae > Benthosema > Benthosema pterotum. Next base: position 22,501,683 of record CM076966.1, on the reverse strand, counting down.
AGTGTGTACACATTGCGAGATGAAAACAGGCGTGGAGTAATAACGTCATGTAAATACATCTCTAATCCTATTGTGTGTGTGTGTGTGTGTGTGTGTGTGTGTGTGTGTGTGTGTGTGTGTGTGTGTGTGTGTGTGTGTGTGAGAGTGAGAGTGAGTGTGTGTGTGTGTGTGTGTGTGTGTGTGTGTGTGTGTGTGTGTGTGTGTGTGTGTGTGTGTGTGTAGAGGGAGGTGCATACACCCCTTTGGGTTGTTGCTCAATATGTTTGCGGTGGATCCTCCCAGGCTATGGGGTCAATCCTCCCAGCCTATGGGGTGGATCCATAGAATTATAAAATATAGAGACTTAACTGGAGCAATAGCCCCGTCCCCATTACCGTTCATTTCAATACAAGCACCCAATGTTAAACTTCAGTGGCACGCGGTTTCCTCATAAAGCCACGGACTGCCTGCAGTTCACACTCTAACTGCTAGGGCCAACCACTTCAACATTGGAGAGGCTCTCTGGGGATGTGGTTGGTTCCTCCCACGCTATGGGGGTGGATCCTTCCAGGCCATGGGATGTGATCCTGGACAGAATGAAGACCACTGTGTTAAGATCTCTGTTAGGGTGAGGGTCAAAGGTCAGGCTTAACGCCTTGACCTACAGGGATATGAAAAGACTGACGGCGCTCTGACTAGTTGAGAATCCAGCTGCAAAGGTTTGAATTTAGGCTATTTTAGCTTGAAGTCTAGTTTGAGGGGGATGATGGTGGGGACAATGAACAGCATTCTCACGTAGGTCTTCCTCTTCTTGAGGTGACAGAGAGAAGGTCATTATCACTCATAGAGTCAAAGATCAATGTGTTAGCGTCTCTGTCGGGGTCACAGGTTAGAGTCAATGTGTTAACTCTTTTTCTTTCAGGCTGGGATGATCCTGGACAATGGAGTGAAGACTACCCAGGCTAACGACAAGGACAAGAGACCCTTCCTCTCCTTAGTGGGAGCGAGGTCAGTCCTAGAGGTCAGAGGTCTATCACTGTCAGCATTTAGTAGAATTTATACTGTAAATATTCTTACATGATAAGCTGACAAGCAAAACATTGGGAGAACGATGGGGTGGGGGGTGCAGTGAAGGCCATCAGGATCGAGAGTCGAACTCCTGGACACTGCCAGCGTCTGCGATATATTTAGCGATATATTTAGTAGAATTAATTAACTAAGTCAGTATTTAGTACCATGAATTACTAAGTCACTAGTTAGCCACCTTTGGATTCTTTGTCTACTGTGTTTTGCAGCAGGGGCGAAATCCAAAAGCGACCTCGCCCGCGGGCGCCCGGTTTCAAAAGCGGGCGCCCGCTTTCACAAAAACGGGCGCCCGTTTTCAAAAGCGGGCGCCCGTTTTCGTGAAACCGGGCGCCCGTTTTTCACACACGGGCGCCCTTTTCAAAAGGTTATGGTTTTTGGTTTTTGTGAAACCGGGCGCCCGTTTTTGTGAAAGCGGGCGCCGGTTTCCAAAATCCAAAAGCGAGGTCGCTTTTGGATTTCGCTGGCTCTCGTGTTTTGTGTTGCTTTCAGGTGTCATCTCCTCATGCTATGTGTGTGTGTGTGTGTGTGTGTGCGTGTGCGTGTGCGTGTGCGTGTGTGTGTGTGTGTGTGTGTGTGTGTGTGTGTGTGTGTGTGTGTGTGTGTGTGTGTGTGTGTGTGTGTGTGTGTGTGTTAGGTATGGACCTCACCAGGACGCAGACCCATTCAAGCCCAGAGTACCAGCTCTCATCCACCACTTTGTAGCCTATAAGAACCAGGACCATGGAGCCTGGCTGAGAGGAGGGGATGTGTGGCTGGATGACTGTCAGTGAGTACTTAAAGGTGTTTGCACACAGAGCAGGTATTTCAAGATGAATATCAGAGCATTAAAAAAAAAGAATCAACCTAATGTCAATCACGCTTGCTCACTGCCACCGAATATTGTGTTCTTGTGCTGGAAGTAAGCTTACTAAAAACGCCCTGACAACACTCCACACACCCCAAACTCTTCTCCCTTCTGGCCCAAAACCTCCTCTTCAGCTGCAGTAGTACTTATGGGAACTGTACACCTAGGCTATGGGGACTATCCTATTCCAATAAATCAATAAACATGGAGACCAAAATAATCTGTAAAAACAATGAACAAAGATAGTTATTATTACCTCCCTGACACTGTTGGTGTCCACACACGCACGCACGCTTGCACGCGCACACACACACACACACACACACACACACACACACACACACACACACACACACACACACACACACACACACACACACACACACACACACACACACACACACACACACCTTGTGGGTAATATGAACCTGGCAAACCGTATCAAGATGATGATTTATTTTTATTGTTATTTATACGCAATAACATTTTATCTCCCCCAGACAGTGTGTGTGTGTGTGTGTGTGTTGGGGGGGAACACAGTGTGTGTGCGTGCGTGCCTGTGTTCTGAAATGATAAGACTGATAATGATCTTCACATTATTCGGTAGTTGGTATTATTACTCACCCTACCTCTCTCTCTGTGTGTCTGTGTGTCTGTCTGTGTGTCTGTCTGTCTGTCTCTCTCTCTCTCTCTCTCTCTCTCTCTCTCTCTCTCTCTCTCTCTTTCTCTGTCTCTCTCTAGATTTGCTGATAATGGCATTGGTCTCACTCTGGCAAGGTAAGCCCCCCATACCGTTATATTAGAACAGAGTGATAAAAATGGGTGGAGTTTGTGTATTTATGGGCGTCGGCATTGGAGAAAATGTTGCTGTCCCCAGTAATTGGAAAACACCTTATAAGGAATTAAATTTACCCTGCTTTTAATGAGTGTGTGTGTGTGAGAGAGAGAGAGAGAGAGACAGAGAGAGAGAGAGAGAGAGAGAGAGAGAGAGAGAGAGAGAGAGAGAGAGAGAGAGAGAGAGAGACAGCGATGGGAATTGGTGCGCCCACCCACACACGCATGCACGTGGGTCACAAATATTATAGCATCCCTGAAATGCTTTGTGATTAACCATTGTGTATTTCTCTATTTGTATGAATCGCTGAATGTATTTTTAACTATGATTATCTGTATTTGTACAGTATGACTATGAATCATTGATCATAATATTATGAGCATGTTTATTTGTATGAATCATTGATAATATGCTACCGCACTATGCTACCAGACTATGGCACAGCTCTATTACTCACATGATGCCTGTCCGAGTTACCAGTAAATCCTATAAAACCCAAACTCATCCTGCCCAAAACAGCTGTGGTGAAGTTGTGCTGGGTTTGTGAAAGCCACGCCTCTGTCACAGTAATATATGAAGAAACATTTGGCTTTATTAGTAGTTTATCTATGGAATGTCCGTTCAATGATACTATATTATATGATATCCGGCTGGCTGATTTGATCCCCAATCCAACCATTGATGCTGAGAGCCAAGCAAGGAGGCATTACAGTAGGTTCCATTTGTATAGTCGTTGGTATGAACAGCCAACCTCCCAGGTCCAGGGCGACTGAAACAATCCTTGCATGCTTACTGTGTGTCTGCAGTGGGGGGACGTTCCCAGACGACGACGGCTCTCGGCAGGAGGTGAAGAACTCTCTGTTTGTCGGAGAGAGCGACAACCGAGGGATGCCCGTCCCCGACAACCGCATCTGGGGGCGGGGCGGGGCCGACCTCAGTGGCAGGACCCTGCCTCGCGGAGTGTAAGTCACACACACAAAAACACACACACACACACACACACACACACACACACACACACACACACACACACACACACACACACACACACACACACACACACACACACACACACACAAATAATACGATTTCAGGGTTGATAATGGCTGGTGTGTGTGGGTGGGCCTGGCTGGCAGACAGTATATTTTTTCTGGCCTACTTGGACAACAATCCAGAGCTCTGTAGCAACGTCTGTCTTTATACATATTCAACATTCCTTCATCCTTTAAAAGAGGAGAGGAATTCTGCGTCGTCATTTCAATGTCTGTCTCAACAGTTCACCTCTGCTCTCACTTCCTGCAGAGGTTTAAACACACAGCACAGCTCGGGTGCAAAAGGATCTTTCATCATAATAATTCCAATATTGTGCAATCATGTCATTTATGGTCAGCAGAGAAAAGTCTAAAAGTACAACGTACTATTTATAATGTTTCTGTTATCTCTGGGTCCGAACTGTGCTTAGTGTGTGTGTGTGTGTGTGTGTGTGTGTGTGCGTGTGCGTGCGTGCATGCTTGTGTGTAAACATTTTATAAACTAAGTATAAACTAACAGACTGTGCGTCTGCAGCTCTCATGTGATATCAGATTATCTGTGCACTGAGACACAGCTCTGATATCACATTTGATATCAGATTATACTGTCTGCCTCTGCGCCTTGCAGAGACTGTATAAGGTATGAACTAACGGTCTGTCTGCGTCTTGCAGACTGTATAAACTATAAACTGTTTGTGTGCGTCTGTGCCTTTGCAGGGACTTCCCCATCCGAGGCATGCAGATCTACGATGGGCCAATCAACGTCCAGAACTGCACCTTCAGGAAGTACGTTGCTCTGGACGGCAGACACACATCAGCCTTCGGCTTCAGACTCAACAACTCCTGGCAGAGCTGTCCCAACAACAACGTCACAGACATCACCTTCGATAACGTTCCTGTAAGCAAAATAACAACCATAACACAATGCATACCACCTGCTGAAAAAATGGTGAATAATGTTTAGTTCTAACCTTGATGGATGTCTAACACATCATGCCTGTTACAAAAGTGAATTCCCCTTTAATTTTCCTCGCAGACTTTTCAAAAACAATTTATCTAAAGTATCATTCAAAGTCAAGTCAGGTCATGGCAAATCATGACAACAAATCCAATATTTGGGAGTGAAAAAAGAATTGCTAGAAAGAAAAATAACAAAAAAGTTTACACTCACAGGTACACTGTTGAAGGTGAAATAAAGGTCTTGGATCACACCCATTTCATGCTTCTATTTTAATTTTTCTCTAAAACATCCTTTTTGCCCGCATTCCTACATATTTTGTCAATTGGTATACATTGTCTCTGGCTTTGATTAAAACACCCAGGCAGAATATTGATTTTGCGTATCATGGGCCATGGACATACTTCCCAAAAATGTCGTAAATTACAAACAGAAATGTCCAATCCATCCTAAATTTGAATCACATGTTGCGGGTGGTTTTATCATCCCAAAACCAAAAACTACATTTTCATCCATGAAAAACTGTAACTGTTAAAAATGAGTTTTTGGGCGGTAAGTACCCTACAATTTAATTACACATGATCACAGCGGTGACAATGTGATGTGGTAATTTGCCGGCAATAGCGGCGACCACACATCCTTTTCTACTTCTTCTCTGTTCCTCCCCTATTAGATCACGTCCAGAGTGTTTTTCGGGGAGCCGGGTCCATGGTTCAACAAGATGCAGATGGACGGGGACAAGACCACCATCTTCCATGACACGGACGGAACGGTCAGCCAGTACCCAGGATCCTTCCTGGTGAAGGACGACAACTGGCTGCTCCGACACCCCGACTGCATCGACGTGCCTGACTGGAAGGCTGCTATCTGCAGTGGGCACTATGCACAGGTTGGTAGAAAGGTGACATACTGTACTGTATATACACTACGCAAAGGTTGGTAGAGAGACGCCATTTGTACATAACATTATGCAGAGGTTGGTAGAAAGATGCCATTTGTACACCACACGCAGGTTGGTGAAGAGAAAGTAAGTCATATGATCTTAGCCTATAATTTCCTGGGGTCAAGTAGACCTATAGTACATATTAGTAAATAATAAAAAAGTAAATTGCTATGAAATGAAAATATTATCATTATCGTGTTTCTCTATTCTTACATAGATTAGTTTTACATTTTAGATTTTTTATTAATGAAATTGTATCAGATTATCTGATACAATAGACTTGTCAATTTGTTGATAAAAATCTATTGGAAAACAACTCTCTCTCTCTATTTCTCTATCTCTCTCTCATTCATTCTCTGGCTAAATTGTACATACTTGATCAGTTAATTTAATTCATTTCTAGGCTGAGACTATGTTGTCTCAATAAAAATGTCACATGAAAATTAATACTTTTTGCCACTGGCCACGCCATAGTTCTCTGTCTAAGTCCTTCTAATATAAATAAATACATAATAAATAATATAATACCCCGCTGTCTAACACACGCAGGGACGTCAAACTGAAATTCACAGCTAGCCAAAATAAAAACAAATTGTAGTCGAGGACCGAAGCCGCGGGACTCTGTCTCAACACACAGACATCTGTTTATGAGGACGTCCCAGGAAAACACCATGTACAAACATCAATGTATCAATGCAAAGATGAAAATGATGGCATTAAAAAGTGAAAATGCATTATTAAAGCTCAGTTTCCTGTTCTGTGATCCTGCTTTCATAGTAAAAATGAAAACAAGTAAATCAAATGATGTGAGAAAGTAAAACAATGAGTTGGCATTCATTTCTTATCATGGTGTGTGCAATACACCAGAGGACCAGTTCTAGCAGTAATTAAATATCATCCCGCAGGCCGAAGATTAGTCATTCATGGGCTTGATTTGTCCCCCGGCCTTGAGTTTGACCTGCTCCAATATATACATTCATACTCTTGTACCCGTGTGTGTGTGTGTGTGTGTGTGTGTGTGTGTGTGTGTGTGTGTGCGTGCATACGTGTGTGCGTGCGTGCACGTTTACATGCGTACGTGCACATTTGTAACAGATCTACATCCAGACCCGTCACCCAGCCTCCTCCAACATGCTCATGGTGAAGGATGAGTATCCTGACCGTCCTCTGCACCTAGAGGGCGCTCTGGGCAAGAGGAAACACTACCAGCAGTTCCAGCCTGTGGTCACTCTGTCCAAAAGTTACACTGTCCACTGGGATGGCCAGCGCCGGGAGAACTGACCGTCTGGCCCATCAACTTTAACAGGTCAGTGGTGTGGTAATGGTCGTAATGGTACCGTCATTTCTGGACTATAAGCCGCTACTTTTTTTCACATACTTTGGACCCTGCGGCTTATACAACGGTGCGGCCAATCTATGGATTTTTACAGGTGTTTTTTTTTTAAACAGGGTTTTTTAACAGGGGTTAACAGGGTTTTTTTTTTAAACTGGTGGTCCGGGGATCACCAGTGGTCCCTGAGAGGGTTCCAGGTGGTCCCTCCAGACTAAATGATGGAAAGTTGGGGGTTTGAGGGCGTAAAAATGAAACCAAATGGACCCTTGCGGGTCCATTTGGTTTCATTTTTACGCTCTCAGGAGTTATGATATTCACCATCTAAATTAGCACCACTTAATTAATAAGTCATGGGCATTTTGATCTCTATGTTTTGCCAAAGAAATCTTTAGTTTTGGGTTCTGTGGGGTGAAAATGTTGTCAAATGGGGGTCTGTAGCTCAAATGCTGAATAAATAGTGGGCCCTGGGATCAAAAAAGTTGAAAACCACTGCTCTAACATGAAGCTTGTTGTTTGGTGCGGCTTATAGTCAGGAGCGGCTTATACATGAAAAAAAAAACAGTATTTTGCCCCAAATTTAGCTGGTGCGGCTTATATTCAGGTGCGGCTTATAGTCCAGAAATTACGGTAATTTGGGTGTCCTTGGCAAGTTTGGACTTGTTTGTGTCAAGGACACACAAATTGGCACTGATTAGCCTGCGAAGCCCCCTTTTGAAGAGAGAGAATCGACATTCCACAGATAAACTAATAAAAGCTCTCTTCATATAGTATATACAATACAACTCTGTGACATCAGCCCCGAGGGACGGCAACCACCGACCATGCACCACCGCGCACCGATCATTTAACTTGCACCCGCTCCGCTCACGCAAATAACAAGACCATGTAATTGCCACAGGGTTGGTTTGCCATTTCAGGTAAATGGTTATTTAAGCCCCCCTAAGCGGTGGCCAGATTTGAACACATGACTTTGTGGTCCAAAGTCAAGAGCTTTGCCTGACTTTACCTAGATTTATCTAACTGAGCTGTGCAGACACAATCAGTTATTTAATTGTGCACAGAAAAATAATTCAGTGCTTTTGATGACAATTATGTGTGTCTTGGCTTTCGGCTCTCCATTACTACTTTTAGTAGGATATTAACTCATGTGTTTATTATCTCATTTGCTGAGCTCTTCTTGACTTCTGTAGTCATGGCTGCCAGTTCCCACCTGATGTCATGTGTGAGTTCAGACTGCTCCAGACCGTACTGAATAACTGCCAGCTTGCATAACGTCTTGAGACTAGGATTTAGGTCTAAGATAAACAGGTCACCAGTGAGGGAGGCCCATCTATCATCAAAGAGGATGATATGATCTCCAGTCATGCAAGTGTGTGTGTAATGCATCCAATGCGGGCGTTTCCCGGTGGGCTCAACCTTCTTCCAGGAGATTGAGGAGAAGGACTTTAGATTGTATTTCCACAGATCATCGGAAGTCGTTTGTTTCCAGGCCCCAGTTCTTCCACCATATATGTACAGCTCTCCATTGTAGGTAAATGCTGAATGACCCCAGCGTTCTTCTGGAAAAAGCTGTGCAGAAGGTGTGCTCAGCCAACAGTTGGTCTTTGTGTCAAACACACGGATGGTATTGTAAAACTGCGAGACTAGAGGCCCTCCACGGCCCCCAAAGACAAACATCTTCGTTCCGATGATGGTGGCAGAGTGATTCACTGAAGCATGTGGTGACGTTCCTCTGGTGTCGACTAAAGTCCAGAGCATTGTGGTGGTGTCCAGCTTGTAGACGTCACTACTGAGTTCAGACATTTGGTTGAATCCTCCATAGAAATACATGACCTTCCCCGAGACACATGCTGAGTGGTAGCTCCTCGCTTCTGGAACAGTCCCAAAAACCTTGGGCCTGACCCACAGATGGGTGTCCACGTTGAAAGCATAAAGCACATTATAGTACTTAAAGTGCTGTCTTCCATAGCGGCCTCCCCAGATGTAGACGGCATTTTCTATCAACACAGCTGTGTGACCGTGGCGAGAGGCGGGTGCCTCAAGTTGACCTTCTCCTCTTCCATCTGTCTTTGGGGTCAACGTCCTCCAGCGCAGAGACACTGTGTTGAAGACATTCACATCCATCTGATCACGCTTTCTATCACAATATCCTCCAAAGATGAACACGTTGTGCTTCACAGCAACAGCAGCACAACTGATTTTCTCTGGCCCTCCTTTCAGATGGAACGTCCAGCGGAACATTGTCATAACTTTACAACCCTCAATATGAGAAACAACGTAAAGTAAAAATAACCGTGTTTGTTAATGCATGGCGCATTTTGGTTTGTTGTCTCCACCGTAAGGTGAGGACTATAAATCCCATCCGCCTGCATCCGATGACGCCATGATGACGTCATCCTGACCATCTGCCCATATGTTCGTCCGTGCATCCGATGACGTCATGATGACATGATGACGTCATTCTGACCATCTGCCCATATGTTCGTCCATGCATCCGATGACGTCATGATGACGTCATAGATAGATATATTAGGTGCTACCATTGAAACGAACGCCAAAGACAGTGAGGAGATGGTGAGGGAACCGAAGATCGAGAGGAACAGAGAGAGAAGGACCTGGAGAAGATCAAAGAAGACCTGGAGGAGAGAGATAAGGTGCTACCATGGATGAGGGCACCATTTTGCATCTGTTATACATAATGTGTTCATTTATTTTCGTGTGTAGCCCACAAGATAATCATTATCCTATGAGAGGAAGGCTATAAATTGGGCCTATAGAACATAAACTACCACGGTAAATATGCAAGCCAAGTACTTGATTTCTGTACTCATTTTGGAACATACTGTAGCCAATCAGTAAGCATATGTGTTTCATGTCAATCAGGTAGTGTAAGCATTCATTAAAGAAGTTGAAGTTGCAAATGATGAAAATGTTTGTTCTATATAGAATTTATTCACCCCACCACCACCATCACACTCTGCTGCAGGTGTCTTGCAGGTGTCTTATTTCTGCTTATGCAGGAAAAACAGTGCATTGTTCCACTTTAGTGGAGAACAAACAGATCCAGTAGAAGTTACTGTACATTTGCTCACTGCACAGACTGCTCTCTGTGGCGCGACACATTGGCTAACAACAACATAATGCAATCCATTAACATAGTTGAAACGCCTCTGAGGTCACTTGCATCATAACTTCAAGCCTTGTGTCATAATGAAGGGCTGTGTTTCCTTAAGGAGGGGTCCCTGTGCCCTTAAGGAGTGTCCCTCTGTCCTTAAGGAGGCGTCCCAGTGTCCTGCTAACAGTTGAGGCTACCACAGAAATGTGAAGAGGACATACTTCATGGGAACTGGTTGTCATTTGTCTCCCGGCCCGCCCTAGCTTTGCCTTCGAGCAGAGCTAATGTGCTGGGCTGTCAGCCATGGAAACAGCACACAGCCATACTAGACAGACATCCCAGGCATTTGGACCGGTCCCCGAGGTCTGATGACATCCCAGGCATTTTGAACCAGCAGTCCCCTGAAAATTGACCCCAAGAAAGACTGTATTGAGCAGAAACAACTGCATCACCAGATCTATGGCACCATCTACTGTCCAAAGGCCTGAACTGCAAATCAGTCTGCCATGCTGGTGCTGTGTGTAAACATGGTTCTTATCTATCTATCTATCTATCTATCTATCTATCTATCTATCTATCTATCTATCTATCTATCTATCTATCTATCTATCTATCTATCTATCTATCTATCTATCTATCTATCTATCTATCTATCTATCTATCTATCTATCTATCTATCTATCTATCTGTCTATCTGTCTGTCTGTCTGTCTGTCTGTCTGTCTGTCTGTCTGTCTGTCTGTCTGTCTGTCTGTTCCTGAATGACCCTTGCCCTCTATAATAAAAATAAAAACACCTTATATAAATGCAGCATGGAACTGTTATTTCTAATGGTACGGACATCAATACAGTGTGGAACTGTTGTCTATAATGGTCTGCCCCGGTGTGTGTGTGTGTGCATGCGTGCGTGCGCATCCCTGTGCGTGTCTGTGTTCCAGAAACGACTGGATCAGTATAGGGTTCTGTTACCCACAAGGAACCACGTTCACCATCATCTCAGACATCCACAACCGACTGACCAAACAGACCAGGAAGACAGGGGTCTTTATGAGGACCACCCAAAGAGACAAGATGGACCACTCCCACCTGGCGCGAGGATATTACTACTTGGAGGAGGATACCGGGTGAGTCACCACCTAGTAAAGCTAAGTAGTAGCTCTGGCCCATAGCCCTACTGCTTCTATCATTTTGCCCCACAGTGGAGCTATGGGAAAATCAGCGTATTCTCGCACCAGCGACCCGACCAGCATCTCTTCTGTTGGGTTTACCTAGTACACACCAATACGAACACGGCTTGTGTGATTAGAAAGCCTACTTTATTTGTGAAATCAATCTGAGCCCCCCCCCCCCCCCCCACAAGCTTTTAGGGCAGAAAGTGATTGTTTTTCATCAGAAATGTGGATAAAAACAGGTCAGCTTAATTTCTGTCTGTCTGTCTGTCTGTCTGTCTGTCTGTCTGTCTGTCTGTCTGTCTGTCTGTCTGTCTGTCTGTCTGTCTGTCTGTCTGTCTGTCTGTCTGTCTGTCTGTCTGTCTGTCTGTCTATCTGCAGCCTGCTGTTCCTCAAAGTTAAAGCCCACAACAACAGAGAACAGTTTGCGTTCTGTTCGGTAAAAGGGTGCGAGAGGATCAAGATCACAGCGGTGGTTCCTAAAGGCAGTGGTCCCGCAGACTGCCTGGCGCGGGCGTACCCCCGCCACGCAGAGATGCCCATTGTCGATGTCCCCATGCCCAGGAAACTCCCTGATGCCAGGCTGGTGAGATTGAGTTCTTTATTTATGTCCAGTGATTGGCACAATGAGTTTTTGAGTGGTGGAACCACTCCATCTTTTGATCAAATCTGTGTGGGAGCCGTGTCTGTGGAAGAGGTGTCTGTCTGCGTCGACGACTAGGGGTGTAGTGGAGGGGGACTTCTCACATCTAAAATACTTTTGGGGCAAAAGTAGGCCTACGTCTTGTCATTTACTTTTATGGATACAATTAGGCATTGTAAACAAATATTTCTCAACATGCTATACTTGTTTCAATAGCGTGTGTGTGTTGCGCAGGTGCACGCGAATGCAAGTGTGCATGCACGTGTCTTAAAGGGGAATTCCCTCTCATTTTCAATATTTTACTGTCATTAATATACCTTAGAGATGTTGTGTGGATATGGTAAAAAAAAAAAAAAAGTTCCCCCATTCTGTGTTTCCTAGTAAAGGAGGTCTGAAAAAAAAGCATGGTGAAATATATCTCGATGATGTCATCAAGATGTATTTCACCATGTTAATGAGTTTCCTTTTTTCTGAGAGTGTACAAATGGAACCAAATGGACCCACTAGGGTCCATTTGGTTCACATTTGTACACTCTCAGAAAAATAAATAAAATGGGTGGAATTTCCCTCTAAGAGGCGTCCCCCCCCTTCTAAAAGTACCACTACAACACTGTTGACGACGTGTGATCCAGCACCGTTGGCATGGCATTGTCATTGTATACACCGTTAAATAGACAGAGTTGCGACAACGTGGGGCAGAAAATGGTCTGGTCACATGATTCATGGACTTGCACGATCCCATATAGAGTCCAGTGCATTTAGTGACTTCCGGCTGTCCCTATGTGTTCAACTTGCAGTTGTCACTCATAATATGAGTGACAACTGCAAGTGACAACTGCAAGTTGAGTTCTATGAATACATTTTTTGAAAATTCTTGATAATGACGAAAAACGGCAGGTGTCTGAGACCATGTACCATAGCGTGTAGTTTTTTTTTTTCAATTTCATCAATTTTCAAAGATCCTCGAAAATGATGAAAAACGGCATGCTCTAACATGATCTCCATAACCATGTACTTTTGTCATTTTTAGAAAATTCTCGAAAACGGTGATTTTTAACATACTACAGTATGTTGTTTTTTTCCCGATTTTGACCTTTTTCGAAAATGCTCAAAAATGCTGAAAACGATGAAAAACGGCATGCTGTGCAAGACCATAAGGCTATAGCCTTGTGTTTTTTCCAGTTTTTGTCATTTTTCGAAAATCCTCAAAAATCGTCAAAATGATGAAAAAACGTAAGGCTATAGACTTGCGTTTTTTTTGTTTTTTTTTTTTTTTCGAAATTTCAACATTTTTCAAAAATGCTGAAAACGATGAAAAACGGCATGCTGTGCAAGACCGTAAGGCTATAGCCTTGCGTCTTTTTTTGAAATTTCGACATTTTTCGAAAATGCTAAAAAATGCTCAGAACGATGAAAAACGGCATGCTGTGCAAGACCGTAAGGCTATAGCTTTGCGTTTTTGCCAGGTTTCGTCATTTTTCGAAAATCCTCAAAATTATGAAAAACCGTAAGGCTATAGCGTTGCGTTTTTTCAAAATTTTGACATTTTTCAAAAATGCTCAAAAATGCTCAAAACGATGAAAAACAGCATGTTGTGCAAGACCGTAAGTCTATAGCCTTGTGTTTTCGCCAGTTTTTGTCATTTTTCACAAATCCTCAAAAATGCTCAAAATGATGAAAAACGGTAAGGCTATAGCCTTGCGTTTTTTCAAAATTTCGACATTTTTCGAAAATGCTCAAAAATGCTCAAAATGATGAAAAACGGCAAAAATGGCATGCTGTGCAAGACCATAAGGCTGTAGCCTTGTGTTTTTTTCCAGTTTTTGTCATTTTTCGAAAATCCTCAAAAATCGTCAAAATGATGAAAAAACGTAAGGCTATAGCCTTGCGTTTTTTTTTTTTTTTTTTTCAAAATTTCAACATTTTTCGAAAATGCTTAAAAATCCTCAAAACGATGAAAAACGGCATGCTGTGCAAGACCATAAGGCTATAGCCTTGTGTTTTTTCCAGTTTTTGTCATTTTTCGAAAATTCTCAAAAATCCTCAAAATGATGAAAAACCGTAAGGCTATAGCCTTGCGTTTTTTCAAAATTTCGACATATTTCGAAAATGCTCAAAACGATGAAAAACGGCATGTTGTGCAAGACCGTAAGGCTATAGCCTTGTGTTTTTGCCAGTTTTTGTCATTTTTCACGAATCCTCAAAAATGCTCAAAATGATGAAAAACGGTAAGGCTATAGCCTTGCGTTTTTTCAAAATTTTGACATTTTTTGAAAATGCTCAAAAATGCTCAAACGATGAAAAACGGCATGCTGTGTAAGACCATAAGGCTATAGCCTTGTGTTTTTGCCAGTTTTTGTCATTTTTCACAAATCCTCAAAAATGCTCAAAATGATGGAAAACGGTAAGGCTATAGCCTTGCGTTTTTTCAAAATTTTGACATTTTTCAAAAATGCTCAAAAATGCTCAAAACGATGAAAAACGGCATGCTGTGCAAGACCATAAGGCTATAGCCTTGTGTTTTTTTTCTCCAGTTTTTGTCATTTTTCGAAAATCCTCAAAAATCGTCAAAATGATGAAAAAACGTAAGGCTATGGCCTTGCATTTTTTCAAAATTTCAACATTTTTCGAAAATGCTCAAAAATGCTCAAAACGATGAAAAACGGCATGTTGTGCAAGACCGTAAGGCTATAGTCTTGTGTTTTTGACAGTTTTTGTCATTTTTCACAAATCCTCAAAAATGCTCAAAATGATGAAAAACGGTAAGGCTATAGCCTTGCGTTTTTTCAGAATTTCAACATTTTTCGAAAATGCTCAAAAATGCTCAAAACGATGAAAAACGGCATGCGGTGCAAGACCATAAGGCTATAGCCTTGTGTTTTTTCCAGTTTTTGTCATTTTTCGAAAATCCTCAAAAATCGTCAAAATGATGAAAAAACGTAAGGCTATAGCCTTGCGTTTTTTCAAAATTTCGACATATTTCGAAAATGCTCAAAAATGCTCAAAACGATGAAAAACGGCATGCTGTGCAAGACCATAAGGCTATAGCCTTGTGTTTTTGCCAGTTTTTGGCATTTTTCACAAATCCTCAAAAATCCTCAAAATGATGAAAAACCGTAAGGCTATAGCCTTGCGTTTTTTCAAAATTTCGACATTTTTCAAAAATGCTCAAAACGATCAAAAACGGCATGCTGTGCAAGACCATAAGGCTATAGCCTTGTGTTTTTTCCAGTTGTTGTCATTTTTCGAAAAATCCCAAAATCTTCAAAATGATGAAAAACCGTAAGGCTATAGCCTTGCGTTTTTTCAAAATTTAGACATTTTTCGAAAATGCTCAAAAATGCTCAAAATGATGAAAAACGGCATGCTGTGCAAGACCATAAGGCTATAGCCTTGTGTTTTTGCCAGTTTTTATCATTTTTCACGAATCCTCAAAAATGCTCAAAATGATGGAAAACGGTAAGGCTATAGCCTTGCGTTTTTTCAAAATTTTGACATTTTTCAAAAATGCTCAAAAATGCTCAAAACGATGAAAAACGGCATGCTGTGCAAGACCATAAGGCTATAGCCTTGTGTTTTTTTCCAGTTTTTGTCATTTTTCGAAAATCCTCAAAAATCGTCAAAATGATGAAAAAACGTAAGGCTATAGCCTTGCGTTTTTTTCAAAATTTCGACATATTTCGAAAATGCTCAAAAATGCTCAAAATGATGAAAAACGGCATGTTGTGCAAGACCGTAAGGCTATAGCCTTGTGTTTTTGCCAGTTTTTGTCCTTTTTCACAAATCCTCAAAAATCCTCAAAATGATGAAAAACGGTAAGCCTATAGCCTTGCGTTTTTTCAGAATTTCGACATTTTTCGAAAATGCTCAAAAATGCTCAAAACGATGAAAAACGGCATGCTGTGCAAGACCATAAGGCTATAGCCTTGTGTTTTTTCCAGTTTTTGTCATTTTTCGAAAATCCTCAAAAATCGTCAAAATGATGAAAAAAACGTAAGGCTATAGCCTTGCGTTTTTTCAAAATTTTGACATATTTCGAAAATGCTCAAAATGCTCAAAACGATGAAAAACGGCATGTTGTGCAAGACCGTAAGGCTATAGCCTTGTGTTTTTGACAGTTTTTGTCATTTTTCACAAATCCTCAAAAATGCTCAAAATGATGAAAAACAGTAACCTATAGCCTTGCGTTTTTTCAGAATTTCGACATTTTTCGAAAATGCTCAAAAATGCTCAAAACGATGAAAAACGGCATGCGGTGCAAGACCATAAGGCTATAGCCTTGTGTTTTTGACAGTTTTTGTCATTTTTCGAAAATCCTCAAAAATCGTCAAAATGATGAAAAACAGTAACCTATAGCCTTGCGTTTTTTCAGAATTTCGACATTTTTCGAAAATGCTCAAAAATGCTCAAAACGATGAAAAACGGCATGCGGTGCAAGACCATAAGGCTATAGCCTTGTGTTTTTTCCAGTTTTTGTCATTTTTAGAAAATCCTCAAAAATCGTCAAAATGATGAAAAAACGTAAGGCTATAGCCTTGCGTTTTTTTCAAAATTTCAACATATTTCGAAAATGCTCAAAAATGCTCAAAACGATGAAAAACGGCATGCGGTGCAAGACCATAAGGCTATAGCCTTGTGTTTTTTCCAGTTTTTGTCATTTTTCGAAAATCCTCAAAAATCGTCAAAATGATGAAAAAACGTAAGGCTATAGCCTTGCGTTTTTTCAAAATTTCGACATATTTCGAAAATGCTCAAAACGATGAAAAACGGCATGCTGTGCAAGACCATAAGGCTATAGCCTTGTGTTTTTTCCAGTTGTTGTCATTTTTCGAAAAATCCCAAAATCTTCAAAATGATGAAAAACCGTAAGGCTATAGCCTTGCGTTTTTTCAAAATTTAGACATATTTCGAAAATGCTCAAAAATGCTCAAAACGATGAAAAACGGCATGCTGTGCAAGACCATAAGGCTATAGCCTTGTGTTTTTGCCAGTTTTTATCATTTTTCACGAATCCTCAAAAATGCTCAAAATGATGGAAAACGGTAAGGCTATAGCCTTGCGTTTTTTTCAAAATTTTGACATTTTTCAAAAATGCTCAAAAATGCTCAAAACGATGAAAAACGGCATGCTGTGCAAGACCATAAGGCTATAGCCTTGTGTTTTTTTCCAGTTTTTGTCATTTTTCGAAAATCCTCAAAAATCGTCAAAATGATGAAAAAACGTAAGGCTATAGCCTTGCGTTTTTTTCAAAATTTCGACATATTTCGAAAATGCTCAAAAATGCTCAAAATGATGAAAAACGGCATGTTGTGCAAGACCGTAAGGCTATAGCCTTGTGTTTTTGCCAGTTTTTGTCCTTTTTCACAAATCCTCAAAAATCCTCAAAATGATGAAAAACGGTAAGCCTATAGCCTTGCGTTTTTTCAGAATTTCGACATTTTTCGAAAATGCTCAAAAATGCTCAAAACGATGAAAAACGGCATGCGGTGCAAGACCATAAGGCTATAGCCTTGTGTTTTTTCCAGTTTTTGTCATTTTTCGAAAATCCTCAAAAATCGTCAAAATGATGAAAAAACGTAAGGCTATAGCCTTGCGTTTTTTCAAAATTTTGACATATTTCGAAAATGCTCAAAAATGCTCAAAACGATGAAAAACGGCATGTTGTGCAAGACCGTAAGGCTATAGCCTTGTGTTTTTGACAGTTTTTGTCATTTTTCACAAATCCTCAAAAATGCTCAAAATGATGAAAAACAGTAACCTATAGCCTTGCGTTTTTTCAGAATTTCGACATTTTTCGAAAATGCTCAAAAATGCTCAAAACGATGAAAAACGGCATGCGGTGCAAGACCATAAGGCTATAGCCTTGTGTTTTTGACAGTTTTTGTCATTTTTCGAAAATCCTCAAAAATCGTCAAAATGATGAAAAACAGTAACCTATAGCCTTGCGTTTTTTCAGATTTCGACATTTTTCGAAAATGCTCAAAATGCTCAAAACGATGAAAAACGGCATGCGGTGCAAGACCATAAGGCTATAGCCTTGTGTTTTTTCCAGTTTTTGTCATTTTTAGAAAATCCTCAAAGATCGTCAAAATGATGAAAAAACGTAAGGCTATAGCCTTGCGTTTTTTTCAAAATTTCAACATATTTCGAAAATGCTCAAAAATGCTCAAAATGATGAAAAACGGCATGTTGTGCAAGACCGTAAGGCTATAGCCTTGTGTTTTTGCCAGTTTTTGTCCTTTTTCACAAATCCTCAAAAATCCTCAAAATGATGAAAAACGGTAAGCCTATAGCCTTGCGTTTTTTTCAGAATTTCGACATTTTTCGAAAATGCTCAAAAATGCTCAAAACGATGAAAAACGGCATGCGGTGCAAGACCATAAGGCTATAGCCTTGTGTTTTTTCCAGTTTTTGTCATTTTTCGAAAATCCTCAAAAATCGTCAAAATGATGAAAAAACGTAAGGCTATAGCCTTGCGTTTTTTCAAAATTTTGACATATTTCGAAAATGCTCAAAAATGCTCAAAACGATGAAAAACGGCATGTTGTGCAAGACCGTAAGGCTATAGCCTTGTGTTTTTGACAGTTTTTGTCATTTTTCACAAATCCTCAAAAATGCTCAAAATGATGAAAAACGGTAAGCCTATAGCCTTGCGTTTTTTCAGAATTTCGACATTTTTCGAAAATGCTCAAAAATGCTCAAAACGATGAAAAACGGCATGCGGTGCAAGACCATAAGGCTATAGCCTTGTGTTTTTTCCAGTTTTTGTCATTTTTCGAAAATCCTCAAAAATCGTCAAAATGATGAAAAAACGTAAGGCTATAGCCTTGCGTTTTTTCAAAATTTCGACATATTTCGAAAATGCTCAAAAATGCTCAAAACGATCAAAAACGGCATGCTGTGCAAGACCATAAGGCTATAGCCTTGTGTTTTTTCCAGTTGTTGTCATTTTTCGAAAAATCCCAAAATCTTCAAAATGATGAAAAACCGTAAGGCTATAGCCTTGCGTTTTTTCAAAATTTAGACATTTTTCGAAAATGCTCAAAAATGATCAAGATGATGAAAAACGGCATGCTGTGCAAGACCATAAGGCTATAGCCTTGTGTTTTTTCCAGTTTTTGTCATTTTTCGAAAATCCTCAAAGATCGTCAAAATGATGAAAAACGTAAAGCTATAGCCTTGCGTTTTTTCCAAATTTCGACATTTTTCAAAAGTGCTCAAAATGATGAAAAATGGCATGCTGTGCAAGACCATAAGGCTATAGCCTTGTGTTTTTTCCTGTTTTTGTCATTTTTCGAAAAATCCCAAAATCTTTAAAATGATGAAAAACCATAAGGCTATAGCCTTGCGTTTTTTCAAAATTTCGACATATTTCGAAAATGCTCAAAAATTCTTAAAACGATGAAAAACGGCTTGTTGTGCAAGAACGTAAGGCTATAGCCTTGTGTTTTTGCCAGTTTTTGTCATTTTTCACAAATCCTCAAAAATGCTCAAAAATGATGAAAAACGGTAAGGCTATAGCCTTGTGTTTTTTCTGAATTTCGACATTTTTCGAAAATGCTCAAAAATGTTAAAACGATGAAAAACGGCATGCTGTGAAAGACCATACCGGGGTGGCCAACCAGTCATAGACTAAGAGCCACGTTTTTCACCGTGTTACTGCAAAGAGCCACATCAAATGGTCACAACGGTTATAAAACCGCTGCGATGGCCATCATGGTCGCAAATAGATTTCCCCTCTCCTGCCATGAGACATGTGTATTTGTGTGCAAGTGCGCAATGCAAAGACACACTATTAAAACATATAAACTTGTATTTAGAAACGGGGTTTACAATCCAAAAGTATATGACAAGTCAAAAAATATACACCTACACCTCCGCGGTCGACTAGGAATCAGTCCATGATCGAGTGGTTAGGCACCACTGTATAGGGAATGAATGACTACGCCAGGCCGAGTGTTTTTGACGGTTTCATGTGGAAGCCCCTTAAGAGCCGCAAGTAACCAACGCGAGCCGCGGGTTGGCCACGCCTGCCATAAGGCTATATCCTTGTGTTTTTTCCAGTTTTTGTCATTTTTCGAAAATCCTCCAAAATCGTCAAAATGATGAAAAAACGTCAGGCTATAGCCTTGCGTTTTTTCAAAATTTCGACATTTTTCAAAAATGCTCAAAATGATGAAAAATGGCATGTTGTGCAAGACCATAAGGCTGTAGCCTTGTGTTTTTTTCCAGTTTTTGTTATTTTTCGAAAAATCCCAAAATCTTCAAAAGCTTGCTGTGCAAGACCATAAGGCTATAGCCTTGCGTTTTTTCAAAATTTCGACATTTTTCGAAAATGCTCAAAATTGCTCAAACGATGAAAAACGGCATGCTGTGCAAGACCATAAGGCTATAGCCTTGTGTTTTTTCCAGTTTTTGTCATTTTTCGAAAAATCCCAAAATCTTCAAAATGATGAAAAACGGTAAGGCTATAGCCTTGCGTTTTTTTCAAAATTTCGACATTTTTTGAAAATCCTCAAAAATCCTCAAAACGATGAAAAACGGCATGCTGTGCAAGACCATGGACTATAGCCTTTCGTTTTTGCATGTTTTCGTCATTTTTTGAAAATCGTCGAAAATCCTCAAAATGATGAAAAACGGTAAGGCTATAGCCTTGCGTTTTCTCAAAATTTCAACATTTTTCGAAAATCCTCATAAATCCTCAAAACGATGAAAAACGGCATGCTGTGCAAGACCGTGGACTATAGCCTTTCGTTTTTGCATGTTTTCGTCATTTTTTGAAAATCGTCAAAATTCCTAAATGATGAAAAACATAAGGCTATAGCCTTGCGTTTTCTCAAAATTTCGTCATTTTTCGAAAATCCTCAAAAATCCTTAAAACGATGAAAAACGGCAAGCAGTGCAAGACCGTGGACTATAGCCTTTCGTTTTTGCATGTTTTCGTCATTTTTTGAAAATCGTCGAAAATCCTCAAATTATTGAAAAACGGTATGGCTATAGCCTTGCGTTTTTTCAAAATTTCGACATTTTTCGAAAATCCTCAAAACGATGAAAAATGGCATGCTGTGCAAGACCATAAGGTTATAGCCTTGTGTTTTTTTTCCAGTTTTTGTTATTTTTCGAAAAATCCCAAAATCTTCAAAGCTTGCTGTGCAAGACCATAGGGCTATAGCCTTGCGTTTTTCATTTCGACATATTTCGAAAATGCTCAAAAATGCTCATAATGATGAAAAACCGGCATGTTGTGCAAGACCGTAAGGCTATAGTCTTGTGTTTTGCCAGTTTTGTCATTTTTCACGAATCCTCAAAAATGCTCAAAATGATGAAAAACGGTAAGGCTATAGCCTTGCGTTTTTTCAAAATTTCGACATTTTTCGAAAATGCTCAAAATTGCTCAAACGATGAAAAACGGCATGCTGTGCAAGACCATAAGGCTATAGCCTTGTGTTTTTTCCAGTTTTTGTCATTTTCGAAAATCCCAAAATCTTCAAAATGATGAAAAACCGTAAGGCTATAGCCTTGCGTTTTTTTCAAAATTTCGACATTTTTTGAAAATCCTCAAAAATCCTCAAAACGATGAAAAACGGCATGCTGTGCAAGACCATGGACTATAGCCTTTCGTTTTTGCATGTTTTCGTCATTTTTTGAAAATCGTCGAAAATCCTCAAAATGATGAAAAACGGTAAGGCTATAGCCTTGCGTTTTCTCAAAATTTCGACATTTTTCGAAAATCCTCATAAATCCTCAAAACGATGAAAAACGGCATGCTGTGCAAGACCGTGGACTATAGCCTTTCGTTTTTGCATGTTTTCGTCATTTTTTGAAAATCGTCGAAAATCCTCAAAATGATGAAAAACGGTAAGGCTATAGCCTTGCGTTTTTTCAAAATTTCGTCATTTTTCGAAAATCCTCAAAAATCCTTAAAACGATGAAAAACGGCAAGCAGTGCAAGACCGTGGACTATAGCCTTTCGTTTTTGCATGTTTTCGTCATTTTTTGAAAATCGTCGAAAATCCTCAAAATTATGAAAAACGGTAAGGCTATAGCCTTGCGTTTTTTCAAAATTTCGACATTTTTCGAAAATCCTCAAAACGATGAAAAACGGCATGCTGTGCAAGACCGTGGACTATAGCCTTTCGTTTTTGCATGTTTTCGTCATTTTTTGAAAATCGCCGAAAATCCTCAAAATGATGAAAAACGGTAAGGCTATAGCCTTGCGTTTTTTCAAAATTTCGACATTTTTTGAAAATCCTCAAAAATCCTCAAAACGATGAAAAACGGTATGCTGTGCAAGACCGTGGACTATAGCCTTTCGTTTTTGCATGTTTTCGTCATTTTTTGAAAATCGTCGAAAATCCTCAAAACGATGAAAAACGGCATGCTGTGCAAGACCGTGGACTATAGCCTTTCGTTTTCGCCAGTTTTCGTCGTTTTGAAATCGTTGGAAATCCTCAAAACTATGAAAAACGGCATGTTGTTTAAGACCGTGGACTATAGCCTTTCGTTTTTGCATGTTTTCGTCATTTTTTGAAAATCGTCGAAAATCCTCAAAATGATGAAAAACGGTAAGGCTATAGCCTTGCGTTTTTTCAAAATTTCGACATTTTTCGAAAATCCTCAAAAATCCTCAAAACGATGAAAAACGGCATGCTGTGCAAGACCGTGGACTATAGCCTTTTGTTTTTGCCAGTTTTCGTCTTTTTTTGAAAATCGTCGAAAATCCTCAAAATGATGAAAAACGGTAAGGCTATAGCCTTGCGTTTTTTCAAAATTGAAATTTTTCGAAAATCCTCAAAAATCCTCAAAACCATGAAAAACGGCATGCTGTGCAAGACCGTGGACTATAGCCTTTCGTTTTTGCATGTTTTCGTCATTTTTTGAAAATCATAGAAAATCCTCAAAATGATGAAAAACGGTAAGGCTATAGCCTTGCGTTTTTTCAAAATTTCGACATTTTTCAAAAATCCTCAAAAATCCTCAAAACGATGAAAAACGGCATGCTGTGCAAGACCGTGGACTATAGCCTTTCGTTTTTGCATGTTTTCGTCATTTTTCGAAAATCGTCGAAAATCCTCAAAATGATGAAAAACGGTAAGGCTATAGCCTTGCGTTTTTTCAAAATTTCGACATTTTTTGAAAATCCTCAAAAATCCTCAAAACGATGAAAAACGGCATGCTGTGCAAGACCGTGGACTATAGCCTTTCGTTTTTGCATGTTTTCGTCATTTTTTGAAAATCGTCGAAAATCCTCAAAATGATGAAAAACGGTAAGGCTTTAGCCTTGCGTTTTTTTCAAAATTTCGACATTTTTCGAAAATCCTCAAAAATCCTCAAAACGATGAAAAACGGCATGCTTTGCAAGACCGTGGACTATAGCCTTTCGTTTTTGCATGTTTTCGTCATTTTTTGAAAATCGTTGAAAATCCTCAAAATGATGAAAAACGGTAAAGCTATAGCCTTGCGTTTTTTAAAAAATCTCGACATTTTTCGAAAATCCTCAAAAATCCTCAAAACGATGAAAAACGGCATGCTGTGCAAGACCGT
Source organism: Benthosema pterotum (assembly GCA_039105355.1). NCBI lineage: Eukaryota > Metazoa > Chordata > Actinopteri > Myctophiformes > Myctophidae > Benthosema > Benthosema pterotum. Next base: position 22,478,204 of record CM076966.1, on the reverse strand, counting down.
GGACTATAGCCTTTCGTTTTTGCATGTTTTCGTCATTTTTCGAAAATCCTCAAAAATCCTCAAAACGATGAAAAACGGCATGCTGTGCAATACCGTGGACTATAGCCTTTCGTTTTTGCCAATTTTCGTCATTTTTTGAAAAACGTCGAAAATCCTCAAAATGATGAAAAACGGTAAGGCTATAGCCTTGCGTTTTTTTCAAAATTTCGACATTTTCCAAAATCCTCAAAAATCCTCAAAACGATGAAAAACGGCATGCTGTGCAAGACCGTGGACTATAGCCTTTCGTTTTTGCCAGTTTTCGTCATTTTTTGAAAATCGTTGAAAATCCTCAAAATGATGAAAAACGGTAAGGCTATAGCCTTGCGATTTTTCAAAATTTCGACATTTTTCGAAAATCCTCAAAAATCCTTAAAACGATGAAAAACGGCAAGCAGTGCAAGACCGTGGACTATTGCCTTTCGTTTTTGCATGTTTTCGTCATTTTTTGAAAATCGTCGAAAATCCTCAAAATGATGAAAAACGGTAAGGCTATAGCCTTGCGATTTTTCAAAATTTCGTCATTTTTCGAAAATCCTCAAAAATCCTTAAAACGATGAAAAACGGCAAGCAGTGCAAGACCGTGGACTATAGCCTTTCGTTTTTGCATGTTTTCGTCATTTTTGAAAATCGTCGAAAATCCTCAAAATGATGAAAAACGGTAAGGCTATAGCCTTGCGTTTTTTCAAAATTTCGACATTTTTCAAAAATCCTCAAAAATCCTCAAAACGATGAAAAACGGCATGCTGTGCAAGACCGTGGACTATAGCCTTTCGTTTTTGCATGTTTTCGTTATTTTTCGAAAATCGTCGAAAATCCTCAAAATGATGAAAAACGGTAAGGCTATAGCCTTGCGTTTTTTTCAAAATTTCGACATTTTTTGAAAATCCTCAAAAATCCTCAAAACGATGAAAAACGGCATGCTGTGCAAGACCGTGGACTATAGCCTTTCGTTTTTGCATGTTTTCGTCATTTTTTGAAAATCGTCGAAAATCCTCAAAATGATGAAAAACGGTAAGGCTATAGCCTTGCGTTTTTTTTTTCAAAATTTCGACATTTTTCGAAAATCCTCAAAAATCCTCAAAACGATGAAAAACGGCATGCTGTGCAAGACCGTGGACTATAGCCTTTCGTTTTTGCATGTTTTCGTCATTTTTTGAAAATCATTGAAAATCCTCAAAATGATGAAAAACGGTAAAGCTATAGCCTTGCGTTTTTTAAAAAATCTCGACATTTTTCGAAAATCCTCAAAAATCCTCAAAACGATGAAAAACGGCATGCTGTGCAAGACCGTGGACTATAGCCTTTCGTTTTTGCATGTTTTCGTCATTTTTCGAAAATCCTCAAAAATCCTCAAAACGATGAAAAACGGCATGCTGTGCAATACCGTGGACTATAGCCTTCCGTTTTTGCCAGTTTTCGTCATTTTTTGAAAAACGTCGAAAATCCTCAAAATGATGAAAAACGGTAAGGCTATAGCCTTGCGTTTTTTTCAAAATTTCGACATTTTTCGAAAATCCTCCAAAATCCTCAAAACGATGAAAAACGGCATGCTGTGCAAGACCGTGGACTATAGCCTTTCGTTTTTGCATGTTTTCGTCATTTTTTGAAAATCGTTGAAAATCCTCAAAATGATGAAAAACAGTAAGGCTATAGCCTTGCGATTTTTCAAAATTTCGTCATTTTTCGAAAATCCTCAAAAATCCTTAAAACGATGAAAAACGGCAAGCAGTGCAAGACCGTGGACTATAGCCTTTCGTTTTTGCATGTTTTCGTCATTTTTTGAAAATCGTCGAAAATCCTCAAAGTGATGAAAAACGGTAAGGCTATAGCCTTGCGATTTTTCAAAATTTCGACATTTTTCGAAAATCCTCAAAAATCCTTAAAACGATGAAAAACGGCAAGCAGTGCAAGACCGTGGACTATAGCCTTTCGTTTTTGCATGTTTTCGTCATTTTTTGAAAATCGTCGAAAATCCTCAAAGTGATGAAAAACGGTAAGGCTATAGCCTTGCGTTTTTTCAAAATTTCGACATTTTTCGAAAATCCTCAAAAATCCTCAAAACGATGAAAAACGGCATGCTGTGCAAGACCGTGGACTATAGCCTTTCGTTTTTGCATGTTTTCGTCTTTTTTTGAAAATCGTCGAAAATCCTTAAAATGATGAAAAACGGTAAGGCTATAGCCTTGCGTTTTTTCAAAATTTCGACATTTTTCGAAAATCCTCAAAAATCCTCAAAACGATGAAAAACGGCATGCTGTGCAAGACCGTGGACTATAGCCTTTCGTTTTTGCATGTTTTCGTCATTTTTTGAAAATCGTCGAAAATCCTCAAAATGATGAAAAACGGTAAGGCTTTAGCCTTGCGTTTTTTTTCCAAAATTTCGACATTTTTCGAAAATCCTCAAAAATCCTCAAAACGATGAAAAACGGCATGCTTTGCAAGACCGTGGACTATAGCCTTTCGTTTTTGCATGTTTTCGTCATTTTTTGAAAATCGTTGAAAATCCTCAAAATGATGAAAAACGGTAAAGCTATAGCCTTGCGTTTTTTCAAAATTTCGACATTTTTCGAAAATCCTCAAAAATCCTCAAAACGATGAAAAACGGCATGCTGTGCAAGACCGTGGACTATAGCCTTTCGTTTTTGCATGTTTTCGTCATTTTTTCGAAAATCCTCAAAAATCCTCAAAACGATGAAAAACGGCATGCTGTGCAATACCGTGGACTATAGCCTTTCGTTTTGCCAATTTTCGTCATTTTTTGAAAATCGTCGAAAATCCTCAAAATGATGAAAAACGGTAAGGCTATAGCCTTGCGTTTTTTTTTCAAAATTTCGACATTTTTCAAAAATCCTCAATATCCTCAAAACGATGAAAAAACGGCATGCTGGGCAAGACCATGGACTATAGCCTTTCGTTTTTGCCAGTTTTCGTCATTTTTTGAAAATCGTTGAAAATCCTCAAAATGATGAAAAACGGTAAGGCTATAGCCTTGCGATTTTTTCAAAATTTCGTCATTTTTCGAAAATCCTCAAAAATCCTTAAAACGATGAAAAACGGCAAGCAGTGCAAGACCGTGGACTATAGCCTTTCGTTTTTGCATGTTTTCGTCATTTTTTGAAAATCGTCGAAAATCCTCAAAGTGATGAAAAACGGTAAGGCTATAGCCTTGCGATTTTTCAAAATTTCGTCATTTTTCGAAAATCCTCAAAAATCCTTAAAACGATGAAAAACGGCAAGCAGTGCAAGACCGTGGACTATAGCCTTTCGTTTTTGCATGTTTTCGTCATTTTTTGAAAATCGTCGAAAATCCTCAAAACTATGAAAAACGGCATGTTGTTTAAGACCGTGGACTATAGCCTTTCGTTTTTGCATGTTTTCGTCATTTTTTGAAAATCGTCGAAAATCCTCAAAATGATGAAAAACGGTAAGGCTATAGCCTTGCGTTTTTTCAAAATTTCGACATTTTTCGAAAATCCTCAAAAATCCTCAAAACGATGAAAAACGGCATGCCGTGCAAGACCGTGGACTATAGCCTTTCGTTTTTGCCAGTTTTCGTCGTTTTTTGAAAATCGTTGAAAATCCTCAAAACTATGAAAAACGGCATGTTGTTTAAGACCGTGGACTATAGCCTTTCGTTTTTGCATGTTTTCGTCATTTTTTGAAAATCGTCGAAAATCCTCAAAATGATGAAAAACGGTAAGACTATAGCCTTGCGTTTTTTCAAAATTTCGACATTTTTCGAAAATCCTCAAAAATCCTCAAAACGATGAAAAACGGCATGCTGTGCAAGACCGTGGACTATAGCCTTTCGTTTTTGCAGTTTTCGTCATTTTTTGAAAATCGTAAAAATCCTCAAAACGATGAAAAACGGCATGCTGTGCAAGACCGTGGACTATAGCCTTTCGTTTTTGCCAGTTTTCGTCATTTTTTGAAAATCGTTGAAAATCCTCAAAATGATGAAAAACGGTAAGGCTATAGCCTTGCGTTTTTTTAAAAATCTCGACATTTTTCGAAAATCCTCAAAAATCCTCAAAACAATGAAAAACGGCATGCTGTGCAAGACCGTGGACTATAGCCTTTCGTTTTTGCATGTTTTCGTCATTTTTCGAAAATACTCAAAAATCCTCAAAACGATGAAAAACGGCATGCTGTGCAATACCGTGGACTATAGCCTTTCGTTTTTGCCAATTTTCGTCATTTTTTGAAAATCGTCGAAAATCCTCAAAATGATGAAAAACGGTAAGGCTATAGCCTTGCGATTTTTCAAAATTTCGTCATTTTTCGAAAATCCTCAAAAATCCTTAAAACGATGAAAAACGGCAAGCAGTGCAAGAGCGTGGACTATAGCCTTTCGTTTTTGCCAATTTTCGTCATTTTTTGAAAATCGTCGAAAATCCTCAAAATGATGAAAAACGGTAAGGCTATAGCCTTGCGTTTTTTCCAAAATTTCGACATTTTCGAAAATCCTCAAAACGATGAAAAACGGCATGCTGTGCAAGACCGTGGACTATAGCCTTTCGTTTTTGCCAGTTTTCGTCACTTTTTGAAAATCGTCGAAAATCCTCAAAATGATGAAAAATGGTAAGGCTATAGCCTTGCGTTTTTTCAAAATTTCGACATTTTTCGAAAATCCTCAAAAATCCTTAAAACGATGAAAAACGGCAAGCTGTGCAAGACCGTGGACTATAGCCTTTCGTTTTTGCCAATTTTCGTCATTTTTTGAAAATCGCCGAAAATCCTCAAATTATGAAAAACAGTAAGGCTATAGCCTTGCGTTTTTTCAAAATTTCGACATTTTTCGAAAATCCTCATAAATCCTCAAAACGATGAAAAACGGCATGCTGTGCAAGAGCGTGGACTATAGCCTTTCGTTTTTGCATGTTTTCGTCACTTTTTGAAAATCGTCGAAAATCCTCAAAATGATGAAAAACGGTAAGGCTATAGCCTTGCGATTTTTTTCAAAATTAAGACATTTTCGAAAATCCTCAAAGTCCTCAAAACGATGAAAAACGGCATGCCGTGCAAGACGTGGACTATAGCCTTTCGTTTTTGCCAGTTTTCGTCGTTTTTTGAAAATCGTTGAAAATCCTCAAAACTATGAAAAACGGCATGTTGTTTAAGACCGTGGACTATAGCCTTTCGTTTTTGCATGTTTTCGTCATTTTTGGAAATCGTCGAAAATCCTCAAAATGATGAAAAACGGTAAGGCTATAGCCTTGCGATTTTTCAAAATTTCGTCATTTTTCGAAAATCCTCAAAAATCCTTAAAACGATGAAAAACGGCAAGCAGTGCAAGACCGTGGACTATAGCCTTTCGTTTTTGCATGTTTTCGTCATTTTTTGAAAATCGTCGAAAATCCTCAAAGTGATGAAAAACGGTAAGGCTATAGCCTTGCGTTTTTTCAAAATTTCGACATTTTTCGAAAATCCTCAAAAATCCTCAAAACGATGAAAAACGGCATGCTGTGCAAGACCGTGGACTATAGCCTTTCGTTTTTGCCAGTTTTCGTCATTTTTTGAAAATCGTCGAAAATTTTCAAAATGATGAAAAACGGTAAGGCTATAGCCTTGCGTTTTTTTCAAAATTTCGACATTTTTCGGAAATCCTCAAAAATCCTCAAAACGATGAAAAACGGCATGCTGTGCAAGACCGTGGACTATAGCCTTTCGTTTTTGCCAATTTTCGTCATTTTTTGAAAAACATCGAAAATCCTCAAAATGATGAAAAACGGTAAGGCTATAGCCTTGCGTTTTTTCAAAATTTCGACATTTTTCAAAAATCCTCAAATATCCTCAAAACGATGAAAAACGGCATGCTGTGCAAGACCGTGGACTATAGCCTTTCGTTTTTGCATGTTTTCGTCATTTTTTGAAAATCGTCAAAAATCCTCAAAATGATGAAAAACATAAGGCTATAGCCTTGCGATTTTTCAAAATTTCGACATTTTTCGAAAATCCTCAAAAATCCTCAAAACGATGAAAAACGGCATGCTGTGCAAGACCGTGGACTATAGCCTTTCGTTTTTGCCAATTTTCGTCATTTTTTGAAAATCGTCGAAAATCCTCAAATTATGAAAAACAGTAAGGCTATAGCCTTGCGTTTTTTCAAAATTTCGACATTTTTCGAAAATCCTCAAAACGATGAAAAACGGCATGCTGTGCAAGACCGTGGACTATAGCCTTTCGTTTTTGCATGTTTTCGTCATTTTTTGAAAATCGTCGAAAATCCTCAAAATGATGAAAAACGGTAAGGCTATAGCCTTGCGTTTTTTCAAAATTTCGACATTTTTCGAAAATCCTCATAAATCCTCAAAACGATGAAAAACGGCATGCTGTGCAAGACCGTGGACTATAGCCTTTCGTTTTTGCATGTTTTCGTCACTTTTTGAAAATCGTCGAAAATCCTCAAAATGATGAAAAACGGTAAGGCTATAGCCTTGCGATTTTTTCAAAATTAAGACATTTTTCGAAAATCCTCAAAAGTCCTCAAAACGATGAAAAACGGCATGCCGTGCAAGACCGTGGACTATAGCCTTTCGTTTTTGCCAGTTTTCGTCGTTTTTTGAAAATCGTTGAAAATCCTCAAAACTATGAAAAACGGCATGTTGTTTAAGACCGTGGACTATAGCCTTTCGTTTTTGCATGTTTTCGTCATTTTTTGAAAATCGTCGAAAATCCTCAAAATGATGAAAAACGGTAAGGCTATAGCCTTGCGATTTTTCAAAATTTCGTCATTTTTCGAAAATCCTCAAAAATCCTTAAAACGATGAAAAACGGCAAGCAGTGCAAGACCGTGGACTATAGCCTTTCGTTTTTGCATGTTTTCGTCATTTTTTGAAAATCGTCGAAAATCCTCAAAATGATGAAAAACGGTAAGGCTATAGCCTTGCGTTTTTTCAAAATTTCGACATTTTTCGAAAATCCTCAAAAATCCTCAAAACGATGAAAAACGGCATGCTGTGCAAGACCGTGGACTATAGCCTTTCGTTTTTGCCAGTTTTCGTCTTTTTTTGAAAATCGTCGAAAATTTTCAAAATGATGAAAAACGGTAAGGCTTTAGCCTTGCGTTTTTTCAAAATTTCGACATTTTTCGAAAATCCTCAAAAATCCTTAAAACGATGAAAAACGGCAAGCAGTGCAAGAGCGTGGACTATAGCCTTTCGTTTTTGCCAATTTTCGTCATTTTTTGAAAATCGTCGAAAATCCTCAAAATTATGAAAAACGGTAAGGCTATAGCCTTGCGTTTTTTCAAAATTTCGACATTTTTCGAAAATCCTCAAAACGATGAAAAACGGCATGCTGTGCAAGACCGTGGACTATAGCCTTTCGTTTTTGCATGTTTTTGTCATTTTTTGAAAATCGTCGAAAATCCTCAAAATTATGAAAAACGGTAAGGCTATAGCCTTGCGTTTTTTCAAAATTTCGACATTTTTCGAAAATCCTCATAAATCCTCAAAACGATGAAAAACGGCATGCTGTGCAAGACCGTGGACTATAGCCTTTCGTTTTTGCATGTTTTCGTCACTTTTTGAAAATCGTCGAAAATCCTCAAAATGATGAAAAACGGTAAGGCTATAGCCTTGCGATTTTTTCAAAATTAAGACATTTTTCGAAAATCCTCAAAAGTCCTCAAAACGATGAAAAACGGCATGCCGTGCAAGACCGTGGACTATAGCCTTTCGTTTTTGCCAGTTTTCGTCGTTTTTTGAAAATCGTTGAAAATCCTCAAAACTATGAAAAACGGCATGTTGTTTAAGACCGTGGACTATAGCCTTTCGTTTTTGCATGTTTTCGTCATTTTTGAAAATCGTCGAAAATCCTCAAAATGATGAAAAACGGTAAGGCTATAGCCTTGCGATTTTTCAAAATTTCGTCATTTTTCGAAAATCCTCAAAAATCCTTAAAACGATGAAAACGGCAAGCAGTGCAAGACCGTGGACTATAGCCTTTCGTTTTTGCATGTTTTCGTCATTTTTTGAAAATCGTCGAAAATCCTCAAAGTGATGAAAAACGGTAAGGCTATAGCCTTGCGTTTTTTCAAAATTTCGACATTTTTCGAAAATCCTCAAAAATCCTCAAAACGATGAAAAACGGCATGCTGTGCAAGACCGTGGACTATAGCCTTTCGTTTTTGCCAGTTTTCGTCTTTTTTTGAAAATCGTCGAAAATCTTCAAAATGATGAAAAACGGTAAGGCTTTAGCCTTGCGTTTTTTTCAAAATTTCGACATTTTTTGAAAATCCTCAAAAATCCTCAAAACGATGAAAAACGGCATGCTGTGCAAGACCGTGGACTATAGCCTTTCGTTTTTGCATGTTTTCGTCATTTTTTGAAAATCGTCGAAAATCCTCAAAATGATGAAAAACGGTAAGGCTATAGCCTTGCGTTTTCTCAAAATTTCGTCATTTTTCGAAAATCCTCAAAAATCCTTAAAACGATGAAAAACGGCAAGCAGTGCAAGACCGTGGACTATAGCCTTTCGTTTTTGCCAATTTTCGTCATTTTTTGAAAATCGTCGAAAATCCTCAAATTATGAAAAACGGTAAGGCTATAGCCTTGCGTTTTTTCAAAATTAAGACATTTTTCGAAAATCCTCAAAAATCCTCAAAACAATGAAAAACGGCATGCTGTGCAAGACCGTGGACTATAGCCTTTCGTTTTTGCATGTTTTCGTCTTTTTTTGAAAATCGTCGAAAATCCTCAAAATGATGAAAAACGGTAAGGCTATAGCCTTGCGTTTTCTCAAAATTTCGACATTTTTCGAAAATCCTCAAAAATCCTCAAAACGATGAAAAACGGCATGCTGTGCAAGACCGTGGACTATAGCCTTTCGTTTTTGCATGTTTTCGTCTTTTTTTGAAAATCGTCGAAAATCCTCAAAATGATGAAAAACGGTAAGGCTATAGCCTTGCGTTTTCTCAAAATTTCGTCATTTTTCGAAAATCCTCAAAAATCCTTAAAACGATGAAAAACGGCAAGCAGTGCAAGACCGTGGACTATAGCCTTTCGTTTTTGCCAATTTACGTCATTTTTTGAAAATCGTCGAAAATCCTCAAAATTATGAAAAACGGTAAGGCTATAGCCTTGCGTTTTTTCAAAATTTCGACATTTTTCGAAAATCCTCAAAACGATGAAAAACGGCATGCTGTGCAAGACCGTGGACTATAGCCTTTCGTTTTTGCATGTTTTCGTCTTTTTTTGAAAATCGTCGAAAATCCTCAAAATGATGAAAAACGGTAAGGCTATAGCCTTGCGTTTTCTCAAAATTTCGTCATTTTTCGAAAATCCTCAAAAATCCTTAAAACGATGAAAAACGGCAAGCAGTGCAAGACCGTGGACTATAGCCTTTCGTTTTTGCCAATTTTCGTCATTTTTTGAAAATCGTCGAAAATCCTCAAATTATGAAAAACGGTAAGGCTATAGCCTTGCGTTTTTTCAAAATTTCGACATTTTTCGAAAATCCTCAAAAATCCTCAAAACGATGAAAAACGGCATGCTGTGCAAGACCGTGGACTATAGCCTTTCGTTTTTGCATGTTTTCGTAATTTTTTGAAAATCGTCAAAAATCCTCAAAATGATGAAAAACGGTAAGGCTATAGCCTTGCGATTTTTCAAAATTTCGACATTTTTCGAAAATCCTCAAAAATCCTCAAAACGATGAAAAACGGCATGCTGTGCAAGACCTTGGACTATAGCCTTTCGTTTTTGCCAATTTTCGTCATTTTTTGAAAATCGTCGAAAATCCTCAAATTTTGAAAAACGGTAAGGCTATAGCCTTGCGTTTTTTCAAAATTTCGACATTTTTCGAAAATCCTCAAAAATCCTCAAAACGATGAAAAACGGCATGCTGTGCAAGACCGTGGACTATAGCCTTTCGTTTTTGCATGTTTTCGTCATTTTTCGAAAATACTCAAAAATCCTCAAAACGATGAAAAACGGCATGCTGTGCAATACCGTGGACTATAGCCTTTCGTTTTTGCCAATTTTCGTCATTTTTTGAAAAACATCGAAAATCCTCAAAATGATGAAAAACGGTAAGGCTATAGCCTTGCGTTTTTTCAAAATTTCGACATTTTTCAAAAATCCTCAAATATCCTCAAAACGATGAAAAACGGCATGCTGTGCAAGACCGTGGACTATAGCCTTTCGTTTTTGCATGTTTTCGTCATTTTTTGAAAATCGTCGAAAATCCTCAAAATGATGAAAAACGGTAAGGCTATAGCCTTGCGATTTTTCATAATTTCGTCATTTTTCGAAAATCCTCAAAAATCCTTAAAACGATGAAAAACGGCAAGCAGTGCAAGACCGTGGACTATAGCCTTTCGTTTTTGCATGTTTTCGTCATTTTTTGAAAATCGTCGAAAATCCTCAAAATGATGAAAAACGGTAAGGCTATAGCCTTGCGATTTTTCAAAATTTCGACATTTTTCGAAAATCCTCAAAAATCCTCAAAACGATGAAAAACGGCAAGCAGTGCAAGACCGTGGACTATAGCCTTTCGTTTTTGCATGTTTTCGTCATTTTTTGAAAATCGTCGAAAATCCTCAAAATGATGAAAAACGGTAAGGCTATAGCCTTGCGTTTTTTCAAAATTAAGACATTTTTCGAAAATCCTCAAAAATCCTCAAAACGATGAAAAACGGCATGCTGTGCAAGACCGTGGACTATAGCCTTTCGTTTTTGCATGTTTTCGTCTTTTTTTGAAAATCGTCGAAAATCCTCAAAATGATGAAAAACGGTAAGGCTATAGCCTTGCGTTTTCTCAAAATTTCGTCATTTTTCGAAAATCCTCAAAAATCCTTAAAACGATGAAAAACGGCAAGCTGTGCAAGACCGTGGACTATAGCCTTTCGTTTTTGCCAATTTTCGTCATTTTTTGAAAATCGCCGAAAATCCTCAAATTATGAAAAACGGTAAGGCTATAGCCTTGCGATTTTTCAAAATTTCGACATTTTTCGAAAATCCTCAAAAATCCTCAAAACGATGAAAAACGGCAAGCAGTGCAAGACCGTGGACTATAGCCTTTCGTTTTTGCATGTTTTCGTCATTTTTTGAAAATCGTCGAAAATCCTCAAAATGATGAAAAACGGTAAGGCTATAGCCTTGCGTTTTCTCAAAATTTCGACATTTTTCGAAAATCCTCATAAATCCTCAAAACGATGAAAAACGGCATGCTGTGCCAGACCGTGGACTATAGCCTTTCGTTTTTGCATGTTTTCGTCACTTTTTGAAAATCGTCGAAAATCCTCAAAATGATGAAAAACGGTAAGGCTATAGCCTTGCGTTTTTTCAAAATTAAGACATTTTTCGAAAATCCTCAAAAATCCTCAAAACGATGAAAAACGGCATGCTGTGCAAGACCGTGGACTATAGCCTTTCGTTTTTGCATGTTTTCGTCTTTTTTTGAAAATCGTCGAAAATCCTCAAAATGATGAAAAACGGTAAGGCTATAGCCTTGCGTTTTCTCAAAATTTCGTCATTTTTCGAAAATCCTCAAAAATCCTTAAAACGATGAAAAACGGCAAGCAGTGCAAGACCGTGGACTATAGCCTTTCGTTTTTGCCAATTTTCGTCATTTTTTGAAAATCGTCGAAAATCCTCAAATTATGAAAAACGGTAAGGCTATAGCCTTGCGTTTTTTCAAAATTTCGACATTTTTCGAAAATCCTCAAAAATCCTCAAAACGATGAAAAACGGCATGCTGTGCAAGACCGTGGACTATAGCCTTTCGTTTTTGCATGTTTTCGTAATTTTTTGAAAATCGTCAAAAATCCTCAAAATGATGAAAAACGGTAAGGCTATAGCCTTGCGATTTTTCAAAATTTCGACATTTTTCGAAAATCCTCAAAAATCCTCAAAACGATGAAAAACGGCATGCTGTGCAAGACCTTGGACTATAGCCTTTCGTTTTTGCCAATTTTCGTCATTTTTTGAAAATCGTCGAAAATCCTCAAATTTTGAAAAACGGTAAGGCTATAGCCTTGCGTTTTTTCAAAATTTCGACATTTTTCGAAAATCCTCAAAAATCCTCAAAACGATGAAAAACGGCATGCTGTGCAAGACCGTGGACTATAGCCTTTCGTTTTTGCATGTTTTCGTCATTTTTCGAAAATACTCAAAAATCCTCAAAACGATGAAAAACGGCATGCTGTGCAATACCGTGGACTATAGCCTTTCGTTTTTGCCAATTTTCGTCATTTTTTGAAAAACATCGAAAATCCTCAAAATGATGAAAAACGGTAAGGCTATAGCCTTGCGTTTTTTCAAAATTTCGACATTTTTCAAAAATCCTCAAATATCCTCAAAACGATGAAAAACGGCATGCTGTGCAAGACCGTGGACTATAGCCTTTCGTTTTTGCATGTTTTCGTCTTTTTTTGAAAATCGTCGAAAATCCTCAAAATGATGAACAACGGTAAGGCTATAGCCTTGCGTTTTCTCAAAATTTCGTCATTTTTCGAAAATCCTCAAAAATCCTTAAAACGATGAAAAACGGCAAGCAGTGCAAGACCGTGGACTATAGCCTTTCGTTTTTGCCAATTTTCGTCATTTTTTGAAAATCGCCGAAAATCCTCAAATTATGAAAAACGGTAAGGCTATAGCCTTGCGATTTTTCAAAATTTCGACATTTTTCGAAAATCCTCAAAAATCCTCAAAACGATGAAAAACGGCAAGCAGTGCAAGACCGTGGACTATAGCCTTTCGTTTTTGCATGTTTTCGTCATTTTTTGAAAATCGTCGAAAATCCTCAAAATGATGAAAAACGGTAAGGCTATAGCCTTGCGTTTTTTCAAAATTTCGACATTTTTCGAAAATCCTCATAAATCCTCAAAACGATGAAAAACGGCATGCTGTGCCAGACCGTGGACTATAGCCTTTCGTTTTTGCATGTTCTCGTCACTTTTTGAAAATCGTCGAAAATCCTCAAAATGATGAAAAACGGTAAGGCTATAGCCTTGCGTTTTCTCAAAATTTCGACATTTTTCGAAAATCCTCATAAATCCTCAAAACGATGAAAAACGGCATGCTGTGCCAGACCGTGGACTATAGCCTTTCGTTTTTGCATGTTTTCGTCACTTTTTGAAAATCGTCGAAAATCCTCAAAATGATGAAAAACGGTAAGGCTATAGCCTTGCGTTTTTTCAAAATTAAGACATTTTTCTAAAATCCTCAAAAATTGTCAAAATGATGAAAAAACGTAAGGCTATAGCCTCGCTTTTTTTTTTTTTTCCGAAATTTCAACATTTTTCGAAAATGCTTAAAAATCCTAAAAACGATGAAAAACGGCATGCTGTGCAAGACCATAAGGCTATAGCCTTGTGTTTTTTCCAGTTTTTGTCATTTTTTGAAAATCCCCAAAAATCGTCAAAATGATGAAAAAACGTAAGGCTATAGCCTTGCGTTTTTTCAAAATTTCGACATTCTTTGAAAATGCTTAACAATCCTCGAAACGATGAAAAACAGCATGCTGTGCAAGACCGTAAGGCTATAGCCTTGTGTTTTTGCCAGTTTTTGTCATTTTTCACAAATCCTCAAAAATGCTCAAAATGATGAAAAACGGTAAGGCTATAGCCTTGCGTTTTTTCAAAATTTCGACATTTTTCGAAAATGCTTAAAAATCCTTGAAACGATGAAAAACGGCATGCTGTGCAAGACCGTAAGGCTATATCCTTGCTTTTTAGCAAGGTTTCGTCGATTTTTTCGAAATTCCTTAAAAACATCCTCAAAACGATGGAAAACGGTAAGGCTTTTGCCAGGTCTCATAATTTTTCGAAAATCCTCAAAAATCCTTAAAACAATGAAACACGGTAAGGGTACAGTTGCGTTTTTTTCAAAATTTTGATATTTCTCGAAAATCCTCAAAACGATGAAAAACGTCATGTTGTGCAAGACCGTAAGGCTATAGCCTTGCGTTTTTGCCAGGTTTCGTCATTCTTCAAAATCTTCCAAAATCCTCAAAACGATGAAAAACGGATAGGCTATAGCCTTGCATTTTTTCGAAATTTCGACATTTTTCCTAAATCCTCAAAACAATCAAAAACGGCATGCTGTGCAAGACCGCAAGGTTAGAGCTTGGCATCTTTGCCAGGTTTCGTCATTTTTCGAAAATCCTCAAAAATCCTCAAAGCGATGGGTTTCAACTACCGACAACGTAACTTCTACGATTAGTTCCTAGGAGTAGCCAGTTAACACCGCTTACTGGACTGGCAGTAGTGCATTTCAAGATAGACATCATCTCACTGTAATTAAAAGTTCAGATAGGTCATTTATTTTGTCATTACCCCCATGTTTACTGTGTGGAAACGCGCAGGCTCCACTGTACTGCACCCAGTTGACCCAGGGAAACAGAGTACACCGATGGCTATTGGCTTGAATGCCTGGTTGGAGTTGGTTCTTTCAACTGGCCTTGAACCTGCTTTGGCCATGCACGTTGTTACAATGGTCGCCTAGGTATCTACGACAGAACGCGCTTGCCTACTCCACTCATTCATGGCTTCATGGCTTTTAAGTGTGGTTTCTCGAGGAAAGTCATCAGTGTAAAGATCTAAGAAGACTTGATTTCATTTGGCCAACCAGGGCACCACGCTGCAATTTTCCCAGAATTGCGTCTTCATATTTATTGTTTTTGTGTTTCAGCACACCCCAGAGCATTTCCTGGAGATCAAAGTGGAATCATACAACACTCGGTTTTTCCATATCAAAGAGGACTTCGCATACACTGAGGTGACTCTTGTGTTGATTTTGTCGTCTATAAAAACGTTCCTTGACTAAGCCAAATTAGGGTTGCACTGACACCTGTGTGTGTGTGTGTGTGTGTGTGTGTGTGTGTGTGTGTGTGTGTGTGTGTGTGTGTGTGTGTGTGTGTGTTTTGATGAATTCCCTTTGATGAATTAAAATTAATTGAATTCAGGTGTGCTTGGTAGTGAAACAAAATCCCCTGTTTTGCGAACTACAGTGTGATTGCTTGATCCTCATTGGCTTTTGAATGAGCCTTCACACCTGCCAAATGTGAAGCGCACTTTCTAACAATAGTTGTCGGATAGTCACTTGTACTCAAAGCCCATTGGATGAAAATAGCACTTCTCTGTCACTAGCTCATTGCTTGTTGGGTGAAAATAATTAGCACTTCACTGTCAGGAGGCACATTTCTGTCTGACATATCACAGGACCGACGGTTAAGTTAAGGCATTGGAGTCCGATGGTTAGCTTCAATCCTCTCTCTGTCACTATAGATCGACTCCCTTTGAGAGCAAAAAGTATTCACTGTAGGTCGATTCCCAATGGTCGTCCATTGGGAATGTACTCACAGCAAGGTTAACATAGCTAAAACTACCTAAAATTCAGAAGAAAGGATAACTAAACTGAAACTATATTGCGTGTTCACAAAACTGACTAAAACTGAAATTATATAATATACCTGGATCCGAAATTCGGGGCAGGAGAAAAAATAAATCTGACTCACATTAATCAATTACGCCAAATATCACATACATATAGCCTATATACAGTACATTTTTTTTACTATGGTCAATTTTATTCGGATTTCATATCCGGTTTTCATTCTGAAAAAGGCACCGGTGTGCAATGACCTTTGGTTTTATCAACATTTATTTATCTTTTTGAATCCTATACCTGACAAATAAAACCAAAACATGAACCTTAGTTTGGAGAGCTCTAAGCTCTCATTGGCTGAGGCACAGACAGAGGCAGAGCCCTGATTGGTCAGTTGTGTCTCACTACAGGTGAACGGTAAGAAGACCTACCAATCAGACGACGGCGTTCAGCTAACGGTGCTCGACGGACAGACAGGATCGCAGACAGACAGGAAGTCCTTCAGGAACTCCATCCTGCAGGGAATCCCTGCACAGATAGACAGCTACGTCACTGGCCTGAAAGAGGGGTAAGACAGGTCATCAGGTGCACACATTCTTACTCTCTCTCTCTCCACGTGTTGTATTAATGCTCCCTCGTCCCTGATAATTCCAGATCCATTGTGGTGCTGACGTCTAAGGGTGGTCTGGTAACCAGAGGACCCTGGGTTAAAGTTCTGGAGAAACTTGGAGTGGAAAATAGCGTCAAACTGAAAGGTATGAGCACAGCCCACATCTCCTAATTCCTATCTCCTTACTCATGGTTCCCAATAGGCACTCTACAAGCCATTTGTAGTCCACGGAGCACCCCTTGTGGCCCCTGGTTGAATTAAATTACACTTAAATAAATAAAAAATAAAATAAATGAAAAGGTAGTTTATAGTGCAATGACAGTAATCCATTTTCAAGAGCTTTAAGCACTTGGACCATTTAACCACATGGACCATAACAGCTCCATGTGCTTCCCATGAATTATCCTCGTTTCTAACTGATGAGGTGCAGAGACATTTAAAGTTGTCCTTATGCCTCTTCTGGTTGGTTGATAATTGATAGTTTCTATTTTGTTCTATAATATTTCAACAGATTGTCATACAGACTCATGACGTGTGTCTTTGTCCTTCACTGGTGAAATTTCTTATGATTGGTCAATATTTGCCAGAAACTTGCACGCGCGAGGGCCGCTCATGGCTGCATGTTGTCTTTGTCTCTCTACAGATAAGGTGGTCCTGGTGGGCTTCAGGGGTCCGTTCCGTCCAGACTGGGTGCGCATGGAGCTGGGTGAGGAGAGAGCCAGGATTCACCAAGTGCTGCCAATCCCTGTGGTCCACAAAATGAAGCTACGATGATGAGACCCATCTACTGAAAGACATAGATGCACACACACACACAGGCAAAAACTGAGGGCTGTGTGGAGTCGGGTCGGCCCAGAGACTGACTGAAGCACACACACACACACACACACACACACACACACACACACACACACACACACACACACACACACACACACACACACACACACACACACACACACACACTGCCAACAGTTCCTCCAAGCCGGTGGTCCACATTTGAAAGGATCAAACTCTTTGAACACCTGATCCTCAGACTTTGTCATACCGGCGGTGAGCTGAGCAACGGAAATAGAGCGCCGCAGTCCCACCCCTGACACCTGTTTGAGAAGTGAATTCCCTGTTCATTTTCCTCATAGACGTCTTTTTTCATATGAAGATGTTTACGTCGTGGGCAAAGCCAACTCAAATCGGGACAAGTCATCACAACAAACACAAAGTTTTGGTCCGATCAAATAATTTCTAAGAAGAAAAACTAAACAAAAAGTGTTGTATACTGCCATTTTTCTCTTCATTTATTTGATCGGCTCAATATATTGTGTTTGTTTCATTGATTTGTCATGACCCAAGTTGTCTTTGTCCACGACGTAAACGTCTTTATATGAATTAACTTTGAAAAGTCTATGAGGACGCAGTGACTCTGCGGTACGGCGTCTGTGTGGATCACGTGGCACACACACTGTCATATGGCAGGTGTATAGGTCAAGCATTGGGATGATGCAATCTGACGCACCTGGTTTTGTTTTTTTGGAGGACCTTGACAACATCGCCCCCCGGCAACATTGTGAAACATGTGTCTGTGCAACAGCGAGATGATCGATGCCGCCTACCCACTGCCTGCCCATCCGATCCGAGGCTCAACAGCGAACCCAACTGAACGCATGCGTATATCTGTATCTGTATGTCTGTCATGGTAACAAAGCGATATGTGCACGAACGTGGAGAATCATTCGACCGTAAACCGTTTGTTGTTTGACTGAAACTTGACTTTTTAAAAAGATGAAAAAAGTGCACAAATAAGTGCAAAGTAAGTGGTGCAAGTGACACTCGGTGGCGAGAATATGCTACTTCTGTGCTCAAAGGTACCCCCCAGGGACCCACAAAGCTGTCTAAGAATGTGAAAAAAGACACAAAAAAGAGAAGAGAGGACACCTCAACATGTAGGAGAAGCCGGGATTCGAACCACCGACCTACGGATCATTGGACGACCTGCTCTACTTCCTGAGTCAAACTAGTCATTGTGGACAAACAGTGTGGTGTTGATTTGTGTCAGCTGAAGCTTCATGTCAGTGTTTGTTGGAGTGCCTCGGTGCGACCATAGAGGTCATGTGCAACCTCTTCCAGAAAAATTATCATTCCAGCTCATTGTGACGTGTTGAACTGCAGGGGTCAGGGGTCATTGTGATGGTGTTGAAATTCAGGGGTCTTTGTGATACCGTGATGTGTTTGCTCTCATACTTTGTTATCATATCATAATAATAATAATAATAACGTTAGTGGTACGTCTGTCTTATCTGTGATTTAGGGTGTACCAGCAAGAACGCCCCACTCCCCCAAAAATAAGTAGAGTAAATAAATAAATAGAAATAAATATCCAGACAACCAGCAAATTAAAATTGAATTCAAATTGAAGGGGAATTTCAGGCTAGATGTTTGTATTATGTTTATATACTGTGTGTATATATATATTGACAAAATATATATACTGTATATTAAAAAACTATAATACATATGCAGTGCACTGCTCCTTTAAGAAAAAGGTTAGAGGCAACAACACCATGGACTAACGTCTCATATCTAGATGAGATGTAAGGACAAAACAAGAACAAATTCTTCGTCCACACGGACGGTAAATCCACTCCAAAGTCGTTTCGGAATGCTTGTTAAATTTCTAATGACGAAAGGATAGGTGTCTCCATAATGGTAAGAAAATGTCTAGTATGAAATTCCCCTTTGAAAAGAGGCTCCACCATGAAATAGACATTTTTCAAGGTTGGTGTTGGGTCGTTGGTGTTTTTAACCTCTCCAGTGTATTTTTTTTACACCCCCAAAAGATATGTTTTAAAGACATTGAATTTTAAATTCATGGTGGGGCCACTTTAACTCTTTAATTTTAATACACACAATAATGATTCTGGCAATGTGCAATTATAATTATTTATAACCCCATTGTAAAAAGAGAGAAATTGGCTCTTATCTGGCAAGAAGCAGAAAGATTTTCTCTTTGCCTGAAATAGCTGGTCTTTTTTCGGGACGTTGGTTGTCGTAGTGGTCGATAGTGTTTTATATGTTTATTAAATGTGTTTTTATTATTAAAGCTTCTTCAGATTCATAATAATAGAGATATATTTTATACTTATTTATTGTACAGACACAATTATTGAACAAATTCTACAAGGGACATCTTCTTTTTGAGCTGTAATGTATTATTCATGTTCCTAAAATATTAATACTGTATGTAAATCAACATGGAGTCCTTTCTGAAAGAATTATGAATACTGTTTATACTGTTTACACACACACGCACGTGTGTGCGTACACATACACACACGCTGCACGCATACAATAATGTGTTGTATATGTAAAGTGATGAAATCACAAGACTTTGAATCTCCAAGGCGTTTTGTACAGAAATAAATGAATATTGAACAATTCTCTTTTTGTCTATGCATGATGAAATGTTGTTTGCTGAAATCAGCCGAGATTACACAGCTACTATACTAGACTAGCATATCAACACACTCACTCCCAAAAAGGCACATAGCGAAACCCGGGAGGCTTATATGCTTTGATAGGCGACCTGTGGAAACATATTAAATGACGGAATCGAGGAGAAATAACAATAGGCCTGTCGTTTTCGTCATCACAATGAGTGTAATATGAAAATAAACCATGTAAATACAACACAGGGTACCGCAGGGAGTTGAACCCCGTTCTGGTAAACCAGAAGTACCACAACCAGTGCCTTAGTATTTGTTTTGTTGTTATTTACAGGTTCAACACCAATCACAGTAATTTGAAAAAATGACCAAATCAAGGAAAAACGACAGGCTATATAATCCATGATCTCGAATGACATACAGTAGTTCCTTAGTTTTCAAGACTCGTAACCGTGAAAGGCGAATATGCCTCCACAGGTCGGCAAGCGAGATTATATCCTGGATCAGCAATTAACTGGTTTGATGAAGTATGGTTAATCTTGCCAGATTAACTTGGCCAGTTAACCTGGATATGTTAGGTAACAGTTTCAATAAGATGCCAACTAGCATAGTACACCTTGAAGAAAGATCAGTTAATCTGTATTCTACAGAATGTCTAGAAAGAAAACAGCAAGCAGAGCTTTTATCCAGACTTGATGATTCTGGCCAGACAGAGCCTGTCATTTTAAGCCTCACTGGCTTTAGTGGAATGGGAATAATCAAGGCAGTAAAGGATTTAACAAGCCTGGTTTTGCCTTAAATCCTGGATTAATTAATTCAAGTTACTGTACATTGAACAGGCCCTCTGATCTCAAAGCTTAAGTTTGTAGATCTGCCACTTTTGCAGGAGTTCAAGTGTTAATAACAGAATTGACAGAAAAGCAAACAAAACATAGTTTCTATGTTAGGCACTTTTATTAATTTTGCTTCACTAATTCACAAACACAAATACCATTGCTAGAGAAAACAACCAAATTAAAATAGATTTGTATCAATAGATTTTATACTGGAATTTGTTAAATGGTAGCAACAGGGAAATATTAATGTTATTCCAAAATGTCTACATTATAGAAAAATGCAGGTGTAATTTTTCAATGTTATCTTTGAATTATTGTGGCCAACAGTGTATAGGCTAAGCATATCAAAGCATTTAGTAATACATTTCACATGGTAAGGCATGTGTGCTCAAAGGTAAAGACATTTTTGGGAGTGCTTCAAATAGGTAAAACTTAAGAGTGGCCTATCGACATAGATAAGGGGATGTCGTCAATTATTATTAAATGGCATCATAAATGTTAACCTGAACAAGTGTTTTGTGCCGTTCTACTCCAGACCTGCTGAATATAATAGTCATCACATAGTGTATATTTATTAAAGTAGTACAAAGCTATGAAAAAATATATCAGTGTAAAGGCACAAGAGACTTGCTCAACAATCACAACACCACTAGAATAAACCATGAATAGTCACGACCTGCTGGCTCAGGGGTATGTAACTCTTGCTCTAAGAGTGAGTGGTAACTTCAAATTACCCCTCATAAAACAATTGCAGATAGTAGAGGATTCCCTGTACGTTCACACAAAATACTTTAACTACATCTCTGATGTCTTCTCTAACCTTTCTGGGAAGAAACATGTTAATGTACATTGTGTTCCAACCTAAGTGAAACTGATGTTCAAACCAAGTTTTCGGGTCAAAAACAGAAACGTACAATTTGGGCTTCCCAGAGCAACAGTTGCTCACCCCTGAGCAAGACATGTCAGCATCCACATTATGAACTTGGCCTGCCAAGTCTCACCACAAGAGGGCACTGGTTTGAACAAAAGGAACAAATGCGCCACTGCAAACTGTAGACACAGCAAAGGGTTTCCATTTGCCCCTCGAGAAAAAAGAAAACATACCACTGACTCAAATCCAACATAACCCCCTCCACAGTCTCTATTTAACTATACTATGCGAGTAGTATAAGGATACCTAAATCAAGTAGTCAATTACGTGAGCTCCCAAAGTGACTTCCATCAGATGACTCAAAGTTAGTTTTTGACAGAGGATAGTTGTGCCCATAACGGGTTGAGACAATCTCTGAAATTAAATAAGTTTGTACAGAGTTAGATCATTTAAATGTGTTTGATCAATTCAGTAAAATATAAACGTGTATAGTGACAGTATTCAGCAGGAGTACAATTTAGTAAAACATGTGAATGAATAGTTTTGGTGAGAATTGAGGTCCAAGATATTAAATGGCAATTAATTGAACTTGCACATTGCACATATTTAACACTAAAGAAAGATCCTGCATGTAGGTGCTGAACAAATCAAAATTATTTTGAAATGAGCAGACAAACATTCCTCTGGTCAGTTACATAAAACTTAACATGTTACAGATGCAATGAGCATTTTCCCCAAAACAGAATTTTCCTAGCAACAACAAACACTCCGTTCCATTAAGATGGACCCATGTCTGTCTACAGACACACAGACGCACAGACAGACACACACAGTCAAACACACGGCACCCACGGGGGCCACAGTGAGGATGCTCTGTAGTAAGGGGGTGTGGTGGATTTGAGGCAGCAGGCAGCACTGTGTCTTTTTGCTGGGATAAACTTTAGCACACAAACTCCTGTCTCATGCGGATGATCTGTAGTAAGGCTGCTTGGACATCTTCATCCATGTGGCCCTAGGAGAGACGCACAACAATAGACACTGTGGTTAATCCATTTATACAGTATACCACAGGAGAATGCTTGCAAGCTGCCAACTTTGAGAATTTGGTTATCACCATGAACACTGAGTATTCAATTCAATATAGCTCCATTGTAGTCTGTGCATTGTGCAATATCAAGCTTCCCATTTTCTCATTCAATAGAAAATTCTCTCCAGTTTAGTCAGTATACCAGACTCAAAATAGCAGTAGACTATTAACTAATGTTCTTTAATTTTACAATCAGTCTATCGATTCACACAAAACTATGTACAGTATGTGCATTGTTTTTAAAATAAAAAGTGCACATTCAAGTCAAACGAAAACATAACATTGTTGCTACCCAAAAACAGTGTGAACCCATAGTCACTGTACACGGGCTACTGTATTATTTGGGATATATGGCATAAATATTAAGCATGCATTAGCACACCTAGCTCCAGTAGTTAGCACCTAGACTAAGCAATTGTCTGGAGGAAACCTTGAACGATACTGTCTGGTTATATAGTAGTGACACAAGGTACATTTCAAAATATGTCCAATAAGACCAGAAAGTGATTACATATATTCCATAGTGCAGTACCAGTTTCAGTATTTCAGACAAGCAAAAGCATCAACTGTCATGAGCCTGGTTAACGTACCTGTGCTGCACTGAGAAGATGAGTTCTATAAATGGAAACCACGTCTCTGTGTTGCCTCTCAGCATCCTTACAGCAGAGCACAGAAAAAGGAAGCAGAGAAATACAATTATTCTTCTGAAATTTGTGTTGCATACAATACATTGCTGTTAGGCGGAAACCTTGTATGTCCAAAGCTGTGGTATGAACACCCCTAAGTAGGGCTTTAATATAATTATGAATAAAAATAACTGAGATGCAAGGCTTCTGCCCAACAGCAATGAGGTAAACCTGTTCCTGTTCTTACAGACATTATATCAATGTGTATTCTGTGTCTACTTACAGCCAGCTGCTGCTGGAGGGTTTTGATTTGGGCTTGGAGTGCATCCACATGCTGTGTCTGTCTCTTGTTGGGGGCATTGCCTGCATATGCCAGCTGAGACAGACCGTTCAGAGCCTGCTTTAATCGCTCCACGTCTGTCAGCAACTCTGTGATCTGAGAAAAACACACAGCACACAGTTAACTTGTTAATACACAGCTTAGCAAAACCAGATATAAAGTACAACAATGGACGATTTGGATGTGCCATCCTTCACATTTCTGGCAAAAATCAATTATTGCAATTGAGGCATTGTCCTCATACTTTTTTATGAGTTTACTTATAATAAATTTAGTTTGTTGCAGTGCAACAAAAATATAATCACAGAAATGTTTCCCACCTTCTTGTCCTTGACTTCAGTCTGCTCAGCGGACGTCTGGATCCTCTGCTGCAGGTTTCCGATGGTGCTCAGTGAATCGTCATACCTCTTCTTCAGATCCCTGATTTCTCTCTCGATGTCCTGACCCTTCTGCTGCACAGTGTCCCTTTCTGCCCTGGCTCTGGACTCATCCTCCCTCGCCTGGTCCACGTCCAGATGGAGTTCCTCACACTGTTCAGCCAGGTCTGATAGTTTGTTTCCCAGGTCAGCGACTTCCTCTTCTAGTCGCTGCTTCTCCGTCTTTAGCCGGTTCATTTGGTCTTCCTTACCACGGAGCTCTTCGAGAGCCTGTGTTGCTTGGAGGAGCTCCGACTGCAGGGCTGCGATGTCGTCGGCCCTCTGAGCGTTGGTCTCCTCCTCTTCGCGGAGGGCCAGGTGGAGTTTGGCCACTTCAGCCTCTAGGGTTCCCTTGGTCTGAGCGTGCTGCTGGAGGAGGCTAGCCTGATCTCCGAAGTGTGCCTGGAGTTCCTTTTCCAAGTTGGAAGCCCTTTGGGTCTCTTCCTGTTGAGCCTCCTTTGATTTTTTACATTCGGCTTGAGTTTCGTGCACAGTGTCTCTGAGGGTTCTGAGCTCCGTCTCATAGTTTTCTAGCTGGGCAACATTTGATTCAAGGCGTTGTTGGAGGTTCTGCCTCTCCGCCATGTAGCTGGCATTCTGCTCTACAAGCTCATTTCTGTGGACAGTCACCTGCTTGTGCTGTTGCTCTAGGTCACTCAACTTAACGGTCAAGTCCTCTATTTTGCCCTTGTAGTTCACCTCCACTTCCTTGTGTTGTTCACTACTAACAGACGCAGCTTCTAATCTCATTCGAAGAGACTCCATCTCAACCTCGAGTTTTTCCTTGTCCTGTTTGTGGCGCTCTCCAACAGACTTTGCCTTGTTGCATTTCTCCTCCATGTCCAACACTTTCCCTGTCAAGTCCTTTAATTTGGCATTGTAAGAACGCTCTCTCTCCTCGATGGCTGCCAGTGGGATAAACTTGGCCTGGATGGCCTCCTGTATAGTGTCTAGTTCTCCCTTCTGAGCCTCCAGCTCCTGGTTCAGCTTCACCATTTCCTCTTGAGCTGACAGATACATGGCGGACACCTCCTTCACACGCCCCTCTGCATCCGAAACGGCAGCAGTCAGCTCCTCCCTGAGAGCCTCGTGGACTTTTACGCTCACATAGTCCTTCTCCACCTCTGACATAACTTTTTCCAACTTTTCCTTCAACTTGTCACTTCCGTCTTTCACATTTCTAAGCTCTTCCCCACCTTCTTTCTCCTTTGTTTCCAACTTCAACATTTCGGCCTCTGCCTTCTCCAAAGCAGCGCTCAGCTCCATCTTCATGTGTTCGTGCAGGTTTCTGGGTACGTAGTCTCCCTCCAGGCTCTGTTTCATAGACTCGCTCTGTACCGTGACACGTGCCAACTCATTTTCTCTGTCTTCGTATTTCTTCTGCAACATTTCCAGTTCCTGCATCAGCTCATTGTTTTGAGATATTAGATCGTCCATTTCGGACTGCTGAGTCACGCTGGCACTTTGGAGACCATTCATTTTCTCGCTCAGTGAGCTCTTCTCCATTTGAAGTTGCTGGATCTCTGCTTCGGCTTTGCCGTAACGTTCGCTGGCTTCAATGAGTTTGTCCTCCAGTTCCTCCATAGCTTTTACCATAGTCCTCCCAGCTTCCTCGTGGTCCACGATTGGTATAAATTCTGCCTCGATCCTACTGTTGAGCTCATCCAGCTGCTCCCGGAGGATCTCCCTCTCTTCCTCGCTCTCCTCAACCTCCTGGATCAGCGCCTGACTCTTGGCAGTAACGTCGGCGAGTCTCCTTTTCAGCGAGGCGTTGTGCTCCTCCAGAGTGGCCCTGAGCTTCTGGTGCTCTTCGGCAGATACAGACCCTTGGGATGACCGGTTGTCGACCTCGCGGTGGAGTTCAGCTATCTCCTCTAGCACGCGATCGTAGTCTTCCCTCAGCTCAGCCAGCTGACGCTCCTTCTCATCAACGGCGTTGGACAGCAGGTTCTTCATGTTGTCAAACTTCTCGGCAGGCACCGTGGGCACCGTGGCGACCTGTTTGGTCCCCGTCTCCTTCAGCTGGGCTTCCATCTCCAACAAGGCCTCTGCCAGCTCGTCCCTTTCAGCTCTTACAGCGCTTATATCCTGGCTGAGCCTTTCAACCTCCGCCGCCAGCTGACCTTCACTGCTCTTGTACTCCTCCAGAGCTTTTTCGCTCTGTTTGAGGCGGTTGCGTACGCGACCCACCTCGGCTGAAGCTCCTTCATATTTACCCTTCACATCCCGCAGCTGGCTGCGGAGTTCCTCGGCTGCTATGCCTCCGAGGTGCTCCTTGACCGTCACCACGTGTGCTTGCAGCTGCTTGACTTTACACTCAGAATCCAGCATCCTCTTCTGGACATCACCCAAGGCATCCTCCAGTTCTTGCACCTGCTGATCGGCCTGCTTCTGGATGGTGTCTCGGCTCTGGATCAACTCTTGGCACTCTTTGTTCTTGCTGGAGAGAAGCGTTTGAAGCCGTGTGGTCTCATCCTCGGATGCCTGCTGCCTTCTCCTAACTGCATCGAGCTCTCGACGGAGGGCCTCTGTCTCAGGTTGGTCCCAGCCCACGCGTGATGCGCTGGGATTCTGGAGCAGCTACAAGGAGTAGAAACACGTCATGAAATATTCATCTTACGTTGTACAATAAATGTGCAAAAACTCTGGCCGGGTACAACGGATACTGCACAACTTATTTCATTTCGTGTATTTTGATTTTTTTTTTTAAACTACATGACACCAAGATGCTTACTTTATCAGAATCCAAGCTGTGCGACTGCTTGACCAGAACAGATTGTCCAGCATAATCCCCCTGTTAACACAAAAATAGATTAGAGTTAGAACATTTACTATAATGAAGATCGGACTTGGCATTCTTTCATTAGGATAACAAAAAAGTGGCCCATTTGATACAGTAAATTTAGGGTGGAGGTTCTCTGTTCAGCCAGTTAAATCATTGCTATCATTGTGATACAAACATAACACACAAAGCTGGGCATAGGAGGCGTTAATAATTATATGACGTCTGAACACCAGATCCCCACTGAGCTCATTTCAGAATCATAGCCTAGGACTGTTACTGTTTATAGCCTATAGGGTTACTGACCAAGGTGCTGGGACGGAGCTGGACTTTGACTTTGGACGTTTCCAGGCCTCGTGTCCCCTCCTCTCTCTCTTTGGCACCAAGTAAGACTTTGAGCTGTTCCCTCTGATTCAGTAAAACACACACACAAAGGAGCCTCATTTATTTCTTTTATAGCTCTAAACTGTAGATACACTAGGTTTCATGCTACATTACAGGGTGTGATTATATTGACTATATTTTGATGTATAGATATATAATGTGTGTGTATTGACTGTGATTTTTAACAGTCCTGAAATTCTATTCTTTTCCCCAAACAAGGAACAGAAACAGAATGTCCTGCCATGTAATTTATTAAGACAAGCTACTGTACCTCCTTGTGAATGTCTTCCACTGTTAGTTTTTCCTGCAAAAGGGAACAAGAACATAGAGTTGTGTTATCAGCGGATTTCTTCACATATCTATTCATACATCTTCCTGTTTTCTTTTTTGTGATATCTAATTATTGATTTTGTTTTACATTTTGACAGCATTGTGCTTTCCTCTCTGTAGGAAATATAGGCAGGAAGTAGCATTTATGAATGTGAAAATTAACCTTCTTCCATTATTGCTGAATTAAAGCCCACAGACTTGTATCCTGTCTGGACCTTTTTGTGTAACTTGGGCAGGGAAGCAACAATATATTATAAAAACAAAACAAAGACAAATAAATAAATCAATCCCTTTGTATGCTGTGTGTGTGTACCTGTGAGAGCTGTTGCTGCAGTGTGGTGACCTTGTCCAGCAGAAGCCTCTGTTCCTGGTGGAACTTCCTCAGACTCTCCTGCTGACTCTCATTCTGCCTCTCTAGATCCTGAATCACACACAACACATGACGTCCATCAATGCCTAATGATGACATACAGTGTATCAGTCTAGTTCAAGGGATGTTTGATTGATCAGGTCGGCTTTAGAGATTGTCACATGTTGGTGGCCGTGGCTAACTGGTATGTCACATACTGGTGTCAAACACAGAGCTTTCTTAGTTCTAGTTTGAAGCTGACTGGAAGAAATCCTAGGCGGTGATTGAACTCACATTAATGATCTGATCCTTTATATTAGCCTCAGCTACTAATCGATGGAGTGCTGTGATGAATCTACAGGAAGGGCGAGATCCAGTAGCGATCATTTACCACATCGCAACCAGGTCGCACCCACTAGCCACCAACCAATCAACTAGCAACCAACCAATCCACATCAACTAGCAACCAGGTTGCAACTATTTGCTCAGTAGTCTCGACCACAAGCACCTACTGTATAGCTGTGACCAGTAAAGTAGTCACGACGAGCAATAAACTTGCAACCACGTCAATAGTCCCTGGTGGATCTCACCGTCTCTCTAAATCTAGTCTCTCTGAATCTATTATTGCCAACCTTTTACGAACACATTCAATGGCTATACAAGGCTCTCAACGGTTACTGACTATAGTCACTAGAGAGCAGTAATGCGCAATAGACTGACAGTTAAAGATTGCCTGGGGTTGGGTAGTGTGTGCAACCATGTTAAAGAAGGATGCCAATAAGTACTGAGTCCATGTTGTGCAAATGGACACATTGCTACTACTAATAAATGCAGGAAGATTTAAATCATACTATATGAATTGCACCCAATTTTAGCAGATCAAACATCAGGAAAATTTCAAGCAGAAAAATTGATGATACAAGGGGAAAGGTCATTGGTAAAAAAATAAATAAAAATAAAAATAAAAAAAGTCTTCTGTGGATGTAGTGTCAAATGACACTACATTGCTAGTCACATTACTCTGCTGACATAATAACAGAGGCTAAACTGCTATTGTATTCTACATGTATTGAGAGTTTAAAGGTAGATTAGCTATTTTCTACTACTATTATAAAATGTACAGTGTATACATAGGTAAACGTATATATCGGCTGAAAAGTGATGAAGCAGAAATTAATGGAGAGATTCTCAACACTATATGAATATGGAAGGATAAGACATGTGGAAGCTGTTGGCTTACCTGACGCCTTCTCTGGTCCAACTTTGCAGACTCTTTCTCTGTAAAGATAAACAAGAAGGAGAGCTTAGATTTACCATTCATGAGAATAAGTGTTAGAAACTTCAACAACTGTGAAAATTTGCCCTGGCAATTCACATAGAGGGAAAAACATTTATTCAACATAATATAAAGGATTTAAATGGTTGACAAAACATAGTGAATGTTGACATCTGACCTTTGGTGACATTGTCGAGTTGGGTTTTTACCATGGCTACCAAATCGGCGTTCTTGTTGAGGCGAGCATAGTGCATAGAGTCATGTCCCAAGCTATCCACCACAGTCACATCAGCACCGTTCTTCAACAGCACTTCAACTGCATCTTTACAGCCAAACTCACAGCCCAGGATCAGAGCTGTTCTGAAGGGTGACACACAGAAAGACAGCGTGAGGGAAGAGGAATAGCAAACACAAAAAGTTCTTGATGAGACCAACGACGTTGGTCTCTTTCACCGTCTCTTTCACCGTTTCTGTACAGAGCAGGGGTTGACACCAAGGTCTCCAAGGCACTTGCCCATCGGGCAAGTGCAAGTCAGGTTCTACTTGCCCTCAGGTCATGGTCACTTGCCCTCCAAAAATATACTGTAAATTTTGAATTTAAGTTTACTTCCTACTTGGGTGCTTTAAACCAGGGCTTTTCAACAGGTGGTCCGGGGACCACCAGTGGTCCCTGAGAGGGGTCCAGGTGGTCCCCAGTTAAGTTGGTTAACCAGATGTAACTCTTGAGAGCGTAAAAATGTAACCAAATGGACCCGCAAGTGTCCATTTGGACCCTTGCGGGTCCTCATCTGAATTAGCCCCAAGTCTACACAACTAGAGAATGTAGAAGATTAATGGTCATTTTGATGTGTATGTTAGTTTGCCTGTTTTGTTTCCCAAATCCAGCCTGGAATTGTGGATAGCTAGAAAGCAGGGAAAGACACAGAGGCAGGGTGCAATGACTGCCTTCAAGACAAGTTTATCTTGTGTTATAGTGCACTAAGTTGCATACTTGCCCGATCGGGCAACCAGGTAGCAGTCTTCACTTGCCCCACCATTTTTTTTTACTTGCCCCGGGCAAGCGGGCAAGTGTTAGTTAGTGTCAAGCCCTGCAGAGGTTCACTAAACATCAAGGTGCCATAATGAGATTTGGAGATTTTTTTACTTGTTTTGTTTGTCCCGGATGGCAATGTCTGCCCCTCGCTCCAGCAACAGCTGGCAGATGCGAGGATGGCACATCTGGGTGGCCAGCACCAGAGGGGTCCTCCCATCCTGGAAAACAGGTGCACATAAACACCATTAGCAGCAACCTCACAATCTCCACAACACAGAATAACAAACAGTAAAACAGTCACGCATTTTGCCAGCACAAAGTGGAAGAAATGATCAATCTCTTTTAACACACAATGCATGAGGAAAAACTATTATAACTACAACTACTACAATTACAAGAAAGGTAACACAATAGCACAAAATGACAATAGAATATATAAGAAGAACCACAAATCAGTACTCACAAAATCAACAGCATTCACAGAAGCTCCACTGTCGCAGAGAAGCTTCACACTGGAGGAGCATCCGGCCATGACTGGAGAAAAACAAGACCATAACAATTCTGTGATCATTTCACCCCATTTAACTAAATCAAATCCATAACACTTAAACTGGCTATAAGAGGGAAATTGTGGACAAGAGACATGAGTTTTCTTACCAGCATCATGCAGAGCCGTCCTCCCCTGTAGATCCACATTTCCAACGGGACAATTGTGCTGTGGAAAGAATATGAGAAAGAGTGCTGAGTTGCTGAAAAATCTGACAAGTTTGCAAAGTTGCTCATAAATAGTGAACAGTGAACAAGGCTTATAACTTAGAATTTGACTCAAACACCGAAACAGAATAACATTTCCAGTTGTAACTGCACCGTGGTGGCTGTTGATATGGCTGTGAATGCCAGGTCCAACAACAGACAGGTCAAATCAGGCTAGACTAGGGTCCATTATAATGCCACAATATCTTCCAATACACCTGTCACTCACCAAATGACACTTTACTACCACAGTGATGAGGGCTCGCTATGAGCGCTTTGAGGACTCAATGCCTTATGTATATGTAGCCTGAGCTAGCTGGTGGACAAGCGACTGTAGCTCACTATAAAAAACCCATCTCTCTCCAGCAACAAGGTCCAAAAGCGAGCAGCACGGTCAAATGACAGGGGGTGGGGGGGGGGTGATAGCGTAAAGGGAAGAAATCCTATACCTCAAGGGTTCAGGTTGTCAGAAGGAGTTGGGGGGTTGTTTTGGGAGGGGGTGGGGGTGGTGTAGGGCGGGGGGGGGTTAGGTGTCCGGCTGCTATCTGCAGTGTGATGACGGCACCTAGAATGGACGACAGGTTGGCAGTAGGGCGAGCTTGTCAACACCACCAACAGCCCCCCCAACCTCACCCCCGCCCCTCTTAGGTGGCTGCCATACCAGGGTTGGGGGGAGGGGAAGGGGAGCCACGCTGTGAGCGCACAATGTTGTCAAGATAGCCTATCACTGTAAACACATAAATCCGCTCGGTGACTCAACAGGACCTGGTGTTGAATGATCATATGTTGGCTCGTCTGTCTGAGCCGTGAAGCAAAGGAACTGCCCCAGCAACAGCTAATTCCCGCAGCACCCTGCAGTGGCTGTTGTTTGGCTGCGAGGCAGAACTGTCAAGCATGCAATCTGTGCAGTACATGTTCTGTACAAGAAATTCCGCCAGTGGTCACAGAATATTTATCTTCATTATGATCTAATCCCCCAATCATTGATAAACACCAATGTTTTCTCTGTGGTTCAGTGAATAAAGAAAATAAAAAATAAACTTCAGTTCTCTAGTTGGGCGTCAGTTCTAAATAGCATGTTGATCCAAGAACGGAGAGGAACGGCATGGAAGCCAAGATAAGGAAAAGACATTGAAGTGTTTTTAGATTGCCTTAAGTTCCCGCTAGACTGTTTCACAGAGGGACTCAGTCATAGTGTAGGTGACTCAGAGGCTGGTGAAGAGCGCCATCTAGCGTAGACACTGAAAGCACTGTTTTGACAGGTCACATGTAATTGGGAGTGTTGGCCTTTTGCAGTGAATGACTCAACTGTTCCACAGGGAGGGAGTCACTTTACCTGCAAGAGTTTCTGCACGCAAAGAGAATGTCCATTTCTTGAAGCCAGGTGGAGAGCATTTTTACCTGGACAATGGGAAATGTAGATGCACAAAACGTCATATTAGCACACACTATGCAAAACAGAAACATTATTTTTAGCAACTTTCAAATGAAATAGGAGTCAACACTTCTTATACCACACAGTCTTATGTATAATATATGAATTTGGGTTAAGTGTTGTTACACCCATGAGTATTCATGGTTATTATGACTTAGTAAATCACAGGGTAGAATGCGATATCCCTGAAGTCAGTCACCATAGCATTCATTACCATTTAAACTCGGCTCTCAACCATGTCACTGTGATTATGGTCACATCGTTCATTACCGTTTACACACACACGTCACAACCATGACGCAATCATGTTTACTGTCTCACCGGTGGCATCAGTTGCTGTGATGTCCACATTGTGTCCAAGGAAGACGTTGAGACAGTCGAGGTGTCCTCTAGTTGAAGCCAAATGGAAGCTGTCAAATAGAACAAAAAGTGTTAACAAATATTGAAGGAGTGGAAAGAATGGGTAAAACCATGAGACATGACACATTACTGTACAGAAGATGTGAGAGGTGGAAAGGTGTGATAGAGATACCTGGATAATCGCTGCTCAACATTCCCAAAGCACAGCGTCTTTATACATTTTGAGCAATAATCAAGGTAGGCTTCAGAACCTTCTTTGCTATGCTTGATACTAAAGTTGCCTGCTGGTGCTGCACACCAAAAATAGATCTACAAGCTTACAACATGTCACACAGTGACGTGTTCTGAACTTGTAGATTGCCTATTTTCAGTATGTGACATAATGCGTAAAAAGCATAACCCAGACTCTACAGTGGGCAGCATGTTGTCATGCCAATTCTGCTTAATCATCGTCCTGTTAATTACCGGCAGCCGTTTTTCACTTGCTCTGTTGACCCATATCCAAAGCTGCCGCCTCTCTCCCCCACGGTCTGCAAAACACTTGTCTGTAAACCAATCTTAGTGTGCTGACTGCCAAGCCCCGTTTACTCTCTAACCCCTAAGTATCTGCCAGGGAGACAGGGAGGCTGACACCTCAACACTGGCGCCGGTATTTAAAACCATGTGATGGTATTAAAAAACACTGCTGATGGCCGGGAGATGCTGCTACTCAAAGGGCCTTGACCTCCAAGGGCAGACACGGGTAGGAAGCACTATATGACAGATAAGTGATACGACTCTCATAACAAAATTTCTAATGGGCAAAGGGAATTTCCAGCCGAGGGTGGGGGTTGTATGTACTGGAGGAAAGCTTCAAAACAACCTCCACAATGATAAGAAGTCGAAAGATTAATGAGGGCGGACAATTTCCTGGTTTCTTTACTTGACAATATGGACCAAATCCAAAGAAAAGGAGTTGATTGACACCACAAAGAAACTAACCAGCAACAGAGCTCTTGAAAACAGAGTACAACCAGTACCCTATTTCAATACCCCAAAAAGGCTCACACAACAAACTATAATAATCTGTAAGAATTCTACATTAATGCGAACGCAGTGAACGAGATTTCTATGAAAACCAGGCAGAAATGTCTGTGCGTGTGTCACACGAACAGCGTTCGTGCAGCGTCTTCCTGGTATAGTTTTTCACCATTACAAAAAACGTATTTGCTGAAAATTGCTGATCTACAAGCTCACTATGAATGAAATGAGTACCTGGGGTAATGGTAGCTGAGCCGTGGTGAGCCTCAAAGCACAGTGAACTGTGTAGTAGTGAAGTAGTGAACATACACATGCAGGGGGTTTAGTACACTTAGTAAACTTCCCCGTTTGCACCATTGCTAAGACCTCTAGGATTCAGATAATGTGAACATCCTTGTTCAAACAAAGGTAAATATTTCGCTACTGAAATCTTTGGTGACTAAAGTATAACACAACTTTAGTTGCTAACTTGAACAGTATGTGTGAAGCCTGACAAGTACTACATGTAGAATATGTTGTGAATCTTTATAGAAGCCAAAGAGAAGCCAAACCTTATAGAAGCCAAATGAATCCCTACAACTACAAATGTAGAATGCACAAATTGGCAGTATGTGTTCCGAAGCACAGATACGTTACGTTAAAATAGATTTACAAATGGCACTCCAGAACTGCCTCTCCTCTCTCTCTCCCTCTCTCGGAGTGGGATGAGTCCATGTAGATATGTCATTTCATCTGACCACCTGCTCCTTCAGGACACTTTCAGGTTGACACTTCACAGGATATGTGGTCTATTATTAGACTGGATAGAGAGAGTAATGGATGGCAGTGGAGCCATGTACTGTCCCATCACGGTCTGCATCATCTGCTGTCATGTGTGTGCACAATCAATAGCCTGTCAAAGCATTTAAATGCTTATATCTTGTATGCTTCAGATGAGTGTCAACATCAATTTGTCACATTTGCCCCCCCCTGACCTTCTCAATAGGCCCAGCATTGCAAGCAGATATCAATCCTGAACAAATTTAGAAATTTATATAGCACCTCTATTCAAGGCTCTTTACATAGATTGTGCATAGCATTCACCTACACACCAATGGTGGTGGAAATGCAAGGTACTGACCAGCATATCGGGAGAAATTAGGGGTTAAGCACCTTGCTCAGAGCCTCAGAGACACATTAACAAACTCTGGGCAGCATTGTGGTTACCATCCAGCCACTCTAACTCTGAGCCACCGCCGCCCCTAGCTAACAATGTTCTCTGGAGAACTAAACTGCATACACAGGGCGACTGTGGCTCTGGAGGTAGAGGTCGGCCGGCCAATGATCCCTGGGTTGGCAGTTCGAATCCAGGTTCCTTCTGTCTACACGTCAAAGCGTCAAAGCTTGGGCAAGACCCTGAACACCAAATTGCTCCCGATGTGCTGGCTGGTTCCTTGCATGGTTTCTGTGTATGAATGTGTATGTGAAGGGGTGAATGTAACCCACCATGTAAAGCACCTTGGATAAAGGCTGTATATAAATGCACCATTTACATTAACAGAGTAGTTGACAAATAACTCATTAGCTAATCCAAGGCATTCCAAGTTATATACCATGCATTACAGTTCGAGTTTAGTTTCCCCACAGACGTAGAAAGTAAAGTAAAAAAGATGGGATCCTTTGTTCTGTCTACAGCCCCCGATATGTAGATATCATATGATAATGATGATGATTATTATTATGATGAGAGCTCATGTGTTGATGAACAACATATATGGTCCTGGCTGGGCTGTCCCCAGCCATGAGCTGTCAACATGACAAATGAACACTGAATGCCAAGGATGACCAAGACTGTATACAGCGGGTTCTACCGCACGCCTGGTGCCAAGATGCTGAATTTAGCCACCACAAATTCTAGCACCTTATTATAATGCAAGCCACATCTCCGGGGAATGTAGCATGTGTAATTGTTTATTTGTTTTCAACATGCATGTGCTCAGACGTTGTCTATTCAATGGTCATTGCCAGTGAAAGCATCTCACACGGTGCTGGAAAAATACTCTGCATGTTGACTTCTGGAATTTGGTGCTTTATAGCCTGAGGCTGCAACAAAGCCAGAGTGAAAATACACCTGAAACAGAGATCACAGCTCAGTGACTTCTTCAAATATCTGGGATCAAGGTCAGGAGGACTGGACAGCCTAAAATGCTGGTGTTGGAATCTGGTTAAATTTACCTCCAGCGAAGGAAATATGTCTGGCTTAGCAACGTCTTTCGTAGGGCTTGAGCCTCGAGGTGATTAAATAGTTTGGAATTTTGAGATTTTCAGGCCTTTCATTTTCATCCAAGGATGTGCCCTTTACTTTTAACGGTAGAATTGAAAAGGACCAGTCCATCAGAAATGCAAAAAAGATTGGATTGTGCAACAGCCCCCTGAACATGTCTCATCACTTCTGTTTCTGGTATGCTTCATTGTGGCTGCAACAACGCAACAATAAATGCATCTAATAATATCCAACTGTGTGTTTTTAAAGCTCACTGAATACTCCCAGAACAGTGGGCCAGACCAAATCCCTCACAGATCTGTATTTGCAGCAAGTCATTTCCTGTGTGGTCACAATATAAACAGCTATGGGCCGAAAGCAGTCTCAGGCCATGGCCAGCAGAGTGACCACAAATGTTCCTCATACCATCTGTGAACTCCTCCGCTGACCTTGAGACAGAGGGAAGCTAAAACAGGAATTCCTGGAAATAAATGTACGTGGCTACATAATGATAGTGAATTCCAAGGGAATCCATGTGCGGAGCAGGTGGAGGAGAGAGAAAGTGCCCTTTGGAGTATATGGGGCACCAAAATGATGTTCAAAATGATGATGGGAGGGGCAGATAAATAGACACAGAAAGAGAGAGATTGTGTGCGTGTGTGTTTGTGCGTGTGTGTGCACTCACGCAGAACGTCCCTCTACGTCCAGCTTGGTTGAGATGACGCCCTTTTTGCTGAGCACAGCGGCTACCTTGTCCACTTCCCCGCGCTCCACCGCCTTCATCAGCCGGTCGTCATACTTGTTCCAGTCAGTGTTCTGTAGAGAGAGGGGCGAGGAGGGAGAGGGTCAGAAACATGTGCATGTTAGCGGGAGAAGGCACGCAAAATCTTGAGAAAAAGGGTTGCTGTGAGACATGGTTAAACAAATAGAGGAGGGGTGTTTTCAGGGGACTGACTCATACCCCCTCCTCCTTTCAGAACATTCTCATTTTACTGGATCAATAATGCCTGATCCCGTCATATCATGTTCTCGATAACCTTGCGAATCTCAACCTAATCTCCACCGATTCTCAAATGTATCTCTAACACAGCCATGATAACATCCAAACATAAGCAACTTGACTTTGTCTTGAGTTGGTTTACCAAATGGAGACATCCTTGAGAGATTATACAAAACAGCGTGGGAACACAGAGCTCTTAGTGCAAGAATCCACGTCTGTGT
Source organism: Benthosema pterotum (assembly GCA_039105355.1). Lineage (NCBI taxonomy): Eukaryota > Metazoa > Chordata > Actinopteri > Myctophiformes > Myctophidae > Benthosema > Benthosema pterotum. The sequence goes on along the minus strand of CM076966.1, from coordinate 22,441,419 downwards.
CACACACTGACTCTTGAGTGGGGTGTGGGGGGTCCACACATTGGCTCAAAATGAAAGGAGCGGATTGAACCGTGTGTGGGATAGTCTACCTCAGTGTTGTCAACAGGCTTTCTGAGTCAACCCCAAGTCCATTGGCAGTGGAAGCTACACAATTGAATTCCATAAAACTACAAGTACTGGCTTACAGTTAGACAGCATTATATTTTGCAGTCAATGTTTTTAGAGAGGTCTCGTTAGTTTCAACAAACTATGTCAACAGAAGATACCTACAAAGTGCATGGAGGTGCATTTCAGCCAGCGACTCATCTTGGGAGAATGAAGCTGGTCCTTGCACAGCGTTACCGCAAAGGCTGCCAGGGCTCCGGTTCTCAAAAAACAAAAATCAACAAAGAAAAAACAACCCCAAAAAAGGTGTATATATAAATATGTGTGGGCACAAAAGGGGCCACACACAATTCACTCAGCCAGTGAGTGCAAAAACAACGGCCAGGAGGGAGGACAAAACTGTCAACAGTTTAGTCGGCAGTGGGGGTCCTCTGCTGGAAGAGCTGGCCCCAGGTCAGGTCCTCACCGGAGGAGGACAAGAGGTCGATTTGCCAGGATTGTCTGTGCATTCCCCGGTTGCTCGCGGGCTCTGCCTGTGAGTTCATTACTGCCCAGCAGTGTGTGGTCTTTCAGTTAAAACAAGAGGGGATGGGACGATTTGGAGGAGGCGGAGAAGCAGTGTAGGACCAGCCCTGCCAGCCCTGGGTCCAGCCCTGGACGGCGACTGCAGCTCCTCCTCTGGAGGAAGAAAACAATCAACTCAGCCTGGCTCTATAGTCTCCACGCTCAAAGTATTCCTTCCCTGTATCCTCCCCTATTACTCAGCCTTCTATAAGCCTGCTTACTCTTCTGCCGTGCTTTCCTCGCTGCAGTGTAGTTTTGATTCTCCTCCTACCCCTCCTTCTCCTCTCGGCTTGAATCACAGGTAAGTTATTTGTCCCTCCTCTCTCTACGAGCCGTCAGCCAGCTACGTGCTCAGCAGAGCTAAACTGAAGAGCTCCTGTCTATCAGTAGTCTTTCAGGCGTCTTTGCCCCGACCAAATGGCAAGGTCAGTCAAGCTCTCTGGGGTAAATATGTGAGCTCTCCCCAGTTTAAAATATCCACCCCCTCCCCGGTAAACATCGGCGGTGCAGACAGCCCCGCAGACTGGTTACCTCTTTATTTTTTGACCCTCCAACCTTTCTCCAGTGTCTGATAGGAAGACAGGGGCTAAGAATACATTCTGTGCATGCCTCAACCATGAGTAATTGCGTTGGTGTCTATCACCACCGCAAGCACGGAGCCGAAGGCCTGCCAAAAGACCTCCCTTTATGCTTGGCACCCCCACAACACACTACGGCGGCGTTCACCTCCATCTGAAAATATTAACGGTGTCGGTGGGGGGGATTATGGTTTGCACATTTGAGGTGGTCCTGGCACTGACCCCTGCTGGATGCTGCCGGGCCAGAGGCTGGCCGTTAACCCGTCCGTCTAAACTGGGTGGTGTGGCTGCAGAGCTCCCTGATCCCAGCCGCACGGTAGCAGGATTAGGTGTCAGCCTTTTACAATCAGCTGTCTGAGACGTCAGCCCCCTGCACACCCCGCCGCAATTTATACTTTGCCGTACGATGGCATCGCTCGCCAAAAATAACACGATTCGCCCATTACGCTCCCTCTCTCGTCTCGCCTGAGTAATAAACGTAGCAAAAGCCTCATTCTATTTCCAGCGGAAGACATCACCGCACAGTCACTTTTTTATTAGGTTATAATATCACAGGATAAGTGACAAGAAGGCCCTGAGAGTTGGAGGGAAAAGGAGTAGGTTGGACGGTGGACACGTTTAATTTACACACCCTGCGTCAGCTCCTTGTGGGCTCCGATTACTGTCCGCTGCCAGGCTGGCGTTAACAGAGCAGCGGTGATATTCACAAACATGCAAAAAGGCCTCATCCACATGACATGTCATATGAAGAACTGGGTGTCAACTTACTAAAACTGCTCACCCTTGCATGGAGACAAAGGCACCAAAATGGGACCTGGCCACAGGGCGCACTGTACATCAGTCACGTAAATATCCCCATACAGGCGTGTTTGTTTGGATTCATTCTGCTCATACACCAGTTTAGAATTGGACTTGCATGGGAGTCTTGCCAAAGAGAAAGTAAATAAGTCTTTTCTAGTGTAGTAGTATCCAGTCAGAACAAATCTGCTCACACTGAAAGTGTTGTATATTTTAAACAATAATTGAATTGCAACATGATCACCATGGCATGAGATTTGTTGACAAATTACAACACACTACACAATTCAACCACACAGTTATATAGAAACTGTAGTAGTCCATTCTGAGCACAGCTGAACCGAAGTCCTTGTTTTTACATGGCCCATCAGATTGATGCTTTTGATGAGCCATGTCAAGCTACATGGCTCATCAAATCATCATTATACCATCTACTGTATCCAAATGATTTAGCGTTAAATTAGCGGCTGACTCCTATTATCATCATGTAACCTTGTTGATTACTTTCTACAGACTTAGCTACTAAAGTTGTGACGCGTCTCAGCCTCTAGCCAGGCCAATGGTCCTCTGATGTCACCAACAGGACACGCCAGCTTGCCACCCGAGAGCTGTGGGTAAGGGATGGGAGGCAATAACATAAAGATGTCTGCTGAATGTGAAATGATGAAACCACGTCTACAGTATTTGGTTTGCTGAGGTTACGGGCAATAAATGACAGCGATCGTATAGCTGACATCTGGAATGTCACTTGGATGATGTCATGACACCTTGGCCGTTTCTATTTTTATGTTAATATAACCAGGCACTTGTAATTGAAAGCACTTAAAGTAGAAATTGTAGACAATTTCTACTAGTAATCTAACATTGGCAAGAGAACAAAAAATATAACATTGATCTAGTGTGCAATAGTGGTGCAAAAATAAAACACTGAGAGAATCAAATGATATCTTTTTAAAAGTATGTTTCAGTAATTACAAAGAACACCTGATTTAGCAAGCGTGAGCTCCTTGGGTAGGTCATAGGGGAGTCTAGGTGTTGCATTTTCGTCATATGCTAAAGCCATTTTCCCTAACTTCTTCACCTTTCTTTTGCCATTTTGAAAATGGCACATTTTAACTAGATTGGCAGGTTAAACCATTCATTTTTTTTTTTTTTTTTGAAAATAGGTAAAACTAGGCCTGTGCCCCTTTGGGGTACAGGTCTCCACCGGCTCAGGTCACGTCACCCTGTGAGGGCAACAGTCACCCCCACAGGGTGACTGTTACGTCACCCTGTGAGGGTGACTCACCATACTGGTGAGTCACCACCGTAAGGTGGTAACTATGTTTCAGACAGACGGACAGGGGGTGAAACGGTGGAGACAAAAAAAAGCTACCCTTGGTCGACTCGAGTGTAGAACTAGACGTATGGTGAATATGTAGTATTATGTACCTCGCCAGCCACCTTACTAGGCTGATCGAGGACATTAGTCAACACACAGACTTGTTAGGCATGTCTGTGGTCAGATAGTTGATACTCGTACAGTGTCTACAGAACCTGATGAAATATGAATAGTAATGTTGTCTCAAGTCAAACCTCAACAAAAGTAGGGCTTGTGTATGTGTGTGTGTGTGTGTGTGTGTGTGTGTGTGTGTGTGTGTGTGTGTGTGTGTGTGTGTGTGTGTGCGTGTGCGTGCGAGAGAGATAGAGAGAGAGAGAGAGAGAGATACGAGAGCACCTTGTGTAACAGTACAAGAGGTGATGTGAGGCTTCTCCCAGCCAGGTGAACCCTGCAGTGGTTCATTTAAGAACACAAATGGATTCAAATGCAACCAAAGAAAAACAGAAAAAAAGAACAGACAGCAACAGACAGAAAATGGAAATCATTCCTCAATGAGTGACGGTCAAGACTTACTTAGCCAATATTACTTAGAAGAGTAATATAATTGCTACCTCTCTAGAAGTAATATAGAAGTAATTTAGAAGTTACTTTAGAAGTAGGTTTTACCTCTTTAGAAGAGTAATAATAATATTGCAATACATATTACTTGTACCCAAGAGTAATGTAACAAATTACATATTACTTTTATATTACTTTTCCATTACCCTGCCTGCCCAAAAAATACAACACCATAATCTTTTTTGTCAGAAGAGCCACCCACCGAAATCTTTTTAATCCTAATATAAGGAGGACACACACAAGATCCTTTATTATGTTTTAATGTCACAACTGTGCCACTAGACTAGGCTTGTACGTCTGACTGTAAAATAACTGCAGTTCATTGCACTTTGTTTTAGATCAAAGTAAAGTAGCATTAGCTCATCTCCCTTCAGCAACGCAATACTGTAGAAAGCAGCAGCATGACGAAAGTAACTAGTAATACAAGTAGTAGTAACTGTAATAGTATTACTGTTTAGCAGGACGTAATCTTGTTATATTACTCTTACTCTTTACAGAGAAAAGTAATAATATTACTAGTTACTCTCATCTCTGCCAGGAAGTAATTCTAGCATGTGAAAAGGCCCAAGTGGCGATGCCAAAAAAGAATATTTGCATCACACGATGCACATGCTTAAAGGTAGGGGAAGTGATTTCACTTTTGTCAGATATCACCCAAAAAATATTTTTTTCTGTTAAAATGCTCTATTATAAGGTGTGGAAACCACATATGGAGTTTCCCCCTCCCCCACGTTAGCAGAGGAGCTAATAAAAGTTCCCCAGGTCACCACCAATTCTCCTCCAATCAGGAGCGAGCAGCAGGTTCACATAGTGTAGCTACTGTTGGGGGCCCCTAGTGCACCAGGCTGGTACTACACCATGAATTTCAAATCACTTCCCCTACCTTTAACTGCAAAGACTCTGGAGTGACGCCAATAGTGCCACATGTCTGTCGAAATAATTTACTGGAACAATCCCATCAGAAAACAGTAAAACATCAACCACCACCATTATGGTATGACCTCAAATAACAGCAACAGAGTCATGGAGTTCTAGAAGACTCTGCCTGCTGCTTTGCAGTCAAGTAACAGTTTATCTTCTGAGCCATTAAGTAAAAACAATTGAACTCCAGGCAAGTGTGTGTGTGTGTGTGTGTGTGAGTGAGTGAGTGAGTGAGTGAGTGAGTGTGTGAGAGAGTGTGTGTGTGTGTGAGAGAGTGTGAGTGTGTGAGAGAGAGTGTGTGTGTGTGTGTGTGTGTGTGTGAGAGAGTGTGAGTGTGAGTGTGAGTGTGAGAGAGAGAGAGAGAGAGAGAGAGAGAGAGAGAGAGAGAGAGAGAGAGAGAGAGAGAGAGAGAGAGAGAGAGAGAGAGAGCGAGCGAGAGAGAGAGAGAGAGAGAGAGAGAGAGAGAGAGAGAGAGAGAGAGAGAGATCCCTTAAAGGGGGAATTCTTTCTTCCCATTTTCAACATTTTACTTAATATGCCTTAGAGTTGTTGTGTTTTCTTGGAATGATTGTCTGGGTCTGATATTGTCATCTAAGTATATAATAGTAGATAGAGAATAGAGTATATAATATCGAAAATATTCCGTAAATGGCATTAGGGGGAGAAGAAGAGGAGCCCTAAAAAAAGAATAATAATAATGTAAAGCCAGAACTGGAGATGTGAGAACTCGATGGAAGGGCAGGCAAGTTTACCAAGTTAGCAGTAATCTCTGACAGGAGCACAAAGTGTCTGTTGCTATGGGACAGACGGACAGACTGATGCTTTCATTTGCAGTAACCCTCCCTCCCCTTAGTTTTAGTGCATGCCAAGTTGATGGTTTAGGCCAAGTGTTCAGGGCAAGGAGGAGACATGCTGGTGTTGGTATGCAGGCTAGACAGTAGACCACACATGGTCAACATACGGCCCAAGGGCCTGTGGACCACCTCAGCCCCGCATGGCGGTGCCGTCTTCAAAAAGGGTAAACAAAACAACTGGCCAAATAAATTAAATTATTTAATGACAACAGGTAATCAATCCACATACTGTACATATAGCTGTAAAAATGGCTCATATTGCTTTGTTCACTTTATTTAAGACTAAGAGTATAGCTGAAAATTGCAAATCTACAAGTTCACACTATTTACATGGTCTAAATATAATAAGAAAGGAGCGGTTTTGAACATTCAGGGTTTACACCCAACAGCCATGATGTCTGGATGTCTGCCCTGGCTGCTATAGTAAGGAACATTCCCAACCAGTGGGGGGGCCATTCAGATGTGCAGCCACGCCCCCTGGTGGAGAGAGACTGAAAAAAGACCAAGCCATGAGAGATGGGTCAAAGCAGGAACTTCAACTGCACAGTAAAATTCCAAAGATAGGGCTGGGTAATATACTATACAGTATATTATATTGATAAGAGACTAGTTATTGCTTGGGTATAATATTGTGAAAGCCTACATTACAGTAATCCGATGTAACTTTTTGAACTCACATGACTGATTCAACTACTGGCTCGCCTTAGTTAATATAATAATTACTGATGAATATTTTCCAAAACATGTAACCAGAGAGTACAGTGGTCATCCCTACAATATTGTTACAATATAAATAGTGGTATTTGATTAATGATAGTGATATTTATTTTTATCCTCCTTATGGCTCTGCACTCCTGTAAGGCTTGCACTAAAGAGACTGATGGCAAATCGATGGGGTATGTGTCTAGTCAACAGATGGCTGATTATAATTGATCTGATTTTTGTTACATGAGAAGCGTCTAGGCTCAGCTTTGGAGTCTTACCAAATGGACATGGGGTGATTCCCTCCCGATCATTCCCAAGGTATCCTCACTCTTGGAGCCGAAATGAAAACGTGTCTAGCCAGCTGCTGAGTGAGCCCCACTCTTTTAGGTGACCTACGACCCACAGGGCAAAACTTTTCCTTGCCATTTTCTTCTACTTCCGACAGTCACCATTAGGGCAGAGGATCAACTTTCTAAATTGGCCTCATGCAGGTGACCTTTGCCCCTTCCAAGTAACTACCCTATGGCAGTGGCATTATTGAGTGGCATTTTCTAGTGTTTTCAGGCAAAAGGTGCTTTCCTAAAAACAAGACAGGATTTTACACTGAGTGTGAGTCTCATTTGTGGTGATCCATGTGGCCAGTCTGTAGGGCTAAAGCCATTGTAAGTAACGTCAAACTCCATGTTGACCATGTTTGACTCATATCAAATATCCCATCCCTAGTTCTGGTGAAGGGGGCGTGATGGTCTCTGTTTAAAAAAGGAAATATTATCTATCTATATAAAAACATCTGAAAAAACACTGACAGCATACAAAGATTGACCAGTTTGACCAGTAATCAGTCGAGAGGTTTGCAAGATTACCCACAGACTAGCCTGGCCTAACCTGAAATGATTTTGGCCTGGGGGCGTGCCGTCACTTTTTAGACGGCAAATGAGCTGATCTGATTTGATCTCACCAACGTGACGTCATCCCCCGCCCCTCCCCCTCCACTGCAGTGCTACATCACATCATTTGGAGTGACGCCCACCCCAAATTAGTCCAGGCTTTCTGTTTTTGCGCAACGCGGACGAAAATTAAGGCCTGGGTGTCGAGGCTACCCACAGACAGACTGACATGCATACAAACCCTAGACAGCTAGACTCTTGCATGTCATAAAATTACTTGATAGAGGATAAAATGGATAAGAGAAAGTATTGTTAAATGCAGTGTTTGTACAATAACAATCTGTCTTGTACACACAAGGTCACAAGGACAGTGTAGAATAGACAGTAAGGCATTTGCTAAACAATGACTTTAGTTCTTATCTAAAAAAAAAGGAGAAAGCTCATAATCTGCTTTATCTGGAAAATGATTATTGTTGTGCTAATAAATGACAGTTTTATCACAGTCAACATCATCCATTCTCCTCTCTGCCCATGTGTTCTTAAGGTACAGTACATACAGTACATCATCTCGTTTTACTTCAGTTCAATATTGGCCAGACACCCACTATGGCGAACACAAATATGATGACATTTATGTACAAGAAAATGTCACAGACATACACACACAGAACTGTGTGTGCGGGAGCAATCGTTCCTTTTTAATCATGCACTCACTAAAAAGACTTGCATCCTGGTCAAAGGTCAAAGACTAAAGCGCCCACTGCCCAGACGGAGAGGAAAAAAACAATTATTGCGCTACTAACATTTTTGGGATATTTGTGAAGGCATAGTGATGATGACCTAAGTCCACTCTCTGACCCATTAACGAGGTTAGGAAAGTACCCTTTGCCCGCCATGACAGCAGCCTCACTCACACATTTTAATAGCTTTGATTGAAATAACACCCTTCCTTGACTGGAGTATTAAAAACAAGCCAAGGATATTGGTTTTGGCTGTAGATGGCCACCGGTATGACTGGTATTATTTCAGCTGGCTGATAATAAAGTGATAGAGGGTCATAGAAAAGAGGGCACAGAGAGAGCAGGCCCCACAGGCTGTTTCCCAACCAGCCTGAGAAAGTCACCATGCAGGAAAGCTAAAGTAGCATCTAGATACCACCTTTCTAAATACCGGTATATGTTTTTTTTTTTTTAAAGCAAATATTTATGGGTTTCATCCCATTGACTCAGGAGAATATACCAACAGTATTCGGGATGACCCAGTGGACCCACGTGTTTGTCCCATTATATCAGTTAGAAAAGAGAAAAGACAAAAACACTGGGCAGATATTTAGAGCAGTGGATTTTTCAGGGCCTCCACTTGATCCTTATGATAACGCCATGTTACCAAACTTTGAGGGCAAGAGTGCACAAACAGCAGTAAGAAGCTTAAACCGATGACTGATATTTAAATGCCATGCCCATACGGCATAATGAAGTTATTATAGAAAACAAAGCAACACCCGGGCCTCCCGTTTTCCATGCCCGTATTTAGTGAAACAAGAATCTGTCAGGGCATGCTGGCACTTGGACACTAAATGCAGGGGATGATGCATGTTTTGGCCAATGTCAGCAAAGGCATCATGTAAAAACACATACTGCAAAAGGGCAAGGAATGCGAGCAGAGGTGTGGCCACATGGAGACAATTGAAACCCTGCCTGTGTACTTACTGTCTGTCCACACCACCTTTGATGTTAAATAAGATGATTTATGATCATGAACCGAAGCCCAGGTTTTCTTAACAGCATGATATCTGTCAATGATTACACCAAGGTTATGCAATAGCCATTAGTCTATGAGAACCATTGGTGATAAAACATTCATATTGAGTGTTGTAGCCAGAGTGCCATAATTATTTCCTGCACAACATACACAGTATGTTTAAACTATTGGCTTGCATGTGGTCAATGGATAAAATTGTTAGTGGACAGTATAATATTTATTGTTTCAAACATTTTGTCATGGCATACATACTGTAAATAGCATATAAAAGGTATAACACTATATTCTTAGAATTAGACTTGTATTAGAGTATTAGATTGAACATGAACTTGTATAATAAAGTGTGCAATTTACATATTTTTGTGAAAGAAATCCGGCTAAATCCTGACCCAAAGATTGGAGAAAAAAAAAACGCTGCCATTTGTTTCAAAAAGACTTAGGTCTTAGCTCTAGACGTAGGTGGCTAGCGTAGCCACATGTCAAATCTACCGCAGAACCCCCGCCCCTCTCTCTCCCCGTTTCCTGTCAGCCTACGGTCACCCTATCCCTTTATAAAAATAAAGCTTTGTATTATGATGATGATGACGCAATAGAGCACTAAAGTCTGATGTCAATATCACTAGTGGTCCACGGGTTGTGCACTTTTTAAATTCAATTATAATACCCAGGGCCTAGGGCAGGGTGGCCAACCAGTCACAGACTGAGAGCCACGTTTTTCACTGTGTTGCTGCAAAGAGCCACATCAAACGGTCACAACTGCTATAAAATCGCGGCGACGGCCGTCACGGTCGCAAATAGATTTCCCCTCTCCTGCCATAAGACATGTGCGTTCGTGTGCATGTGCGCAATGCAAAGACACACTATTAAAACATATAGACGTATATTTAGAAACAGGGTTTACAATCCAAAAAAGTATTTGACAAGTCAAAAAACATACACCTACACCTCCACGGTGGACTAGGAATCAGTCCTTGGTCGAGTGCCAGGGGTTTTCAACAGGTGGTTCGGGTACCACCAGTGGTCCCTGAGAGGATTCCAGGTGGTCCCCAGGCTAAATGATGGAAAGTTGGTAAGACAGACGTCTACACAACAAGATAATGTAGAAGATTAATGGTAATTTTGATCTGTACGTTTGACTGTTTTGTTTTCTTTGAAATCCAGCCTGGAATTGTTAAGTAAACAAAATCTTTAGTTTTGGGGTCTGTGGAGCTAAAATGTCATCAAATGGTGGTCCTCCATGGCTCAAATTCTGAATAAATGGTTGGCCCTGGTATAAAAAAAATGAAAACCACTGGTATAGGAAATGCATGACTGTGTCAGGCCGAGCATTTTTGACGGTTTCATGTGGAAGCCCCTTAAGAGCCGCATGTAACCAGCTGAAGAGCCGCATGTGGCTCACGAGCCACGGGTTGGCCACCCAGGGCCTAGGGGGATCTTAGATCGAAAGAAGTAAGAACTACATATTTGAAAAATAAACAAATCATCCTGGTGGTTTCACTCGTATGGATAGGAGGAATCAATGGACTGACCTCCCCTAATATATTGCTGAGACTGTTTTATGATGACCTCATGTGTTAAATTGTTTTTACTAGATTTAGATACAATACAAATGTACGTTTTGTCACGTCATCTAAAGAGGGGCCGTGATTTTTGTATAATTTTGTACACAAGAGGTGACAGTATGTAAATAGACCCCTTTGGTGTGTTTTTATGTGCAATGATGTCTTCCCTTTGTATTTAGGGTTTCTTCCTGGGGGCTGAACCTTTCCAGTCAAACGTGCCAATGAAAAAAACTTCAATATAGTGACATCATGTGCTCAGCCCCTCCCCTAACCCCTCCCCCTTTATCATGCAACTAAAGCTGTGGGTGTGGCTTCAGTTCAGGTGGATCTCCACCCATCACCACCCAACAGGCAAAACAGGCATTCTTAACGAACTGGTAGGGTGGATTCATAAAAATGACAGTTTAACAAACACTACACTTTTTGGGGGAAAAAAATCTTGCTTTTCAGATAATATTAATACCTGTTGATCATGTTTTAGGGTAGAAAAAATCATGGTATTCCATCTTTAAAATTCTATAAATAAGCTACTTCAGTAATAGGAAAGTCAGCAGATTCCAGGAATCGACGTAACAACATTCCAATGAAACCAGATTAAACGCAAGTAGTAGCTTGTCCTCTAAACTAGTTCAAACTAAACAATCTGGACTAACACAGCACAATAGGTTGTTCCCGTCAGCCTGCAGATTACATGGAAACTGTTACGATGTTTTCTTAGCTTACACATGTAGATGGGATTAAGTAGCATCCTGGATGCAAATGGTACAGTTTTTTTTCTTTCACAAATGTAGATCTTAATGAAAGTTCAGTCAATAGTTGATTTTATGACATGTCTTTATTAAGTTAAAACAGTACCCTCCCATTCTGTTAAGAACAATATTGTTACATTCCTACTAATAATCACCACATACCAATCCCTCCCTGCTAGCTCTTCCATAGAGCTCTCACAGCTGTGCATGGGATGACCTGCTGTATATCTGACCAGCATGGGGCCCTGATGGCTACCTCATTGTCGTATCCACTTATTCATTTTGCTTGTGATTTCGGTATCAGTCTTTTAAATACACCATTTGGTCTCAACTTCCCTCTCCCTCTGTAAAACAACACAAAAAGAAGCATTTATCTTAAACGATCCACTAAAATCAATTTAATCCTAAATCCATATCATATTGAGCTGATCTGGGATGTAATGTAAAGGTTTTAGCTGTATATGCAAACAGACTGTTGATAAGTTGTCTGTCCGTGAATGACCCGGAAATCCACAACTCTGCTCCATCTGTCTACCTTCCATTTATACTACGTTAAGTATAGGCTGAGCTTATTTATTTACTTATTGAATCCATAGGTGGTTATGACTCATGTGGGTCAATACATCATACCATTGTTGTAACTTTTTATGTCAAAAGTTTTTTATTATGACTGTATTTTGTAAATGCACATCCAAGATCTCTTAATTATGTATGAGGAAATCCATCTCTAAATTAAATTCTGAAATAAATAAAAAAAACTGGCAAACCACTGCCATTCCAAATAACGCTGTGGAGCATGCCGTCTGTGGTGCCAGACTTTAATCCTAAAAACACAGTCCGTGATGCTAGAGCCAGCTACCACTGCCTGAACTGCCTCTGTGCTAAAACAAACCTCTATGTCATAGTTGATACAAGTAATGCTGCTATGTACAGTAGAAATGCATTTAGGCACATCTATAAGTACACGAAGAGGCAGACATGAGGGGGAAAAGAGGAAATGAATGGTATCTGATAATCTAGTCACACTATTCTGCTGTTCAATGCTGCAAGGTTTTATTTCTAACAGTACGTTTTAACAGCGGACGATGTACAAACGACATCGTCCGACATCAGCGACGCCGGCGGTCATTACCGTATATTCTCGCTTTGAATGGCATGCACAATGAGTACCGTAAACAACAATGCTGTGGTTCATTGAAAAATAAGATGGGTAGAGGAGGAAGTGGGGCGGAACTAGGAACCAAACTGCGCCGAATGGTTCGGGGTCGAGGGAGGGAAAAAACAATGTTGCCCCGCCCACTTTTTCGACCGTAGCCCGATATGCTGCTATCGGCCGAATCAGTGGCTCCCATAGACAAATAATGGATGTCGTTTGTCCATCACCGGCTGTTAAAATGTACTGTAAGTTGTGATGCTTTCTGCATACTGCAGTTTTTTTGTTGTTGTGAAAAGAAATGAACTTACAAAAGTGCAAAAAGTACCATATTGTACACTTGGATAAACTGCCCGGATTGTTTCAATAGCCATTGTTGTTCAATTGCCATACTAACAACACACATTTGGAGGAGCCTCCATCAAGCACACCTCCAAAACCACTTTCACTTCTGCCCATAGTAGATGTAAAAAATAAAAACAATACTACAAAGTGAGACAGGAACTCTGGCTAACTTATCACTGCAGCAGTTTCGTGGAGAAAACGGCAGACGGCAGACGGAGTTTAGACGGCAACAGTGTCATGGGGGGTTGAAATTTGAAAAGTGTATTGATGAAATAATGAATCCGCAAAATGTGTGACATCAAGGCTCATGTCACTTATGTTAATTACAATGGTGTGTAAAGCACAATGTGATATTTGAGTTCATAGGATCAGAAGAGTTCCCTCGCCAAGCTCATCCTACGGATATACTTTTAGCCTGTGAATGTGAATATAAACAAACGGACATGTGATAGGAAGTAATATTATGGATGTGGTTTTACGCATGCTTTTTGAACGACCAAATCTCATCTATTCGTGCAAGATTTTAAAAAATTCCCCTTTGGTTGAGACATCACTCTCATTACAATGGAATGCATGTATCTATTCATTACAGCTCAAAATAAGGAATCTAATCAGATACCAGTCTTGTACCATGTTATATGTTATACCATGTTAAATCACCTTGCCAGATTGTTCAAAATAAACAAATCACCAAAAACTGACCGTTCAGCCTACAATTCTCATAACTCAAAAAAATCACTCAGTCCAAACTAAATAGAAAACTTGGCAGCCTGGAATAGGCCCATCTATGGAAGGCCTAGGATATTTTTATGGCAAACTCGTGGTATTACAGATCTGTGTAATGTCATTAAACAATCATTCCATTCTTTACCTTTCATGCAGCATGACCAAACCATGTGCTGTAACATTTACAAATAAGATAGCATAAATGACTAGGAATCATCACCTGGCTTATCTCTCGCTCTCTCTCCATAACACCATCTCTCAAATGTATTGTGAAATCATCTGTTGACAGCTGAAATAAGTGTGCCTTTGCACAATTTTATAGAACTTTAACTACCAACAGCAAAGCATAAATTCAACATAAATACAACATTTTGAGATACTTTGTTGGAATCTTCATGAATACATTCCCTGAAATAATCATAGTTTTTACTGAGGCCTTAGCCTTGTTTCACTTCTCAGAAACATTCAACTCCCACTATGCAGCTCAACATGAAAGTACAAATTTACATCAGCAAGGGAAGTTAAAGGGACATTTCCCCAATGGAAAAAATTGCATTCAGTCAATGCTAATAGTATTTACAGTAGCATAATTTGAAATATGCAGTATGCACCCTATAGCCAGAAAAATAATGAAGTCTGTTTGTTTGGCTAGAATTTGACTGCATTGATGAATTCCAAAATTGAACCTAATGCTAGGGTGCACAGACCCTCCTTGCAGAGATGGGAGGTGTGGCTAGTGTGTCTAGTCCAGGAATGAAGCGAGACCACATCTTCATGGCAAATTTTGGGCTGAGTAGCACATGCAGCAAGGCCTGCCCCCCACTCAATCCTGTTGGGGGAAGGCCACTCTCATCCGGTCGGATGATTGGGCACCTCAAAAACAGTAGGCATCCCATAGAATGAAACACTTGAAGAACTAATTATTATTATGAAATATTTTGTTGTCATGATGGACCGCATTCCACAAACCGGTCGGGTCTGCAAAGTAGAGCGGATTTACAAGCTAACAACACATGCAATGCAGCATGTTGTCAGCATGTAAATCAGTTATTTGGAATGCAAAATCTAAAAGTCTAAAATCTAAAAGTAGACTAAAGTTTACAACTTGACCGTCGCCTGACCTGGGAGAGGTTTCTTCATTTACCAGCTGCCTGCATTCTTTTCTTTATAAAAAACAACAGGCTAGAGGGTATACACCTTTTCATTTAATGGCTTAAATTATTCATATAGTTCATGTACGATGTTGATTGTATGTTTCTTTAGATGGCAGTAAGCCATCAGTTCAAATCAAATGAGCTTTATTGGCATGAGAAAACAAACGTTTACAATACATTGCCAAAGCAAGTGTCATTCTCACACCACATTCATGACCTTTAGGGGCTCTGTAGTTGACTGACAGCACTATCACAAAGAAACCCATCGCTTGAACAAAAATGTTTAACTCCATTGCATGGGGGATGGGTTGGAGACAACATGACCCCAAGCAGTTTGTCTCTGGTGACAGTTAAGCACAAACCCTGCCCATGATCGACAAAATTCAATTATGTCACAGTTAAAGACAAGCTTTAAGCCAAAATTATATATACACCGGTAGTTAGCTACAATATGAAAGCCATGCATCTGTCACTGAACCAATTAGGGGTCCCCGGGATGTCAGGGGTAGTTTATCTCGATCCTCGTAGACTCTGAGTGCCCCAACCCACACCCTGCATAATCAAGCTTTATCTCCAGGCGGCGCACTGAGAATCAGCCCAAAAACATTATATACACAACCCTGCTAATAGATACAGGCATTCGTTTGAACAATGCTCTATGGAGATAGTACACTAGAAATATTGGGCTGGTTTCCAAACATGTCCATAACATACCGGTGCTCCAAGGAATATATCTGAGTGGGTGTAAGAGGGCAGGGAGGTGCCAACATCACAATGTGTGAAACAATATCCTCTGATGGGATTGCTGTTACGTAAACAACTAATTGGGCCATACAACAGAGAGTACCTCATTCCTGGATGAACTCCGTAGAAGGTTTGCGCCAGTGGAGCAATAGGGCACTAAGGGCAGGGGGGTTGTATGTATAGGACAATGTGCATTTCACAGAGCGGTTGTTGTTTATCAGCTAGTGTCACTGGTCCTCTGACTTTATGATTCCTCAACCCTATAGACTTGAGGAACTATCTTTCTCATGGGTGGTGGACAGTTTATGAGCTCAGTGATCACAATCAGATGTTGTTCCTGGATGCTTACTGACTCAGCAGAGGATTGCCAGGAATGTAGCCATCATGAAAAAAAAATATTATTTTCCTGATGAATCACAAGCGAAACAATAACCGTGACATGGATGAGACCATGGTCTAGCCAAATGTAGGATACAGTAGCAGCATGTAGGACTGAGCATACACAATACTCTAATACGCAAACAGAAATGTAATTTTGGATTTTTTTGTAGTTATTGGACTTGGGAGATAATGCTAAATTGTGAAGGTAATCCTGTTTACACCTACAGTATGTCAGAAAAATACATTTAGATCGGTCACTAATATTGATGTATTGATTTGTCTGCCCGGCCCCTTCACCAAGCTAGACTCGGCCCCACTATGGTATAAATCCATGATACAGATCATAATCCCCTCTGCTGCAGATGCTGTGGAATGTGCAAGTGCTTCAGTTATCTTACAAAAACAAATCCGTACAAACCTTGTACAGAAGGAATTATGTTTTGCAATTTGGGGGGGACAGAACATAATAACAAAGTTATGGTATGGGTCTACCATAAACATTTAAACAGAAAATGGCCGATCTACAATCTCACAACTTGTAAACCGAAAAAAGTAAATAAAAGGACACTAGGATAGAGGCCGGAGGGATACCAGTAAGCCAACTTGTAGGGGGTTTAAGTGGTTAAAATACGTAAAAGGCCTACAGAAAGAAACAAAGACTCAGGACTTTGTTCACATTGGATGAGAAATTCCCTCTTGGGTCTAGACTGAAGCACACACCAGCTGATAGCACACTCACTGTTTCCTCGTGAGCTCACATGAGAATCCCATTTCAGTCCTAAATCTCAGAGATGGACAAAGTTTAGATTCTTGGAGCCAATTTCAGTCAGTGAGTGAAAGCAAAAACAAAAACCTAAATCTGAAGTATAGATTGTTGGGGTATAATAAAGATTCTTCTCTGTTTCAACTATGTTGTGTGCCCAGATCTCTACTTTTTTCTATAAAGTATAGATTCTGCTAGCCAATTATTCCTCTACAAATTAGTTTTACATGAGCTGACTGCTTTTAAAATAAAAATTGAGTACAGATGGATTACTTTTTGTAATCCATCTACTGTATAAAGACACTTGGCTTGCAAGTCTGTCTGTATATTTGTCTGTGTGTAATCCACGTAACTCGAGAACCGCTGGCCCCACCAACTTCAAATTCGACACGCGCATACCGCACTACCGCAGGGGGTGCATTGCCACGGTGTGAAAGTTAGTCTGTCCCACGGTTGTCCAGTACAACACCCTAAAGGCCTCTGCCCAGGCTCTAGAGCTCGGCCCCTTCCCAGTGTCCATATATGGAGCTGGCCTCTATAGTTAATAACCAATATCCACATAACCAACTCCACAAGCTGGCCTGTCCAGCCTAACATATCTGGATGGGGCTTTCATTTCCAACTTGCATGTTGTCATTGTTTTTTTTACATACAGGTATGGTACGGACTACGGAGCCACAGACAAGTACCCAAATGGCTACTTTGCATAACAGGTTCACAAGTGAGAGAGCAAATGCATCCTCAATCCTCGCATAGCTCTGGTCTACATGGGAGGCGTCCTGAAGCTCTTTGGCTTCAGGACAGACTGCTGGCAGTGTCTGCATTGAAGAAAAGAATGATACTTGTTCAAAGCACATTTTTTTGCATTATTTTTACTAGCCCATACCTGCCCCGGGGATATGCACTGCACTCAAAATATTTTTCAGACTTTGGGTGATGCCCTACATACATACGCACTGCATTTGTATTGCTGAAAATCCATGAGGAAAGTAATATTAGCTTCATTCAGGTTGATAACTTTTTCATCTTTTTCCCACAAAAACACGTTTTTGACCCACTCAGCTATATATACATACAGTACACGCACACGCACACAGAGCATGAGCATCAGCAGAGCCATCACACACACATCATGAACCTAGCCCACAGCGAATTAGTGTTCGATCATGAACTAGTTCTTTTTGGTGAACAAAATGTAGCCGTGAACAAAATGTAACAGGGAGACGGGAGACTACTCAGCTGCAAATGCAAGGCAAAGGCACCACAATTATGGTGATGATGTATCTTTTACATATAAATTGGCGCTATAAAAACATGAATAACAAACCTGAACAGATCTTTTTACTGAAGGACCATGACCCAGTTCACTGAAATCACTACAGCAAATGGAGACACAGACATAGAAACCCATTGCTGCCAGAATAATGGGAAGTTTATGGTATGCTATTAACACAATCTGAATCTCTCTGCTTCTGCCATGGAGCGTAAGTTAGATCCTTTATAATTTTGCAGCTTTGTGACTGTCTCTAAACAGTGCATGTGCACAGTGAGTCTCTTTAACGGTTGGCCCTGCCCAATTTGGTTAGTTTGTAGCATAGCTTGGAGGGCTAGCCTGTAACCATGGGTACGACTATAACAATGGTGGCGATAGGTCCCATAGCCCGAACTCGGTGTGAAGCTATAGGCTATACTATAGGCTAGTAAACAGATTACATTTTAGGAAAGTGACACACACACACGCACACGCACACACACAATATTAGCCAACATAGGCACTCCTGAAACTTTCACCGGGAAAATAAATTGCTGTAATAATGAGCTCAAACAACTTCTGCATTGTGGTGATGGGCCTATAAATCACAGCCCTAGAGAGTAGTGCAAGATGTCCACAATACATCATACAGTAGTGGGATTACTCAGTCTGACAGGGTCAAATAAGATAGTCATATATACATGCCTAGGCAGTGGCACTGCGTACACTAGCATCTAGATTAGTGTTTTAGCACTGGCAGTGTCAAAACGTGCATGCAGTCAGTGTAGCGGTTACCAAGACGATTGTCTATAACTACAAACACAGAAGTAAAGACAGGGTCATATGTTAGATCACTGGGAATAAATCACCATCTGCTGGACTGTGTACCGTAGACAGGTTTATAAAAATGACTGGAGATATCAGCACCCTTTGCAGAATTACCAAACCATGTTGTCCTCTTCTGACAAGACCGAGCACACATTTCCCACAATTCCTTTTTTTATAATTTTATGTTTGTAGGGCAAACATGGACCCAGCAATACAAATGCCGGGCAGTTTTGGTGGACAGTGCGAGAGGTAGATCAAATTCTAAAGAAAAAAATCTCTCACAGGATGCAAACACTCTTTTTAACAATTAACAAGGACCCCCTTTGAGATCTACCTTTAAGCTTGCCTATAGCCAGGGGTGCACATAACTATTTTGTTCCAGTACTCAGAGGAGCACCTGGAGATGTTACTTGGTGCTCCCAAAATGCGGCGACCCGCATCGCCGGACCCTGGGACCCCCTTTTTCCACTCCAGCCCGATCAATGTACAGGCCAATAGTTTGGGTGTTGCAATAGAGGCTAGCCTAGTAGTAGTACTACTACCTGCGTTCTACATCCATTAAAAATACTAGCAGTATTTTAGACTTTAGTTAGAATTATTTCATTTTCAAGGCTTTTTTTCACTGGCCCAGTTGGCCAGTCATTATGAGCCCAGCTGTGTGGTGCTCAAAGGAGCTTTCCACCCCTGGATTGACAGCTCATTGTTGGATTTTTGGTGCTCCTGAGCACTGGAGCACCACTTATGTGCACCCCTGCTAGCCCTCATAACCCTCACAAGTTATCATAATAACTAGACTAACACAAATGTTCCTGTAGAGTACTGTAACGTAGGAGGAAAAGGAATGTGAAGGGAAATATATTGCACACTGAAAGAAGATAGCCTCAAGTGACTGGCTTTGGATAAAACTCAGCTATTGTTCACATTCCAAAAGGAAGTTTCACTTATTTCTCTGCCTTCACCCTATCAATTTATTAGTCATTGGCCTGGAGGCTACATCAACGGGCGTCTGTTTCATGACACACAAGGCTAATCCCTCTAGATCGTCCATGGATGAGAGCTCCATAATGCTCCTAAAGCGAGGTTTGTTTTTACCTTCTTTCTAAAGTACAGTCATTTAAGAACAGCTCGCACCTTCAACAAGCTGGAACAACATTGTGGGATGGTGAGTGCTTAACACATGTCCCTACAATGAGCATAAAATGGCACATGGTGCATTTATTTTGCCTTTATCCAAGCAATGCAAAGCATCGACCAACACATCGGGAGCAATTTGGAGTTAATTGTCTTGCCCCGAGGACACTTCGACATGTAGACAGAAGTAGCCCGTGCTGGGCAAGATCTACGATGTAGAAGCCATCAGCGGAGGTAAATACATCTGACTAATGTTCCAACCAACACTTCTGCCCATAGCATCGCTGCCTTATATTGTGATCAGGCTTCTGAGCCTCCTGATCCACAGTTGCCCGAGCATGTTCTGAGAGTCCTCATGATGCCTCCAAAGTCTAGTATCTATCTACCCCCGGACAAGGGGATGCCCTTTAGTCTAGTGGTTAAGATGTTGGACTTTCACACGGGAGACCCGAGTTCGATTACCATGCATTACGGCAGTGGCGTGATCCAGATCAGGTTTCCCTGTGGGAGGAGGTCAAATGGAGGCGAGTGTAGCAGAGTAGCAACAGCCTCTGTCATGATGGCCTCCAAAGTCTAGTATCTACCCCCGGACAAGAGGATGCCCTATAGTTTAGTGGTTAAGATGTTGGACTTTCACGTGGGAAACCCAAGTTTGATACCCATGCATTACACGAGGATGGCTAGCCTATAAACAAAGTGCAAATATATAAATCTTTGATGTAAAATTCTAGACCTTAAAGTGATATTTATTGAGGGGATGAGGTTATAAGCAGGCTTTCACCAAATTAAAAACCAACATCATCCCCCTCGCAAGTTACAACCCAAGATGTTTCATAAGTATTAATTGATCCCGGAACAGAAGCTCTGCCTGGAAATGAAGTCATAACACACATGCGCAAGCACCCTCCCACCCACAACACACACACACAACACACACTTTCTAAATAGTTTGCCTCTGGCTTTTACAGAGTGAGTTCATGTGTTTGTTGGCACGTTTTCAAAAAAGCAAAATAAATATTATTGTTATTGTGAAAGAAACCAGTCCTCAAATATGTATTTCATCATTTGAATCATTTGAATGCAAACAATTATTTATTTGGTAGCCCAGTGGGTACCTTTTTTCTATTTAATAATAGCCACAAAACCTATGGATAGCAGTTTTGTAATAATTATGCAATTTTGATACAATACATTTATTAATTTCTCAATGTGGATGCTATGATTTAAAGGGTGGGCTTGTTTGATTTAATTTGTAGATATTTAGCTGAATTGTAATGCAGGCCGTGCTAGAAATAACACCACTAACAAGACCAGAAAATGATACAGTCTGTTAACTCAATTCATATGGCACAGCTGGTTTGTGGTGCGTGTAGTATAAAGGGGAATTTCCACCCATTTTCAACATTTTCCTGAAGTGTACAAATGTTAACCTAATTTGTACACTCTCAGGAAAAAAGGTCCTAAAAGAAAAAGTCGTTAACATGGTGAAACGCAACTTGATGACGTCATAAAGTTATTTTTCACCATGTTAATTATTATTCAGACCTCCATTTCTAGGAAACACAGAATGAGGGGACCTTTTATTATGTCCACACAACATCTCTAAGGTATATTCATGCCATAGTAAAATGTTTAAAATGGGTGGAATTCCCCTTTAAGTAGGCGCAATGCAAGCAAGAAAAAAAAACATCATAACAGATGCTACAGGCCAAAGGGGTTATCGCACATCACAGGAGGTTAAAAATGCAGAAAGACTGTCCGAAGTGTCATCATAGCCTATAAACGTCTGCCAGTTTTCTCCTCTTATTGAAAATAATAAATATTCACACCTCGGCAAGTCAAAACATGACGCCAGGCGTGTCTATATGGGTGTTTCTAGTGCTACTCTTAAACCCTCTTTCAAAAGATCACGAGAATGCATGGCTGTTTAGTGGCTCCAATGGGACCGTATGGAATATCTATCACTCTATCTCACTAACATGCCGCATTTTATACGGTTGTCGCATGTTCTGATGAACAGAATCGATCCACAACTCCACATGCTGCTTAAGAACGGTTGTTTTCGGCAAACTTTATAGAAAGACACTAGGAATAAAGAGACCCAGTTGAAGAACTTGCACTGATTTACGAAGCACGTTTTTTTCGAGGGCATGGGCTGTTTCAGTACTTCATTTGCAGTTGTTACATTGGGTTTTCCCCCTAGATTTTGAACATTCGTAAAAAAGAAAAAAAAAGTTATAGACGATAATAAGAGGATGTTTCTTCTTATTCCACTTCAAAACATAAAGTAGCTCAGTGGTCAAGGGCAGGTGCTTCAGTTCAGATTGAAGATAATTTCAAATAAGGTCCAGTCGAATAACGAGGTCGTTAACAATGGTTTGAACACTGGTGTTGTCAGTCAGCATACACACAACTCCTGCGTAAAATTACCAGATCAATGTGTTTAGATCGGTACAAACATTCGTAATTTTCAATAAATGATCCACCGCACACTTGATGTGAAACTGGTGAGTGCTGATCAGAGAGGGAATAACAATTCCCACCACCATACACAAAACCATGTAATTCCAACTTACTGTGATGTTGATTTCATGCTTTTTCAGTCGATTTTTCAGGCTCTTCATTGTGACTTATTCCGTGACCTTTAAATATATGCCGTAAAGCTAAAGCAACAACCATAAACAGACACCACTAAATTTAAAAACTTTCCAAAAAAGACGGTATAACTTTTATTTCTCCCACATACCGACCGTCCTGGGCGAGTTTCACCTGATGCCCCAACATAAACTACTACTCTTACTTTTTAGATGGACATCCTTCTAGACCAATTAGACGGCGACCATCGCCATCGCCTCTGGGAAAGGGACCAATGAGCCGTGACAGAGGGAGGGACTTCCTAGTCGGGACTTTCTACAGGCAGGCTAGAACCATGCAGTTTAGACAGCGGTACGACAACTCTGTTCATTTCATGGGATCAGTCCAGTGGAGGCTCTTCTACATAGACTTGTGTCGACTCGAGAGAGTGGCGAGAATGGAGATACAAATAGGGTCAAGTCCTGAAGTAGGCAGAAATGCATTGATTGCACTCAGGCAGCTGCAGAGTTGTTACAGGTGTCATGTTGCAGACATTCTTAACCCTACACTACAGCACTAAACATGGGTAAATTTCACCCGGACGATTGTATTTTTGCATTTTTCATACTGTTGCTGATGTCTGAGCTTGTTTCCCTGCACACACCCCTAGTTTTTTGTTCTCTAGAAAGGTTTTAAGTAAATTTTACCCATGTTTAGTGATAGGGTGATAGAAAAAAATCCCCATTCACTCAAAATTGACTTTATTTTATTTTATTTCTTCACTGGACCAATCTCACAGGTCTTAATTCCCCTTTTTTAAGGATTATTCTTACAAATAATATGCACATTTTTCTCCGATTTTACACCCCCCTCCCCCCATGATGAAATATGAAAGAAGAGTAGGCCTACCCCAAATACTGACTTTGTGTGGTGTCTGGGGGAAAAAAAAACACTATTTGACTTTTGCATGTGATACAGTGTTGCATGCTGTACTTCCATATATTCTGATGAGAAATATTTTTTTATTAAATAGTTTACATTGGGTAAATATACCCGTGTTTAGTGATGGGAGTAACAAAAATTAAGTTTAGTGTTCTAGGGCTAAAACAGCTATTTGCGCCGCCCTCGTTGGAAACAATGTATTTCCAGCTTCAGTTTGCCCCTATTCAGGTTGCATGAACAACGCTCAGTTTCTGACCCCCCAATGTCGTTAACTCTGACACTAGATTGCTCTGAGACAGACAGACATCCTGGGACAACCTGAATGACGTCAGGGTTACCTGAAGGGGGAAGAAACTACTGGAAGGAGACGTTTGAATAACCTGAATAACCATTTTAATAACCACCGTCCTGTCCTGCGATCTGAGTCAAATACAATTTTGTTGAATGCTGTGTATTACCTTCTAACTACCTCCTAAATACTATACAAAATAATTAGAAATAGAATAGAATTCCACAACACAATAGAATATAACAGGACTATTCATTGCATGGAGGATCCTTTTACACCCCCCTTTATCATGCTTATGTGATTAGTGGTTCTCAGCTTCCACCAACCGCCCAAACTCACTCTCTCTCTTTCTTTTTCTCATCTCTCTCTCTCTCACACACACACACACACACACACACACACACACACACACACACACACACACACACACACACACACACACACACACACACACACACACACACACACACACACACACACGTAGAATACCTGAACTGAATGTCACAATTAAAACCGCCTTTTTTATACACTCACTGCCAGTTACTGTAAATTAACACTACTGTGTACTGTGATATTCTGTCACAAAGCTAAACGCAAACCTGCTCCATTGACAATAATGCATAGAATGCCATACTTCATATGCCATATAAATATCTGTAGACAAAACTATAGTCCTCAGGCTGTACATAAAATGACCCAATAGCACAAGAACAACAAATAAGTTAAGAGCAAAACCTTGCTTACCATTGAAGCGATTGCAGACCTATCTGCTGACAGGCAATCCCATATGGAATATTTTATATAAATGCAATATATGCAAATTATTGAAAGTGCCACCTATCATACAAACCACTTTACAAAAACATACTATGGATCATAGGACTATATACCGGTAATTATTATAAATTACAAAATTACATATGTTCATCTTCACAAAAATACTATGAATCCTATATTTTTTGAATGTCATATATAATTCTTAATACTAATGAATGACAAAATGTTTTATATGTTTCACTTTACAAAGAAAATACCATGGATCTTATATTAACTTTATCCTCTTATATGAGGATCGTATGAAAGGTGCCACTTTCAAGAGTTCGCATATATAACATTTTCAATATGGGATCTTTTTGCCAACAGCTCATTCGGTCTGGCTTTAGCCAGGCTACAACTGTGCTTCTGTACAGTTCTAGGATTTCAATGTACTGCATGTAAAATATGCGACAAGCTACCGGGAATGGATTGTTCTGGGGTGTATTGTTCTAAGAATTCCATGGTGTTTCAATCAACATCATTCAAAGAATACTTCACAACATGTTGTCTGGCAGGGCCTCATACAGCTACAACACCATAGCAACAGTTGCCATGGATTGGAGCTTGGCCAAGTGAAATCAAGCATCACTTTGAATGGAAACACATGAAATAAGGGAACTGCACGACTCAAAGTCTTGCTTCATACAACATAAATGTAAATGGTAAATGGTGCATTTATAGAAGGCCTTTATCCAAGGGTTAGCTTAAGGTTAGGGTTCAGGTAATGGAATGCTGCATTGGCTCTTCCTCGGCAGCTGCCACTGCTGGTGATTGCATATGCTCTCTTCATTTTGAAGTGTCACCGATAACTGTTTTGAGAGCATGCACCTAAGCTTTACATGGTTACAAATATGTAACTATTATATTGGGTGTTTAGCAAAGAGCAGAGCTGGCATACAGCTCTTTATTATAACCTCAACCAACAAAAACAAACCAATAAACCTACCTGAAGAAAATTAAGCCACCGTTCAATGTAGGAGCTAATGGGCCAATGTACCTCAGCAAATTGCTTTTAAAAGTCAGCCTTTGTATCAGTTATATGTTGTGGATGCAATTCAAAACAAACCTTTAAGAAAGCCTATGCAGAAACTGTGGAAACATATTTATTTAAAAAATGAGCTAACTAACAAATACATATCACTTGGGTCTGTTGAGGTTTGATTAGTAAAAACACATTATGATTTGGCAAAAAATGCACCTTATGTTCCAGGAAGGAACACTCATGACTACACAACATGCAACATTGCCAGTATATAAAGTCCAATCTTTAAGTGGAATGCACAAAAAGCCATCAAATAACTATTGTACTTTGTTAAAACAGTAACTAGAGAAAAAATATTTTTCTTTTTGCTTTTCAATGGCAGGAAATGTGTGTGTGTGTGTGTGTGTGTGTGTGTGTGTGTGTGTGTGTGTGTGTGTGTGTGTGTGTGTGTGTGTGTGTGTGTGTGTGTGTGTGTGTGTGTGTGTGTGTGTGTGTGTGTGTGTGTGTGTGTGTATTGACAAAACTACTTCCTTAAGTGTCTAGAACGTTCTTTTAGACTGTGACAAACTCCGGAATGAATGGAAAAGGCGACATATGAGTTCAGGAGAAACAATTTTCCTGGCTTGTCATCCAGACCAGTAGTTGTGATTATTGTACATGTGATATGAGAGTGGTGGTGGTGGGGGGGGCACTGTGTGTCAGGGTGGTCACATGCTCTCACACAGCCTTGCGGTGGTACTCTGGGGGAGCGACCTCATAGTCAGTGGCATTGAAGAGGGTGGACAGATTCTTCACCAGATACCTGAGAAGGTTTAAAGAACAACTGTCACTGCAGAGTAGGCCAAAAAACAGCAAACAAAGGGGGGAAAGCCTGAGAATTCAGAGAGCTGCTGCCACTGCCACTTGCTTGTGGGACCTATTTACAAATGCATCCAAATGTGACTCAAAACGCAGCATTAGCAATGCTAAAATTACTTAACATTAATCATATGATATTGGGATGTAATGTAGCACACGAGTCATGTCTGGCTTGGAGTCTTACTTGAGGAAGTCGTGGAGGTAATTTAGCAGCAGAGTCAGGCTCTTCTCATCAAGAGGAGTATAGGCTAGCATCGCTCCTATACGAACTGTGTAGGGGCACATCAAATGTAAAGAACAAGGCATTTGAACATGACGCTTAAAAACAAGCACAATCAAATACAAAATAACAGTTTAGCTTTTCTTGGGTGATAGAGGAATTATCCAAAAAAACTACTAATTGTACAATGTTGGTCCTGCAGTAGCAGTTGCAGAAATTCATTTCATATCAGAATGTGATTTCCGCAACCAAGGTGGTTTATCAGGACATGGAGTTGATTGTCCTAAGCGGAGCTCTACATCCTTCATGGTGCAGTAACCTTTACCATTAATTATATGATAGGATACAATATGATACATAATTTATGAAGCCTACCTACTCAAACAGCAGTCAGCTGTTTTATGAGTTGGAAGTGAATATGAATGTTTGATGCAACAGTACATGTTGCATCTTCCCTAACCCTAGTACCCAGGAATCTACGTAGACCACAGTAATATGTCTATCTCCCAACTTTGTCCTGCTGTAAGAACTGTGTGTGTGTGTGTGTGTGTGTGTGTGTGTGTGTGTGTGTGTGTGTGTGTGTGTGTGTGTGTGTGTGTGTGTGTGTGTGTGTGTGTGTGTGTGTGTGTGTGTGTGTGTGTGTGTGTGTGTGTGTATAATTACCCTACCAAAAAGGCGCAGTAAGTGTGGTGCCCCATAGACCTGGGACATCGGTGTGTCTGGGTGGTCTGCCAGGATCTCAGCATACTGCGGCCTCTCAAACTTGTAGAGCAGCTGAGTGCCGAGCATGACATTGAAATACTCTCTGATCCCTGCCACCACTTCATTCACAGCATACTCCCTTAATTGAGGGCAGACATTAGACCACACAATTCAGTCCGGCAAGATTGCAGCATTCAAGGATATATAGCACATTGAAAAGATAGCGTTGAAAATTCGAAGGACTATACAATTTAAGGTATTAAAAGACCATACCAGTAGTTTGGCACATTCAGCTATTTGACAACCAGTCATCGTACACTTGACATTACTGCTGAATGTTTTCATTTCAAGGAACTTGTTGGATTCTGTTCATCTCAGTATGTTGTGGAAATCATTTTGCAGAGATATATGTAATTTGTTCGAGGTTACAATATAGTTGCATAGTTCTTTTTAAAGCACAGATTGAATAGTAAAGTTCAACCCAAAACAGTCCATGGAGAAAGTGATTTAAAAACTAACTGCAAACATCCATGCAATCCAATAACAAATGTAGTATGACATTTAAAAATCAAGTATTTAACAGAAATGTTTTATTTGGATGTAAAATTTATGGACAAAGTGTCCGATAGTAATGCCAATATGGTCCATTAATGTGCAAGGTCTATTTTATAAGGTTTTGTCTTCGACGAGAATGACAAGATAGCTAGCCATAATCAACATGGCTGAATAAATAATACTTTGTTTGGCAGCATATGGAAGGGTTATATATAGTCTTATATGTGCTTTCCTTACTTCCTTTGAAGGCAGATAGAACGCTATTTTGCTTACTTGTTGTCCGAGTTTCCTTTTGATTTCTTATAATTTGCATAGTCCTCCAAGACCGTCTCAACATTCTTCTTAGCCGGCAGGTGAAATAACTGCAAAGAACAAATTCTGCTCATTATAACTAAAACACTAATACTATCATTCAGGCAATATACAATATGAAGCCAGATCAAAATGTTCGGAGTCACTGTCTGTAACAGGTGGCGCTGTGAACTATGATGTAACTTTATGAACTTATTATTATTATTAATACATGGAATTGGCACCTGGACCATTGTTTAAACCAGGAAAGCATCTTTGTTATTTTAGATTTCTTTTAGTATTGGATGCTCAAAAATAACAGATATACAGTACACTCTCACAGTGTCTCAGTGAACATTTTTGGAAAATCTGGAAAATGTGTGAACTACTGAACTGGGTACTGGGTTAACATTAATGTAAAAACACCTAAATATTATAACAAAAAAACAAACATAACATGACGCCAAGCCATCCTTCTATGAACTGTATGTGTATTACTCACCTGTTTCTGTCGGGTGATGAGATCCCAGTCATCTACTAACCAGGGTTTCAGCTCCTCAGGAATCTTCACTTTCACCTCCACACGGTTAGTGAACATATCCTCCTGCACACGTAGACACACACATTTAGTTTAGTTTGGCTGATGCTTTTATCAGGAAAGCAGGTGAAATAGGCTTGGAGTAGGCAGATACAGTGCACTGGTCTACTGTACAGAAGTAATGAATATTAATAATGTTTACACTAGCCAATGTAGATGTGAAATTCATCGAAATTGAGCAACACGGCCTATATATAAGAAATAAATAATAATAAAAATGCTGATGAAGATGAGCATTGAGTTCCTGTCCTTATTTCCACTGTCTGGGAGGTCGCCAGTGTGCACATGCTGGCTTTGATTCCTCGGACAAACCGGGGCTCTTGCTGGGCAAGGCCTTGGCACGAACCCGAGATGCACACTACTGCGTGGAAGTATGATTGAATATTAAAATAAATATCATAGATAGATAACTAAGTATTCAAAATACAGTAAACAATTTATCTCCAGTATTGTTGGTAGAGAGCAGGGACAGCTCCAGTGCTGCAGATGCTCCAAGCAGCTCAGGGCAGCTGCTGTGCTCAGCCAGGAGAGCTGTTGGCACAGAGAAGTAGAGACAATCGTTGCTCGTCTCTGGCAGCTTTTGTAAGAAACCTCATCATTTCAGTATATAAATAGGTCCTGTAGTTGCTCAGTCTTGATTCATTTCACATCTACAGCTAATAGTTTCAAACTGAGCTTTCAATATTTACTACTTTCACACACTGTTTCTTCATCACTGGAGTAGTTACTGTAACCTACACACGATAACACCGTGTCAAGCTGTCACTCCTCGGTTTGCACTGTAAACATTCACTGAACACTGCAGTTGTAAAATGGCCGATAAGAGATAATACGTACGCTTTCCACGGTGGGGTCAACCCGAGCCCGCTTCTTCCTTGGTGCCTGTGGCATCTCTCCTCCTGTGCTGGTGCCTTCACCAGCAGATGGGGCTACACAACATCACAAACACACCATGCAACAGTAGTACTTTAATGCAACAAAAAACAAAGACAAATACAGCTGTCATCTCTAGATACAGGCATTTAGGCATGGCATAGGCATAGGCATGATATAAGCACATAATAACTGAATTGAAAAGGAGAAAAACCCTGGACCTAAAAAGACAGCGTCCAGAAATGAACTGGTCCACTCTTGCATTTTAAGCACTATAGGCACTTTGAAACAGCGCATTTTACTACACCTTTTGATGCACCTTTTTCTATGAATTGTACCGAGCTCGTGGCCGACTGGTAGAGCAGCTGCCTAGTTGCCGGAGGGCCCAGGTTCACCTCCCGGTTCAGGACCCTCATATATGAAGTGTCTGTAGATGTTTTTTGCTGTGTAGCCTATTTCATGTAATTATCACTATGATCGTGTATTTGTCAATGTTTCCAATGTTTATCCATTGTATACTGTTTGATATTCTGTAATTGTGGAAATTCAATAAAATACTTTAAAATGGAAACACCCTCACTGTACATTTATTGATAATGAATACTTAATCATTAGTCAAAATGTATATACAATTATACATTCAATAAGGTTAAAAGGATAACACAAAAATGTCCTGAAGACATTTACATCTTAAATCTCATTTGATTCCACTTACTCTTTTGTTTATTCTTTTTTGTTTTCCTGCAATGCAAAAAAATAAAATGAGTTACTCTCAATATTATGCCAACTGGATAAAAGAGAGAGGCAGCAAAGGGACTTGTACTTACAGATCAACATTTTTCTGCTGCACAGCAGCAATCTTCTTACTTGGTGCTATACCTCTCATCTTTCCCTCAACATAATGATCCCTGTAGAAGCAATGACATGCCACAGTACAGTCAATGTTTCTTATAGTTGGGTTTGTCTATTTGACTCTGTTGTCTACACATGTTTGCTTAAGCTTTCAATGCTTTTTACTTTTTCATAATATAGCTAATTATATAATCAGAATCTACAAACTAAATTTTAGATAATGTGTTTTATTATGTTTCCTTTGGCTGGATGTATATTGTTCTTGCTAAGTTTAATATGGGCGTGTTTGCACAGTGCACAGTATAAGCAATATTATGCATTATGCCATATCCCTCAAACATGCAGACTTACTGATTGGCCTTTTGAAGCTCTTTTTGTTTTGCAAGGTTGCTGTCCACATATTTGAGAACTCTGCTTTCAGGAACCCATTCATCCCAGCTTAAAAAGGAAAATTACATGCCATTACTAATTTACCAAGAAAATGAATAAAATATGAATTGGTTTCACACACGCGTGCGCACACGCACGCGCGCGCGCGCACACACACACACACACACACACACAGTATTGTAGTAATAGTAATAGTCTTACAAGTACGGTATGTATTTTTACAAAAATGAAACAAAAACAGACAAGCCACCAGCTTACTTTTTGTTCCATCCGCTGTAATGAATGAAGTACTTTATCAGCTTGTCCTTGATACTGATCTTTACACACTGTAAAATAGAAAATCACATGATTTTATCATTCACAACCTGTAATTTGTGTTTAATGAATTACCATGAAATTAACCTCCCCAACACACACACATGCACGCACGCGCGGCACACACACGCACGCGCGGCACACGCACGCACGCGCGCGCACGCACGCGCGGCACACGCACGCGCGCACACACACACACACACACACACACACACACACACACACACACACACACACACACACACACACACACACGCACACACACACACACACACACACACACACACACACACACACACACACACACACACACACACACACACAGACTCTGAAGAAAAAACATCTCTGAGAAACCTCTGCCCCTAGCCATCCATCCTCCAATCTTTCAGTGCCTTCAAAATCCACCTCTTCAATATTGCTTTTCCAAGCTACCGGTAACTCATTCAACTTATTGATTTCATTCCTTATTCTTAGTCCCCCCCATATTAAAGTTGTTTTTATTTGTCATTTTATCATGCCTCCCATGTAAAGTTTCTTAGTGTATGGTGGGCCAATGGTGGCCCACATTGTACCTGAACTAATAAAACTATGTCTGCCTAAACCTAACTTTAACAATTTCAAAAACACAGGGCATGATGTGACCTCCATTCCAAAGTGATTAGGGACTCTGCCAGGTCCCAGTGCACTTTGGATTTAACATCATGTCCTGTGCTTATGACCTTACAGAAACTATGCCGAAACTCTGTCCACCTGAATCTCTAAGACTACTGTCCAAAGTGTCCATAGTAGACACATGTTGCAATTCCTACATGTAAACAACACACACACACACACACACACACACACACACACACACACACACACACACACACACACACACACACACACACACACACACACACACACTACGTAGTAATAGACATTCTGTAGTATGGGCCTACACATGCTATCCACTGTACACATAGTAATGTACATGCTGTAACAAACCTTCGCTTCATAGAGCAATGGCCCATGAAAACACAGGACTCTTTCACCTGAAACATGAGACAGACAGGGCTGGAATCAAACCTGACCAGTAGAAGGTGTTGCCCTAGTGCTCAACTTGTGATTTAATAACTAACTAAAGTATCTCACTCTCATTAGTTACTGAATCAGAGCAACTTTTAATTGATACCAAATACATTTTGGAGTGATCTCTTTGTACCCCTACCATTTAGTGGAACTGCTAAAATGCCCCACTCACAGTTAACAGTCCTTGTATTGAGTTGTGCTTGAAATGTAATTCTCCAAAATGTTAATAAGAAATCAGTCAGTCAATCAATCATCAATCGACCAATCAAACCCTTTCAAGCACAACACAATACAAAGAGTCGGACGACACCATAGTTTTTTAACTAAAATTCGCAGCATTCTGCAGAAATATTGTCTTTTTACTATACAGTATAGTGCCCCCCTGTGTTCAGTCCGCAGGGCCCTGTAGAGGCTTTAGCATAGCCAGAGCCTTAGGAACGGTGTCGAATGTTTATCTTCTATATAACTAACGTGCAAGTAACGTCACTACGTTGTGCAAGATCGCCCCTACTCTTGTTTTAATGGTCGACAGTAATAACACCATGTGCAACTGAGTGGAGCTCAAATAATGTGAAGTTAATAACAGAGTTGTAAACACAGTGAGAAACACAACGAGGCTGCAGAATCAATAACAACCAGCGTTGCCAGATTATTGTGTGAGAGAAACGGGCAACTAGGTCCACAAAACAAGCGCGAAGACAACCCTGTACTGTCTATTTTTAAAATAGGAGATATGTTGCAATGCAACGCGTTGCGAACTTGTATTTTTACTATTAACAATTACAGGGATAAATGTGACAAAATGTGAAATATTCTTTCAACAATCATTGTTAATTTGTTATAATCAAATGTAGGGTCCTTGGAAAAAATACTTCAATCTGGAAGTTGTTGACATGAATGTGCATGTGTTTGGACTGGTTTTAACATTAGGAATCAAGGCTAAATAATCTACTACAGAAACATGCCCCTAAAAAACGGAACGGCAACTGCCTATAATTTGCAGGCAATACAAGCGCAGGGTCGCGTATAATAAGCAGACATGGCAACACCGATAATAACCCTGAGCCCGCCCCTCCAGAATGGAGCTGTGTGTGTTCCGATTGTCTTCTTCAAGTACTAGAACGATACTGCACCTTCTTGAAATTTAGGTTTAGGGTCCTGTTTCGGCGCCATTCACAGACTCAACTGAACGGATCTCTGAATGATCAGATTCATGCATCGCCAGATTTCATTTCTTCCAGACAGACTGAACAGTGAGGGGCGCAGCACCAGTCCAGTCCACCTTCCTTCCTTCCTTCCTTCGTCATCACAGCGACGATCTGGTGTGCGTTGCGTGCGTGTGTGGTGCGTTCAGGGAGGCATCGAAATGCTCGTTTCGAATGCTCGTTCCATTCCCCATTAATATTGTGGCAATAGAACAATAAAGACGCAAACAAAAACTGCAAAGACTTATTAAGTCTGTATATATATATATATATATATATATATATATATATATATATATATATATATATATATATATATATATATATATATATATATATATATATATATATATATATATATATATATATATATATATATATATAGGAATGATATACAGTGGCGTTTCTAAGCAATTTGGTGCCCTAGGCAAGATTTTCCCTGGAGCCCCCCCCCCCCCCCCCTTTATCAAACGGACCATAATTTTATCCCCCCAAGGGATAAAATTATGATTTATTTTTAAACTAACGGACATATTAGGTGTTTTAAATGTTCAATTCTAGTTATAGAGGATAAGTATAATGTATTTATCCATATTAGTCTTATTAGCCTGGGATCCTTTTAAAGCATGTCTGGTGGTCGCCCCCTCCCCTCATGGCACCCTAGGCAACTGCCTAGTCTGCCTAATGGCAAAAACGCCCCTGTATACAATTATAGGCCTACATTATTCAAATACAATGTAATTGATTGTGCTTTGTGTGTCCCTTAGATGTGGTGAAACCTGAATAATGGTCAGTTGTGATGGTCTGCTAAAAGTAACAGGAAAAGGAACACAGTAGTGACAGAAATAACAGAATGCATTTTATTACATCTAAACTTTTCTACATAAACAGGTAACATTCAGTAAGTAAACAATTTCTTTCAATGCAGGTAATAAATATTTTTTTTACTTAGTATATTTATACAAACTGACAATGGTCTACTGTACACCGTCTTATCTTTGCCCTCTTTGAAGCCTTTTTAATTTGTTCAGTTGGAGCTATGAAAACAGAACCTGTGACTTTAAGGCAGTGAGTGCAGATGTAGACTCGAGTCTGACTTTGAGATTGTTTACCTAAAATGGGACTCTATAATGGCCAAGTATATATTTTTTACAGTACAGTTTTCATTTTCTAAAAATATATAAGTTAATTTCTTCTTCTTCTCTTGTTCTGAATGAACACAGACAAACATACAGACAGACATCAAACTCCCACGTTTGGACAATTTCAGTTTCCCACAGATACAATACACACATTAACAGTTCCCTTTATCCAAGGCGAGACATGATATTGGCATCTAATTACGCTGAATTGTGTTCATTAACTTTTCTTGTGGAGATTTAGAACTAATCATCATGGTAAACATAGAATAAGTGTGTCATTGAATTAAGTTTTTATTGTACAGACCTGACCAATCAGGCACATCCAATGTGGAGAAAAAAAAACATTGCACACTACTCAGAATACACCTCTGGGTATGTCTGTGTGGAGTATGGTTGGTTAGTGGTTAAGATGACAACAGACAGTCCTGTGGTCCTCTACTCATCTACCTGTCAACAAAAACACTTCAATGCAAATATTTAAGACAATTCTCCTGGTGTCAACCTGAAATCTTCTCACAAAAACAGTAATAATGGCTTGAATGAAATAGAGGGAAGATAATTGATCTCTGCGTAAGAGGCATTTTCTGGGAAGTAGACAATAATAAACCATGGGGCGTGGTTCATGGTAGCATGTTCATGGTAGCACCATGTTCACCATGGGGGTGTGTGTGTGTGTGTGTGTGTGTGTGTGTGTGTGTGTGTGTGTGTGTGTGTGTGTGTGTGTGTGTGTGTGTGTGTGTGTGTGTGTGTGTGTGTAGCTCAAAGGAATCACATTCAACATGGTCTGCACTCTGACTTCATCTGTGACCAATACATGCAGGTACATAACTATACCTGTTCCACTGTATCATGGCGTGCACAAGAGAAAACAAGTTCAAATAAATAGTTGTGATCAAATGCATTCATAAACCAGGGTTACCTAGTCACATACCCAAATATTGGTCATACATCTTTGAAGGTTTTAGGGTTTAGGGTTAGGACTGTTATGAATTATGATCGTGTCATGTTATCATACAGTAGCATATCTCCCAAGACAATACACATAAATATTCCTATGACAAATATGAATGACAAAACACTACTATGTGAAAACACAGTGGGCAAAAATCAAGAGAGAACATTAAATAAAATCATAAAAAATTATATGACATTGTTTTAACATACCCTAAGTGACTAGCGCACGCACGCAGCCACACACACAGATATCAAACATGTAAAAAAAATTATATATAATAAAAAATATATATATACTGAGAATAAATAAAATACTGCACTACGGGAAGAGGAAATATACAACCATAATGAACTCTTTTATAGGGTTAAAACCAAATATAAACTCGATAAATTATGAACAAGGAGGAAGAGAGAAAGGGAGGGAGTTAGAGAGAGAATAAACTTTGTTACATTTCAAAGGGTTCCACTGGAGGCTGGGCGCAAAGCTCCCCACTTGTTTACCGAGCTGCAAAGAAATAGTGGTTCTACATACATTACATCTTTAACTCAATGTCTAACATATGGTGCAACATGGGTCAAGGTCAAGGAGCTTATCAATTTACACATTGTCGTACATAACCTCTCAACAAGAGGTGTCTCCAGTCCAGTCATATACCTTCCTGCATAATGTTTTAGATAATGTAAGACACTGATGTAAATTGACATTTACGTTTGAGATTTGTGGCTACTGTATGTAAAACATGTGGAATTGGGCTGACAGAAGGATTGTTTAAAAGGATTCTAGACAAATTTCATTAAAATTCTCTAAAGATGCAAGGTAAGAAGCCAAGGCCCTTTTCTTGGATACATCCATCCAAAGTTTTTAGGTAATCTGATGCGCTGTTGCTTAATGACCGGTAATAACTTAATTGAGTCATCAGACTGGCCACATGAGGCTATAGGGAGACTTCTAACCACCGCAGATAATGATCATGACAACGATATCGCATTAACATATTCTACCATACAGTTATTTGTTAATGAGTCCCAGATTGTAGCTACAGCTACATTTGAGATATGCATATAGATCCCATGCTGGAGATCCCCATCGGCGTTAGCCTAGAAAAGAAATACCATCCCTGTAACACACGATACCATCTTTGCTATAGCATATGTTAACCAGTTTAGGGAAATTTAGAAATTTAAGGGAGAGAAGAATTAAGAAAGAAAGAGAAGCCCACAGAATAATAATGTTATTTACAGTTTGAAACTTTCTGTAAGAGCAGATGGTTATTCTGTCAACGTCAACAGCATAGTCAGTACTGAATCTATTTGGGTTAGACTATCTATTAGAATATTTGAGATGACTTAAAGTCTTATAGTCTTGATCCCTGCAATTCAGTTCAAGCAAACCCTGTATTTTCCACGCTGTGTGTGAGTAAAACAATAAGTTAACGAGAATATTAATCTCACTTAGGCAGATTCAAGTCATTGAGCTACACTGTTATTAAATTCCAGACAAAAGTCTTGCATTTTTAACCTGTTGGCTTTTTGTTCAGTCATAAGATCTCCCACATCACCTTTCATGTTAATCAAATGAGAGATGGTGAGATTTACTAGCTTTCTTCTCATGGTTCAAAACAGAATATCTCCCAAAGAGAAAGCTATTTGAAGTCAACTTAAAACTTCTGTTGCAGGTTAACTCACCAGAGTAAGCTTTGATATACAGATGTACTGTACAAGAGTGCGAAGGTGGTTGTAGATTGAATGTTATTTTAGACTTTTAAAAATATTACTGCCCATCTGTTTAAAAGCATGCTGTTCAACATGCATACTGGCAGGCACTAGTTGAATTTTGTCATCAGTTCCGGCATAGCCGGGACAAATACTGATGAAGGCCCATCTCCCTTGAAGTCCACCCATGCCATTAAGATTTCTTTTCAGCTCCAGGCATAAAATGAACATACTCTAAGTGAGAGTGGCATTCTGACGCACTGCCATTCCAACTCCATGGCTTCCGTGTGTGGTTAGGGTTAGGGAAAGGTTTTGTAATGAGCATCTTGTAATGCCAGTGCGTCGGAACAGCGGGGTTCGGAATGCCAGTGTGTATTAAAACCCACAGAAATGACCACCAACTGAAGTGGGCTGAAAACAGTCTCACACACAGACTCAACTGCACTCAGATTATCGTTATGGTTTTTGTTTGTACCATGTGTCATTTTTGGCATTGTGCAAAAAAGATAAATATTATTCATCCAACTAAAAGCTCTGAATTGGCAAGTACATGAACATTGAACCTTAAAAAGAGTAAAAACAACAAAATGTGATTATCACCAAATTTTGCAAAACCAAAAGAGATGTTGTAAGGTTTTTTGAGTCAAAAGAGTGAAAAACAAAAAAACAAACAAAACAAAATCCAAACCAGAAATGGCTGATACACATCTACACACTCCACATACCATCAACCTGAAGGTGTAAGGGAATGCATACAACAGTTTAAATATTATATATAACTTAAAAGCATGAATAGAATTAGTAGTACATGAATAAACAGTACAGTCGAGCTTTGAAAAATGTTTTCTCAAAAGAAATACTACGCCTTAAATATGAAACAGAATAAAGAAAGGGTGGAAGAACGCGAAGTGAGCGAGCAACAGAGAGATACATATTGAGAGAGGTAATGCAATGTTACACTGGAATAAGATATAGCCAAAGGAGAACTAAAGTTGTTGTACGTGGCATTGTAGCCATATATTAGGCTATAAGCTATGGGAAAATAACTTATTCTCCACTTTAAAATAGCAATAGAAGCATATCACTTGACTGAAAATGTCTCAAATGAATATACAAAAGTGAAGAGGAAAATATATTTTGTTCTCTGTACACGGCGTCACTCCTCATTTTCATTTAAAAAACAAAGAAAAAAGTGCGTTCCTCCTCCATACTTTAGCATCCTTGCAGAGTGTGCAAGGTGCCAACATAGCACTGATCTAGGTACAGCCTTTAGAGAAGCAACTTCATAGATACAGCCTCGTACTTTGGACAGGTTGCTGATGTTGAGTCAGCATATAAACAATGTCCAAAACTCTACCCTTTTAAACCCAAGTCAGTGTAGCGGAGGGTATATCCACAGCAACCTTTCACACTACAGTACTCCTCTTGAGGCAGTCTCGGCAAACCGTTTCGAGAACTCGCCCTACATTTCAGTTTGAAAACTTGGACCGTCTAGTCTCTGGATCACAACTATACCTTGCGGCCTGTCACTGTTTCAGTCGCGTTTGTCTCGACTGTGTCCTGTTCCAAGTGTTCGACAGGACTGTCTAGTTTCACAGCTCAATCCAGTGGAGCGTCTGTGTCCTCTCTGCGGGTCAGTCCAATGATATGACATCAGGTATCCCGCCATAAATAGCTGCTGCTGCCTCAGTACTGCTGCGGCTCGCTACGACACCAGGGTGTGTGTGCGTAACAGAGTGAGTGACGGAGTGAGAGGATGAATGTGTGGAGTGAGTGTCCCGGAGGCTGCTGGATGACACCAGACTGCTGCTGCTGCCCGAGCTGCTGCTGCCACCTCCATTTGTCGGTGCGGCTGAGGAGGCTCCCGACTGTTCCAGGAACAGCTGGGAGGCGGCCGAAGACGCACCGTAGGGCAGAAAGCGGTTGAGAAGCAGCTCATGGTCATCCGAGGCCGAGGCAGCTGCCGCGGCTGCCATCACCATGTTGTAATGCTGAAAGGAATAGAAAACACCAATGAGGTCAACTCAACGCTGATTGAACAGAAAAAGATGAGAATGTATCAATGTTGGATACAACATAACGTGTTTCAGAGTGCTCACACACACACACACACACACACACACACACACACACACACACACACACACACACACACACACACACACACACACACACACACACACACACACACACACACACACACACACACACACACACACACACACACACACACACACACACATTCAATTTAAAACACACTATAACATGACGTTGGCATCTAGGGATTGTGTCTCAAATCCTCAAAGTGTTATCCAAGGCATAAGGAAAAATGCAACCCTTTTCACGAACCTGTGAAAAGAGTTCCGCCCGCCCAGCAGCGCATTTTTTCGAATTATTTTGGGGATAGTATTTTGGGAATTTGTATTTAATTTGTATTTTGTATTTTAATTAATAACTATTAATATTTGTGTCTAACAAGATTTTTCCACCATTTAGAATTTTGTTCAAAACCCTATTTTTTCCTACTCGTCCAAATCCAAATTATACACATGAGCTCTGGACACAAGATGAAAATAGGTCAAACAATAATATCACAGCCCATACCATTTGCCCGTGATTGGAATTCAAAGTCAAATAATAATGTGAGACTAGAGCTATCTTTTTAGGTCAGTTTTAAATGTGGATGCGTAATCGAGATTCGATAAGTTGTAAATAAAGACCATTAAAGAGGCGCACCAGTAGATAGTGTGTCAACCACAATCACAACATCCCCAGTATGAGTCCATCTGGAGACCTGTTGTCCGTCATTCCCCCTCTTTGCATACAGATTCCAGTCTCTGCTGTCCTATCTATAGAAATCCACCAAAACCCAAAAAGGCGCCAGATGAAAATAATAATAGATAATAGCTAGTGGGAAAATACACTAGCTCATCCAAATATCGTACAATTAATTCCAAGGAACTAAAGAGTAGTGAAACAGTTTATCATACATCAAATGATATCACTTCTTCCTTAGGACGTTTAGCCTAAATCACATTACACCTGGAGATGTTTCTGTCACAACTGATTAAAGACACAGACATACCTGATGGTTGTCACCTTGAAGAAAAGAGAAGAAGTTCAAATCTGTAAATCAAACAAATATTGCATTGAGGATCAACAGAAATCATTGTACATCTTCGGGACCACTACTGGATCTCTGTCTGTGTGTGTGTGTGTGTGTGTGTGTGTGTGTGTGTGTGTGTGTGTGTGTGTGTGTGTGTGTGTGTGTGTGTGTGTGTGTGTGTGTGTGTGTGTGTGTGTGTGTGTGTGTGCGTATGCGTGTGCATGTGCGCATGCATGCTTGCAAATTACCTGACAGATCATTGGGGGTATGATAGTAGGATCTGTAGTCCTGGATAAGAGGGGGGACAGGGGGGATGTAGTTTGTGTCCACAGACGGCATGCTAGGAGTTCGGCTCACTGGGGACGCCTGGTGATGCAGGTTTAACACTCTGAAGACGTGTGGAGAAAGAGACGTTGCAAAGAGATACACAATTTGTTTAAAATAAGGAAATAATCAAAACACCACCACAAAGAAAACATCAGATTTATATTATTAAAAGAATTTATGCTTTATACGTTGTCATGCGATAGAGTAGAGTTATAAAAAAGAAAACTACAAGAGGTATCCTATGAGCAATTGAGAACAGCTACTGTGAACTAAGATGTTGTTAAAAAAGGCAATGTCTGCAGGAATAGATCCCATAGCCTGAGGGGACAGTGGACTGAACATGTTCAGCTGACTGACCCAGACTACACAATACAGGTAGAGCTACAGTTCAGTATACTGAGTAAGTACCGGTAAGTAGCCTTGCCAGGCTGTGATGTCATGAGGCCCAGCTGAGCCATAGAGGCCCATATTAAGAGTACCAACGGCGCGTCATAAGATTACGTCGTACGAATGTCCACGCCCCTTTCTCCCTGCCCTAGGGCAAAAACGCTAGTAGCCCTGCAGGCTACTCATACATTCTCAACTCTCGTTGAGCCTGACGCGTCATCATCATCAGCTGTGCAGTGTAAACACTTTCACTTTTTCCGACGGTTTAAAGCTGCGATCCATGCCATGCGTTCGGTCGTGGTGGTAGACTAGGCTAGATTTCAGCAAATGTGCTTATTTTAAGTGCTGAAGGAAGCTCGTGTTAATTTATTACATACAAGTGTTCTAGGGGCATTAAGGCGTGCTGAATACAAATCTGCTGTATGTAAAGCTCAAAAATGGCTGCTAAGCCTTCAAAATAGACCATTTAATAGACCAAATAGACCATTTAAACATGAAGCATAATAAAATGATGTATGTTTGACTAAATAAGCTATAAAATGGATTAAAATGTATTTTTTATGTTTTCATATTTCAGATCAATTGTGAAGGTACCACTTTAATATAATTTATATTGCGAAATTGGCCTCTTTGGTATTATTTTGGTACTATGTTTTAATGGTGAATAATTTCTTCATTATTTGCCTAAATTGTTTTTTATTTGCATGCAGTAGACTCATGGACAGTCAGTCCCAATGATCTTCAGTGTTCTGGCAGGTGTTGCCAACACCAAATATCTTACAGATTAATTTCTCTGCTGAGCTCATATGTCTTCCGTAAGAAGACCTTTTCCAAGGACAATGACGTCTGAGGGATGTTGCTGGAACACCTGCCAGGTTGTTTTCTTACCACTGCCACTAAACTGTTACAGCTTGAGAGGCAAGTAGAGTATTAACTTGACCAGAAGGCAACTTCTGAATTTCATGCACTGGAGATACTTTGCTGTCCCAGCTGTAATGTAGAGACACGGGCGGCGGGCCTACATTGCATCTTGCCATCGCATGCCAGAAGTAAAAGAAGCACATCTTTATCATGTGCTGACACAACTAAGAACTGTTTCATTTGAGCATGAATGTAGTGCAAACCAAGCCATGTGTCAGCTTCCTCATGGTCAGCACTGAGATGAGACTGGCACAGATCCTGGCATCAGGATCAGATGACTTGACAATGGTCATTCACTCCAGCAAACCCCCCTGATACAACAATGAGCTGGTCTAATGCCAGGTGGCCCTTTCCATTGACATCACAAGTGCTTGGCCTTCGATGAGGTGTGCCTGAAGTTGGTGCATGCAATGAAGCAAGAGTCAAGTTGTTTTGTATGGGGCGTCCGCAAGAGACCATGTCACCAACCTCAGATGCAGTAAAGTTTCACATCATGCGTTCCCATTATCAAGCTCTTGTATAGAATCAAGCTCACTTAACACACCCTGATCTTCCTCCCATTACTGAAATGGCATGGATGATCCTGAATGGTCAGTTGCTACCAGTGTTGTAGTGGTACTTTTAGAAGTAGGGGGACGCCTCTGAAAGGGGAATTCCCCCCATTTTATTTTATTTTTCTGAGAGTGTACAAATGTGAACCAAATGGACCCGCTAGGGTCCATTTGTACACTCTCAGAAAAAAGGAAACTCATTAACATGGTGAAGCACATCATCATTTTTTTCAGACCCAAAAATATTTTAGATGTGAGAAGTGGGGGGACGCCGCCCCCCCGCGTCCCCCCTCCACTACACCCCTGG
Source organism: Benthosema pterotum (assembly GCA_039105355.1). Classification (NCBI taxonomy): domain Eukaryota; kingdom Metazoa; phylum Chordata; class Actinopteri; order Myctophiformes; family Myctophidae; genus Benthosema; species Benthosema pterotum. The sequence continues at coordinate 22,398,578 of CM076966.1, read as the reverse complement.
TTGCTACTCCGGCTGCTTTCCTTGCCACCATTGCCAAAAGCATGCAGCGAGAACACGTCATGCATTTGCACAAGGCTGCTTTCAGCCAACGCTGTGGCTGCAAGAAAGTACACATAAAGTACATTGAAGTGTGCCGTTTCAAGAAACTTAATTGGCAACACCTGCCAGAACATTGAAGATCATAGGGACTGACTGTCCATGCGTTTACTGCATGCATTAAGTCATGAACACTAATTTCGGCCATTATTGAAACAATTATTCACCAACAAAATAAGAAAAAAATGTTTTTCATTACATAATATAAATTATATTAAAGTGTACCTTTAAAATTGATCTAAAATATGAATGTCAATGTACTCCCCATGAAAACATACATTTCAATCTATTTTCTACCCTATTTAGTCAAACATACATGATTTTACTATGCTTCATTATGGTGGTGGCCGCCATGTTTAAATGGTCCATTTTGAAGGCTTAGCAGCCATTTTTGAGCTTTACATACAGCAGATTTGGATTCAGCACGCCTTAATACCCCTAGAACAGTTGTATGTAATAAATTAACACGTTTTGCCTTCGGGATTCACATTTTTGTAATATGGTCCCAGTCTATATGGGTCCATGCTGGAACAGCGTAAAAAACAATTGCACTCGAAGCTGCGTGAGGCGTCCTTCTGTTAGGGCATTTATGAACAGAGCAAGTCTGCACCATAGTGAGCCAGAGAATAAGTAAATAATGTAAATAAAAATGTAAAGTATAAAACAGAGAAGTCACTAGTCTAGTAATGCTGCTGCTGCCGCTACTAGGCTCACTGACTGACTGACGGACTGACTGCTCTTGGCTCTGTGCCATTTGCCCTAGAGCAGGGACGGAGCGGAGAGGCGAAAAATGTTTACGCCCAAAGGGGGCGTTTTTGTTTGGCCTAATAGGTCAGGAGCCTATCTCCTGTTTCTGTAGCCTGAGGCCGCTTGATGTACAAGTACACCCCCTGGACATGACACTAGTATGTCGTAGGGACTTACCCCCATTCCAACCCTTGATGCTGAGTGCCAAGCATGGAGGCCCATTTTTAGTCTTTGGTATGACCCGGCTGGGAAACGAACCCCGATCTCCCAATCTCAGGGCAGACACTCTAACCACAAGGTCACTGAGCTGGTTTCAGTATACTGAAACCCATATTAAAAGCATAAATAGTTCAAATGCAGACTTCACTGTGATTGGCTGAGACACACTTAGCACTGGTCCATAGTTCTCTCTAATGCTATGCCAGAATATGTAGGTCCTCATTTACAGTTGTAAAAAGTTGAAAGCCTCTCAGAATTGTGTAAAATCCACTTTTGGCTATATAATAATAATCTAATATCCACCATAAATGGAGAAACCTCTATTCACTCAATAGTACCGTATTGAATGTATTGAGTCAATGGTGACACCTTCAGCTCCAGTCTGAAGATGTCAGCATTTCCTATTTGCCTAATCTGCAGGTGGCATGATTGAGTGAATAGAAGTTTCTCTATCTGGTTCAAGGTTAACTTTATCTGGTGGATATTTTTCCACCGGAGTCTCTTCTGACCACAGAGAAAAGGCTTTTGTTTCTGTGAGTAGCAAAAGAATAACTTTTACTCATATTTTGTAAATGTGAAGAAATCAGTGTTGGGACATGTGCACTACGTAACTGAATATATTACATAATATATTACCAAAATGCAGCAACTTAGTAAGTAATATATTATAATATATTATACTTTTTTCTGCATTAACTGCATTACTTTCAATATTACTTTCTCAGGGTTTCCCCCAGCGCTTTATTATCAGGGCGGCCGCCCTGAGTGAAGCCCGGCCCCGCCTTGGCTACGTCCCCCCCCCCCCCCCCCCCAAAAAAAAAGTAAAAAGTGTGTCGTTCATACAATGTGCATGTTAATAAAGTTATCTGCACTAAGGCTTCAAACCGAAAGTGCGATTTGAAACCATGTCATTAGCAAATCACAACGGCCGCGATCATCAGTATTATAAAGTAGTATCAGTATCAACCGGAGCGAGTCTGATCCAGTGTTGACACTTCTGTGCTGCGCGCTGCCCAATCAGTGCGTATGCAGTGCTTCTGTGCACGCACACGGAGCACTCGGAGTTGTTTAGCTCCCGAAGCAGTAAAAAGACGCATTGGTGGCTGTCTGGTCAACGCATGCCGTCTGTGTCCCGCCCGACTACCGCGGACCCCCGTCATGTCAGCCTAACCAAACGACATCCACGCTGAAATTATTGCGTTTCAACTGGTGTGCAGCTTCATATGCTTAACGTAGTCACCCTCTCCCTGTCTGTTGAATAATTAGCACATAGGCTAGCTTGTAGCTCGTGTGTGCTGCTTCTGAGTGGGGTGTTTGTGTGTGTGTGTGTGTGTGTGTGTGTGTGTGTGTGTGTGTGTGTGTGTGTGTGTCTTGAAGCGTATTTTGCGAGTATTTTGAGGGTGACCAGATATCCCCGTTTCTGTGGGACAGTCACAGGGTGACCAGATGTCCTTCTTTGCGTGGGACAGTGTCTCATTTCAAAGACCCTGTCCCACATTGTGACTGACAGACTACAGTGGTCAATTGTCCTAAAAGTCCCCCTTCTGTTTTCTGTTGTAAAGTTTTCTCACTGTCTCTGTTAATGCTAGATGTGTTTTAAGCCTGTTGAAATAACAGGTGAAATACATACTAACATGAATAAATAACAAATTCATGGCTAGGGACTACTTATGGACAAATGATGCATGAGGCATTTTTAATGCCAACTGTAATGTGTTGCTACCCTGCAATTAAATGTCCCTCTCAAGTAATACTTCTGTCCCTCAAATGAACAGTTTTGGTCCACTTAAGTCTGATTGATCAATCTATTGTGAAAGAAAAATATCTACCAGTCTGCCTGTTCTGATAAGAAATGAAATATGGCCTAATAATGACATAACTGCAGTAAATGGCCATTGAATATGTGATGACCGCGAAAATGCAGTCATTCCCTTATTGACTATAAGGGCATTTATAGTCATTTTTTACTGTGGCACTCTGAGTGTCAAGGAAAAAATCATGGCACTTCATGTCAAAAAGGTTGCCTACCCCTGGCCTACGGTATTGTAATTACATCACATGCACGCGCACATGCACGGACGTGCAGTCGTGCACGCGCACGAGCACAGACTCGAAGCCTCACCACCTTGACTAACCAATTTTCTGGGGGAAACACTGCTTTCTGCAAGTGTTCTTGTGAAATTATCTTGACAAATGCAGAAGTTTAATAATTACTTATTTTCTATAATTTGTCATCAAATTATTTACTGGCTTCCATGATTTCAAGGAATACATTTAACTCCTGTGTTAACTGTCCATAGCTGAGTAGGATGAGGTAGGTCTACATTTAACATTTAACTCCTGTGTTAACTGTCCATAGCTGAGTAGGATGAGGTAGGTCTACACCAGGACTGTTTTCAGAAGTATTTCAGTAATATGAGTAAACATTTTAACAGTGTATGAAGACAAGAAGCTGAAGGCAAACAGGGCAAACAACCTGCAATACAATATGGTTAGTGCAAAGTCCATTTTCACTTGTTGGACAAAAAACTTGCATCAATTCAACGCTGAGATCTGACCCTGCATACTGACTCACTCACCCTTTGCTCATTACGGGCGACGGCGCTGGGGACAAGGACGGGCAGCTCCTTTTGGGTGGAGGGGGCAGCGCTGGGCCGGGGGCAGGGGGTGGAGGCGACGAGGGGGAGGAGTCCTGGCCCTCGTCCTCTGAGGAGCTGTCTAACGTCAGGTCAATCACCTGAACCTTCTTGCTGCTGCTGCCACCACCACCGTTGTGACTGGACGACGACGAGTTACGCTGCTCCACTTCTGTCGCCGTCCGACACGAAGCTGGAGAGGCAATGTTAATACAATCAGTGCCGACATGCAATAATAGGAAAGTATCTAAGTACAGTACATGTCTTAATGTATAGTTTTGAGGAATTGTATAGAAAAAGAAGTGGAAAAGCTAATGTAAGGATGACTATGGATTATACAGCAAACACATGGGCGGATGTAGACTCGTAGAGGCTGTCAGAGATATGATTGTTGTTACTATGGAGACAGACAGACAGTACAGCACACGGTACAGCTGTCATACAGACTTCACCAAATCAAAACGGACAATGAATGAACAGAGAGAATGCGTGTCAGATGAAGATGTCCTTTCCTTTTTGCATGTGTCCTCATTCTGCCTTGCTGAAAGGTAATACTCCATATATTGTACATGTGATCCTAGCAACATGATAGTATATTATATGGATGATACAATTTTATATCTGTCTTTATTTAAGTCTTATATCTATTACCCATAAAGTAGGGCAACAAGAACATTAAGGGAATGTTGATCTATTCATTTACAGTATACACCTATTTACACAATGCCTAAGTTGATACATTATTGAGTGGTGCAAAAACTCCAAGGCCCGGCTTTGTCCCTATGTACACCCCCTGTACACCTGTCCCTATGTGTACCTTGCAAACAGCGGCGCTGTTTTGCCAATACAGTACACACAGCACCAGCCAGTATACATGTTTGTGTGATTTTCAAAATATATAAATAAATAGAATGATATAATTAAAGTGGTTGGATGAAAGATGGGTAATGAGCATGTAGGCTACACATTGAGTAAATGGTAAATGGCGGATTTATATAGCGCCTTTATTTAAAGTACTTTACATAGATTGTGCACCACATTTACCCATTCACACACACATTCATACACTGATGGCAAACCATGCAAGGAATAACCAGCACATCAGGAGCAATTAGGGGTTAAGTGCCTTGCTCAGGGACACATCAACACTAACTCTGGGGGAGCCTGGGTTCGAACCGGCAATCTTCCAGTCACCATCCAGTGACTCTACCCCTGAGCCACCACCACAAAGTAACACAATGTACTGTAAAGATACCAAAGAGCAATTCATATTTTTTACTTAAAAAAATCTACCCAGCTGGTTGTCTCACCATCCAGTCCATTATTGTAGGAGGCAGAGGACACCTCCTGCACTTCCCTCTTAGACCTCATGGGGGCCCAGTTGCCGTCCTCCTTAAACTGGATCTCGTCACAGTCCATGCAGCTGTTCAGGATCTCCATGAAAAGCCTGTGGTCAGATCCACCCACACAAGCATACAGGGTAAAGACACACATGTCTATAGGTGTGAATATTGCCTGCAATCTCACAATAGATGTGTGCTAGTAGATCTGCTATTTACAAGGGTTCTTACAATATACATTTTGAAATTGCGAAAGGGGGCATTATTTTTGCAGAAGCTACTGCAAAGCAAAATGTGACACATAACAATGGTTATAATATCAACAACAAAACATAATGCTTTAATAGTTATTTTTAAATTACCTATTTGAGTTCAGAAGAGTAATGTTCTGACATTTAAAGAGTAATGTTCTGTTCATTTAATCATATGCAGAATAATCCAGAAGTTGCTTTCATTCATTTAGAAATGTGTTTCAATATCAACCTAATCATATACATAGTTATAACATGTTAAAGTTATAACAACCTGAGATATATATGTTAATGTGATAGCTAAAGAAGTGTCCTAATCTGATTGATAGATTCATTGTTTAATAAATCGGCCAAGAAATCATATTAACTATACCAGAGGTGTTCAACCAGTGGTGCCTTGAGGCGCTTCCAGGTGGTCCACAGCTAAATGGAGGAGAGTTGGTAAACAAATAGACCCAAACGTACCCATCGATGATGAGGTGCTCATACGGAGCCTTCTTGTCGCAGACCGGGCACACCCAGGTGGGCTTCTTTTCATTCATCTGGATGTACAGGGTGGCGTCAAAGCACTGTAGGTGGGAGCATGTCAGAGCCCTACACGGGATCATCAGGCGCATCTTCCCAAGCTACACACACACACACACACACACACACACACACACACACACACACACACACACACACACACACACACACACACACACACACACACACACACACACACACACACACACACACACACACAAATAAATAATGGTACAAGTGTGCCACACAGCACAGGCAGAACTGCAACTGCACTCTGCCGAGGGTCAACTAGCGCATTGCACACAAGTAGGCCATGCCCTACTTGTGTGCAAGCCGAGTGAGTGAGCAGATGGCAAGAACTCCCGACACCTCCAGGAGATAATAATCATGACAACACTTACTGTAAGTAATTACATCACCATTATATCATCGACTAAACCAGCCAATCAATGTTTTTAAGAAGTGGTCCACAGACCAACCAACGATAACAATATTTTCTAAACAAAACAATAGGCGTCAATCTTGACTTTTACGCAACATTCCTTCAACCCTTTGTTCTTTGCTATTTTCTCCACTGCCTTCACTCTCTTTGTAGTAGTCACCAGTGTCAGCCAGAAATGCTCACATATTATTTTGACTTTTCAGGACAAGCTATGCTACTCTGCAATCGTCACCATTTGGCGGGCGAATGCCACTAGAGCTTTCCTAGTACCATTTTCTGAACCAAAGCTGTTTCATGCTGGATTGTAGGTCCATGTTGGTCGGACACTGAATAACTTAATATGCTAAAAGAGTGTATGGTTATGGTATAGTGGAAAAACAGAAAATCGTGAAAATGAAAATGTTCACCAGTAAGGCATGCTATATTTCATATAGTTCAGGGTCAATGTCATTAGTTAGTACGTTGTACATTTGATGTGATGTGACCCTCAGAAAGCATTTCCATTGTCGAGTGAAAGAAAAGATCAGTTCAGATTTATGCCATATATCATATATACTAGGTGTCGTTTCAGAACACCTTTAAGTAACAGAGTGCTTCTTTACCGGACAGAGTAGTGACACTCGCAGGCTGGTGGTGGCTATTTCACTGTCTGGATCTGCTGTTAACTTCTCTTTGACTGTAATAGACAAACAAATGCATGCACATACACACGCACACGCAAACACATACACGCGCACACGCAAACACATACACGCACACATGCACACACACACACACGCGCACACACACACACACACATTAGTGAAAATTTAAAAAATGGCCAGACCACCTCCTATGAATCTGTTCTTCTTACTATAATTTCAGACACTCTCAAAACAAAACAAAAACTGCTCTTTGAATGAAATAAGGTCATTAGGAGAGAATGTGGAATCATGCAAATGCACTCAAGAGATAGACAATTGCTGGTACACAAATAGTAGCAAATAGTTGTGTTCTATCTTCTATTATGAATAAATACTAAGGAAAAACCTGTACACTCATCAATGCAATTTGTGTAATTTAACATTTGAAGCCAAGGCTCTTCATCAGGTCAAGCATTGACCTGTGTGCTGTGTGCAGGTATATTCTTTTTCTTCATATTGTTTTCAATCCCGCAACCAAATGATGAGCATATTCTATTAGCTTTTGTTCCATCTTCTATTCACAGTGTGAGCCACGGATCAGAGATCGTGAGCGGAGCGGAGCGGGGAGCGGAGCGGGTGGATTTTTAAGTGAGCGCTGAGCGCGTTTTCAAATGGGTCGGAGCGCGCTCTGGAGCGGGAATTATCCTCCGCTCCAGGCCGCTCCAAGCCGTTCAGTCCAGACAACGGCACACGTGTTCAGTAGAACAGCATAAACGTGTGGTTGTGGTTCAGATGGCGACTATAGGCCTACAGTGCCAGCAACACGATCAAGACATTTAAAATAGGGCATTAACGACTTGGGGAGGGGTGGTTCCCCGAGGGGGGGGTGGGGATCAAATGGTGCCGCTATATGCCGGCACAGTGCTTATACAAAACACATCGCGAGGCTACGCATGACGCATGTGGCAAGCTTAATATGAAAACAATATTGGCACACAGCGCTGGACATCGTCCACTCCGAGGCCAGCCATAAAAACACATAACATTGTCAATACACTGCAGCCCACACGTTAGAACGCAGAATACGATCCATTTACATGTAGCCGCCGCCTCCTCCTCCTCTCCTCCTCCTCCAATACTACCATATCGCGCCGCTTTTCTTTTCTGATTCATTCAGTAAATTAATGAGAATGACGCGGACAGAAGCATGCATCCCGTGCGTATAGCCTAATGCGAAACGAAGAACAAGACGGTCACTGTAACACGGGGAGGTGGTGGTGGTGGTGGTAGTTCTGTATTCCTCTGACACGGTTTGCTGTTCGATCTGATCCGTGTACGTAATGATCAGTGGAACGCCGCGCGCCCAGAGCGCAAGAGCGCGCTGCGCATGCTGCTGCCTAAATTAAGGCTGAACTCCGATAGAGTTGCAAAGGAAATTTCAAAGGAGACTTCTGTCCGTGAGTGACAGTAACCAATATTAGCCTACATTTGAATTATATACGGACGCGTCACACACAGAGAAAGAAAAAAGGGGAAAACAAAGGTAAATGTTTAATTCCTCCTCTTTACTCCTTTCCGACCCCCCCAATTATGTCCAATTCCCCCACAGTGTAACATCATCAATAACCTATTATCCCGTATAGCATTTTGGAAACGAAATAGTGCGGCATAAGATTAATTAGTTATTCGCCGCACCTGTCTGGGTTAATATAGACAGCAGTGTAACTGCACATATAACTCCTGTCTTAAATGTTTATGCTGTGAGGGGGGCAATAACCACGATGTGTTTCGACAAAGAAAAAGCAGCAGCCTTTTTTTTCAGCCGTCAAATTTTGCTCCTGAGCGGGCGGGGCTGAGCGGAGCGAGGAGCGCGGAGCTGCCCAAATGAATATGAGCGCGGAGCGGGAGCGGTCTGGGAGGGGGTCCACGTGAGCGGATTGCGAGCGGGACCAAATACGTCGAGAGCGATGAGCGGGATTCTCGGCTGCTCCGCTCCGCTCACGAACTCTGCCACGGATACATAGCAATGTCACATACAGTGAAACCTTGTGCATTCTGTGATACCCAAATCGTATTGTACAACGTAGCATAGCGTGTATTGTTGAGACGACTTATTGTGGTGCATACTGAGTGCTCTGGAGTGGTCTGGGTTCCTGATGCCTTTGGACCGTAGCCTCTGTAACAGCACTGTGGATGCCAGCTGTTTCACTAAGTACACTGCCATGGAGTAGCTCTGTGGACACACATTACACACACACACGCACACACACGCACACGCACGCACGCACACACACACACACACACACACACACACACACACACACACACACACACACACGCACGCATGCACACACGTATTTTGGTCCTCCATTAGCAAGACAAGCCGCTGTGAATAAGATGTATTGATGAATAGAGATCGTTGAAAAGTGCAAATATGGATTCTCTTACTCTTCCGATTTCAGCCGTCCATGACACCACAATGGTGTTGGGGACTGTGGTTGACAATCTGACCAATGAGGTAATATTGATGGGCCGGCTGGGCCGCTTGGGCTCTACGCCATTTTTGGTTGGAGGAAGATAACCCTAGACAATAGAGACACAATAGATTTAATCTGAAGTCAGAACTACATAAGAGCATTGGCATCGCACAGAAAATGTGTCTTTTAATGGTCATGATCGTATGACTAGTGAAATGTTGAACCAATTGCCTCAAAAGCCGTTCTGTTCCTGCCCATCGACAACACCACAAAGCAAGGACATGCCTAGAGAGTGCTATAATTGGAAGTTCTAAAACCCAGAAGAGTTTATGATGTATGCAGAAAATATGGCCTGTGCTGTGGTTAACAAAAGTCTAAGAACAAAAGTCATGTTTTGTTGTATGACATAAATTAGAGACCTTCATTTGGAAGCCATTATGTGCCTTTTATAGGTTATATTAATTGTTTTTGATGTGTGTGGTTAAAAAATTAACCATAAACATGCTTTGATTCTTGGATATTATCTTGCTGGTAAAAATGTGTAAAAAGTAAAAGCCATAAATATTTGTTTTGCATCAGTGCACACTTAAATAATTAAACACATTTCATTTTTGGAAATCTGTGGTTGGAGTCGGTGGCAGAGGTATCCTCCTGGCTGAGCAACAGAGAGACATGATCCAAGAAGCACTCTATTAAGCCTTGCCAGACCACAATGAGCAAAGCAACATTTGCAGGCTGGTGTTCTCTTACCGGAAGGTTGCAGGGCTTCCCGTTGACTTTCACGCACAGGTTGGGTGGAAAATGGTCTTCCTGAGGACAACTTGTCTCCGACAGGCAAAACCGCAACTGAACCTGAACTGAGAAGTCACATTTGGTCCCAGAGATGTCCCTATGATGACAGAAAATGATGCACATTAATAAAGCATTAATAAAGCATTAATAATCGATCATTCATCAATCATTGATATAATGCACTGACAGGGCAGACAGGGTGTTTGGTTGGACTCACATAGAGCTGCTGATCTGCTGGACTTGCTGTGGTGTTAATGCAAAGGCAAAACATGTCTCCTGAAAGCGTTGGCTGTTATCTACCGCTGTCAGGAGAAGAAGACAGATAGAGAGAGATAATGCTCACGTTAATTACCTTGACTCGACAGTGATCACAGCCACAAAAAGAGAACCACTAACTAAATGCACATTTTGACAGATGCCCAATGTACAGCAGAAATACCAACTACTAGGAACATTTCACACGCACGCAAGCGCACACACAGACACGCACACCTTCAATAATACCACCTTAATCCTACTCCACCAGACTGTGGTAGTATTGAGTAGTTCACAAATTCGTCTCTTCGGGACAAATGGCAACATTTTCCTCAAGACTATACAGAAAAGCTGTAGCAGTTTTGTTTACATGGGCAAGGTCCAGATAGTACAGATAGTAGTCCTTGGGGTGGTTGTATTCCATTGGCCAAAGTTATTTTGTTAATTCCCGTGGAGAATGCACATTGTTGTATTTCTCCCACATTGTATTTCTCATAGTTTCCCATAACTGTCTTTATGTATGTGTGTAATTTATGGGTGAGTGAACTCACTCCACCTTGGTGGATAATACCACCTTGCTTCCGTCCTGAAAGCATACCGTACCTCACCTCACTAATTATCACAGCCCCCCCACACACACAAACACACTGCCCAAGGGACATCCAAGACATGCTCACCTTACATCAGATGACAAAACACCCACCGATGCTCAGCCACCCCAGAACATGCTCCACCCAAAATGCACATATCACTCATTGGACAGAACTGTTCTCCACACTGGGTATGGAACAGCCTACCAGAGCATGTACTGTACTTCACTCCATCACAGACAATGGCCTTCAGAGCCTTTGACCACACAGTCTGTAGACATCTCCTGATCACGCCTCACAATGGCTGTTGAGCTGCAGTGAACCCTTTGTGGCAGAACAAAATTGTGCAAACCTGGAGCATGCTTCAGCCTTCCTGATCACAGGCCACATGGTCTAAAAATAGAAAGAGCCTCACTCTCCATGCCTGCTCTCAACTCGCCCGCCCGCCAACACCCCCCATTTCTGCTGCCTATGGCTCCTGGATAATGCTTCGTCTACCGGTATACTCCGGCTTGCAGCGGTGTCGTACCTGTTATAAATCAGGCCTAACTCCCAAGTCTCCAACATGGCAACAGATTCTGCTGTTTCTGCTATTAAAGGGGAATTTCATACTAAATGTAAAAAACTATTTTTTTACAGATGAAAAACACCTAAAATCCAGGCGTACCAAACAGAAATTAGCAGATTTACTGTCCAAGGGGAAGGGTGTCAAATTCTAGAACTACCGGTATTATTCAATCGTGCAATTTGTTTTCGTTTTTTGTTTATGTCTGCTCTTAGATGATATGAGACAAATACGCTATGAATAAGTCTTGTTAATCCCTAGTGTTGTTGTTACTGGAAATTCACCGGGTCTTGGACAATCTGCCGTCAGCGTTCTAAGTGGATTATTCAATCATATTTACAGTAAATGTTTTTTGGTCAATATAAATATTAGAAACATCCTTTTGCAAAAAGAGGTCTAGTATGAAATTTCCTGTTAAAACTAACCTGAGGGATGCTGACAGAGTCATTTTTGTTAATATTCCTTCTTTAAGGAGTAGTAATTATACTGACAAAATGCTTTTGGGTGTTTATCGTTGATCTGACAAAATAACAGTCCGACACTACTTCCAGCGTCCAAAGTCCTGCATCTACCTATGTCAGAGACACGGGTGAGTCTTGACCAGCCACATATAGCATGTCAGACTGTCGGGCTAACGTCTTCAACCCTTGCAATACGTTATGTCCAACCTTAGCTAGTGTGGCTAGCAGTGCTGATTTGAATGAAGAATGCTAAACATTGTAAAGTCACAATAACAATACAAATGCATGTATAGGACACACAGGTAACCAATTCATAGGACATTTATGTGTCTGGAGACTCTGGAATCAGTTATAGTTCCAGAAGGAAATATATGAGCTAAGCTAGAGAGAATGAGCTCAGCTCCAGTATTTAGTGGAGCAAGACACAGCTGGAGTGTATTAGCTTGTTAGTGGCTTGCTACTATTGCTACGCTTGGTACACCGCAGGCAGGCACTCTCTTTCTCCATCCATAAAACACTAACACACAACACAATGACAAACACTATCAGTACATATCTAAGGTTATTTAGAGTAAAAAGTATTACACCCACAGAACCCACTAACCAACCAATAGGCAAACACAATGCCACATTTCCTCCACTTGAGCCACATATACCCTTTATATATTATGCGGATAAAGATGCCATACGACTCTGTTTCACTAATAGAGCTCATTAAAACATTCCTATGTGCTTGCTAAATTTGGCATTGCTATTTCCGTTCAGTTTCACACTAGTGTGTTATCTTCAACATAATAACATACAAACGTATGTGTTGCAGCAGCACAGTGCCTTTATAAAGGTTTGTTCATATTGTGACCAGTGGTCCGGGATCACCAGTGGTCCTTGATAGGGTTCCAGATGGTCCCCAGGTAAATGATGGAAAGTTTGTTAACGAAATGTAACTCTTTGAGAGTGTAAACATGAACCAAATGGACCCTTGCGGATCCATTTGTTTTCATGTTTACCCTCTTAAGAGTTAAAATATTTATTGTCTGAATTAGCCCAAGTCTACACAATTAAAGAATGTAGAAGATTAATGGTCATCTTCATCATTCACCTTCATTCATGTATGTTTGCCTGTTTTGTTTCTGCAATCCAGCCTTTAATTGTGGACAAAAACAAAGGAAATCTTTAGTTCTAGGTCTGCGAGATGAAAATGTCATAAAATGGTGTTCCAGCCCTGTAGTGGTCTCTGGTATCAAAATGGTTGAAAACCACGGTTTGTATATTTGATGGGAAAGATTTCACATACAGCTTGTTGATAGTGGAGTGAGTGACACTTGCTGCTTGATGCTTTGCTTCTTCATCTTTTGCAAAATGAAGATGAAGCCTTGTTTGGTGCAGCATATTGGTTTTCTTGCCGAATGTCAGGTTGTGTTTTGGTGGTAAGAGAAGGGCAGTTGCTATTATTGGGAACAACAGCACAAACACTGCAAGCAACCACAGTCAACACCCTTGTGGTTGAACTGTGAGCGATCAGGAACTTGTCAATGTCTAGTGAGTGATTAGTGTGCAGTATTTGAGTATATGTGGTCAACTGGCCATGTATGTTGCAGTATACTGTATAATGGCAGTCATGTACTGTATGCCCCAAATTGTCCTATAATGTCACAGCATTTAGGGTGATTGCTTGCTACAGAACTGACAGTTCACATTTACCAACAATCTTTGATGATGTATGAGTCTTGGCAAGAAAATATGGAACATGCAAGTGTTGGTACATATTTACATACAGTTGTAACAGTATGTATAGTTTGTTGTAAATCTGGATTCACTTGCAATATGTGATTATGTTGATGTGAATTGTGGGCAATACAATGGCTTGGAGTGGCTTCTATTTTATTAAGTACTTATTTAAGCCACATAAGTGGGTGAGGTGGGGATGAGCTGCACTTGTTCTTTCAGCCTAATGTTTTATGTCTAAAGGTATGTACAGTAATGGAGTAACAGTAACAGTAATCTGCATTCTTTTTGACAGTTTCCTGATTTACTCCTTCAGTTGCAACTTTAGGAGGCAACCTTAACTCAAAGAAAATGTTACATCATGAAACAAACCTTTTAGCAGGGGAACTGTAGGAAAAAAACTCAATCAGTAAAATACTCAACACCTAAGACCCAAAGGAACCATGAGACCCATGAACAAGCCATGATTGTAGCAAAGTCTCTCTCCTCAATGTCTCACAAGATGAACAGAACATTTAAAATCGGTGTAATCAAAATAAGATGTCGTCACAGTTGCCATGGATAGATATAACAAAAATGATGTGAGATTATTCTGGATGAAACTGGTGACATCGAGAACGCCTGATCAGAGTGACCTAGGCTACGTACTTGTCTCCTGAAAACAGTTATCACTCCTTTGGCGACAATGACAGAAGTCATACAATGACCGCGTAGTGGTAATGATAACCAGGTTACAATCACAAACAGCTAGGACGTTCTGAAAACAGATAATGAAATGACGATCAAGAACTTTCTGTGGTGAACAGATGCATAGTACAGAGACATGATGGCACCCTCAAAACAGCAGATCTACAAGGTGGTAGCGTGACCCAGTTAAAATCCATAGTAACATATGTAAAATCATTCACAATAAACTCTGGAGAATATCTAACATGGCTCCTGAATGGGCGAGTGGCATTGGATGTCTGGCATAGTATTCAAGAAAAAAGAGGGTTTATTTGTCACTCACCTTACAGGTGCAATACAGACCTGATACAGGGATATCCAAAAATATCCAAAAAAGTTATAGGAACTTTCACATGTTACTCTTCAGACAGACCAAGGTTTTTCAACAGCCAAGAGCAGGCACTGTGAGACTTGCCAAGTTGCCACCCAGATTATTTTCCACAGGGAGGAAGGACAACACCCAGTCAACATTGCAGACACAACATTACGTCATCATAACATCCGGTTACGCATATATGGCCCTTCAAAATGAGGGTTGAAAACGAGTAAATCTCAGCATTGCGCGGCATTATTCATGAATTGACTAATTCTGAGCAGAGCATCATAACATCTTGCTTTCAATTGTAATATGTAAGCTCCATCATTCTCAGCTGTGTTAGAGGGTTACGTCTTTCTAAGGCACAATAATGTCCAAAGGGCACACTCACTCTACAATTTTAATACAGTATCACCATAACACATTAACACCCAAGATAGATTTCACAATGCATAATGAAAACACACCAATGAAAGGTTGTGTTTCGATGTAAGCCTGAGATAAATTATTAGACCATCGGCTTGTCTGAAAAGCTCTTCATAAATCTCACGAAAAAAAAAAAAACATTCAACCCATTATGCAGAAAATGTGAATCAGGCCGAGGCTCTCTCCTGAAGACATGTTGATTAACTCATTTATAACTCATTGAAATTGTATAATGAATACAGGCACATCGTTCTGGAAGGCCAGATAGTGATGGAGTCACCAATGGTATGTGACAAGTATTACTGTCGCCATGGAAATAGAGACAGTGGCTCTGTAACAGTAGCTTAATCAGAGGTTGTTGTTGTTGTTTTCTGGGAGGGGGGGGGGGGGGGGTGCAGGTTAACCTACAGAGAGAGAATGAGACTTGGGTGAGGAGACATTATGAGTGAGTGAGTGAGTGAGTGAGCGAGTGAGTGAGTGAGTGAGTGAGTGAGTGAGTGAGTGAGTGAGTGAGTGAGTGAGTGAGTGAGTGAGTGAGTGAGTGAGTGAGTGAGTGAGTGAGTGAGTATAACTATAATGGGGTATAGATGTAGCGAAAGAGAGTGGGAAAACCAAGCTGCTAATGAAGCTGCTAATCAGAACAAAGACGAGCATGTTGATTACCGACACTGTGTGTGTGTGTGTGTGTGTGTGTGTGTGTGTGTGTGTGTGTGTGTGTGTGTGTGTGTGTGTGTGTGTGTGTGTGTGTGTGTGTGTGTGTGTGTGTGTGTGTCCGTGCACGCATGTATGTATGTGTTTGTGCGTGCATGTTTGATGCTGACGGCCGAGCTATACCAGGCTTTTATGTAAGAAAGCCTGTGTGTAAGAATACAGAGATGCACTTTTAGATTCAGTCATATTTTAAAGTCTGCATATGCAGGCCTATGTTAGTGTATTTCGTTCTGTGCGCGTAGCACACACTGTGAACCTGTGAACAAATGAGTGAAGAATATCATTACCTGCTAATGTAATGCATACAGTAATCAGAAGGCGGTACAGCGAGGCAGACAAGAGAAGAGATGAGCGAAAAAATGGATTAAAGAATGGGATCAGACTGAGAGGGGAGGACGCTGATGAAGCCTCTGACTGACCCTGCTCTATAGACCAGTGGTTTTCAACCAGTGGTCCTTGAAAGGGTTCCAGGTGGTCCCCAGGTTAAAAGATGAAAAGTTGGTTAACCAGAGTGTGACTCTTGAGAGTGTAAACATGCAACCAAATGGAACCTTGCGGGTCCATTTGGTTTGGGGTGAAAATGTTATCAAATGGTGGTCTGTGGCTCAAATGCTGAATACATGATGGTCCCAAAATGGTTGAAAACCGGTCTATACTTATTACTTGTTCCCACATACAAACAGTCAGCCAGTCAGTCAGTGAGAGAGATAGAGAGAGAGAGAGAGAGAGAGAGAGAGAGAGAGAGAGAGAGAGAGAGAGAGATTTCCTCGCAGTCTGCCTGTGAGGGTGAATTAAAATTAATCAAACCACTTCATTACACCCCCCCTCTCATTATTATTAGTATAAAGAGGGTAATCTCAAAGCTACGCCTGAGCATTATTCATTTTCAGTCCAATTTAAATTCCCTAGCCTGCTAAAAATGAGCCCCTCTCTACCATTCTCTCCTGTCTAAGCCTCTCACTCTGTCCCTTCCAGTCATTTCTGAGAATAATAATGTTGATCAAGGGCATGCATTGTTTATTTATTTCAAAAAAGTACATGTTTGTGCCTGGGTTTTTGGTGAGGATGCGCAGACATGCTTGTTGTGTGTGTGCCACAAAACTGTGTGACTAGTGTGTGAATTACATGGAAAAAATTAGAGTACGTGTGTTTTGCAAAACACAGGTGTGTATCCGCACATGCCTGCATCACTTTGCATGCAAATGCCTATTGAGGACAAGCAGCCAGAGAGGGCCGTCAGGAGGGAGCGACTGGCTGGGAGGATGTGCAGAAGGAGGGACTGAAGGGGGGTTTGGGGCTCTGGGTGACAGAGCTGCAGGCACCATGTTTGTACATGTGTCTGGAGGCGAATTAATCACAAGATGGTCTCAACTAACTCCATTAAAATGCTAATGGGGGAGGAAAAACGCAGATATTTCCATATATTTCCAATGACGTTCCCACGCAGCCGTAGGATTTTTACTTTTACAACATGCAAACAGGCAATCCAGCGAATACACCTAATACATATCATGTCTGATCAATTTAGATGGAGAAAATGAGCTATAGGCAAAAAAGTGAATTAACCTGTTATAGCACCACCAGGAGGTGCCTTAACTTTACTGTTTACAAAATGTAGTTAGTATTGTAATACGCAAATACTGGAGTATTCAAACGTTCTGATATAGTGCATAGTACATTTGTAAGCATTCAGTGCTGATTTAAACAACATTTAGATAATGGCAGAAGGCTGATTTTAGTTGCTGACCATGCATTAGACCAAGAGTGCCCATCAGGTCTATCACAACCTACCAGTCGACTGCACAGGCTGCGCAGGTAAAACAACACCCACAATGACATGCTGTGAGTACCATGTGTTTAATGTGCCTTAACAGACACATTAAACGTATATCAAGATACTCAAGGCAAAGAAGTCTAAAAACTATCACTTTTATGCAGTGGGAAGATGATTATTCTTTCCCATTGTCACATTCCAACTGTGTTTGCCTATGTAATTTCAGCGCCTTGGCAAATAAAGTAAACGTGGGGAGACTTTTTACTTCTCTTCATAAAAAGTACAACAGTGAATGGTGAAACCATTCCAGGTCAGCCACATGCTCATTTAAGGTAACAAGTCGAAGATAGACAGATGGTAAAATACGCCTTCCTTGTGGCAGCAGACTAATTATTTTGTGATATTAACAACAAACCTGAAATAGTCTCAGCAGTCAAATCCTTATCCAGAAACAGCCTAATGATTAGACTGTGTGCAGTGCAAGTAGTGTGTAGTAGAGTTCTGTATCACTGCTCTACCACAGCCTGCATGAAATAAAAACACTCACTATCACCGCAACTGAAGAAGTCATAAAAGAGCTCCAAATCAAATGACTCCTAACATTGCTTAAGTGGGAGTCATCAAACGTCTCTGGGACACATCCCCTGTATCCCGGGGACTCATTAGATTACGGTATAAAGCTATTTGCATCAATGCGTCTGTGACTGATAATACAACTTTGACTTTTGGCCTGGTGGAGAGGACGAGATGTCCCTAAAGAACACCTCCCTGTCCTTTCCTCATTCCCCTCACCCGGTGCAAAAGATAGCTGTTTGTAATCATACATAACATAACCCTCCTCACACAGCATTGCTCACCTAGACTGGTGGGCTTGATGAGCTCGTCCAGCAGGTCGTAAAAGGGCAGCCTCTGGAGCTTGACGTCTGGGTGGACTGGGTGCAGCGCGGCCGAGCCGGGCATGTGATGCGTCAGACCGCTCAGCTCGTGTTTCCCGGGTCCGAGCAGCGACAGGGGCAGCAGCGCGGCCGGCGACGGCGCCCCGCCATGTCCCGCGTGACCCTCGTACACCAGCTGGGTCAGGCCGGCAGCGGTCAGCGCGGCGGCCCCGCCCCCGGCCACCCCTCCCGAGGCCGGGTGGTGGGGGCCGGCCAGTGCTAGTTCTGAGGGAGAGACCATCTTTGCGGGGAAGCGCCGTCGGTACAGCTCTTTGATCTTCATGTGTACGGCAGGGCTGCAGCCGGCCTTCAGTAGGTGCAGTGCCTTGGTGAGGAGCTCATGCTTGCGTCCGTGCTTGTTGCGTCCAGCGTATCCCAGCAACACCTGCAGCTCCGACACCCGCAGGCTCATCACCATTTGCTAAGTGGAAAGGAGAGGAGGAAGATCGTTTGTTTTTGTTTTTTTTGTTTTTTTTTTTGAAAAAGGAGAGAAAGGAAGAGATCATTAGTTGTCAAGCTCAACAGGCAGGGGCGTTTTTGCCATTAGGCAGGCTAGGCAGTTGCCTGGGGCGCCATGGGGGGGGTGGGTGCTTTAAAATGATCCCAGGCTAATAAGGTTCATATGGATGAATACATTATACTTGGGGGGGCGCCATTTTACAGTGCCGGTCATAGGTATGATGTCACAGGAGATTTTCCTTTACCAAATGGACCCGGGTCCATTTGGTCTATTTGGTAAGGGGGGGCTCCAGGGAAAATCTTGTCTGGGGCTTCACATTGCTTAGAAACGCCACTGTCAACAGAGAAAGCAGCGGACAGTAACGATCACAGAAGTAGGAGTAAATGTTAATAAACACCACAGATTCAAATCCCCAGACATGCTGAGGGAGTTAGTCAAAGGACTAGCTTAATAGTTAGTTTCCTGTTCTTTGACAACTGGTGTCGAGACTCGAGGGTCTACGGCTGCTATAAATCTACGGTGGCCTTTGAGCAGCCAAACACATCCATTAAACCACTGATGACAAAGCACAAATAGAGGGCTGGCCAATAGAGAATTCCATTAGGGTAATCCTGTTATCCATCACTAGCGTGTGTGTGTGTGTGTGTGTGTGTGTGTGTGTGTGTGTGTGTGTGTGTGTGTGTGTGTGTGTGTGTGTGTGTGTGTGTGTGTGTGTGTGTGTGTGTGTGTGTTAACGATAATGAACTTTATGTATTTGGAATTCGTCCAGGATTTCACCATCAAAATGTCATCTTACATTCCCAATAATAGAGCAATTATGTTCCTCCTGCATAATTTCTTGCCAACCTTGTCTTAGACAATTTGACACTAAACTAATCATAGAATTAAAGAAAATAACATTATTTTACAGCTTGGCCGTCCGTGTTCAACACACACCACAGACTGTGAGGATGATGCCATGGAATGAAACTTTTGCAGTAGTTTAACTGTGATGTAATGGCCGAGTGTTTTGGCAGTTACTGTAGAAGACTACAGTCGTCTACAGTATATTGTAAAATTCTATATATTGTAAATTTAAAATTTACAATATAGAACATACATGTCAAACTCAAGGTCCCGGGGCCAAATCAGGCTACAGGTATATTTTATTTATTTTTATTTTATGTTTTCTTATTTTTCTATGAAAGCAGGGATTGGTGAGTATCAGAAAAGGAAACTGAGCCGCCACTTTAATAATGCATTTTCAGTTTTTCATGCATATACAGTAGTTTCATCTTTGCATTCATCTTGCAATTTAGGGACATTGAGTTTTGAAAGAAAATTACTTTGTTTGCTGGTTGCCTGGGCCTCAACTTGTATTATTTTTTCTATTTTGGCCTGCTGTGGATTTGAGTTTGACATACCTGATATAGAGCATAAAGCATAATAGTAATGGATGATGCAAGTATGCTTTGTTTTCTATATATTGTCAACGTTACACTGTTTTCCAACTTATTATGCAAATCATGTTTTTATTTGATTTTCCAACATATTTGATGCAAATGATGATCAGCATAATTTTCAAGTCATTAGCTGTCAATTTATATTTCAAATGTTATTGAACAAACCTCCTAATGAAAACAGAATTTAGAAAATAAATTAAAAACTTGGAACAGTGCGTTTCGCACTTTTCCAGGTTATTATGCTATTATGCATAGTTTCAAGACATTTTCTAGTTTGTAAAGAACTGAAAATAGCAATTTGTTGAATTCATAGCAATAAGGAGGTCATGTGTACTGGAAAAAAAAGATATTTCAATCCAAAACATGTTAACAGGTCCAGTTACATGTTAACATGGGACCCCTTGTTTGATAGCAGCTTGCGTACATAAAACTTGTGAGTTTATGGAGAGTTTCTGCTTGAATGTCTTTGCAGGATGTTAGAACAGCCTCCCAGAGTTGCTGTTTGGATGTGAACTGCCTCCCATCTCCCATCTCGTGCTGCAAGGAATACCTCAGCTTCATTGGCTGCTATGGGCATAAAAGGGGGAAAAAAATCATGGTGTGGCCCCCATCCCCCCCTGACCTCGAAAGATCTAAAGGGGCCGACCAGGTCTTTCCCTAGGACTCCGGCCCAAAATATGACTCCGCCACCTCCTTGCAGCCTTGTTGGGACATGGTGGCCATGCACCAACCATCCACTACTCCATCCATCTGGACCATCCAGGGTTGCACGGCACTGAACAAGTCTGTTTTGAAAAATGTACAGTATGAGGGTGGGAGGCAGTTCACATCCAAACAGCAACTCTGGGAGGCTGTTCTGACATAATGCAAAGACATTCAAGCAGAAACTCTCCATAAACTCACAAGTTTTATGGACGCAAGCTGCTATCAAACAAGGGGTCCCATGTTAACATGTAACTGGACCTGTTAACATGTTTTGGATTGAAATAGCTTTTTTCCCAGTACATATGACCTCCTTATTGCTATGAATTCAACAAATTACTATTTTCAGTTCTTTACAAACTAGAAAATGTCTTGAAACTATGATGTGCATAATAACCTGGAACAGTGCGAAACGCACTGTTCCAAGTTTTTAATTTATTTTCTAAATTCTGTTTTCATTAGGAGGTTTCATTAGGTTTGTTCAATAAGATTTGAAATATAAATTGACAGCTAATGACTTGAAAATTATGCTGATCATCATTTGCATCAAATATGTTGGAAAATCAAACAAAAACATGATTTGCATAATAAGTTGGAACACAGTGTAAATTTCAAACTTTCCATTTGATTTTTGATTTTCATCATACATGAATGAAACAATGGATATAACTGTAATGATAACTGTATGATAAACCTTCAAAGAATGAAACAAACAAGATGCTTTTTTTTTGTCGGAACCCCAACATTGCCGAATCTGTTGTACATCTACATGCAATTCTATTTTCTTTTAGTTTGTTTCACATTGTTCCTTTTACAGTTGTAAGGTTTTCATCAAGGTTATAATTAACAAACAGTTTTTTCACCCTTTACTTTAGTTAACTATAATAACCCTGGCAGGCTGCTGCTGGCCAACAGAGCTCCAGTATATTATGCACAATGACAACAGTATCAGTGGAAGCAGCCAGGCCAACTACTGTTTACAGACCAAACACATAACACCTTGTTTACGCTGCTTCATATTCATACACAAACCTGTGTGCACTGCATGCACACGCACATGCATGTGCGCACACTCTCACACACACACATACGCACACAACCAACAACCTGACAGTCAGATGTCCAGACTACAGGGATGCCAAGGATTTTATCTCAGCCCTATAGTAGTCCAGCAACCAACAGGCTTAATTTCTTTTAATGCTGCCTGCTACTGTAGCACCTAAACACACCATGAGCAAAACAATCTGAACTCTGAGAAATCACAGCAAATGTGGAAATGTACTTATGTTGGCTTAATTTCAATTAATAATAGCAACAATTAATTGAATAAATACAATATTGATACGAAACTGATATTTTCCTCCTCCGCTCAAAAACAAATCTCTGCCCACACTACAAAGATATCTGTGTCCACTCCACACACAAACACAGAAACGCGATGAACACAGAAGAAAATCACTGCAGTAGCAAGTTTACATTGTAAGCTAATTACTTTACCATTATGGTGCCAAATACATAGGCCTGTCATATTTTTTAATGAGAGAAATATATACGCTTTTAAAACCACCTAAATTGTGAGTGAAAGTGGAACATGCTTCTTGTACTGTCAGCATCACCCTATGTGTGTGACTCTCCAAATTAGAGAGAATTGGAGAGAATATTCAGCTGCAAAAAATATTTGGAAGAAAATGGCTTTTCTGCCAATTCAGTTTTAGTACACGCAATTTATGCATTCAAAAGTGCAGAATAAATGTTTTATGAACCAATAATATTTTCAACATTTTACTATGTCATTAATAATATACTGGTACAGTACCTTAGAGATATTGTGCGGAAATAATAAAAATGTTCCCCCATTATGTGGGAGGGAGAACTGCATCTCTGAAGAAAACTATTAACATGCTGAAACATGACTTGATGACATCATCAAGTTGTGTTTCACCATGTTAATGATTTTTTCCAGATCTCCATTTCAAGCGGGATGATTTTATTAATTCCACTCATCATCTCAAAAGTACATTAATGACAAATGTTGAAAATGGGTGGAATTCCCCTTTCAGTTACATTGCAATATTCATGTCTTTTGCTATAATCAGGTACCTTTTTTAATCTGACACTTTTTTCTTCATATAATTAAAAATAAACCTATATACCACAGAAGTGTCAGTTCCCCAATTCTAAGCTTTTAGAGTGGCTATTTTCGAGGTTTATAATAGCAGTCATGTGCACATGGTCGGGAGGCACAGTGAGTGACAAGTCAACGGAATGCATGCAGTCAATGGCGCTCTCTTTATTAGGCTACCTAAACAGGAGTCCATGAGCACATTGTGCGACTGGACATGACCTACTTGTAGCCTACTTTCTTCTCATCAACCACGCGATTGATAACCCCTCTTTCTGTCTCTCTGTCTCTCTCCATGACCATGAAACGGAGAGCAAATAGGTCTCTAGCCCTGGGATCATGTCAGGGAAATGTTATTAGCGGTCCATGGACTGAAATCCCATTAGAGGGTGCAACCTAGAACCCTTTATCTAGTGGAGATGTGGTGTAATGACATGGATCGAAAAACAAGTTTGTTCAATGCAAAATACTTTCATGTTCAGTAGACTTTAGGAAAGAAAGCAATTCTTCTGAATGCTGGCGTTTAAAGGAGTGGCCTTTTGCATTTCTTGCATTGTAAAGGATGCATTTATAGTGTGGAAAGGGGCAGTTGGTTTACATACAGGTAATTAAGGGCAGGGGCTGAAGCCCCCTTTTACGTCTATGTGTGCACATTCCTGGATCATGTCCCGAGGAAATGCATGATTTTTATACTTGTGGCATGCGCTGGTGTGTCTGTCAGATGTATTTTACGCCAGGAATTAATAGTTTAACATGGATATGAGAAAGAATTGTTATGAACATAATGCAATCCACCTATAAGCTTAGCCCACTGCACTAATAAATACAAATGTGTGCACTGCACATGACTAGTGAACTGATATTGGATGCAACATACAAGTACATAGAGGGAAAATGCATGATTTTTATACATGGGAAAGAATTGCTGTCCACATAACGCAGTCAATTTCCAGTTTCTCCGCAGGATGCAAATGACCTATTAGCTTCTCCCTCTGCACTAATAAATGTTGGGACTGGACTTAATAAGAACCCTGGCTAATGAGACAAATATGGATAATACATTATACTTGCCCTCTATAACTAGAATTGAACATTTAAGCTCTTTAGTTTAAAATTAGTTAATGTTTTTATCCCCAGGGGGGCGCCATTTTACTGTGCCTGTTACTAGGCATGTCACGATATCCGGTTTTACCGGTATTACCGGTAGGGGGCGCCAAAACCGGTACTTTGCTTGCCCACCGAATGTACCGAAAAAAACGTTCTTGGTATGTTAAGTATTGTAATTGTAAGTATGGTAATATTGTAGTCGATGTTTATACTACAAAATATATGCTCCAGAGTTGCCTACAAAATTGTCTCCATCGCTGCAAACCTATATGCCTGATGTGCGCACTTCGGACAGCTGCCGAGTAGTACTCCACCAGGGTCGGATCTAGTCATGTGTATGGAGGGGGGACAATGCCCCCTAAATGTCCTGACTGCCCCACCAAACATGATGGAATGCAATCGGCTGCCCTCCCCCCCCAATTGGGAAACGTTATATCCGGGACTGGTAGCCTGACACGACGCACATCAGCGAGGGCATTTTGGTTTCCTTTTTAAACTCTACATATGCTCTCGCTCCTAAACTTTTTCGTGTCAAGGAATACTTCCACATGCCTACTACACACATACAAGGACCACGTAATCAACCTTCCCAAATCTGTAAGCTGTTTATGGACAACAGGCACAACAACGTGAGTACTACTGAGTAGCATCCCAGCGTGTTGCTGTTTTAGCTTGGAAAGAAAAAAAGGACAGCCGAAGTGCGGAACTGTTTGCAAGGACGAGCAAAGAGTTTTAGAGGGGGGATGGGTGACCATGGCCATACCCAGTCTTATAAACTGAGTAAATGGGCACTGGGCAGGGGCTGAAGACTCCATTGTCTTTGTGTGAGCACACGGTCTGCTGGCTTCGTGTCAGAGCCTGTAGTGTCAGATTTACGACATTGAGGGGGTCACAAACTGAGCGCTCGAGCTGCTGTTCATAAAGACTGAATAGAAAAAAGCTGGAGTTGCAAATGCATCGCTTTCAACGAGGGCGGCGCAAATAAGAGCTGTTTAGGCTTATGTGCAACAAGTCAACTGTTTTAAAGTATTGTACAGTAAGTAAACGATCTAAAATAAAGGGGCTTGAGATAATTCAAAATAGGTTGCTGCCAATGCATTTATATGTAGAAGAGCCGCCATTGGACTGGCCCCATGAAGTAAGTTGGCGTAACTTTGTCTATTCTCTCCGTGTAGGATGTGCTTCGCCGCAAGACTTCCATTACGTTTTACCATTTATAGCCGATTGTGCATCTGCAATGCGTGGATCAAAACTACGAATGTGGCCGTTACGGGTTACTATGAGAAGGGGGGACGGGGGACGGGGGGGTTGGTTGGGGGCGGTTTTACCGGTAAAACCGGTATCAAAGCATTCGGTATAAACAGTGATGAGACTCTGGTATCGTGACATGACTACCTGTCACATGACCTGTCATAGGGATGACTTCACAGAAGATCGCTCCGCAGTAGAACTAATGGAATGCATCAGACAACTACATATTTTCTCCTCCTATGGTCCATCCCGTCTGTTTTACAGTTCTTTATTTCACCAGTGGGGGTCGCCATTGCCATTAAAAATAGAACGGTGTATATACATTGATGTTTTACGTTTGCAATGCTGGATAATCATGGAACGTTCCATACTATGTTCTATCTATACTACATATCTTCTGTGACATCATCCATATGATATGACAGGTCATGTGACAGGCACAGTAAAATGGCGGCCCCCATGGGATAAAAACATGAACTATTTTTAACTAAAGACCTTATTCCATGTGTTTTGAATGTTCAATTGTAGTTATAGAGAGCAAGTATAATGTATTATCCATATTTGGATAATACATTGGAGATGCAACATACAGAGCCTTTGCTTGCTGGTCACATTGCAGTTGTTGCAATAATAAGTGTTAACAGTGATATAAAATATGAATAATTAGAAAAGTATCCATGACATGCGTTATTGCGTTAATGTCGTTCAAAAGCTCAGAATCGCATGGCACACAGCTCCACTGCTCTGGATATTTTGGAAAATCTTCACTTATTTATTGTTTTCCAAAAACCTCTGTTTGGGTGGCTGGAAACGGTGTAATAATGGCGTGTGACTGAAAAGCCCAAACACAAAAAAATCAGTGTTTTGCAACAGATCGGTAGACATGTAGGCAGGCCCAAAAGCACAGACTTGGTAAATAAATGTAACTGGCGATTTTAACACCCATACACAGTCCACAGCAAAGAGAGAACTCCCTGCTGGTCTCAACTAGTCACATAGACAATGGGCCCAGAATTCTTGGCAAAACAATATTTCATGCATTTCTGTTCCATTTGGCTTGACACTTGAATCCAGTGCCAGTACCCAGCCTATGCCACTACCTCTCCATCTGGTCAAAAATGATACTCATTTTGATTTCTCCAAAATGAGTGTGGAACATTTATTGACTAAAATGAAATCCGCAATTTTAATTATTACACTATATCAACAAGCAAATCTGTAGTGGCAAAATCTGTCTGTTTGGATATTTAACTGTGTGTGCAAAAGGGAATGGATGAGTAGCTTGTTTTGACACACAATATGATTCCATTTGTTTATAGACAAATCCACAGACTCTTTCCTGTATGTTTTCAGAATTTTCCTGTATGTTTTATTGTTCCTGCTGGTGAAATGAAAGGCCAGTTGTATGAAATATTCAAGGGGGTGGCCAGTGACAAAACAGAGTATGACAGAGCCTGCATGTGAACCCATTCTCCCCTTGCTCCGTCTTCCACAAAGCAAATACACACAGAGACCCGAGACAAATATAAATACACAACTACAAGTTCTGCTTCACATTAAACAGACACACACATGCACGCACACATGCATGCACGCAAAACATGCATGGATGCATGCGCACATCCTTCCACCATACTGTGGATGACTGGAGAGAATGTTTAACATTCCTCTAGCCTGCCCTGAGAAAAAAACTAAAACATAGATAAAACAAACATGCTGAAGAGAAAACAATGGAGCTTGACCCAAAAGAGTGAGATGGACAGAGAGCAATGCATTTACTTTAGTATCCCATTGCTTACCCTAGCTAGTTCTACCCTACAAGACAGAGGAGGTGTGGAGGCTGTAGACCTCTGCTCATTTAGAGATTTATTTTTTCTTCTTCTCAAATTCTCCTATATTAAATTGGCCATGGCGTGCAGGCAGACCACAGCCTGAACACATCCAGAGATCCAGGTGTCCAGAGCCACAGATCCGACCACTATGCCCGTGTGTGTCATGTGCATACGGTTACCTGCATACGGGTTACCTCACAGGAACTCGCATCAAGTTGGTTCTGCGTACATGGGGTAGCGCGTTTTAAAATGTTGTAATATATATCCTGGACATAAACATACCAGTAATTAAGAGAGGACAACTACAGAACACACATCCACATTTTGTGGATAAATGTCGAAAGGACATTTATTTATGTTACTACAACAATGATGATTGATTCCTCTTCCTTCCTAGCCTATTTCCAAACTGTGAATAGGCTAAAATAGAACAAAATAAATCCTTGGCCTGCACGACGAGTTAAAGCAGGTGGCATGAATGTGATAATGGCTGCAGCTACACAGCACATAGAATTTAAACTATAATAAACTCAAATGAAGACCACCGTGTGTGTGTGTGTGTGTGTGCGTGTGTGTGTGTGTGTGTGTGTGTGTGTGTGTGTGTGTGTGTGCGCGCGCGCACGTGCTTTTTCCCCCCCAGTAGTTTCATTTTCAGTAGTATGACAAAGTTATTCGTCTTTTCACTGGGAAATAACATATATGCAAAGTACACATAGTGCAATAGAAAAACAACCAAGACCCAGAGCAAAACTGTGTGGCAGAGAAGGAGGGCCTGGCCTGCCTATTTGGGAGCATTAATTCACTATCCACAGTGTGTAGGAGGGAGGGAGGGAGGGAGGGGGTGATAGATGGAGCGAAGGGGGATGGGTGGAGCAGGAGAGAGTGAGAGAGAGTGAGAGAGAAAGAGGGAGGGAGCGAGAGAGAGTAAGCGTCCAGCCTCCAAAACAAATGAAATTTTCTACAGCTCCAGTGAAAACACAGGGGGAGGTGTGTGTGCGTGTGTGTGAGTGTGTGTGTGCGCGCGCGCACACGTGCGCTGTGTGCGCATGCGGCCACACATGCAGACACACTCATGAAAGCAACAGGGGAAAGAGCTAGCAGGTTGGATGGACTTGGACATGTTTTCTGAGCTGAGTGAAAGCCTTCATTTGTCTCTTTCTGCTATACAGTCAGTCACACACATACTGTGTGTTGTTGTCACTGCCTTGTTGCATTCTATGGACTCACCTGCCAGTGAGGAGCCGCCACCGGGAGGACGTAGAGCCTTCGTCCTACTCCTCCCGCCCAACACTCCCTGCTGACAGGTGCCATCCCAGCCTGTGGGAATAAATGCAGTGATATCACACTCCCTGCCCACCGAACACGGGCCCATGTTCACCTGGTCGCCCCATGGAGCCCAGGAGGTGCAGAGCAAAGTTCCCCCCTGTCATGCCCTCACCTAGAGGCTGTAGACCTGGTTGCGAGTTGCGACTGGCAAGCAAGTGGTATCAATATGCGTGTTGTGATTCAGACGCAACCAGATCGTTCTGATCGCGACTAGTAAGCAAGTGTTAACGACTAGTGTGATTAGTAAAAGCGGCGTTACTGCGACCGCGTCTACAGTTGCTAGAGGATCAAGACCCTTCCTCCTAAACACATACTATGGATTCAACCCACAGCCTAGTCTGCGGTGGTGAGCCGGCACCAGTGCACCACCTGAGCACCTTCAAGTGTAACCTTGTTTTAGCATCCAGGGCTTTTTTTTTACTGTATATGCCACTACACTGATACAATTTAATGAAATTAAATTCCTTTAATGTTTGTAGGACGATGTGCAACATTAAGTTAGCAACTCCTGACAAAATGCACCAAATAAGTACAAATATCCCTATACAAAACATACACTTTTTTGCAAATACACGTTTTACACATGTAAAACAAAAACAGTAAGACGGTGAGCGCCTAGTTGATTTCGTTTTTGTTTTAAAACTATAGGGAACTAGGGTTTTACCGTTACTGAAGATGCCAAGATTTATAGCCTAAAAATGAATAATAATAATAATAATGCTGTGTGAGATGCGCGAGTGGCAGAAGTATAGCTTTACTACACGACTGAGCCATGTGAAAATGAGAGCCAAGTTAAAAGTTAAAATCCATCATTCATGCAACACATAGAGTTTGTAGATTATATTTTATACAGAACACCGGCATACAATAAAGAATCTGCCTCACACTGCTCTGCCTGAGTGTCAAAATACAGTGTACAGCGTAGATATCAAATGGGGCTTCAGCCCCAGACCTTTTACTTGGTTTTCAACAGGTGGTCCGTGGACCACTGGTGGTTAGTGAAGGTGTTCATTCCTGAACAAGCATTTAGTAGGCTATTCATGACAATTTTGTATGCATTTTCTTCCACAGAGGTTTTGTAAACTGTTCAGTGGAACGTAATCAGTAATGTCAATTACTGGGAAGACGTACGAGTTTAAGAAATTTCACAGAAAAGATAAGATTCTCAAGAAAGCCATCATTCTTAGGAAATGTGCCCATAATAAAATAAGTATAATTGTCATCATGTGTCTACTCATGTGTTTAAGGATTGTCATTGGACTGAGGTGGTCCCCAGCTAGGTTGTTCATGGTCCTTGGTTTTAAGTCAGAATGGTGGTCCTCAGGTTGATTCTTAGTCAGAGTGGTGGTCCCTGGTTCACAAATGGTTGAAAACCCCTGGTCTAAAATACAAAAGCACCCTCTTACGGGATATCACCCCCGGCCACTCTCTCCAACGCTGTCAACACGTCGCTGAGTTCACACAGACCACAGTCAGTGACACACGGAAGCCATGATGTCACAGAGCAGTTGCCTTTAACTTGCTCGGTAGAAAGCATTGAAAAGCACACACTTTCAATTGCAGTGTCGTGACACATTTATCTTTTAGCCTGCCCTATACCTTATTTTGATTTAAACCAAAAACAAATGCATTGCTTTGATTATTTCCCATTTCATGTTGAGATACAATATAACAACACTCTGTACAAGGTGCACAGATAGTATTTTTAGCGATGTGTCTTCTCCAAGGCTTGTATGCTATTAAGATAATTCTGAATGATTGATTATGCGAGAGAGGACATTTCTTAGACTCAGCACAGCACCAACCCCGCCAAGTACAGGATCACCGCATAATAAAGAAAGAGAAGGTTTTACTGCATATTAGGCTGCTGCTGCAATATTTGATATTAAAATAATAGATTTGTATTTTGAATCTTTTGATATTCGTTCAAAATCACAGAGGATTTTAAAATCAGTCATTTTTGTCCAATATTTGCAGCCCTGGTTGCTACACAAAGGCAAGCAAACAGCACACCTGCAAACCAGCTCTGGCACTCACTCACAAACACAAACAAATACTACCTCACTCACAGTGCATGCAAACAAACACCTGCAGTTTAGCTTAGTCCAAAGCAAACAACCAGGAAACAAGCAAGAAAATAATGAATGGACGAAAAAAATCCAAATTAAATCAGTTCAAGTCTCTTGCAAGGAGCGTATGAAGCCGGTCTCCACTACAGACGTAAGATTTGAAGAGCATATACAGAACTCCTCACAAGTCAACACTGTAGAACTATCATATAGATTACTTTGTCGATTCATCAAACAAAAAAGTGCCCTTGTTTCCTCTCTCTTTCTATCGCCAACAGGCAAACATGGACCAGCTGCTCTATCCATTCCTGACCTACAGTGATGCAAGTGATTAAAAAAGTCCCTAAAGTCATGCCTAAAATATTTGTCCCACGGAGAAGTTTATTTTTGAGGTAGAAAAACATCTGTTTATTAAGACTGAAAGAAATACAATGTTCAAATGGTTCAAGTGGGTGAAAAACACATAGAGGTAGGTAGATTCACTAATGCTGCCAAAGTCGTGCACCAATTTCAGAAAGCTGCAGCCGCCCAGCCTGTCAATAATCAGCTCTGTGGATCGCTCGTTACTTTTTATTATATAAAAATCGAAAGCAGGTCGGCCCTGCTTGTCAGAAAATGGACCCAGTGCCCGCCCCACCAGTCTGCTCTCAATCTTAGACTTTATTTCATCCAACACAACATGTGATGGGGGTGGCACTGGTGGGTGGCAGCGGTGGTGCGTCTCGTTACACATGGAAGACTACTGCTGTATATTATTATCACAACATAAACTCATATCATGATTCCGACCTAAATAGGGTTATAATACAACCCTATTTAGTACGAAATTATGATATATTATATCAACAAAGGATGGGGTGGCCGTCTTGATCCGAGACTGTGCCTGTATTAGAACTTCAGTTAAACTTTTAGAGGTGCACATTACTTTACCTGAATTAAATTGACTCTTGTACTTGAGTGTTGGCATTTTTATCCATCTGTGTTTCATTAGCACGTTTCGTTGTGATCCATCGGTCCCCACATCTTATGAAAGAAGTTTTTTTTTACCACCCTTTTCACCCGGCAATCTAGGGTATCCGTGGGATATCCACAGACAGATAACCAACCCCTTGCAGGTCTCGTGATTTCAGCTTTTTTCCCCCAATGCACTTTATCTGCAAAATTGTGCTTGTATTTTTATGTACATGCACAACATTACCTGACCATAGCGATCCTATTCTGGGCTAGAGTAGAGAGCCTAATTCTGTGTGCAGCTCTCTCCCCATCCTTCTTCCCTCTATGTCCTCCCTTCCCCCCACCTTAGCTTTCCAGCTCCTGTGACTCAGGCTTACAGTACTGTAGCTCTAAAATACCTCCTCTCATTCTGCACGCTCACCGTGTGAGCATGTGTGTGTGTGTGTGTGTGTGTGTGTGTGTGTGTGTGTGTGTGTGTGTGTGTGTGTGTGTGTGTGTGTGTGTGTGTGTGTGTGTGTGTGCATGCGTGCGTGTGTGTCGCTCTCAGTGGTGTCAATATCATAAGAGCACAATAGAGTTCCAATACAGGACAACGTTCCTTTGTGGGAGAAAAATATGTATTGGGCCACATTCTTCCGCTAGGAAGCCAGCCAGACTAAGCCGAACCAGAGCCACCTCCACCTAAGGTAGGAGTCTAGTCCCAGCTTGTCAGAGAATGATAGCGCATGTAAAACACAAACCTCAGATATTTTAAGTGAACAGGAATTGATGACAGCCAGCAGAGGTTTGTGGTTTGATGCCAAAACAGAGGATGCAGGTGCTGCTGGTAGGAAATGAATGCTACAGTTTCTTGCTGCATGTGGAGGGAGCCGACCAGGAACTAGGATAGGACGGTTCCACTACAATCATGAGGAGCCAGACAGGAAGCCACCTGCTGGATTATTACACAATCCTGCCAACGCCACCACCATGGCCTCACTTATGCAGAGGAAGGATAATTAACGGAAGAAATAAGAAGGAGCACAACGGCAATGAGAAGAAAGGAAGTGGCTACCAGGGCCGCATCTAGGCAATGCACCCCTAAATGCCCAATTTGCCCATGTACACTAAATGCCCCCTAAATGCCAAGACTGCTCCACCAAACATGATGGCTTGCAAAAGAACACACATTTCAAAGATATTTCAAATTAAGCTGCTTATAATCAAAATGATTTGAAACACTACACTACTAACTACAATTGTGGCACTAAACCAAAACCATTTCATCATTCAAAAAAGAAAACTCTCTGAGTGAGACCTTAAGCTTTATGCATGCTGCCTGCGTGCCTGTTGCAATTTCAACTACAACTGATGTTATTATTGATGCTTACTTGCCTATCAAAAGTCCTGTAGCAGTAAATGGCATGCGTGCGGCGTCCTTGCACGTGGCACGAAGCGACACAGGCGTTGAAGCCGCCCTCATACCATTTTCTCCTGCCCCTCCCAATTGAGCAATCTTATATCCGGGCCTGCTGGCTACGAATCTGCAATCTGGTGCAGAATCCAATGTAAAACAATAACTGGCAAACTGGCTTAGAGCTGCAACCCTTCTGTCTGGTGGAGGTTTAGAGAGGTTGGTGGAGGGCCAGAGCAGAGAGCAGCAGTAGAATGGGGACGTAGGCTGCACAAAGCATGCTGGTGAGAGAGCAGAGTGTACTGACTGATCCCCTGTATCATTAGAGGAGCCCACTGATGTTAGGCTACATCTTATGGGGCTGCAATTGCATTACTCTGGCCCGGCCCAGCCCTTCAATCATAAAGAGAGAACAGTCTGCACCATCACAGGTCTGGTCTGTGCTGTAAGCATGCAGTCTTCAAATCTAGTCTCAGATCTGCTCTGGTACTCTGTGTGTGAGCTGAAGACATTTCATTACGGCTTGCATGATATTGGAGCATGGTATGATTTGTGATGCATTAGCGCTGGAAGACAAATATCATTTGAAAAATACTAATAAACAAATACCGTATATACCCGAATATAAGATGACTTGTTTATAAGACGACCCCCATTTTTCAAGATCCATTTACAGAAAAAAAGAACATTGAATGTCAAATAGTATAGCCCCTGAATATAAGACTACTCCATTTTTTGGGATATTTCCATTGGGAAAAAAACTTTGGGCCCGATTTTGGTTACATTAGCCCTTATGTGCAATTAACGCACATAGCATTGGGGAAGAGGCGTTCCCCCACTAAAGTCGCTAATTTCGTACCATGCCATCTCCCTTAAATACCTCCTTTACCCGTTAAATTATGCATAGGTGTGGTTTGGGCGTTTTTAGCTTTCATCCAATCCGTGTTGGTCTTGCCATTCCCTTTAATTCATCCCTTATCTAGTTCCCTTATCCCTACTGCTATGTCTGACCCTCCGAAGCACGCAGCCTGGCTGCGGGCTTAGGACAGACGCCTATTCTCAAAGATCATGCTCTCATTTTCAAACAATTGCTCGGTCAATTCTCAATCATTTCTTACCATTCAACATGTTATGTTGAAAAAACATGTTCCATGTTTTTTTGCTGTATGTGGCGTGCATTTATCCCAAGTCTGCGAAATGTTATAAAGTAAATTGCAAAAAAAAGTCGGCAAATCGCGGCAGAAAACGTTTTTTTTAATCATTGATTTCTCGGTCAATTCTGGACCATTTTTTACATTTCAAAGTGCAGCGTGACGGCAAAGACCTCCTCTCTCAGATGCTGTATAGTATATGTGGGTAGGTCTTCTCTACGATGCGGGATCTAGCAAAATGTAAGTGTCGGGATTTTGGTGGAAACGGTCCACCAAATCCCCGACACTTACATTTTGCTCGATGCGGGATCGTAGAGAAGACCTACCCACATATACTATACAGCATCCGAGAGAGGAGGTCTTTGCCGTCACGCTGTATTTTGAAATGTAAAAAATGGTCCAGAATTGACCGAGAAATCAATGATCAAAAAAACGACTTTTTGCCGCGAATTCCAGAGTTTCCACGTGGAGTCGTGGACATCTCCAAAGGCGCACAGACGCACGCACTGTGCGCACGTGGCTCTGCCTTCTCTTATCGGTTAAGGGGTGGTCTCTGATTGCGTTATCTAGTTCCCTAATCTATCTGACGAAATTAGCAACTTAAGGGACTGCGCAACAAACACGCCCATGACCACACCTCCAGCCACAAATAACGGTGTCGGCATAAAGAATAGTGGCTAAGGGAAGAGAAAAGGTGACCAAAATAGCAATAAGGGAATTCGCTGCGGGTATCGTTAGGGACAAGGGGGGAATGAAAATCGCGCCCATAGTCTTATATTCAGGCCAATAGGGTAATAAACCTTTCATAATAAATACATTCGGGAACTTATCGAAAGATGCAACTTGGTCTTGTGGGCATGTGACAACAAAAACTTTTGTCATGTTGGGTTAACTTTTGTATGAATGCCTGCACTGCACTGTATAAATATCTCCATCTACTGTGAGACATAATGGCGTCATATTCTTAAAATAAAGAAATAGAATTCTACTAGAATTCTATTTCTTTATTTTAAAATTATGAAGACATTATTACTATAATTATTGTAGTAATAATATATTAAGAATACATCTACACAAGTTCAGTACTCCAGAGATCCAGTTCATAGAATTCTAAATACAATACCAAGTCTCAGAAAATGAATAGGAAAAGCACTGGAGCAACAATAAGAGTGAGTTATACAATAGTCTTGTATGTCCCTATTAACTCTTTAATATGGACATATTGTAAATAAGTTAGAGCTAATCTAACATTGTTTTTTACGAATGCATTCACATATAACCGTTTGTTATATACCATACTGTATATCAAGTGCCAAAATCTAGTCTGATGATGCCTAATAAAAGTAATCACTGATTTTTTTAATCATAAATCCACAAATAACGATATATTCGTATCGTCACCCAACCCTAATATAAATCAGCTATTTGAAAATAGCTGATCTACACACTTGTTTTTGTTGCTTTTCTAGCACCACAGTGAATTTGAACTGACAACCACTGCAGCGGCGTGCACTATTCCACAGCTCCACTCTTGCGTGGCAAAGCCTTGTTTAGTTATACAATATACATAACTTTGATATGACATTATCTAACCATAATTGCTGTTGCACTTTATTAAATGTCAAGAATGTAATAAAAATAAATTTGTATTACAACTCCCTGGCCTGAATCATAATTTAACATACAGTACTGTACAACAAACCAGCTTAGTGGCCTTGTGGCTAGAGTGTCTGCCCTGAGACTAAAGGCTCAGTCATACTCCACAGTGAAGTAGCTCGCAGTGAAAGGGTTTCACCGTAGCAGAGATCGTGAGCGGAGCGGAGCGCGTGGATTTTTAAGTGAGCGCTGAGCGCGTTTTCAAATGGGTCGGAGCGAGCTCTGGAGCGAGAATTATCCTCCGCTCCAGGCCGCTCCAAGCCGTTCAGTCCAGACAACGGCACGCGTGTTCAGTAGCACAGCATAAACGTGTGGTTGTGGTTCAGATGGCGACTATAGGCCTACAGTGCCAGCAACACGATCAAGACATTTAAAATCCTCTCCGAGGTGCGGGAGGAAGGAGGAGATGATGATCATGATGGAAATTGGAAAAAAGAAAAAGTAAGCTGACTGTCTTGCTGTCTATCTTGCCTTAGATGCGTCACCTCACTATTTATTTTGAAGCACTGCACATCATAACGGCAACGTATTTGAGCGCAGCGACCCCCCCAATTATGTCCAATTCCCCCACAGTGTAACATCATCAATAACCTATTATCCCGTATAGCATTTTGGAAACGAAATAGCGCGGCATAAGATTAATTAGTTATTCGCCGCACCTGTCTGGGTTAATATAGACAGCAGTGTAACTGCACATATAACTCCTGTCTTAAATGTTTGTGCTGTGAGGGGGGCAAGCACAATGTGTTTCGACAAAGAAAAAGCAGCAGCCTTTTTTTCCAGCCGTCAAATTTTGCTCCTGAGCGGGCGGGGCTGAGCGG
The DNA here is from genome assembly GCA_039105355.1 of Benthosema pterotum. NCBI lineage: Eukaryota > Metazoa > Chordata > Actinopteri > Myctophiformes > Myctophidae > Benthosema > Benthosema pterotum. Next base: position 22,361,660 of record CM076966.1, on the reverse strand, counting down.
AGCGAGGAGCGCGGAGCTGCCCAAATGAATATGAGCGCGGAGCGGGAGCGGTCTGGGAGGGGGTCCACGTGAGCAGATTGCGAGCGGGACCAAATACGTCGAAAGCGATGAGCGGAATTCTCGGCCGCTCCGCTCCGCTCACGAACTCTGCACCGTAGTGTAGTTTTTTTAAGTCTTCATCCTGGTGTATGTATGATACAGGGTGAAGACTTAAAAAACTACACCACGGTGAAACCCTTTCACTGCGAGCCACTTCACCGTGGAGTATGACTGAGCCTTAAGAGTGGGACGTCTGGGTTCGAATCCCGGCCGGGTCATACCAAAGACTCTAAAAATGGGAGCCAATGCCTCCCTGCTTGGCACTCAGCATCAGGGGGTGGGGATTGAGGGTAAGTCCCTGTGACATACTAGCACCATGTCCAGGGGGTGTACTTGTACATCAAGCGGCCTCAGGCTACAGAAACAGGAGATAGGCTCCTGACCTATATGGGCCTCAATGGTTCAGCTGGGCCTCATGACATCATGGCCTGCTACTTACTTTTCTTACTGTAAAACAAGCACTAGAACACAACCTCTCCATTTGTTGCATTATACAGTAAAAGCATGACATGCTGTCTGCCCAGCAAGGTGCAGGTATACGACGACTGTATGTTTTGGGCTAATGACTGCAACAGGTCATGTAGTATCCATGTACTGTTTTAAATTGTTAACAAAGACACTTTGCAACTCCTTCGGTCCAAACGAACGTAAGGAGTTGCAAGATGTCCCTTTGGTGTGATATGGTCCATTGACTTACAAACGTACATACGTTGAACTGCTTTGGACAACGTGCTGCATCACGCTAGAGAACATGCATCAATGTGGAACAAGACATATCACTTCGCAGGGACATGCGTCAAGACCGTCCTTCTTGGCTCTTGGGTGTGAAAAGGGCTTCACATGTACTGGCATTGGGTTTCTGAGATGACACTATCCAAGTAATGTATATCAAACATCTTGAGTTTGTGACACACACCAGACAAACACTCACACGTACACACCTTCTCAACATATCCAAAGATGAAAACAATCATCAAGTACTTTAGTGATTTCTGAACAGACGTCTCGTGCCCTACACCTAAAATAACACTGCACTGATAATGACAATGGCCATGACAGAAATAGGCAGGTGCTTAAAGGAGAGAGCCGTGCAAAATGAAAGGGACTGTATCATTAGGGATTAACCTAGCCCCTGGCTGTACAAATAGCCTACAGTCTCCACCTGGAAGCTGCCAGTGAGTGCACAGACATTCACGTGTATTGACAGGTTACTGCAGCAGCTGCAGAGTGGAGGGAACAGGGTTAAGACAAACTATTGGAGTTTTAACCCTAATTCATAGCACGACTATAATAATGTCTGAAATTCTTATGGCACTAGTACTCAAATACATTTTACAGAAGGTACAACTCAGAAAAGCAAAAATTAAAAGCAATAAAACACTAATAACGATGAGTTAAAATCAAAGTCAACTCTAAAAGGCAATTTTTCAGAGGAGCTTTGAAGGTGGGGGGAGGGGGTGTATGTCGCTGATATGTTTGGGGAGTGCATTCCAGAGGGAGGGGGGTGGGCACAGAGAGGGCCCGGGTACAAAGCATGGTCTTGGGGACCTCCAAGAGGCCAGCGTCACTGGACCTGAAGGAACAGGACCGAGCATGTGGCTGGAGGAGGGCAACATGTTTCTCAATCTCAACATATCCAATCCTACTGGGAGACTGTCTAAGCCCAAAACACAGAAAATTAAGTGTCTAATTTACTTTGTTACAACAAATGCTTAAACCATAGTCAACAGGCATGAATTCAAATCACTTGCACAACATGTCTCAAAAAAGATTTTCCCTTCTATGTAAGGCACAATCTGAAGGGAATCTTCCTATGTAATATACACTATCCCAATAAAGCAAAAATTAACAACATTGTCTCTCTCCTTTCTCCATCTCTTACTGTTACGTCTCTATTTTTCTTTCACCTTACCCCGTGATTTTTTACTTCCTATCCAGCTATAAATTTCTCATAGTATCTTTGTTATGGACTGGCATAGTTGTCTCTCTGTCACGCACGCCCATGTGTGTAAGTGTAGAAGTAGAAAAACATCAAGTTAAGGAAGCAAGAATGCCAAAATGGAGCACTGAATGTGCAAATCCGGTCACACTTCCACATTTGATAAAACAAAAAAAATCTTATGAGACGTACAGTATATGTTGTGTCACATGGTAAGATCAGCTCAATTCATTTCCAAAGGGAGTCACATGGTTTGATGAGAAAATCTTGTCTCCTCAGACAAAGATCATCTTGTCTACAGAATCAATACATTGATATTAAAAACTAAAAGGAAATGTAGGCTCTGGTCTATTTAATATTTATTTTAAGTTTGAGGTTTTTTTATCGATCTGCCCATCTTTCCAATCATAACGAAGTGCATCTTGTAACAAATAAAAAACCTGATTCACAGGTTGATTGGTTAATTGATAGAACAAGTTGGAGCCAAGCAACCAAATGCAGGCTGAGATGGACATTGGACAAATAAAAGATCTTTAGTTAAGCTCACTAGTATCATCTCCCCAATAGGGTATAAATAGGGGGGATAGGGGCCGCGCTATGTGTCAACATATAGGGAGAGCAGCAAAAGAATACAATGTTTCGGCCTATACAGTAGTGACCTTCGTCACCTGACAAAGGCCACTAAAGGCCAAAACGGTGGATTCTTAATAATGCAGAGTGCAGATCTATTCTCTCCTCCCTGTTACTCTGTGGGATCCAGCACCCGTTGAAATTTGTAGATGTGCGTGCACCCTTCGCTTTCTAACATATAGGGAGCCCATCAAGTAACAGAACTATAATTTTCTTTAAGACATCTTAATACTGGTATAAGACAGTACTGTGTATGTTATAGAACAGATGGCTTGCAAATTGGCTCAGGGTAGAGTGGCTGGATGGGAACAGTGAGGTTCCCAGTTTGATGCAGTTTGAGTAGGTGTTAAATGATGTTGCAATAATAAAGACCTCTGATTGACCGATTAACAGTTTGCAGAATTACAGTACATTTCCAGCACAACTTACTCAAACCAAATACATAGCCTATGACTGTTGACAATCAACATCAACCACACAATAAATGTCAAAAATATCATCATGCTTTATGTACCATGATGTCTAATAACTAGGGGATTTTCATGAGGCTGAATCCTTTCAAAGCATTGAATGGATAAAAAAAAAACAGTACATTTGCTATGATGGGTATGGCTGGCTTGTTTTTAGCAGTTTTCAAAACTAATGCTTGGAATGGATTCAGCATCATGGGAAACCCCCAGGTTAGTTACACATGCTAAATAAATGTTTACCTTACATGTTGCATAGGTTAATGTTAATAATATGGTCACATATTATGTCAATAATGAAAATTGCTGAGCATATGCAAGTTAGCATCCGATAGTTTCTACATACACTCCTCAACATTTCTAAAATAAAACCTTGGTGTACTTAACATGTTGGTGTTCACAATCTGGCAAATGCAATATGTTTATGATTGTGTACTACACATTAATAAACATTAATATTAGGCAAGATGTAACATTAGGCAATTACTCTGCAGTCAGGTTAATTGGATGCCAAAGTAAACCCATGTGCTGCTGTTTACAGACAGACGTCAACAACTAGACAGAGTGATCAGATCAGACGCATCAACGCTGTATGTGGCACGTGCAAAAGGTAAAAAAAAAAAAAGTGTTTTATTGCTTTTAAAAAACTTACAGTTTTGCATTATCAGAACGCTTTCATTTAGGCTTCCCGTCAGTAATAAACATGTATTCATATACTATTTTACATTCTTACAAACGTTATATATACAGTATATGGAAATGGACCCTTGGATCCACTTGGTTTCAAGTTTACACTCTAAAGAGTTAAAATATTCTTCATGCGAATTAGCCCAAGTCTACACAACTAGAGAATGTAGAAGATTAATGGTCATTTTGATCTGTATGTTTGATTGTTTTGTTTCCCCAAATCCACCCTGGTATTGTGGACAAAAGCAAAATAAATCTTTAGTTTTGGGATCTGTGGGGCTAAAGATGTCATCAAGTGGTGGTCCGTGGCTCAAATGCTAAATAAATAGTGGCCCCTGGTATGAAAAAGGTGGTTCCCGCCAGTAATCGAAATATGTATTCACACACACACACACACACACACACACACACACACACACACACACACACACACACACACACATATATATATATATACTGTATTGGAAGGAACTGTACTGTACTGGAAGGAAAAAAATAAACACAAAACCCAAACCAAACACTTTGACAGCCACGCTACAAAGCACAAAACGCTTTTTTCTCATTCCAAACGAATCCGCTGGCTGTCAGATCGTGTTGGAGTGGTTATGATCTATTATCGTGTTATTAGTAGAGAACAAGTGGACTCCTCCGTCCATCCGAATCCTCATCATCGCGTCTAACGTTCCAGCCGCTGTCTCTAAACACAACACAACGACACTCTACGGCTCTCAATGTCAACAAAAAACATGCTCTCCCACCGCCAGGGAATTCAACAAAGTTCCACTTTTGCCAACGGACTAAAAACACCTCCGACAAGACGTCGCTTCTCTAAAGATGTGATTACAGAGAGCAATTGCGAGTTGGCACATTACAGACGCCTGGCAACGATGTAAATTTATAATGATTTCAAGCTGCGATTTACCTTCAGTTCCGCACTCTCCGCCATCTTGTTATTTCTAATGCGCAAGCGTGATGAGGCGAGGTCACGTGACTGGGACGCGCGCGTGAGTCGCGTGAACGCCCGCATAATGAGTGGGGTGCGTTCAGGAGGATGCGCGTTCGCCGTTTAGGCATGATGCTGGGAATGGTGGTGGTGGACACTGAACACACACTGCAACTGCAAGCAACAGAATAAATAGCCTACATTGGTATTAAAAACTAAAAGGAAATGTAGGCATATGTAATGTGTCTATGCCCTACTCTTGTATAATGATTGACTTTGTGCAGGTAATCAACTGAGGAATTTTCAGGGTGGTAACAATTTAAGATAAGTAGGCCTATGATTTTGCCCATAATTAACGTTCCTATTTGGAGGTCTGGGCCATGGGTGGCTCTGGCTCATGGACTAAGAACTAAAAAAAATAGATCAGACTTGCCTAAGAGGATTAGTCAGAAACGTCTCTTATTCACGTCGTCACTACATCAATCGGAGTAGCCTACCCCGGGACGACGACCGGGCACCACCGCAGTGCGCGCACCGATTGCTTAACTTGCGCCTGCTCCACTCACGCAAGTAACTAGATCAACACTCAGTAGAGTGCAAACTTGCAAGTAGGCCATGGCCTACTTGTGCGTGAGTGGAGCGACTTGCGCAGTGACATCACCGCCCTGGTTCCACTAGTGTTTTCCTCGTTCATTTTTCTCATAGACGTAAATAATTTATATAAAGACGATTTCGGCGCGGAAAAATCAACTCGGGTCGTGACAAATCATGATGACACACACAATATCATCATATAATATCGAATTAGCAAGAAGTAGAAAACGGCAGTCGGCAGATCACTTTTTGTTTCGTTTTTCATCTTAAAAATTATTTGATCGTCCCAAAAGATTGTGTACGTCATCATGATTTGTCACGACCCGAGTTGGCTTTGTCCGCGTTGTAATCGTCTTTATATAAATTATTTTCGAAAAGTCTATGTGAAAAATGAATGGGGAAAAGACTTCTGGAGCAGGGGCGGTGACGTCATGTGCAGGGATATGATGACATATAGCTATAAAGATTGATAAAAATCAAATATATCACTATAGACTAGTCGAAAATTACCGGTATTCGACTACCAAAGTATTCGTTTAGGTAGGCTACCACAAAACATGTTTGGTTAATGCCCTATAGTTTGCACCCTTATGTAGAAAGTGGCACTGTAGCTAAGCGTTATACTTTATCCATACTTGATTTGTATGCATTTGTGTCTTTCCCGTCAGTCATTATCCCCATGAAAGAGAAATATAAGCCCACAAGACATGGGCATACTGTTCTGACATTTTATGTTTGTTGCTTCCTCATCGATCTTCCTGGCTGATACATGCCCATTCAAACTCGAGACCGGCCTGCTCTGAAGTTATCAGTCCACCTGGTAGCTGGCGAAAACAGGTTCTCAACAGGCCTGAAAATGTGCAGCCCTCATCAAATCCTGTAATAGTCTGGTCAGTTCAGGCACAATGGCTGCAAAAAATGATTAATATTTGAGCCAATGTTTTTCTGTTCATTTAGGGCCTAAAAAACAAAAAAAAATGCAAGGCCCTAGGCCTACCTAGGCAAAGTCCCTACAATGGCCATACCCACTTTTTAGGCATGGGAATTTCATAACTCGGCTCCTGGAGTTCGCAGAGAGTTGAGTTTGGGCTGAAGAGATGTGGAAACATAACATTTATATTAGTGTTATGAACAAACATATGCTCTAAAGCCTTTGCTTTTTCGATATCTGTGAAAAACTCATTTTTACATGGTGCACATGCAGGTCACGTTTTCTGTATCAGCTGCTGAAGGTTATAAAGAGTAATATTTGGCATGCATCTCATTTAAAGGTATAGGGTAAGTGATTTGAAATTCATCGTGTAGTACCAGCCTGGTGCACTAGGGGCGCCCAAGAGTAGCTACACTATTTGAACCTGCTGCTCGATCCTGATTGAAGGAGAATTCACCCTCCACCTGGGGAACTTTTATTAGCTCCTCTGCTAACATGGGGGAGGGGGAAACTCCATATATGGTCTGCACACCTTATAATAGAGCATTAGGGGGGGGGGGGTATCTGACAAAAGTGAAATCACTTCCCCTACCTTTAACATCTATGTTATGCTTATGAAGTACCAAAAACACACACTAATCATAAGTCTGCTTTGAAACGGCGTGTTGTTTGTCGTTCTTCTCATTACTAGGTAGGCTATATGTAATTCCTCTAGCCTCAACTACAAAATGAATGACTCTCGCTGTTCTCGCTGTTTGTATTTGAACTGGTTGACTCAACTATTTCAGTAAAGGTAGTTTTCTGCAAGCTTTTGCCTAAATGTGCTATTCGTGTCTCTTTTGGCCTTCAGTGAGGTTCTCTGAATGTTCACCTCACATTAACATTACTTCCACCTTAGATTAAACACCCTATGTGCTATGGAAAGGGGGTTGTGTGGAAATGTTCAGTTTTCTGTAACTGCACTTTTAATATGATGGGCAAGCTCACGTCCTGAAATAAGGTTTAATCACAACTTTCACCAACGACAACACACAGCAACAAAGAACTGCAATGCTACTACAATTAGTTGTCTGCAATTCCCTCAGGAACCAGGGGAAGACTATATCAAGAGAGCTTGGAAGCTGCATGTGTTAGAGGAATACGTGAGCGTAGTGGAGCAGAAGGTCTCGAAGGAGTCTCATCACCCTGTACAGACAGTCAATGTTGAGGAATTTGATGCAGAGCTTGGAATTGTGTATAGCTTATCAGAAGAGCATGGGAGAGCAGGAAGAGTTTTTGATGGCGGCTATGCAGAACATTGGATCTGATGCATTACACTGATTACAGCCTGTAACTTGGACCATACATCACGCTTCAAAAGAGTGTGACAAAACAGATGTCCCCAAAACTATCAGCTGCATCATGCCAGTGATTGACCATGCTAGCAACACCAAACAGTTTCAGCTCAACGTCTAGAGAATAGCAGTATCATACACAAGATATCTTAACCCGGAACAGGTTGCAGTGGGTGAATCTGATCACCCCCTTGTGCCATTAAGATGATACAGTGGGCCATGGGGGAGGAGTTTTCCCATTCATACTTTGCATTCATGGGTGGGCTGCATCTTGAGAAGGTTACTCTGGTCTGTGTTGATAAGTTGATAAAAGGTACTGGACTGGATACCATCTTAACCTCAGCTAATCTGAACATCACTGGTCTGACTGCTATATGTGACGTGAATTCCATAAAGAAGGCTAGATACTACATTCAAATCCTGGCTGTGGTCCTGGCAAGAAGAGAGATGAGGCATTCCAAAGCATCTGGAGGACAACAGTTTGACTTGGAACAATTGGGTGGCAAATGAAATATGTTTCGATACTGGACTAATGTTCTTGAAGCAATTAAGAAGGTACTTATCTTCATCTGCTGGACTCTACAACGAAACGTTTTCAAGCCACACACTTAAAATGTATCAGGGGATCCTTACAAACCCCTTCAACCCAAGTCAGTTCATGAGGTTGAACTCATCCATTCCCTTCCCAGATGTTGTGTCAGAAGAATACCAGCCTTGTTTTTACAGTTTCTACAGTTTTTACAGGAAAAACACAGCATAATCAGTGTGTGGAGGGGCGATTTGTATATGCACAGAATTTGTATATGCAGAGAATATGCTGCATTGAGAGGATGTAGTCGCTGCCGTAATATCAAGTTATTGAACCCTGGGTAATGATCTGGTATACAACAAGGCTGAACTGTACGACTGTACCAGTCTAGGTGGATTCCGATTGTTGTTGAATGGGGGATGGTTGGACTACCGATGGGGAGCAACTCTTCCTCAGGTGGAGCACAGTTTCCGCAGGAGACACATTGTTTCAGATAAGAGGGGTGTGTAGCTGCATATCTAATAAGTGCACCTCATGTTCTTGTGCTGGCAGGGGGTTGAAATGTCTCATTTATTGCAAATGCCTAAGCCAGTGTTTGGATCCTGTGTGATGTGTTTTTGGTTTGTGTCTTTGGTTTAAAGGTCTCAACTGGGCCTCAGCCGGGCCTGAAAATTAAGGCCCGGCCCTAACTGGGCCCTAGCAGTTCAGGCCCTATAGGCCCGAGGCCCAACCCGACTAAATGAAATAGATTTTAGGCCCTACCTGGCCCTAAACTGTCGGGTTTGGGCAAAATTTGAGAATTCGCCACAGATTAAAAATGAAATGGCAATCAGCCCCATCTACATAATAGCAAAATACAGAAAATAACTATTATTCTTACTATAATAAAATAATTAAATATATATTCTATTTGATGGAGCCCGAGGCCCTACCCAGCCCTACTGATTAGCATAGATTTTAGGCCCGACCCAGCCCTAAATGTCAGGTCAGGCCTGTTCGGGTTCGGTCCTGGTCGGGTTCGGGCAGAGTTTGAGAACTCTTAGGTTTGCTTTGTTTCTTAGGTGGTTGTTAGGGTGCTCATCTTCTAACAAAGCCTCAACTGAAAGACTAGTATGCCCCTAGTATGAGTAGATCTAGAACTTTCATACAGACAAATAAGCGGATTTGGCATGGGCAGTGATCAATTCAGTGATTAAAACGTGTTTTTTTCATGAATATCTCGAAAAGTAAAGCTTTTAGGGCATATGTTTCTTTATAACACTAATATAAACATGTAATTTCCGCATGCTTTGAGCCCAAGGTCGACTCTGTGTGACCTTCAGGAGCTGAGCCGTTTCAGGGAGTTCATTCGCCTATGTAAAATTTTGAGCCTGAGCCCGGACGGTGGAGACCTGTGCACAGGGATTGTTATGAAATACTGCATCACTTTTTTCTACTTTGTTTCTATCTATTTCTATTACATATTAATAACATGGACCTACAAAAGCAGTACCGGTACACAAAGGCCACTAGGTGTCACCCTAATACCTGGAACAAATAGGAGCCCTAAAAGTGATCAGTTTCCTCTTAAAAGACCACCACTTTTCAACGTTTCTTCATAATATTAATAGTTCTTCCCTAATAGTCCAGGCAAAATAGCGTTTCAAGTGGAATAAATTGTAACATGGGATTTTTCTTCACAGATCATTTCTTTGAGGTCTCCAGAACAACATATTAAAAGTCCCGAAAAATCCCAGTTGCGCAAATATGTTTAATTTCATAAAGTAATAAAATACATAGGCTCCAATGGAGCCCCCTTCCTATACAAACCCATTATAACTTAAAACTCCATTTTAACCATGATGGATTATTCAAAAACAACCCATCTTTTTTCTGGTGACTGATATTGTCCTCCTAATATGTGAGAGGGCCGTGGAATTTCATTTACAGGTTTCATTTATTTTTTTAAAAATATTCATTTCGGTGGGCATGCCCAGATATGGAGGCAGCTACATTTTCCAAAACAATATTTAAAAAATAACTGAAACCTGTGAATGAAATTCCACGGTCCTCTCACGTATTAGGAGGACAATATCAGTCACCAGAAAAAAGATGGGTTGTTTTTGAATAATCCGTCATGGTTAAAATGGAGTTTTAAGTTATAATGGGTAAATGTAGCTGCCTCCATATCTGGACATGCCCACCGAAATGAATATTTTTTAAAAAATAAATGAAACCTGTAAATGAAATTCCACTGCCCTCTCACATATTAGGAGGACAATATCAGTCACCAGAAAAAAGATGGGTTGTTTTTGAATAATCCATCATGGTTAAAATGGAGTTTTAAGTTATAATGGGTTTGTATAGGAAGGGGGCTCCATTGGAGCCTATGTATTTTATTACTTTATGAAATTAAACATATTTGCGCAACTGGGATTTTTCGGGACTTTTAATATGTTGTTCTGGAGACCTCAAAGAAATGATCTGTGAAGAAAAATCCCATGTTACAATTTATTCCACTTTTAGGTAAAACATGAGCTAAAATTACTGGCCTATAATGTAAAATGAGGGATCCAAGCTAATATAAGCTGAAAAGGTGAAGTTGCAGTGCGAAAATGTGTGTGTGTGTGTGTGTGTGTGTGTGTGTGTGTGTGTGTGTGTGTGTGTGTGTGTGTGTGTGTGTGTGTGTGTGTGTGTGTGTGTGTGTGTGTGTGTGTGTGTCTGCGCGCGTGTGTGTCTGCGCGCGTGTGTGTGTCTGCGCGCGTGTGTGTGTTCACGAAGTGCTCTTACTTGCCACTAAATAGACAATTCAATTTAATTCAAATGAGGTTTATTGGCATGAGAAACGTTTACATTGCCAGAGCAAGCGTCACATTATCCATTATCCATACTAAAATTAAGGAGTTGTCTGTCCGAATGAATGTCTGAAACAGGCATAAGTCGTCACTGACTACAGCAATCATTCTGAGTTTTCACATGCTCATTGAACATAACATTAGGAAGAGACTAACGAAGCCCTTTTCTGGAAAAAAACAATTGTTAATTAATAATTAATTTAATAGTGCATAATCGGCAACGTCCGAACGCCCCCTAAAGTCACGCATCACATCACGGGCACCGTTTTCGGTGTAACCCCACTGTCATGCGGAGTCGTTGCTGGAGGAGCGGTGTTGTCGGAGGAGGAGAACGCTGGCACAATGTGGATTTACGATACGCCGGGAAGGAAGCGTGTTCAAACTGGACAGTTGTTTGTTTGCCATGTCGCTTTTCAGTTTTCACTCGCATGTTCAAGTGGCGGGCAGCAGCCCCACCATGATGATAAGTTACGGAGGGTAACACAACTCTTGCGTCATGGAAACGACAGCAGGCGCATTTCTTTCCCTGGCCACCTCGCAAACGAAAACGGCCCATCTACAATCGCACGCGACCGCTTTTCTGTTTATTATATGATGTTGAGTTGTACAACAGCAGGGACATGCTGCGATGCGTGTGTGCGTGAGGGAGGGTCGGCGATTCGTTGTAGTCATTGTGCTCGAGGAAATGCGAGGCTGCATGGAGGATCGGCAATTCGTTGTATGTCTCAGTCGTGTCTATGCGAGAGTCAGCGCTGTTATAATCATGGTGGATTATATCGTTATATTCTATTTTGGTGTCGAACGTCGCAACACTTAGGGGAAGATCGAGCGTGCCGCGGTGGGTGGAAAAGGGTTTGAGAGAGAGAGAGATGGGCCGGGCTGTGTGCCATGATGGCGAACTGCCTGTACATGTCTATGGAGTTGTCGCAACTCTGTCTACTGTCTGTAACACTCTGGCCGCTCAAGGGCATGCAGAGTCAACGTTGCGACATCAATGGCATGTAGAGTCACAGTTGCGACATTGGGGGGTCAGAAACTGAGCGCTCGAGCGCTGTTCGTGCAGCCTGAATAGGCTACGTCCTACTGCTCCTCAAACACCGTGTCGAGTAGGCTAAAGCAGCCGACACGCCGCGAGTCGAGGTTATGTTTTATTTTCTTCATTGACTATGTCCCGGGGACCACCAGTGGTCCTTCAGAGGGCTCCACGTGGTCCCCAACTACATGATGGAAAGTTGGTTAACCACACGTAAACGTTTGCCAGCGGATATAAGCCTCCATTTGGTTACCAACTTTACCAAATGTCCCATCATTTAGCTGGGGACCACCTGGAGCCCTCTCAAGGAAAAGGGATAATCCCCGAAGCACTGCATATAACGATAGGCCATTAGAAATGTCTATTGTTCTCCACTGGACGTCAATTACAGTAAAACTGGACAACGCCAGAGTGTGAAGTCAAGTCTTTTGAAAGCGTTGTATTAATGCACTTCATTCTATCATTGTTGTTTATATATTAAAGCTGGGGTGGTGGACCCGCCACTCTCAAGAGTTAAAATATCCATCATGCGAATTAGTCCAAATCTACACAACTGGAAGATTAATGGCCATGGACAGAAGCAAAAGAAATCTTTAGTTTTGGGGTCTGTGGGTCTACAAATATCCTCAATTGGTGGTCCACGGTGTTTTATCTTTGATATCTTTGATATAAAAATAGGTTACTGTACAACACATTAAAAGGTACCCAGAAAGCATCAGGACCCCTTAGGGATTGTTCAATTTGGTGGTCCCTGGAAACACAAGCACACAGCGTGCGGCACTTTGATATGGATGGGCTACTGAGTGTGTGTGTGTGTGTGTGTGTGTGTGTGTGTGTGTGTGTGTCCACTTTCTAAACCAGTGGTTTCATGATGTTCACACAAACACCTACTTAAATGCAACAAAAACATTTATCACCAGTTAACTGCACCTTGCTTTGCTATCACTGCTTCCCCTTTTCCCCTGATCAAGTACAACTACAGCAGTACTCCATCAAAATACTTACATTATTGTTATTGATATTAAATCACATTAACCACACTCTAGATCATTTGGTGTTCATATATTCACAACGGGTAAGCGTCACCTAATATACAAAACTCGCGATGGCAACGATCCTCCCACATTGACAAACGTAAACTCAAACTTACAGTTTAGGCTATACAAGGTAGCCTACTGTATGTCCTTTGTCGACAGTTATGTCAGGTGTGCAAGGTGGTGGTGAGTGGTGACAGTATGCATGGATAATGTATTCTTTGTAAGTATTTAAATACTTCACATAGGTTATTAGGCTATAGGCTACAGTAGGAGACAATATGTTTCTGTAAGCCCACGTAGTAGGCTGCAGTATTCAGTACACGATACGCTCTATTATGTATTTTTACTTTATAACATGTCATGGTAGGTATTAGTGGTTCTATATGCTACTTTGGATTAAAAAGAAGAATTTAACAGATTTGGGCCCAGATTGTTCAACTCTGAAGGTGATGGCCAAAATCGAACTGGAAATATATCACTGTTACGGTGTAACCTATTTGAAAACTGGCCACCTACTTATTAAATGATAGCCTGCCCTGTAGGCCTATACAGCAGCTGCACACTTTCTCCTTTTAAACCATGTGACAGTGGCTTGTTAGTATTCCGTTAGAATGCACTTTGGTAGCTACTGGAGGGCAATTACAGTCCCAGACAATTAACATTCATTCTGCGTCGATCGCAGCCATTATTTGAGTATCCATCTCAGTCTGAAGTGCCTTGGGACTGAAGAGCCATCGAAGAGCCATGTAATCAATATCTATTAGTATTCCCCATCAGAAGAATTAGATTTCACCATTAGATCAGCATACTCCCTTGACTGTGTCAAACATTATAAATTGGCTGGACGTGTCATGTGCTGTCTGATACACAGATGCCTAATGAAAGAGATCAAGTTGATTTCAAATACAATACAACCATTTCCATTATAGTTGATACTCTGTGTAATCACCAGTAGATGTCAGTCTCACACAAAAAAGTAGAGATTGTGAAACTGGAAATGGCCTTCACATTTTAATAATATTGACATGGATATACAGGTATAAGACATGGATGGGAATAACCTCACATGGAGTGGGGGGTCGTATGCCTACAGCCAGCTTGCTTGCATGACATCTGCACTGAATGATTTTCAAACAAAACCAGGGTCAACCAAGAAAACATGTAGTCATATAAATGGCAGTTTAATAATTGAAACAATTATACTCAGTGTCCGTCTTCAACGACTTTGCCATGCAATGACAGAAATGGCAAAGGTGTTCAGGGCTTGAGAGCATGAATGTATAGCTTTGCTAAGAAATATTTTAATTTACATAGAAAAAACCCTGAAACAGAGAGCATTGTTTTGTATAACAAATAATCTGCTGAGAACACAAATAGATGCCATATTATAGTACACAAATGGCTCGACTGAACATGTATGTTGTCAATGTACACACTGACCCACACCACACCTTAGTGAAAGATAATTCTGAAATATTCAAACCTGAATGGTTGTAGTTTGTGTTTAGTGGTTTATGTTTAGTAAGTGCGTATAATAATGTGCTCTAATAAAAAAAAATGAAAATAAACGAAAATATGTTTTGATCATATAATTTGGTATAGGATTACAGCATGGTCAAATTCCAAAAAATGTTGCCCATTTAAAGTGCTTAGCATCAACAACAATATACAATGTTACAAATAATCTGAATTAATTAAGCGAAGGAAACAAAAAACAAAATAAATAATAAGGAGAGTATGGTAAAACAACCACAAAAAATAAATAATGGATACATTTTTAACTTATAATGTCACGTTTATACAAGTCATTGCACATTGTCACATAATAAATATTATAGATTTTTTTGTATTACTATTCATAATATCTAGAGAGCAGATGATTATTATTTAAGTAGACTCCTATAGTTTGGGAATTTCTGCTTGATATCAGCAACCAATAACATGGAATGAAATCCATCCTTAAGTTTAAATTCATATTGTTCCATTTCATCGGAGGGTCATCATAATTGCCCTCTGATATCAAAGTATATTCACTTGAGTACTAAAATCAATCATGTTGTGTGTAGGTTGGTGATCCTTGGGTTACAGGTGAACTCTTGAGGCGGACCGGACCTCCATTTGGCTGGCTTAAAAGTGAGCTGTTCCAGGGGCCAGTTGATGGTCGGGGGCCATCCATTATGGAGGCAGTAGAGGGGGTTTGAAGGTGCAGGCTCCGGTGCAATGTCGAGGGGTCAGCATTTTACAGGAGAAATGATGAAGGGCGTCATGAGCTTCTAGGGAGGAGGCAGGTCCATCAGTTAGAAACACAAAGGCAAACAAACCATGTCTAAGCAGCTACTAAACATGCATTCATTATACATATCACAACATTTTCTAAATTCCATACACTAAATTCTCTTAATATACAACTGTACAAGTAGCATATTAGTACATGTTGATCATTGGATATCCTAAAAAAAAAAGAAAAAAGCAGCACTTGCATATTTATGGTTAGGCAATGATGACATTTATTTCATCTTTGCACATTGTTGTTGTTGTTTTTATGGACCGTGGGCGAATTACCTTTTAGTTTCTGTTGTATTGCATAGCGAGCCTTTCTCTCTTGGTCCAACTCGCTGCACAATGTGTCTAGCAAAAAAATAAATAAAATAAAAAATAAAAAAGCATAAAATATATTATTATTTTCAAAAGGGGGGAATGGGAAAAGAAAGTATAAGAGGTATAGCTATTGTGTGTGAGTGCATGACTGTAATGTATGCTGTTTGCCCCCTGGTATTTAGAGTGACCCTTCTGTGTACTTGAACCCTGTATTTAAACTACTGTGTTGCTGTAACATTAAACCAATCCTTTAAAGGGTGGCATTAGTTGATGTCTACTGCATGTAAGCGATACAGCGCTACATAATGGCCTGTCTATTCAATTTTCCAGAGCATGATTTAGGCGAAAATAACCTTTGCAAACAAAACACTGGGGTTTCAAATTTCTCCCTTTGATATCGTAATTTACTCATCTGGAGTATAGGAAAAAAATATTTAGAGTTTACAGGAAAGGCAGGACAGAAATTGCCAAGAATTCAATATGCAAGTGTCACTTTTCCTTTTTCAGTTTAGTAAGAAAATACCATTACAATTAACTGATATGAAGGACACAGAACGTCCTCAGTGTTTACTTAAATTAATCAACATGTAAGTCTTTTTTGCCTTTACTGAGAGTTTCAAATGAAGATAGACGGGAAAGTGAGAGAGAGGGGGAGAGAGCCACGCAGCAAAGGTCATCATGAAAGGGATTTGAACATGTGACACGTTGTCAGGCCAAAGCCTAAACGTGGCATGCACCTGGACCACTGCCAGCAGGCCAGGCACCCCATCAACATGTAAAGTCCAGTTTAGAACTATGACTATCTCTCTCTTTCCATATACCTTTGTTGCTCCATAAAGTATACATATGTAGAGAGTACATTCAGGACAGGACATTCAGTCATATAGTGTATATGCATTATAGGCGCCTACCTCTAACAATTTGCAGCTGTTGGACCATCTCTTCTCTATAGGACAGCTCACGTTTCATTTGATCCTGAAAATTATCTGGCAAGTAAGAAGACCAAGTCACATGGAGATAAACAGTCTTTGGTACACATTAATTAACACAGTGGTTCCCACCCTGGTGCCGGGGTCCACTGGATATCAGCATGTTGCAAGTGGACTCCAACAAAAAAATTGTAATGATGATGATGAAAGCATACATAATATTTAATTGATAGAAGCCAGAACATTAAACATGCTCCAAATGCAGCTGTGATGTTGGTCAGATGGGTGGGCATTGAGAAACACACACACACACACACACACACACACACACACACACACACACACACACACACACACACACACACACACACACACACACACACACACACACACACACACACACACACTTAAGCACATAAACGTAGAGAAGTGCAACATTTACCCATGCACATAAACCTACCTTTTAAATTTTGAAATTCACGCTCCAACTTCTTCCTGAGCTCAACTTGTTCCACCAACTGCTTCTGAAGTTCCTCTGAAAACAAACAGACATAAGACAATTTCAAATGCCATATTATTAAAAAATGAGTCGTATATATTTGTATCTGCTTAACCAAAAACGTGCACTTGATACGAACTGCATGAGTAACAACCAATTCATTGGTTTTCTTTTGCTCGCTGCCACAGTATAATTGCCACGAATTGCCTGCAGGCTGAAACGCTAATAGTGGAGTCCCACGGTTTTGCCAAGCATTGTAAAATAATTAGCTCCATTGCCTGGGGGTCCGCGGCGCAGTGCGTTATGGCTGTGTATGTTAAACTGTTAATAGACTAAACGATTCCGTGTTAAAATAATAAGTCAAACTCAGTGTCTCGTGATTAAGTGGCTATAACAGCAGAAAACACTGTAGGCCAAAAACATTTAAATTCACAAATTATATTTAGCCAATGGGGTTTAAGCCTATATAGCCTTGGGCCTAAACCACATTTACATTGATGTATAATTACGCTACGCTGCCATCAGATATCACTGGCAAGGTTAAATTGTCAATTTTTTCACTTTTTAAAAAATGTGACAGACTTTGCCTGGTGTTTTTCTCCTCTCGTTTTTCTTCACATAAAGAAATATGTGACAAATGAATAGTCTTTTCAACCAATTATGCTGCAGGCCTATCCTTTGCTATTTGTGTCATGGCGCATGCAGATCCATTTATATGGTAAAATCTGTCAGCAAATGAACTAATAAATAAAAACAATCAAAACTGTTAATTAATATTTCTGATTCAAAATTATCTGTGATTTTAATAATGCTCTTTGATTCTAATGAAATCCTTACCTTTAGCCATGTTTTCTATTTCCTTTTCGTGGACACTGACATCAATACGTAAAGCTTCGTCGCCTACACAATACAGTTAAATAAAAATATTTAATTGTTGATTTACCAAATTATTTAAATTATTATGTTCAAATAATATGAAATGCAAAATCAACAGCCTATACTGAATGTATTATTTATTAAACACACACACACACACACACACACACACACACACACACACACACACACACACACACACACACACACACACACACACACACACACACACACACACACACACACACACACACACCTTGTTGTCGGTCCTCCAGTTGGCTGGTTCTCAGCCCATCTTCTCCAGTAAGTGGTGGTGCATCCGAGAGCCGGTGAACAACAACACCTAAGGCATAAGCAAATTTAATTTGCATTTAAAAACACAATAGGCTGCTATTAGCCTATGTTACATTATAGGGATAATTAGCCTACCATTAGATTCGCGTGGGCTGCTCGGACCTTTAGAGCCAAACGACAATGGCACGTGTCCTGCATCCTTTTCATGGGCATACACCTGCAAAAGTAACAAAGTGTAATTTGCGGTTAATACGAACCCAATTAATTGCAATTTACTCAATTTCTAGACCCATTATTTTGACAGGATGGGTCTACTTCAGAAAATTGAGGCCTAACTTCAAAAACCTCAGCCAACCCATTCAGTTTGAAGGTGTGGGGGACGCAAAAAAGACACGTGAATTAATTACAGGAACAGGAGGCTTCGTTCGTTGTAGCCTATCCTATTTAGTGCCATAATGACATTAGAACGGATTACAATAAGGTGGCTGAGTTGCACGAATAATTGCCAAATGTATTGTAGGATATCCGTATATTATATATAGGTCTATATGATCCATGAAATAAATAAGATATAATATAGGCCTATATGATCCATGAAATAAAATAAGATATAATGACACGAAACGCCTGGAAGTGCAGTCCTTACTTCATAAAGCGCGCTCTGCCTCTCCTCGTCGGAGGACGCAGGGAGACGGCTCTCCTCCGGGGACTGGGGCCTCGGACTTGGGGCGACATCCCGGCTCTCTTCGGGGCTAGAATGAAGCTGCTCCGGTCCGGGGGAGCTCGGGTGGCCTCCTCCCGGAGAGATATGGATGGAGTCGTCGTCCTCCTCTCCCCGATTGGACTCCACGTCCACATCGGGGTCGACCACACTCTCCCCGCCCGGTGATATTGACCTATAACTGGAACTCTCGCTGACGAAATCTGGAGATATGTAGCCGGGGCGCACTGCGCCGCTGTACGTGTCCCGATTGCCATATAGCTTGGCTATAGTTTCGGCGTCCTTGACCACGGGCCTAAAGGCCGAGACGTAGCTGATCTTCCGCTGGCTGCTGTGAGCACCGTCCACGGAGCGAGTCTCGTCCCCAGACTTGTCTTCGTCGTTCCTGGTGGACTGAGAGCTGGAGCAGCGCTCGCTCTCGTGGTAACTGTCTTTGGGTGTGTTTGCGCACCTGCTGTCACTTTGGTCCGATAACTCGAGCTCACTCTGCCGAGTGCCGATGAGATCTGTGGGGGGTTTGGGTGGCGACTGTTGGTACGGCGGCATGGGTAGACCACCTGCCGTGTGCCAAAACATAGGGAAAGTAGGATAAATACTGTCTTTTGCGCCGGGCCAAAACACACCAGAGACGCTGGATTTACTCGGGTCTGGCACGCCATCATCCTTCTTTTGACACAATCCAAACCCGGGGAACCCATACGGATGGGGGAAGATGGGCGGGGGGATTTTCTGCAGCATCCCAAAACCCTTACTGGGGACCGGGATGACTGGATAGTTCCGGGAGCCGTTCACCAAACCGAGGTTACTGCCTCTGTCCTCGTCACAACGCAAAGTTTTGTGGGGGACGTCGGGGGAACTTCTTTGGGACAAATTAATGGATGCCTGCGATTTCATGGGAGAGGACATTTCTGAGCGAGTCATGGGCAGTGTCCTCTTTCTGCTCCCACCGTTGAACATGGCCTTGACGTCCTCCCACGCGTGGCTAATGTCATCAGACGCATTTTTGTCCGTCAGTTTCAGGTGGCGTCTCCACGAATTGAAGTTTGCAGCGTCCGGCTGTGTGTACTTGGACTCAGGGGTGCGGTGAGAATGGAAGATGAATTTATTTGGTGAGAAATACATGTTGCAGTAGCTGCATTTGATACACTTCGCTCTCGAGCTGTTATACCTGGCGGGGATGAAATTGCCCCGGCTGCCCCAGGCGCATTCGTGGGAGACGTCGAATGCAAAATTCTCTGGCAGCTTTGGGGGGTTGTGTGCCCCCAGGAAGGACTTGCAAAGCCTCTCGGCCTCGCGTTTGGTGATCATGCCGCAGCGCCGCGAAGAAATGGGCATCGCGCCCGCGCGCCTCAGAATCTCCAGCTGGACAGGTGTGCACTGCACGCAGGTGATTCCGAGGGCGACGCGGCGGTTGTGGATCTCATTGTAGCTGTAGTTCTTCAGCAGCGTGTTCGAAATCTGAGCCAGGCACAGTCTCTCTTGGCCGTCTATCACCAAACACACGATGGGCACCCCGTACAGAGACGTCTCGCTGACTGTGTTTGGTTTGAGGCTGGAGAAGCTTTGCACGTCCTGCTTCAGGGGTGGAGAAGAGCTGGAATCTCGTCCCGTCGCTAGCTGGCTGGGTAGAGACTCCATCCCGAGAAGTCTGGAAGGCATTTAAACTACATTTAGTCTCGTCTAACATATAACAAATCATAACATGATAACATCATGTTTATATATTAAACAGAAAGCAATATAATTACTGCTTTACAAAGACGCATTACAAAGACGCCCAAATTTAACTTAACATTTAAAACATAAACACTGCACTACACCTGCTATAGCCTACACCTAATATTTTAAAGCAATTCGGCCCATACACCTATAGAAAACTTAGTTTCTATATAAATGTATCTATACAATACTCAAACTAATTAGTTTAAAACTGTTCTATTATATTTATGTATGCAGTATTTTCTGATAATTATGCAGAATGAAATTTCTAATTTTACGCAACATTTTCTCAAGTATGATTTTTCTGTAATTATAAGGCCCTGTTAACGGTTAACTACTTGGTCAAACCCTGCTTGCAAGTGCAATATGCTATATGGTTATATTATGTGCCTATACTATTTTTAAATATTAAGGACAACTTAAGAGGCAATAAGATCTTTACGCGCATAAGAACAGACGGGAGATCCCAGGCTGAGCTGCAACAATGCGCTTAGCAAAGACCAAAAGAACAACTAAGCCGCTTTCAAGGTAATTACACAAGTTAAACTGTGTCTATTTGCTTTCTTAACAAAAGCATTAAATACAATGAAAGCTTCGCACGAAGTTTGTGCAGATTAGGCTAGTTGAAATTAGGCCTATTTGAAAACTGAGGACATAAGTAGGCTATATATACAGGCATATACAGTATGTGTGTGTGTGTGTGTGTGTGTGTGTGTGTGTGTGTGTGTGTGTGTGTGTGTGTGTGTGTGTGTGTGTGTGTGTGTGTGTGTGTGTGTGTGTGTGTGTGTGTGTGATTAATTTAATTCCACATAAATGGAATCGGTATATGAATAGAAAATAATTAGGAAATAATATCAAAGTGATGGGAAAGCAAGCATCGTCTAAAGTATAGGACTAAAATTATGATTCGCATCAATAAAACGAGTAGGCTATAGTATGAACAAAAGCAAGAAAAGACTCACAAAGCCTACCTTATTATCCCGAAAAGAACACAGTACTTCCAGGGTTTAGATTAGAAGATAAAATAGTCTTTCACGAAAAAAGCAACAGCACGCGAAAAATGTATAGCCAGTTTGTTGAAAAAAAACATAGCCTGGACGATGTCGTGCAAAACGACTGAGTGACAAAAACGAAATAAAAGTCTTCGGGCTTGTTTCAGGGCGCACGGATGAGCTCCATCCTCCAGGACTCCTGCAGCTGAATGGTGAACAGTGACCACATGGCAGCTTCTCTCCTCCTCACTGTACAAATGACCGCTAAACTAATAGCACGGCACTGTGGCACACCCACTTAACGGCACTCTGTTTAACCACCTAGTGTCCGGCTCCAACAGCAACAGTCACACTTGCTCTCTAGGTCACAGTTAAAGTATAGATACCAGTAGACTTTAAAGGGGAACTCCACCCATTTTCAACATTTTAATATGTCATTAATATACAGAGATGTTGTGTGGGAAAAAAAGTTCCCCAAGGTCCATTTGGTTCACATTTGTATCCTCTCAGGATTTTTTTTAATGGGTGGAATTTTCCTTTAAAGAAAGTATAATTAATGTTAGGAAATGTGACCCGGTATAGACAATTTGGTGTGCATGGGCTATAAAGGCCTAATACATAATGACAATTTCTTAGTAGGCTATATTAAAATTTGTTTGGTATATTAAAATCAGAGTCATTTGTACTATGATTTAATAATGCATATCAGAATTGCCAAACGGAGGGAAAACTAAACATACCAAAAGCAAAACATCACAGAAGGCACAAAAGACAAAATGACAAGGAGGGTGCATCATTTATCAAGTTACAAGACCATCTGTTAGGCTTCTTGTGGACACGCAAATCAATTTGAAGCTTTCCACGTGCGCGCACTCGCCGCCGTGAATTTTGAGGCTGCCTGCCACGCGCTTTTGTTCGCGTGTCAAATAATTCGACGTGTTTTTAAATCACACGCTGTGCGTTTTTCTTTTCAGACCGTGCAGCGAAACTGGACGGAATCTAAGATGAGCAGATAAAATGCCCCCAGGCGAGTCAAATGCCACAAACACCAACATGCCTTCCTCTCTATCCAAACGCAGCGCCCAGTAATCTGTGATCTGACTGAGAGATAATGTTCAGTATAGCCTTTAGGCTGCACAACGAGGCCAGATTACACAAACAGTGATGATGTGTATAAAGCAATAGTCTGAGAGTGAGATACGTGAACCCAATATGCTACTTTTACGACAGTAGCCTATACTATTAACTATTAATAACTGGATCAATGCCTCATCGGTTAACCTCGCTAATGTCTCGTCCGGTAGAAGCTATTAATAATACCTGAACAGGTTGATCCAGGTATTAATACCTGGACAGCTTGATCCAGGGGGTGTCGTCAGATTTGCGCACATGGACTCATCTGTCTGAAAACAACACTAGCCTAGAAAGTGTGATTCAACCAAAAACGATTAGGCCTAAATAAGAACAATAGCCCATATGAATTGATGCGCAAGAATGATGGGTCAACAGTAGGCCATAATACAATTACTTCTCTCATCAGGTCAAAATGCACGCAGTCCAGCCTACAGGTGTAGAATGCAGTGCAGTAATACACACCCTCACATCACACACCGTACACAATACACATCAACACAGGACGACTGATGCCTCACTGAACAGGACATTAGCCTACTAATAATGGCTCTCAGGTATAGGCAAAGAAAAGAAAAGAAAAGAAAAGAAAAGAAAAGAAAAGAAAAGAAAAGAAAAGAAAAGAAAAGAAAAGAAAAGAAAAGAAAAGAAAAGAAAGGAAAATAACAGAAAAAAAGAAATCTGTCCTTGTAATTTCTGAACGGGAAATAACAAAATACGTTTCCATAACTTTCTGTCAAGTCTGTGCTATTTATAGTTATTGATAGAGTATACGATCGAAAGTGTATATATTATATGATCACACACAATTGACCCACTACTGTCACATTAAGAAAGCCTCAGCCCTTGCTGTCGTGCAGAAACCTTGTATCTTCATGTTTCAAAATCGCATGCTTCTTCGTAAAATAACAACCTTCATTGAAAAAGTAGGCCTATAAGAATTATACCAGTGGTTTTCAACCAGTGGTCCGGGGATCACCAGTGGTCCCTGGGAGGATTCCAGGTGGTCCCCAGTTAAATGTTGAATAGTTGGTAACCAAATGGACCCATATATTGATATAATTTTACACTCTCAAGAGTTAAATTATATTTCAACATCTGAATTACTTAATTTTGAAGAATCTACACATTTAAAACATGTAGAAGAAATGTTATTTTGACCAACCATATCCTACATTTTGGACAAAAACTTGAAAATCCTTAGTTTTGGGTGCGAGAGACTAAACTCAACATCAAATGGTGGTCCGTGGCTAAAATGCAGAATAGCCTAAATGAGCCATGTTATGAAAAAGGTTGAAACCCCCTGGATGAGACCTACAAACTCACAAAGTATGCGGTGCTGATGCGCAGAGAGTGATATAGGTGACCTATGTTCTCTTATTTTCCAAAAGGACGTTTTTTTTGGACATACAAGGTTTGCACCGTGCAGCCAGACGCGCAGACGTCCAGGTTGAAAGTTGCTGTGCTCTGGTCTCAGGTAACTGTTCTGTTCCATCAGCTTATCTACTGCAATATTGATGGAGAAAAGGAGCTGCTGCTGAACTGAACCCGATCTAAGCGCAACCTCTCCTCTTTCACAATCAAGAGGCTTTCCTCCAGCCCAACAATAATTACAATTTTATACTGTAATTATTCCTCTCTTTTTAATTATTTAGGACCACCGACTGAATGGGCCTTATTGTCGCTGCTCATTCCAGAGAAACGTGAGCTCACCACCACGTGGCTCACGTGGCTCTCATTAGGGCGGGAACAGCGCGAGCTTTTAATTAGACATTTCAGCGGTAATTTTAGGCGCGCTGAGTCCCTCTATTACTGTTGGATACACATGGACGAATGAGGGCTTTTTAAAAAGAGCAAATTACCTGCGCGCCTCATTTATATGCATCCAATTGTTTAAACAAACCTTCCCTAAAATATTAATGTGCTTTAGGGTTTAAGTCATTAGAATTCCAAACTCACAAGGTGCACCCAGACCTAATAGAATATTCAAGACGTGCAGGGTGCACATTGGCACAATACAGGCTATTGGGAGATTAGGCCTACTAAACGATTCATTTCTGCCCCCCCCCTTCCCTTTTCTTGACTTTTTCCCCCTTTTTCCTCTTTTTTAAAAATACTTGCATCTAATCTCTCTCGGGGAATTTGATAAATGCAAGGATTTTTAGGCTATTGGTCAATTAATTAATTGTCCGACAGTCCAGGAGCTGCAATGACTTTATGCTATAGACTTGAAACTATGAATTGAGCTGCCCATACATTCACCTATGAATTAAGCTATAGTTTTCCATATAGGCAATGCAAATTCTTTCGAGGTCAAAATGGGATGCTTAATATGAAATTTAAAAAAGTCAATGAAATGTATAGCGCTACACATAATCCTACTGTGGCAATTAACACCAAATACTGTATCCTCCAGTATAGGCCTACTGAATTATAGACCATTACACCTGCACTACAGATCGTTGTAATTTTCCCGTAATTTTCTATATGCAAAGTTGTCTGGCCAAAAAGACCAGGCTTGGCTGCAACAACACTCTATTTATGTAATAAAGAAGGCACGCATAACTGCGTCCTGTGGCCAGTTACATTCTGTCATATTATATGGGGAGATAAATCAAGTCCGTCTAAATCAGGACAGGTTTAATAACAGCAGCAATTGAGACCAAATGTTTTATAATTAACAGTTGTATCAGCACCCTATAAAACCATGACCCCAATAAATTCAATTTTAGGGACCAATCAATCCTCTTCTAGACCGATAGACCTATTGATCCATCCTTGCTCAGCGCTCTTAAACGGTTTTCCCGTATCCTTTTTGTTTCCACTGAAAAGAACATTTCGATTACACTTTTTATTGGGCGAGGATTGCTCTGAGAGGGGAGGCATTGGCTCGAAAATTAAACGGTGACATTTTAATTACAGGACATTGATAAAGGGATCTGGGTAATGGCTGTGTACAGCAGGGGCGGATATAACATTTCCCAATGGGGGGGGGGGGGCGTATTGGGGCGACTTCATCGTACCCATACCATTTTTGGTTAAAAGACTTTTAAGTAAAGCATCAATAATAACATCAGTTGTTGAAGTTGAAACAGACACGCACATGCATAAAGCTAAAGGTCTGACTCAGATAGTTTTCTGTTTACAATTATGAAATGCTGTTGGTTTAGTGGTGCCACAGCTGTAGTTAGTTAGTAGCAGTAGTAGGCTATAGTGTTTGAAATCATTTAAAAAAATAAGCAATTTGAAATAGCTTGGGTTGTTTTGCATGCCATTGTGTTTGGTGGAGGAGTCAGAGCATTAAGGGGGGCATTGCCCCAATGACCCCCCATGCCCATGCCTAGATCCGCCCCTGGTGTACAGGGAGACCACTCATTGTCCCAGCCTGATGTGCTAATCAACTTGGACTGCTCTGTAAAAAGGTCACCGGCGGATACAATGCGGAGGCGTACCTCTGTGGCAAATGGGAATATGAGGGGCCCGGATTGCACCAAATGAAGACGCATCCCCAAACAATATGCGCTCAATATCCCCACGGAGAAGCCAGCAAGATGAGATTGAAAATCCGCATTTCGTTCGTGACATATTGGTATAGGTCAAATTTAACATAGCAATAGATTATTTGATCATCGTGTCATTTTATTCCAGTAAGACTTTACGTGATAAAAATAGGTATTTTATAGGCCCACATATTATAAATGTTCACGTTCTCCTAGTCCCAATACGTTCCCTCAATACTCTACGCTCACTCTGTAGCTCTGTAGCTCATCTCGGAGCTACAGAGTGAGCGGAGAGTATTGAGGGAACGTATTGGGGCTAACGTTCTCCTAATATACCGGTAATATAGCCTAGAAGTGCAAGTAGGGCATCAACTCAACTCAAGCGACTTTGCTACAACAAAGCCAATCACACCAGTGCACGCACAGTCAAAGCAGCTATGATTTCAAAACATCAATTCAATTGTCAGAGCACCATTCTGACAGATGTAACACACAAAAAAAAACACATTATCCTACTCGAAATGTATCCCAAACAAGATGTGGATGTGTCACAAACAGTCACATCACAAACCCTAATACGTTTAGAAATGAGTCTGACTGCCATAGGTTCATTGATTTGGACTCATGGAGAAACGCTGGCATATCACAATAGCCTACTCATTTATACCTTTACAAGTATACATGGAGGTGATTGGATACAGCAGTGCACACTGGGAGGCAGATTTCAACTATGTTTATCAGTTTAGTCCCCAAATTATTCCTGCAGGAATACACATCCTGATTCCTGAATGTATTGAATAACTTTCAAGCCTAATGAAAGAACATGGCCATGAGACATGTAAAAAGGATGGCTCATCTATAGCATGGATTACTTTTCAGTTCCTCTGATTAATTATATGAGCAAATAATTATGCTTAGTAAGCTGGTAGTTACACAAAAGAATCAGTATGGTTTGGGGCTGATATATTATGACCTTGTCAAAGTATGCTCAGTTAATTATGTGTTCCACAATACACTAGACAAATAATTCATATAATGTGACGTAATGACGTATAATGGACTGTATAATGGACTGAAAAACCCGAAGAAGCCCAGTCTAGCATGGGCTTCGCATCATCACCGTTTGGCATCACTCTCTACCAGGTTACCAAGTTTTATGGAAACTGCTATTTCTGGTGGAAGGAGAAGAAGAAGAAGGAAAAAAGTGACAAAAACAAGAAGGGACCAAGTCCACTTCGTGGACTGCTTGGTCCCTTAGAAAGAAAGAAAGAAAGAAAGAAAGAAAGAAAGAAAGAAAGAAAAGCTGGAATAGTTCACTTGTACACCCTTTTCCTATTCCAGAGAACTGGGGTGGCCAAACAAGACACAAATACTAATTTGCATGTTGTAACAACATGCAAAGAGCTTGCAAAGTATTGGCAGGTTCAATTCCACAGCCTGGTAGAAACATAGCCCAAAGTCTAGAGGAGGGATTACTAACATTATGAATTGAAAAAAGAAAGCATATAAGAAAAATCTTTCAATCCCACACGGCCAACCATATATAAGTTTGGCCGAAAAGCAACACATATCATGCAATACAGGTTTCGCAAATACTGCAGCTAAAATAGGAGAGCATCAGCAAAATGGACGGATATCTAGTCACAGCCTGGATTGTCTGTTGCCTGTGATGCCATTTGTTCATTCTGCTGCAGAAATCCTAGGGTTAAACATTCACCCAAGTTAAACCATAAGAGGCATCAGCATCAGACAGAAACTTCACCAGATGGAAACTTCATGCATGAAATTAAAACATCCCAGGTAGCTGACAATACAATCTCATTTGAGATGGATATTCATTAATTACAATGTTAGAAAGCTTGTCACATTTCTATATTAACTTAAATAAAAATGAAAGCAACCTGGATAAGTTGTCCTCAATTTCATCTCAAATATGACCCAGGTATAGCTTGTATGTTCATATAGGTTCAGCAGTTCTACCAAAATGTTGCATAGAAATTCAAACTATTGTTTTTTGTGTTTACCAAACACAAAACGTTATATTTAAATGGTGGCTCAGGGGTAGAGTGGCTGGATAGTAACCACAAGGTTGCCAGTTCGAACCCAGGATCCCCCAGAGGTAGTGTCAATGTGTACCTGAGCAACACGACACTCGACCCCTAATTTCTTCCGATGTGCTGCATGGTTTCCACTGCCATTGGTGGGTAATTTGGATCCACAATCTATGTATCAAAGCCCCTTCGATAAATAAATGCACCATTTAACTTTCATTGACTGGGGTCAGGAGTCCAGCATTTACTACTATATTTTCTTCATTCTAGACTGAAACATGTACAATAACTGATCTATAAGTTTACAACATGTATTGTTGCAATGTGCTGTGAGCTTGCAGATCTGATATTTTCACCAAATGTGTGCCTATAGTAAATAATTTAACAGCATTTTGTATAGTGGTCAATCCCAATCCAATCCCAATACACAGAATAAGACACTTTGGGTCTGCACCAAGCAAGGGTTATAGGATAGGCTGTACATATAGAGTCATGGAATTACGTTAAAATGGCAATGCACTGTAAAGTTAAGAGTAGGCACTATTGAGCATTTCTCAGTTTCTAACTGATACTGGTGTTATACTGTGACTTATTTATGAATAGCAAAAGCCTGCTTATCTTTGCCTTGACCGCTTTTCTTTAACTTTTACTTATTAAATCATTGGCTGTTTATCAGTAGTCAAAAATTGTCAATTAATGATCATGAAGAAATGCTATATTGGGTTCAGTCATGACAAGCATGGATCAATATTCCTAACGTTTCAAAGAGTGTTAAGTGATAGCAATTAAATATAGATTATGTGCAGATAATGCTGAATGAACAGATGTTGATGGTGAAGTCATACACAGCTGTCACAATATTGAGGCATGTATTAGATACATCCTATTTGGTTGACTATATACTGTATCTGATACAATCCTATTTGGATGATTACTGTTACCTTTGTTTACATAAATCTGCATCAACTCATCGCTAACTAAATCAAATCATATTTTTAAATCATATTTTTTGTAGAGGAATAAAAACAAAAAACACCCCTTACTTCTTCCAATCTGACACAGGACGTTTGAGACATTCTCCTTCAGTCATTTCTGCCGGTGTGCCAGCTGAAACCATGCAGAACCATCTGCATTGGACACAGACTTTATAAACATTCTAATTTGACAGACTTTATAAACTAATTGGACACAGACTATATAAACATTCTAATCTGACATCAAAAGATGATTTCCCTTAAAGGGTAAGACCACATTTTATTTTTTTTTTTTTTACCTTGTCATGATGTACAGTAATTCCAAATGTGGACGAAAAATGTTCCAGTGATGTCCCTCATTGACATGGTAGACGATAACAGCTCTCAAAGTCACTCTTTTAGTAGGTAAAAAAAACTCAAAGTTGATCCCGAGACGCTATAGAGCATCACCAAAATAATTTGGACATTTGGAATTACATCATGGCAAGGTAAAACAAACTCAACTTCCAGGTTGTATAAACTGCTGTGAATACAGGATATATGTTTTCCATTAATAAAATAAATAAGGTGCACTGCACTCCTGTGAGGGGAGTCTAATGTGTAATGCAAAATCTGTTGGATTAGTAGCAGGAAGTGTGTTAAAGAAAATGCTTGAAGAACATCTTGTTTGGCACATAGTTTCATCATGATCCAAAGAATCCAGTGAACTCTAATATATGATTTTTAAAACAAGAACTATAAGGCCAATTCAAAATATTTGGGGTTCTGGTTCTGTCAGTCTAGTGATGTAAGGGATTACGGTAGCTATTCAGAGATTGACAAATGCAGACAGCCAGACACAGCATAAAACTAGATCTGTGCCCTTTGCTTTATACGTTTATGCTTGTTACAAATGCAAATGTTGCTTTACAGCTGTGAAGGTACATTTTGCATTACTAAATTACTACCATACCACCATTTGCTATGCCAGAGCTAATTGCACAAACTTGGAACTTTTCACTCAATGTTTTTGGTGAGTTTTCACACAAGTAGATCCATTTTCTCAGCAAACCATTTGCTTTGCCAGCCAAATTATACTTTTAAAATAGTATAAAATCCCCATTGTGCCATGTATTTGCTCTTAAAGGCAATGGAGGTGACACTGAGTCATGTTGAACACGGCATGTCACTCTGAATCTATCAGTATTCATATGTACTGAATGGGTCAACCGGCATGTACCGGTACTTAAGCATGGCAAATTGTAAAACAGTTGTTAACCTTAAATACTGTAATTTCACTTGTAGTAATGTATGTTTTTGTTCAAGCTTCAATACTGCCCATCATGCACGTCTGTAATTGGCTAGTTCTGGTCCATAGCTTGGTGGTACGCTTTATGCCGGATAGCCTGGTAGGACCTTTATGTGATTTCATGGTCAATGTAAAAAAGATGACATTGTTGAGCCAATAAAATACTCAGGGCTACTGCATATTCAGATCTTTCTTTACTGGGAATTAATGCAGATTGTAACCAATGCCACAAAAGAAAAAAAAACAGATGGCAGTGGGGGTTTTCATTTTGTCCAGTGAAAAGGGGCTAGGACAGGAAACAGAGAGATGGGAAGAGAGTAGACATGACTCAAACTCAGGATTGCAACTCAACTCGCAGGCAGTCAGTGCCATCGCTGCACCACGGAAAAATCTTTAAAATGAAAGGATTATGTTTGTCATTAAGTTAAATATGATTAAGTTTAGGTATAAGGAGTCCAAAAGCTATACTAAACACTAGATAGGATCCTTCCCTATGGTACACAAAGTTCTGCAAAGCTTGTTTGCTTGCATTTGTGGCTATATTCACGTGAGATTAAGTGGTGTCAAACTTCTGGATTCGGAGTATGTATACTGGGATCACATTTATCCTCAGTATGTGACAACAACCCTTCAACCACCCCCCACTCTCCACACCCCAAAAAGTGCTACCCCAAGTGAATGATAGCGGTTACTGAAATGAAGCCAAGATCAGCTTCACCAATACAGTAACATTATCTTTCCATTGCATTTAACATCAAGCATGGCTGCACAAACACGTTAATAATGTGCAATAGAGGGGGGCACAAAAAAAGTCCTCTATTGAGACAAAAAACTAAACAAACAACACCTCCATAGCGTTGACAATCTTTTAAGGTGTTTGTCAATTTATCCCCATTCTACTTCTGTAACAGGCATGACTTCAGTTCTTCTTTCACAGAAAGAACACTGCAGTGTTCAAATACCACAACCACGATTATTTCTGAGATTCATTGCATCAATAAAGAAGACCACTCTGCAATAACTAAATAACTAAGTCTGCATTCCTGCCTGGACCTACAGTACAATCCACTGTTAACCAATCAAGTGTTTCACAATGATGATTTGCAAGACCAAGGGGAAAAAATACCATGATAATTTTCTAGAAGGTGAAAAATGTCTAATATAAAAGGGAATATCAATCACTAACAGTTAACTGTGGCAACCTTTACTTTGTTGAGTTACAACGTACAAAAAAATATACATTTCAATGGAAGAGGCACACACATGTGGTTTGACACAGGCACAAAAATGTAACATTCACAAGAGATTCTAACTTTAAAGCACAAGTGGGTTATTTGGGATACCTTTCTAGAAATTAACTGTAAAGGAAATCTGAGTCAGGAATAAAAAGGAATGATCGCTACACACCTTTCCATTCCCAAAGAATTTGATAACACATTGAATAGGATGCGCAGAGTTCAGTCTGAGTGCCGATTCACTGCACATTAAGCACATATTTCAGTAAAAGGGCCCATGGAATCCCAGTTCAACTGCCCACCATGGTGGATTGCTGTCGTGGAGAGCTTTGGCGTAGAAAACAATTCTCACATACTCCTAAATGTCTTTTCTTTAGTCCGGGTATATAAAGTCAGTTTACAGTGCATATGGGCATACTTGACCCATGAACTCTGTGGCGTATCCTGAAGACATCAGTGTCCCTGGGCATGCTGTGCTCGCCGCTCCTCCAGACACTGACAGACCCACTGTGACACGACCTCTGCATTGCCGTCGTTATATTGTATGATGAAGGAATGCTCCTAAAGTGAGAGGGAGAGAAAAAGAAGGTGTGATGTCAACACAACAATTCCTCCTCTGACTTTGAATATTATATACACAGTGATCTATGGAAATGATGGCATCTTGATGATGATGAATGATTTATTTTGGGTCATGTTGAAAGATGATACAATTACAGCATAATAATGATAATTACAAAGCAAAACAAATTCATGACTGAAACAGCATATGATGCAT
Source organism: Benthosema pterotum (assembly GCA_039105355.1). Lineage (NCBI taxonomy): Eukaryota > Metazoa > Chordata > Actinopteri > Myctophiformes > Myctophidae > Benthosema > Benthosema pterotum. Next base: position 22,329,018 of record CM076966.1, on the reverse strand, counting down.
AATGCTTATTATTTGCCTATCCTTAAAGACAAAAACGTACATATTAATTCCAAATAACTTCTAAATCTTTGTAAAAGATAAATTGACCTGATGCAGATAATAAAACAGCAGAATTATTGAACCTTCCAAGACAAAATGAGAGAATAAACGAGGAAATAAATGTTGTTAAATATATCACTTTTATTTCAAAGATGGTTGCTATGCTGACAAATGATTTGTCATGTAATTGTCACAATGCACCCAAATCTCTCTCAAAATTCACAACAAATTAGAGCCCTATAGCTAGAATGCTGATTGGCAAATACAAAGTAGATCTGGGAGGTACGTATTTAGGTAGGTTGGCTTCTCACCAACCTTAATGCAACATTGTGTTCCGCGTTGCTGATTGGAAGTATATATTCATTAGCTATTTTTGGCAGTGTTTAATATTAGTACACATTACAATATTAGTCTGGGGATTAGGACATTATGGACTGAAACAAATATCTAAATGACAGGAATCTGAACAAAAACTCATCTAGACATCACTGTCAAGGCTTGAACCCTGGACCAGAGGTCAGTGTCAGAGGTGAAAGTGGAGACGGCTTGTAAATGAAACATGACATCTGAGACTAAAGCTTGACTTCCATTTACTGCGTCTAGCAGTACAATTAAATAAATAACACCACGCCAGTCTCTGTGAATTTACTTGTCAGCACTAATTTGATGATATCTCTTCTACACAAAGTGGAGTACCGGTACACCTTAATTGTATTGTGAATGTAAGAAAAATAAATACACATAGGCTATAACGGACTATATGATACACATACGTGTACATAGGCTAAACATCAACCAAAGACCCAAGCTGAGAGTTGAGACAATTGTATGATACCCAAAATATAAATACAGCCAGGCAAGCAGGCATCAAAAATATGTTTGTGTAAAACATGTGTGTGTAAAAGCTGTGTGCACAAGTACATAATGTGGAGACAACGTTTGTCAGGTAATGACAAGCTGCTGCAGAGTATAAGGGTCTCAGGCAGACCTATCAATGATAACACTGTGCTAGTAGGGTAACCAAATGCTGTGCTCACAAAAAATGTAAATGTGGGTTAGCGATTTCTAGTATTTATTGAACTTCACTTGCCAAGACAAATCACCTTCATGAGGATGACATCATTACTTAAGTCACACTAAATTTGATTTGATATGTGGCGATGGGTGTTTATGTAATCTTAAGCAATAACATAAAGCTCCTGTGGCAGTATCCATAATTGGCACAGTGTTCTGTAAGACTAGGAACAAAGTAGGACAGATTGCCAGTTAGGTCTCCTATTTTCTCCCTGAGTTGTCCTTGTCTATTTGCTGCTGGACAGGCAGATATGTTAAAGTGAGTCTATGTATAGCCGATGTTGTATAATGTGGCAGAGATAAACAATTAAACATGTGCAATTTTGGGCTCTTGACCTTCTGTACCAAAATAATTTGCCCTTTCCTGTATTTATTTATCTATTCCATTTCACAAATCACAACCTTGGTGTGAAGAGAAAGGTTACTATAGAACTGTGCTTTTATTGACCTTTAAGAATTGCCTAAGCGTAAAAGTACTAGCTTTTAAGAATTAGAAAGAAAATATGATTTCAATTAACTTTTTTTTTAATTTTATGGTTTGTTTTTAGTTGAGATAAAAACAGAAGTACTTTCAATCTCAACAGAAGGTGTTACTGTTAATGCATTCCAGTACATCCTAATCCTGTCCAGGACGTTGAGATTGTGAAAGACCAGGGCAGCCCCATCAATCCTGGTGTCCTTCTAATGTGTGGCTGGGGTTAAAACAGTCTGAGGTTAATTACTCTCATATCAACGTGTGAGTGTGTGTGCGCGCGCGTGCGCACGCACACACACACACGCGCACACGCACACACACACACACACTCGTATGTGTGTCCGTATGACAGGGGTGAGGTGGAAGCTTCTGGGTGCCCCTATGTTCTGAATACCCATCTCATCAATCATCTCCCTTGCCTCAGCAGAGAAGGGGAGACGAGAGACAGGGAGACAAGCCCAGAGTGATGTCTTTAATATCCAGCTCTCCACCTATGCTCTAGAACCTAACCCGAACAGACCAACAACGTCTGATGGTATTTGACCCGAATGAGGCCACATGACTACAGGCTGCCATGTGCCCTGGAGACAGGCGCACGCATGTGCAGGATGAGGTTCAAATACTGCATTAACATGGGCCAGGTTCCCTGCTAATGCAAGCCGCCTCTGGTGTCCCGTTCAAATGCAGACACACAATCCGACGCTGGCTCCAAAGTGTAACCGGTTTGATTTCGAACCTGGGGTCTCCTGCACAGGAAACTAAACATTTACCACTCAACCAAGGGAGGACCCATCCGCCCAAGGGAGATATTAGGATCTACTCTACAACATTCACCTCACTTTGACCTGCACCCCATCGGGACGCCCACTGCGGGTTGTCACAGAATCGAGTGTAACCACCTGGATTTTAAACATGCTACGCTGATACACATGGGGGCACAACCATAACGTTGCCCGTGGGAAGGAACAGGACCACAAGCACTCCAATAATTGAAGCACCTCCATAGCCGAATTATACATGCAAAGTGCAATGAGAGTTACACCGAATAAATACTCTTTACTTGGGTCATTTAAGGTATAGTGGCTTACGGTGCGTGGTAGAGAGGTGAGATGGGGGAGGGGCTCTGAGTACAGCTACATTAATCACCGTCTGGCCACATCAAACTGGGATAATCACCTGAACGCTCCGCTCAAATAAAACTGGCCTTATCCCAGGGGAAATTCTACCTAACTAACTCTTTAATTGTTTGGAGCCTTTGATAGGTCTTTTTAATCTAAGATTAATTTATGCGATTTTAAATAACTCTACTTATGATTAATCAGCTCTGGAAAAATTAAACAAGAGTTTGAGGCAAATTACTACAAGAGACTGATCGTCATCTCATTAGACTTGTTGGAAGGAAGAAAAATGTATGTGTGTGTGTGTGTGTGTGTGTGTGTGTGTGTGTGTGTGTGTGGCTGTGTCAGAAAGAGGGAGAAAGAACGGCTAGGTGAAGACATAAAGAGTACGAGAGAGAGAGAGAAAGGTGAAGAGGTAGGTAGAATAACTAGGTCTTTACAGATTTGCATGTTAATCACTAGCTCCCATCGGAATCTTAGTGGCATATATGTGTACCGTAACATGCATGTGTGTTCGTCAGTGAATATCACTTCTTCTAATCTCAGTGGGAAGGTGAATGGGGGTAAACCCCCTGGCTATGAATGTAACAAACTTGTTTTCCCTTGAAACAGAACTGTCCAAAATCCAGTTCTCTGTTTGGCCTTGTACTTAGTATGGTCTTATTTATAGATAGATAGGTTAGATAGGATGGGTGGATTGATTTATGAGACCAGTGCCTGGCTGAGTACCGGGTTGCTAACAATGGCAATTGGAGATCCGTTGTGATTTCGGAACAAGCCAGCTCCATATATGGAACCTGGACAGCTGTGGTGGTTCTGTACAGCCGTGTGTCCGACCAACTCGTCTTGTTAAATGCTCTTAAAAACATCAACTGAAGGTGTTGTTTTTTAAAGTGAAAGGCAGGGCACCTTGGTTGGCAGCGTTATTTAGCTTCCATCTGCATGTAGTTGTAGTGTATACCCTGCTAGATTTGGGTTATGTCAGAGAGAAGGGGTTCTTTTGTGACAGACCGAGGGGCTCATCTGGTACCTCAGAGGTTGGAAGGGGCTAAGGAGTGCCTGTGTGCAGTTGTATGTGTGCATATGAATAGAAACGGGGGGAGGGGGCTCTATTGACAAAGGTGCTAAAAGGCTATGTGAAGGCCGTTGGACAGGGAATAGGGAACGGGGAGGGGAGGGGCTGGGTACGTTGAAATGTCCGTCAAATCACAAAGAAGCTATGGAGGGCTTTTGGATCTGACTCAGTCACAAATACAGAAAACACAAATTATATGCTGGTTGTCCATGCCAACTGCCAACATTATGAATGGCCTCAAATTCATCGCAAGGAAAGGCATATTTGCTCATAAAACTGGTTAGTTTCTCCCACAAGGCATCAGAAATACGCGTACGCGAATCCATGCAATCGAGTGTGTGTCTCAGCTAAGGTCCTGGGCACGAGCCAACGGAAAGTCTCCTGAACTGACCAACGTCATGAGGTTATGATGACAGGATAGGGTGTCCACCATGAAAGATGCATTAGTAGGAGGAGAAGAAGACACTGTCACTTTCTTATGTGATGGATCACTGTAATTCTTTCCAGCTGAAGAGACGAGGACTCAAGAGGAAGGGGAAAGGAACAGGTAGAGAGGTGACACTGATACGAAGTTTGATACAGCTCAAATAATGTCTAGGGCAACAAGCTAATGGGCTCTGTGATATGAGTCACGCATGTCTCTGGCTTCAAACTCGTTCGCTATACTTTCCGTATCTCCTCCCCTAACTCGCAACATCTTTTCTTTTTCCCCAATTTATTTGTTCGTCAATTAAACATAACAGCGCTACCAAGGCGCTCGCCATAAAGTGCTCGTAATGCTCCTCATGTCAAGCTTCAGAGACAGAGCCTATCAGCTGCAGACATGCAATCAAAGAGACATGCGGGATCCTAGTAGCACTAAAGGAGAGTCTAATAGGATCAAACTCCAGTGACAGTAATGACGTCAATAAAAAGCTGCGATAGCGATCAGGGAAGGTACGCAAAAACCCGATGAGCTGGTGGGAGTGGGGGGGACAAACGGCCATAAAAATAACAGTATTTGCTTATTGCCAATGTGAGCGCCTGTTTTCCAGCATTACGCTCTCAGAGGAATGAGAGGCAAAGATAAAAACTATTAGCAAGTGGAGGAAAGAGAGAGAGAGAGATAAAAGAGGAGAAATAGGGGTTGGGGGTTGGGGGGGACTTCCAGCTGTGGCTAGGTGCATTAACATACAGATAGAAAAGGTACAGAGTTTTTAATATGTACGCGGGAGGCCGAGGGAATGGCAGAGGGGTGGGGGGGCAGAAAGGGAGGGAGGTACTGGCAAAGGAGGAGAGAGAGAGAGAGAGAGAGAGAGAGAGAGAGAGAGAGAGAGAGAGAGAGAGAGAGAGAGAGAGAGAGAGAGAGAGAGAGAGACAATCAAGAGGACGGTGCCACAATGGCGGGTACCCATGACCTCATCTACCAGCTCATCATGGGCAGAGGAGGAGATGATTGGGCCTGAAGGGGGGAAGAGAGAATGCAAAAGAGGGAGAATGAAAAAGCAGAGAGAAATATGGCAGAATAGAGGAAGGAAATGTGTGTGTTTGGGTAGGTGAAGAGGTGAAAATAAAAGAACAAAAAGGAGGATGCAGTCGGAGGGAGTGGGAGAAGGAGAATCAAGGTCCTTACACATTGGGAGTGTGACAAATACAAATCTCAGACACAGCTGTGTTGGCAATGTTTCTAGCTATTCATTTGGCGATGCCCAATTCACACAGGTTGATGTTTGTTAATTGCAGATGAAAATCGATCTCATTTTGAAAAGTAATTGTGCTGCTTTATGACTTTTATAATGTACTATGTAATTCTGGTGTGCGCGGAGCATAAGGAGGAAGTATTTAAGTTAGGCAGCTGGATAAAGAGGACAGTGGCTAGGAGGAGTTGTGTGCTCAGGCGACCCAACACACAGCACGCAGGAGACAGAGATGAGTCCAAAAGAGAGTATGATCAAATAAATACGAATTCTGAAATAGTCACTTGTCATAAATGAATAAACTGTTTATCAGTTTAGTAAGGGAAGGTAAACAGTTGTTATAATTCTAGACACAATATAATCTTACAAGTTAGACAGCACACATTCATTTCTGTTCAGTATGAGGTACTTTTTTTGTGTTCAATGTAACATTTTCCCCTTGCTCTTGAGGAGCGGGACCAAGAACACAGATAGACAGCCACACAGACAGAGACACGCACACACACTTGCACAGCTCCTCTCTCCATGGACCTGACTGTCATTGTCCCTGGTCCTGAAACATTAGTCGGGCTTGTAGCCGCTCTTAAAAGGTGCCTGGTGCAAATGACTGTGGCCTTGTGAGCTAATACCAGATCAGAGAAAAGCATCAAGTCCAAATGGGGACGAACTCGGGGCATATGATGTGGCCAGTACATCCATCAAAATGCTCAGAGGACATGGGGAACAATTTGTGAATATACAAACACAATTATTTTTCATACAGTCACTCTCTCTCTCACCATCACATGCACGCGAGCACACACCATGTCACTGTCCTTGGTCCTGAAACGCTAGCTGGAGCTACTAGAGTAGTTTGTACATGTAAAAATCAGAAGTCTACATGGTGTCTTGACACACACAGACACATGCACACACACAGGCGCACGCACGCGCACGCGCACGCACACACGCGCACACACACACACACACACACACACACACACACACACACACACACACACACACACACACACACACACACACACACACACACACACAGAATGGTCTCTGGAACTTAATTTGTGCGAACCAGAATTCTTTGTTCTACAACAGCATGACCTGGTTCATTCAGTTCGGCTTCAATACATTAAATGGAATGAAATAAAATGTGCTTTTAAGGTCTCATAGTCTGACAACCTTTGTCTGACATCACCCATTGGCAGCGTCATTTTCATTGATATAGTTTTGAATTGCAATGTTGGATTGGAGGGTCCCTGACCTGCCAGAACCTCCTCAACCAATTTGGATTCAAAAAAATTAAAAATATATTCCAAGTAGGAAAGGAATAATGAAATTATGTTTAATTGAATTTTGTATTAAGTTTTCACTCTCTGTACACACAGTAACTGACAAATCTTACTTTCTGGTCAATCTTTTTAATGGAAGGCCTAAAGTAACTTACCATTAGGTTATTGGGGGCAGGCCTCTCTTTGGGGTGCCGTCTCATACTGAAAGGAAAAGAGACACAATCAGTCTTTATGGCTGCTGGCATGAAAATACTCAGCACAGAAAAATAAGAGATAACAGAAAGAAAAGAGAAAAATAAAGAGAAACTCTGACTGATAGGAAAGTCAACAAATTGCAAAAGCTTTAATTATGTGTTACTTATTATCATTTAATTATTCACATTATTCATCACTCAAGAAAATCTGTAGCCCAAGAGCCCACTGTTTGTGTGTGTGTGTGTGTGTGTGTGTGTGTGTGTGTGTGTGTGTGTGTGTGTGTGTGTGTGTGTGTGTGGTGGTCCTCTCAAGGACCACCAGTGGTCCTTGAGAGGGTGGTCCCAAGCTAAATGAAGGACAGTTGGTGAACCAAAATGTAACTCTTGTGAGAGGATAAAAATGAAACCAAATGGACCCTTGCGGGTCGATTTGGTTTTATTTTACACTCTCAAGAGTTAAAATATTTATCATCAGAATTAGCCCAAATCTAAACTAAAGAATGTAGATGATTAATGGACATTTTGATCTGTATGTTTGCCCGTTTTGTTTCTGAAATCCAGCCTGGCATTGTGGACAAAAGCAAAAGAAATCTCTAGTTTTGGGTCTGTGGGGCTAAAATGTCATCAGATGGTGGTCCGTGGCTCAAATGATGAATAAATAGTGGGCCCTGGAAAACACTGTGTTAGGGCGACCTACATAAGGGGGACATTGAGGGATTAATGCTGGTCCCTGTCTGGATCTGGTCGTGTTACTGGGTGATGTATGGCAGTGGGCGAGCCGCGACCCTCTAAGAATAGCCTTAGAGACGCTACTGCCAGGCGTGTGCCAGGGTGGGGCTGGGCACTCCTACCTCACTAACTATACGCCCTGAGAGAGAGAGAGGTGCGCTGCTTGAGTAAATAAGGCAGGTAAACAACAGCTGCCAGGCTCAGTTAGTGAGGACTGGCTGCCTTCATACACAAATACATAACGTGATCTGGGCACAACGCACAGCGGCCCTCATTCATATATGCAGCAGAGAACAGACTCATGTTTCAGTGGTGAGCAAGGGCACATTATTGGTGTAACTCCGTAGTAGAGGTTACAGGAGGCAAACCAATCGGGGGTAAACATTGCCTGTGCCCCATTGTCACTGCTGGTGAAAGAAGAACGGCCATTGTATTTAGTGGGAGCAGAGGCTAAGCATCACAAAACACTAAAAGCATTACAACCACAGCCACATTTAACAAACACAATTAGACAAAACCACACATGTATGTATTTATCTATAATTCAGTCCCCTTATGAGTCCCCTTATTAGACAATAGATATAATTATATGATTGTTGTAACTAATTTGTAATAGAAAACTCATAAAAGACCATCTATTATCAAGCCAAATCGGTATTCCCCCATTTTTTTTTACAATGATTATTTTTTACCAATATTGGTAGAACTTGTAAGAATAGAGAAAGGAGAAAATAAGATCACCTAAAATTAAATTGATGAAATAAAATACAATAGAAAATGACTATATAATTATTTCATCCACTAGTACACATATTAATATTGTTGTGCAAAGTGTTGAAGGGCAGAGACTCACCACTGTGTGATGAAGTGAACAAACTTCTCACTGAACTGGCCGATGGGAAGAACAGGTGGATCCTGGAATGGAAGAAATTAGACACATCTCAAAAGTAACTCACTATGCATTGAAGCACCTTGCAAAATAAAGATTATCTACTCCTTAGTAATGGACTTGGAATGGAATGATGAACGACAATTGTCACATTGGTTGGTCAGTTGCTGTCTTCGACCAACAGGGACTACTTTGTTCCTAATTCGTATTTTCTTTTTCACAGAATAGACTGCTGTGATTGCTGATTGGTTGTCATAGTTGGTCCCAGAAATACTCAAATGTATTTCGTAGGCTACATTGGTTAAATGAATTATTTTTATAACCTACCTTAACGTTTTATTCTACCATGTGTTATTTACATTTCTGACTAAAAGTAAAGTCAGTCACTGCTGCATTCCAACAAAGTCGGGCAGTCAGAAATCTCCTACTTAGGTCTGTATATCTGCAGATATGGAGCAGGTCATCAACTCGACCTCAAACCCTTAGAATCTCATATACAGTCCGGAGCTGGCGTGTTCTAACAATTCCAGGTTGATGTGACTTAATGTGCAGGTTGGTGCCTTGCATGGAACAACAACAGTGGCATGGTGTGGACCGCCCAGCCCCCTCTGTCCCTGTCAGACAACATAGCCTTGTGTGAGTACAGAAGACCTCTACACCTGCGGCACAATCAGGTCCAATTTCTCCACCAGAGATTGATTACATCAACCCTAGGCCAGAAGAGGTACTCTGGGGTCCCCTACACCAACGCCTGTGTCTATCATTGAGCTCAAAGTCTATCCAGTTGTAGTGGGACACAGCGGATGTGTGGCTTCTTCCACCATCAGGCTACTGGAGGAACCTCAGGGACTGGCTCTGCAGCAAACCATCAGAGCAGTTTCTGAAGCAGCTGAGTGGGCAGATGGCATGACATCCCATGTTTTATATATATATAATATAATTACTTATTGTTTGACAAGGAAACAAATGCTTTAATGTAAAGAAGCCTGGATGGCTTGGTTCCAGGCTTTGAAGGAACTCTTTGGTTCCAGCTTAAAATAATTAATACATTTCGGAAAGCTCTATGGCAAGAAATAAATTGATTTTCCATCCATCCGTGCCACCCCAATATGGCTGCCACTGCTATGTAAAAGGTTCAACGCTGATCAATCCAGCAAGATTAGCTCTGGACTCACACAGTCAGTCAACTCACAGGGGCAAAAACATTACCTCTGCCTCCCAGCTTTCCTAACCCGGTGGGGATAACAATAACTTTATGTCCTAAATGTTCTAGTCATTTATAGTCATACACACATCTGCAGTGCGTATACGCACACACACAGTGCCTCCACAATCATCCGTTCAGTCAAATGCAGGGGATCACACAGCGCTTCGCATTAGCAGGCCCGCTGTGCTGTTAAAACACCTCTGGGCAGTGCTCCCCCGTTCCTTAATGCTCCGATCGGCAGGCCCCTGCAAAGCATGATGCATGCACCTATTTAAATTAACAAAGGAATTGGCTGCTTCTAATCTCGCTGTGCTTCAGAGTGCTACCGCCGCTTGGATGAGCAATATATCATAGAGCACAAGCACAAGCACAAGCACAAGCACACACACACACACACACACACACACACACACACACACACACACACACACACACACACACACACACACACACACACACACACACACACACACACACACACACACACACACACACACACACACACTAAAAACACCCTGAAGGACTGCAAACCGTATGCCTCAGTGTACATGCCATTTAGAGCAAGAGCACCAAACAATTTCCACCTGCTGAGATGTTTGTGCCACGTTTTCACTCACCCTTTCTCACTCTTTTACACACACACACACACACACACACACACACACACACACACACACACACACACACACACACACACACACACACACACACACACACACACACACACACACACACACACACACACACACACACACACACACACACACACTCACTCACTCTCTCTCTCTGTCGCTCTCATGCATGTATTCATATTTCCAGTGGAGGGGAACACCGACAAAGCTTTGAAGTGGCGACCGAGCGATGGTCGAAAATGACGATGAGCAGCCTGATGAAAGTCTCTGGGCTTTGTCAAAGCCCTCCATTCTAAGACAGCGTGTTATGAGGGTATGAGCAGTAAATATACATGTCATTGGCACGGGGTAATTATTAGGCGAAATTAGATCAGTAATTACAGAGTTGAAAACGAAGCAGAAGTCCATTAATAGTGAAGCCACTTGGTATTCAAGTACCAAAGAGACACATTAAAGAGGACGGGCAGAGGACAGATGGACAGACAGTCAGACAGAGGACAGACAAAGGAAAAGGGAACTTCTGCAAATGTTCTCTCCAGTACCCAAATATTAAGTAATTTTAAGAGAAAAGTATTTACTGTGGGATGGAGAGGCAGAAAATGAGAGGGATAAGCACATGCTCAATAGCAAACAAAACCTGTGCTTGTGTACACTAATTTTCTATGTAGACATTTTTATTTTCCCTGTTTATATACTCTCTCACCTGAGCCTCATGTGGCCTTGATTGTTATTTATCTCCGCAACCCCAGAGACCCTCCCCCCTCAACACACACACACACACACACACACACACACACACACACACACACACACACACACACACACACACACACACACACACACACACACACACACACACACACACACACACACACACACACACCCCGTCCGTCCGTCCGTCCGGTAGAATACACCTCTAGCTATGTCAATATTAATGATCCGCTTACTGGAGCATAGTACTCAAACAAACATCAGAGCAACATGTAAAGAATATCACTTATTTTTAACCAACAATTAGTTACATTTTATGCCTTTATTGATAGTGTCAAGTGTAGACTGAGGGGGAACAGGGAGAAGGGGAGAGACATGCAGCCAATGTCGTCATGAACACGACTCACACATTGAGCCTACAGTATATGTGGCATGAGACTGGACCACTTGGCCAGCAATGTTCCAACACAGTGATTGGCCCCTGATTTTAAAGCAAAGAACCTTCCGATGTTTGAGAGAGAGAGAGTAGAGCAGTAGATGACAATACTGTCAAGAGTAGACAAATACCAGCGATGTTATAAGTTGCACCATGTTGTGAATGTTGCGCTGCCCAATGTGAAATTGAATAAATGCTTCTCTCTCTGTTCTGCCTCTGAATTATATAACCTGTCGATGAGAGACACTGATATTTCTCTCTTTGGTCAAGTGGTACAGTAGAGCCACTGTATTCTAAACATAAAATGTATTTATTTTTTTGTAAACGATTTGTTTTGGGATTTTTGCATGTATTCACAGTACTTAGTAAAGACAGACATGGAAACAGAGGGACAAAGAGAATGGGGAGAGAGCTGCAGTGAATGTTGTCATGAATGTGACTCAAACACGCGACACGCTGTCAGGGCAAAGCCTATATGTGGCATGAGCATGGACCACTAGGCCAGCATGTGCCCCATTCTTTAACATTTCTATGGCTCTCCTAAGTGTCTTTGGTCGGTACAGTACATTCTCAATGCCATAGTTCCTTTGCATTTCTCGTTGAGTGTTCTCATTTATCCACAGAGTTGTCCATCCTCTCTCCCTAGCCCTGGGTCAGCTGGGACAGCTCGCCTGTGCCGACACAGAGAGTTCTCTCACCTCAAGGGGAGACGGCAAAGGGCGCAGGAAAAATAGTTTGAGTGATGCCTCCGTCTGGCTGACTAATGAACAGTTCAGCCGGGGTCAACCCATTACAACCGAAAGCGTTTAATTATTAATTACGCCCAATCTATAGGCACTTAAGGACAAGCAGTGCGCTATGTTTAATGTTGGACAGGGCTGGGGATGGGGGGCTTGCAGAACTGGGTTGGGGTAGTGAGGGTGTCATGGCAGTTTTGCTATTAGTGCATGTCAGCAAAGAACTGAGGTGGAAAGGAGAGCAGGGAGAAGGGAAAGGTCCCTGGTTGGGGACTGGTGCTTATGTGGGAAATACAGACACAGTATGTGTACGTGTACAGTACACAGATAAGAACACAAGCAGAGGGCACACTGCACACAGTGGTTTTCAACCAGTGGTCCGGGGACCACCAGTGGTTCTTGAGAGATTCCAGGTGGTCCCCAGCTAAATGATGGACAGTTGGTAACCATGGGCCGTTATATACAGTACGTGTATCTGTAACTCTTGAACTCTATCTGTAACTCCCAAGAGTTAAATTATGCATCTGAAGTACTTAATTTTAAAGAATCTATATTAGAAAATGTAGAAAAATTCTTATTATGACTAATATTTTGCAAGTTATCTCTCCTAAATTGTGAACGCAAACTTGAAAATCCTTAGTTTTGGGTTACAAAGACTAAACTCAACATCAAATGGTGATCTGTGGCTCCAATGCTGAATACATAGTGGGCCCTGGTATCAAAAAGGTTGAAAACCACTGCTATAGGGAAAAAGGAACCAACAAAAACTTGTCAAACTTACACACTGGTCAATTATACTCGAGATATGAGATGCCACACCAATAGTTCTCTGTTTACAAGTGTCAACTGCATGGGATGCGGGTTCTGAACAGGAACTTTAGACTGTACCGTTAGAAAATCCCTGGATTCATCTTAGTCTAGTTTGGGGCACAAACCTGCTATTCGGTATACAGAGCAGCAATGCAAGAGGCAGCTGCTGCTGCACTTGTATGTGTGCTTATGTGTGTGTTCCTCCACTAGATGCACTCTCTACAGTAATGTGCATGTGAATAGCCGGAGGCAGTTGCACGGGGCGGAGGGTTCAGTGTGCGGGGAGCAAAGCTGCCTGAGTGGCTTGCTTCATTAGGAAACAAAATATAAGCTTTCCGGGCCATTAAGACTGACTTTAGATGCAAAAGCACATAAGACGGCGACTCACCTCATCAACGATGCATTGCAGTAACTGGAGAGGCTAGAAGAGAGGACAGACAGACAAATAGAGAGGAGGAGGGGGGGTATAAACGTATTAGCCTACATACAATGTCTTGACAATAGGGAAAATCAATAGCATAATAAAAAAGTATCTACTTAGATTAATCAAATGCAGCGAGCTCTGGCGGAGCCATCATCCACCTCCTGAATGTCTTTATTATCCCATAATGGCACCCAATGTAATTCCAGCAGTTAAAGTCTGCTCTAACAACATACTGAAAAGATGCAGTTTGTGAGATTTTCCAAATGAGAGAGCCAATCAAGAGTGAAACACTGCCGGGTATGGAGGGAGAGTGTTTTTTTTTTTCTTCTCTCAACCTCTTTTATGCCAACTCCATAAAACTTACCATTAAGGATCCTTGGTTTTTCTGAATCTGTAAAGCAAGACAGAGACAGAGAGTGGAGGAGAAAAGGAGGAGAGGCGATATGTAATTAGGGTGTCATAATCAAAATGATGCACTTGGACACATTATGATCACTGGGAGAAAAAAAAAATACATTCCTGGTGGCAATTTGTGGGCATGCGTTAACAGCATTTACATAATGAAAACATACAAATAAATAGATTTGCTCTCATTTGTTGGAGAGGAGGGGGTCAATATGCCTAATTGTCAGAGAGCTTCTTTATTCCTTCCCTCCAGGTTATATCTATAAATGCTGCTAGGGTGTAAAATTATTGTTCCAAAGCGCATTAACAGGTTTTCAAGGACCGAGTTCATTTCTTGTGAAAAGATGGAATTGATGCAACATAAATGATTGTACGGAAGCATAAAGCAAATTCACGAGGTCACAAAAAGGTAAAATAGATGTACTGTTTGGCCTGACCATGACCGGAATCTGCCGCTCATATTGCAAAGCTATAACTGAGACCATTCTTTATTAAAAAACAGACGAGTTGTATTCTCAACAATTCCAATAACAGGACATTCATGCTTATTTTGACATAGGCAAAATACCTGATTATGTTAAGTGAATGAAGTGCTCATTTGTTTCTGGGTCTTTTGAATACAGGGTTTCGAAGTAAATATCAAGAGACTCCTCAACTGCCTTTATATTCAGTTTTGCCCGATTCAGACACATTAAAGGCTACTATGAAAAACTAATTTGTTCTGAAATAATTACAAGGACAACAACATGCGTCACAGTGGGCAGTTACTTTAGATTATGCAAGAATCATATGGAGTGGACAAACATTATACATGGCGGTCGGTTATTCATTTTTAAGTGGGTTCTATTTGGATGGTGATCGGAGTCCAGAGAGAAGTGAGAGTTTGCAGAGGTTGATTCAGACACTTTAAAGGCTACTATGAAAAACTAATTTGTTCTGAAATAATTACAAGGACAGAATTTCATGGTGCTCAGGGGCCTGAAATTGGAGTGTGGGAGACAACATATTCAAGCATAATTGAGCATATATTCTTCTCATGCGCAGCAGTTTTGACCAAGCGTCACAAACTGAGGCTTAATAACTATGTCCTCTCTCTCTTACGTAGTCTCTGATCGATGTCAGATGATTATCTGATTAACATATCACTATGTGCATGTTCATCCTGAGGGTAAACAACATTTAATAAGATGATCATGCCTTAACAAGCCTCCATTCAACCCAATTTCTATGCGGCTTAGAAAATATATACTTTTAAGAGCAATTATTTTTATAGCGAAAAATAACAAGCCTTTTGTCGAAAGAGTCCAGTATGCATGAAAAAAAATCAAATCTAACAGAAACAAAAGATTTCGTTTCGTGAGAAATATGGTCTGCCGGCATAGAAAGGTAGGTGGTGTCAAGCAAATTCTCAGTAATAAGCCTGCTATAATGCAGATTTGAAAAATATAGAATTAAAATGCTACTAATAATAAGTATTTGGGATAAAGGCACTCCACAAAATGAGCTTTTAAGTTGGTAGAACACAGACTATATCGATCCATGGTAGCCCTGTCATGTGAATAGCAATAATTATCCGCTTAAAATGCATACAAATGCAATGCATGTATACGTTTTGGTTCCATCAGCTTCCTCCTTTTTGTCCGCTACATCAAATCACTTAGCAGGAAATAGACAAACTACAATCTCCCAAAATATTGTGTTGCGACATGTTAATTTTAGAGGAACGTTCACCACAGAACTGTGCCATATCATGTGGTTAATCACAATTATCACAGCACTATCAAAATTCTATAGGTGTTTCAGTACTATGACAGTCAGGTTGTCCCATTATAGTGGAGAACAATCATACAGCTCAGTTTATCAATGTCATTTATGCAAAACAGAACAAGATGGATGGGAATAATTATTTGCACTGGACAAGGTACAGTAAATTCCTGAGAATAACATGTGTCACAGTGGGCAGTTACTTTAGATTATGCAAGAATCATATGGAGTGGACAAACATTATACATGGCGGTCGGTTATTCATTTTTAAGTGGGTTCTATTTGGATGGTGATTGGAGTCCAGAGAGAAGTGAGAGTTTGCAGAGGTTGTCATCTAGAAATGGCGCTTTTGGGAAGAAACTTTTTCAGGTTGACAAGTGATCTTGGTTTTCTTGGATGGGCGAGGGTACCGGGAACAGATGGCTTTCTGGTTGGGCAATGCTGGTAGCAGTTTCCGTCACCCTAGTGTCATGTGGTTCCTTGATGGAGGGCAGCTGACAGCCAACGCCCTGCTCAGCAGTGTGGAGAACACACTGGATATTGTCCTTGGAACAGGTGGAGGTGGAGCTACGGCAAACTGTGATGGAGGGCGTAGAGATGGTTTTGGTTACCCATGTATGAAATTGGACCGGGACCATCAGTGAAATGTTCGGCTTTTTTAGTTACTGCAGGAAGAACAATCTCCATTCTTGATTAAACAGTGAATCTTCTTGTCCCGTATGAGGGTGTCAGTGATGGTACTGAATTCCCAAGAACCAGAATCATTTTGCCCACTGGTGTAGTAATTGCTTAGACACATTTCAAACAACATGTACCCAATGTTAAGGGTGTATGCTCCTACTAATATCAAATAGACAACTTAATTTGGAGAAGTTACTGTGGCTGAATACACAGGATCACTGTGCATTTCTTGATGTGTAATGGTAGAATCAAACAAGCATTTTACACTCAAACCACTAAAATGGTTTATCATCCATATGCCAAATGTACATATGCTAATCCACGCAAATGACATGTGCAGACTTCACAACCCCAGAATTGAGTTGACAAAAAAAAAATGGACAATGGCCCTCTCCAAAACACAAATCACCCTAAAAGCTAAATCCTCAATATATCGCCTATCTTAAGGTGACCATATTCTCAAAGGAGAAAACCAGGACACCTTAGCGGGGGGGGTGGGGGGGGGTTCACGAAATATTCAGATATCGAACAGGCGCTACTATCGCCTCGAACAGCTTTTTTGTGTTTTTCTGTGTCAATGTGGGATTTTAGGTCCCTTGCACCACCATTGCAGAGCGAGACATACGTGCCTGCTTTGCAAACAGTGCACAGTGCTTCACTTTTGTCTCGCCCCGGTCTGAATACAGGGATTTTTTTTCTGTAACTCGTCTGTAAACGTGCACTTGCGCTTGGGCATGGTGGCGGAGACTGACAACCACGCTGTCTAGTGTCTACTAACTGATTGACGAAGGCTGCCTGCACTGACTCTGCTCAGGGCTGAGGTCATTGTGCGCAGTTTCCTAGTGCCTGTCGATTTACTGGTCTGATGTAAGCAAAGACATGTCGGAAAGGAACTGAATGAAAGTAATTTTACAAAAACCAGGACATTTCCTCATTTTCTAAAAAAAAAACCAGGACACCCAGGACAGGACGTGAAATACGGACATGTCCTGGGAAATACGGACGTATGGTCAGCCTAGCCTATCTTAAGCTATACCTCGTCTCTCCCATGACCAGGACCTGTGTCAACAGTGTGCAGTCTCAGGTGCAACCAATATCCCCTATTCAGTTTTCCTTTATGTGTCCCTCCCCCCCTACTCCCACCAGCCCACATTGAAATGTTCAGTGTGAAGTGTAGCAGGGGGTTTGACGCAGACAGCTGTGCGGGCGTCTGCAAAAATGACAGCTTAGGCCTGAGGACGTTGGCTGGCTGCGCCTGGCGAGCTGCAGCCGAGCACCATCGCCACACCACTCTGCTACACTACAGCCTGCAGGTGAACTGTCTGCAACACCATATGGAGGTGCGGGAAAATTAACAGTGAGATGAAGAGAGCTGTGGCAGCGGGAAGTCTAAACCTTTCCTTCTTTCATTGTCTCACACTCCATCTCACATACATATAGGCTGGAGTCATAGGAAATATACTGTAAGTTAATAGACAATAATACAAAATAATCATAAGGAAGAGGGACAAGTAAAGAAAAGGAGATGGGGAAAATAAGAAATTAAAAGCTGAATCATTAGGAGAATAATGACCGGTGTGTGTACTGGATGTGTGCAACCGCCTCAGAACTGAACAATGAAGAATTCTCCAAAAGCAAAAGCATGAATGTCATTGTTCTCCAAAGTTCAGATGCATTCTATAATGAATGAGACAGAAACTTGTGCATATATAACCACATGTAACCTTGTGCAACGCAGAAATTACTAATGTGTCAAGGATGAGGATGAGGATGAGAAACCAAATATGATAAAAAGTCAAATTCCCAATAGGTCAAACTGGGAGTTGGATGTCTGATTATTCATACTTACACAAGAGCATCTTTGAGAGAAATGGGAAAATGTGGTGGTGAGAAGGCTCCCAATACCACATTCTGTGTAGTATTCATTAGTATATGTAATACAACACTAATGATTAACATGATAATGGCCATGTTAATAGATGCTGCCGGAGGGAAGAGTGACTGCACTATAAAATGAGACATGCCCCAGCTGTAGCAGCGCGCGCGCACACACACACACGCACGCACGCACACACACACAGGTCATGATGTGTCATTTATATTACCAAACAATAAATTTAAGATGTGAACAAACAGAAATGTTTTCTGACTTGCAGACATATTTGGTTAACAATGGCTGCTGTATGATACAAGGGAATTATTGTCCACAAGGAGCAGAAATAACTAGGATTCATTATAATCGTTATCTGCCTATCTATTGTAAAAATCCCCTGAAGAAAATTATGTCAGTTATTTGTGAATTTAAAATATGTTCATCTCTGCACGGCGTAAAGAACATTTTCAAATCAGAAACAATTACAGGCGTACCTGTTGTACATGATATATAATAGTATAATAATGAAGGTGTAATTGGAATGGGGAACACTTGAGATTTAAAAAGCCCTTTATGAGGGACATGCAGCTCACAGACGATAGCCTTGACTAATGTTCATTAAATTGGTTCCCTCTTTCCCAGGAGGGGTAATTGGAATGCTGAAACAATGCAGTCACTTAGGCAGTCCCTGGGAAGATAATGTTAGGGTTCCAGCACACGGCTTCTTTAATCAATTACAATGACGCTTTATTTAATTGGCGAAGCAGCGCACGTGTTACCTGTCGGTCTGTTATATGTACAATGAAAGTTAACAGATAAACCAAACAACATCCTAGGTAATATGAAGAACGATCGTGCCATTTCTTTCTCCATTTTGTATAGGGTTTTGTATGGGGTATTTCACTATAAATAATCAGAATGAGCCAAATAAAAAATGTGCTCCACACACCTATAAATTAATTTCTTATTGGAGTAAAGGTGTGTAGAAATTGTGGCTCAACAATACATACTCTAATAGCTGAAGAATACTTGGCAGGACGTAAGGGTAGGTAACCAATTTTGCATTTGAGCAGGATTTCATAATAAATATTAAATAACAGCGGAATAAAAGACACTTTACACTAAAGTTCTCGCCTCCTGTTTAGTGTTGTATAAGGTTTTAACATTCCACTTGTCACTTTAAAGTCAACATTGCTTGTTCAGTCCATGACAATCACAGTATGCTTGACATTACTGTGCACAATTTGCCCAAGCATACAGTAGGGCATTAACCAACTAGTCGACTAGTCGATTGTAAACAAGTAAAACCACTAGTCGACCTTGTTGTTACTAGTTGACTAGTCGATAAGAAATTAATAAAAAATGGAGGTATTAATATTTGTATTATTAATAATGTTTTAGTCTTGCAACATAAATCTTAGCTGGATTATAGTGACCAATGTAGTTTTCCTTTTACAATAACAAACATTATAATAACATGAGCGAGACGCTCGCCTCAGCCCCAGAAAGGTGCTTTGCTTCAAGTGGCGTCTGACCGTGGATTAAAACGACCGAGTGCCAGGAGCCCAGGAGGTCAGGGGCAAGCCTTCCCCCTTCCTCAGTTCTGACCCGTCAATGTCGCAACTCTTCTACGTAGATGCCCTCGCCCGCCCCCACTTTTTTCTTTTTTAATATAATTATTTTTAATACCAGGTACATTAACGACTAGTCGACTAGTAAACTAGGCAACTATTCGACAGGCAAAAATCACTAAAAGTGAATGCCCTAGCATACAGTAGTTATTTTATTTTATACAAAGCCCTTTGTTTTCCATTCATCTCAAATAGTTAATAGGAAGTATTTAATAAAAAGGAAGTACCGTATATCAGCTTGAAGAGACTTGCTATAGTTAATCCAATACAGTGAACTTGTGGACTTTGTTTTTGTCTAATCTTATGTCACTGTTGCATTTCAATTAATTGAAAAGCACAGAGAATTAAGCCCAGGTGAAGTTTCTTCAAAAAAAAGAAGAAAAAAATCCATTTTTTGGATTGAAAAATTTACAAAACTGTATGAAAAAAATGTATGTTGCTATTTACGCAACAACCCAAAAAGAGGTTTCAGATTGAAGGGTATGGGGTTCTTGGTGCAATGGGTTAAACAGGCTTAACTCCTAAATGATAGCTTCAAATAAGGCTTGTGACCCATCTCTCTACATCATCCTCAGACAAGCCTTCCATGTCATCCTGTCTATGCATTTCCAGTGCAGTGTTGTCCTGGGCGTTCCACAAATGCTCAGACATAATCGCAAGGTTCCACTGGTTCATGACCTGCATCATTTGTCATTCCCTGTCTCTAAAACAGAAATGCCTAAAAATGTTTCTTTTTAATTGACGGAGGAACAGATGGCATTTTCTTTCACTAAACCATTTTTGTTTCATGCTTATAAACAAGAAAAAAAAAAACAAAGTACAAAAAAAACAAATACATTCTACCAGTACAATGATGGCCCCTAATGTCACGCTAAACCTGTTTTCATGACTACACAACTCAAGTGAGATGCAAATACAATACACTGGTCCATAATAACAATTCATTGATGACTGCTGAATGAATGAATTGCACATACATACCACACACACAGAAGTGTGCTCACTCACCTGAGGATAGGGGAAAGTGCCCAGCGCCAACTGTATAAAGAGAAAAGCGCAAGTGTCAAGTGTCAACAGGCTTTACTAACCCTGTTTAGTAAAGTAGCGGCTAAAATAATACAAGCACAAACTCTTTACTTTAATGCAAAATTGTCCATTATCTACAGTACACACTGTATCCTGTACACTGCAGTGTTTTTGTGTGTAACCTTCAGCATTTGATATATGATGGTCCTGCCATATTCTATCTCTTAGCGTCTGTCCATGCCGGACATTTTTACAATACATAATGCCTTCGCTTTTTTGGGTTCATCCCCTATGTTTAATGCAATTGCATTCAAACCTGCGGGAATACACCCTCTTGTGTCTTTGAAACGAAACCCCTGTATTTTGGTAAATTAAAATGTGTTTGTTTGATCCACACCAGTATTTGATTCTTCACACCCACCAAACGTAGCACTCTATTATGTGGTATATGGTAGGATTCATTTTAATTACAGTAAAACATCCTGGTGTGAATGCGCAGCGCTCTTACACTGCATACTCTATATTGGGAGTATAAAAGCCTCGCATGGATGGTGAAGTGCTGCAAGATTTACCAAAACAAGCGTAATATGAGCTTAAAGGCTTTGAAAGAAGCTCAGTGCCCACTTCTAAAGACACTATCTGCTATTAGTTAATAACCCCATACAACTAACCCCTGCTGA
This sequence comes from Benthosema pterotum, assembly GCA_039105355.1. Lineage (NCBI taxonomy): Eukaryota > Metazoa > Chordata > Actinopteri > Myctophiformes > Myctophidae > Benthosema > Benthosema pterotum. The sequence goes on along the minus strand of CM076966.1, from coordinate 22,307,446 downwards.
GAACAAAACGGTGGGATAAAGAAAAGGCGGGTAGGACTGTGGGGCAGATTTGATGTGAGTAATAGGGCGGTCTCTTTCTTTTCCTTTCTTGATACCTATCCCCTGACATTTGACAGCTCACTTGGGAAGTCCATCTTTCATCTTGGTCAAAGGCAGCTTATCGGAAGATACTCAGTGCTACGTGTTTGCACTGAACATAAATAGATTAAGCAGGCTGAGGATTATTCCACATTAAACAGGACTTTCATTGAGACACATGTACAGTGTTCTGTGTGGAGTAAAGAGGAAAAGGGGGGCTTTTGCTTTCATGGTGAGAAAACTCAATTCTATTCAAAATAATGATTATACTGACAACTTCCACGTGGGTGTCTTCCTTTGCATTCATCACTCTAAGTATTGTAATAATATTCAACAGTATTGACTTAAATGCAGCCGAGATGGAAGTCTAAATAATCTGTCATACTGGGAAGGGGTAGAGCTGTGTACATAGACAGATGGAGAATCAATAGTGTCAATGGGGAGGGCAAGAGACCTGGCAAGTGTAATACTGAAATTAAAATGTTATTTTGAAAGCGTAAAGCTGTCAGCGGAGCACTGTATCAAGGCCCCGGGAGAGGCAGGCAGAGACACTAATGCATGGCGCACAGCAGAGCCTATGCAAGCACCAACAATAGTCCTTCTCAATACCCTCCAGGGTTCCCTTCTTAACATATCCCTCAAATTGATGGGAACAATTAAAACATTGCTTTAAATGTACTTATTATTACATACATCAGTTCGAGTTCTATTTATTCCCCAGTACACTGTAGTCCTAGAGCCTTTTTACACAAGATTTAAATCAACACTGAGGTAATGTGTACCTTTTTTAAAAGTAGAGAATGGCTCTGTTAATTTGTACAAACTGCTGAAGGCTATATGGCTGAGAAAATATAAATAAATATGCAACAACGTATGAACAATTGAATTATGGTAACATTTTATGACAGTATATATAAAAGTTGATATAAAATAAAAAGTAATGTTAACATGGTTGACACAGTACAGAAAGTGTTCTCTGTCCCAGCCACCTCGCCTTCATCAGTGTCTATACAAAAACATATTGGCCCTCATTCACTAAGCTGGGCATACATTTCCATTATTATTTACTGCAAGCAGACCTGCAATAGTCAAACCTGATATGTGATCAATGAATGAGAGTGCAGAGCATTGATCTGTGTGGGTCACGGGTATATTTCATTTTTTATTGAGTCATAAGAATTGTTTCACGCCATATGAAAACCGTCATCGGAAGATCATCAACCTTATAAGTCATGGCGATGACAACTTGTAGATCAGTGTATTTTGGCCCCTAACATGATCTAATGAAAAAGTAATAGCCTACTATAAATAATATCAATAAGACGTTTACAAAGGTTAACCTCACGATCAAAGGCTAATACAACTTGGAAATTATATTATGGTATTCTAAGTATAGGTTAGAATCCTTACAGTAAGTAGTAGTGCTTGAAGTTGTGCTAGACAGGCATTGGACCTGATTTTGAATCCCAGACAGGACATACAAGTTATGAATTGTTTTTTTCTCTTTATGTTCTCTCTAACAAAGCAGTGGTGCTTTACCTCCATGAATGAGATCCCCACACTCCACACATCTGCATGGATACCGTACTGCTCTCCTGATATCCTTTCAGGCTGTGGAGGAAACAAACACACAAATAAAATCAAAGTTATCATACACATGTTGACTTTTAATACCCTTTTATACACTCTTATACACACCTAAACAACCACTCAGATAATTATTTTTCAGATTCTCTCTATTCCAACCCATTTTGGCTGCAGTTCCAGAAATGTCCACAACAACAGACCCCCCCCTGCTTTCCCACACCTACCTCATTGTTATTCCCTGTCTTCAGGAGAATCGCAGTAGCGGTAGGTTTATATAAAACACCGCAGATTTAGAGTTATTCCCCACTTGGGCGGGTGGATGTTTTAAGCTACAATACATCATTATAAAAAGGTGCCAATGTTAATGTGTACTCAATAAATGTACAACTCACCGCCATGTACACATTAGTTCCAACGTATGTTTTGGCAATAGAATTCACCAACTGCAAAAAGAAAGACATAAAAAAGTCAGTCATATACTGTACAGGTATATGAAAGTAGAGGGTTTAAAGTGATAAGTGAGACATAGTCGGACAACCTCTAAGAGTCACTACCTGGTTGTCCTATTTTAAGTAGCAACTCCTATATTTCATCCTTCTGTAACTTACATTCCCCAAATCTGTTATTTTCGGGATGTTCTCAGTGCTTACACAAGGGAACAAGATGGGGACAAGGGGACATTTAGGTGTGTGTGTGTGTTTGTGTGTGTGTGTGGGGGGGGGGGGGGGGGGGGGGGGTTCATAGCATGATGCCATCAATGATAGGACTGAGATAATGACTGTACCCATACAACGTTTTTAAATGCAGTCCTGCAGAGAATGGGCTAGAAAGAAATAGAGAGCTAATTTGTATTTAGCTTTAGTCATAGTCTTTTGAACACATTTTAGTTTTAGTTCTGAAAGTAGTCAATCAACAATCTGAGCTTGTGGATCTGCTCATTTCAGTGCATTTCTACTGGTCCCTCTAGTTCTATTCAATGGATTCTTTTTCTATTCTTTTCTATTATATTCTTTTTCTTTGCCGTGTAGTTTTTATCTTGTATTTCACAGAGAGTGAGCTCTCTCTGTGAAAGGTGCTATATAAATAAAATTTACTTACTTACTTAATGGAAAAAAAGAACAAAAATGAATGAATTTCACAAAATCTTTCTTGAGAATGTTTCTACTCATGTTCTAAAAGAAAAATCATGTTAATGTTTTTTTCAGAACTCAACAACTAAGAAACACAGAATGGGGTGACTTTTTTATGTCCACACAACATTGAAAATGGGTGCAATTCCTATTAGAAGCACTCTGAGAGTAGAAGCACTGTGTTCCAACTTATTATGCAAATCATGTTTTTGTTTGATTTTCCAACATATTTGATGCAAATGATGATCAGCATAATTTTCAAGTCATTAGCTGTCAATTTATATTTCAAATGTTATTGAACAAACCTCCTAATGAAAACAGAATTTAGAAAATAAATTAAAAACTTGGAACAGTGCGTTTCGCACTGTTCCAGATTATTATGCACATCATAGTTTCAAGACATTTTCTAGTTTGTAAAGAACTGAAAATAGTAATTTGTTGAATTCATAGCATTAAGGAGGTCATATGTACTGGGAAACAAAAGCTATTTCAATCCAAAACATGTTAACAGGTCCAATTACATGTTAACATGGGACCCCTTGTTTGATAGCAGCTTGCGTCCATAAAACTTGTGAGTTTATGAAGAGTTTCTGCTTGAATGTCTTTGCAGGATGTCAGAACAGCCTCCCAGAGTTGCTGTTTGGATGTAAACTGCCTCCCAACCTCATACTGTACACAAAGACCAATTTTCAAACAGTCTTGTTCACTGATGAGTGCCGTCCAACAAGGCTGCGACGTCAGCAAGGAGGTGGTGGAGTCATGTTTTGGGCCGGAATCCTAGGGAAAGATCTGGTTGGCCCATTTAGGGACCCTGAAGGTGTGAAAATGACTTCTGCAAAGTATGATGAGTTTCTGACTGACCACTTTCTTCCACGGTACAAAATGGAAGAATCATGCTTTCTGAAACAAAATCATCTTCAAGCACGACAATGCACCATCTCATGCTGCAAGGAATACCTCAGCTTCATTGGCTGCTATGGGCATAAAAGGGGGGAAAAAATCATGGTGTGGCCCCCATCCCCCCCCCCCCTGACCTCAATCCTATTGAGAATGTCTGGAGCATCCTCGAGCGAAAGATCTAAAGGGGCCGACCAGGTCTTTCCCTAGGACTCCGGCCCAAAATATGACTCCGTCACCTCCTTGCTGACGTCGCAGCCTTGTTGGGACATGGTGGCCAAACTGGCCATGCACCAACCATCCACTACTCCATCCATCTGGACCATCCAGGGTTGCACGGCACTCATCACTGAACAAGACTGTTTTGAAAAATGTGCAGTATGATGGTGGGAGGCAGTTTACATCCAAACAGCAACTCTGGGAGGCTGTTCTGACATCCTGCAAAGACATTCAAGCAGAAACTCTCCATAAACTCACAAGTTTTATGGACGCAAGCTGCTATCAAACAAGGGGTCCCATGTTAACATGTAACTGGACCTGTTAACATGTTTTGGATTGAAATAGCTTTTTTTCCCAGTACATATGACCTCCTTATTGCTATGAATTCAACAAATTACTATTTTCAGTTCTTTACAAACAAGAAAATGTCTTGAAACTATGATGTGCATAATAATTTGGAACACTGCGAAACGCACAGTTCCAAGTTTTTAATTTATTTTTTAAATTCTGTTTTCATTAGGAGGTTTGTTCAATAACATTTGAAATATCAATTGTCAGCTAATGACTTGAAAATTATGCTGATATCATTTGCATCAATTATGTTGGAAAATCAAACAAAAACATGATTTGCATAATAAGTTGGAACACAGTGTAGAAGCACTCAGAGTTGATGTTTTCGGTAAAGGTTTAAGTGTTTGGCTCATGACATAACACATGTCACCCTCCTTGACACACACACACACACACACACACACACACACACACACACACACACACACACACACACACACACACACACACACACACACACACACACACACACACACTATTGTCCGTCAGCAATTCATACATATCAATGAGGATGTGGCATCGTCACGTGCAAGCCACAATTATAACGCGTCAAATTTGGGGACTCTGTGGGAACAATGGCATCCGAGGGGCTAAGTTAATGCAAGGGGCTGTCCTGAGGGATCACTCTGTTATCTGGAGTGGAGAATGAAACCGCAGGCTGACAGGTTAGCAATAGACAAACAGACGTAGCTATAGTAGTGCATGACATGTGCGCGCTCACAAACAGCACAGAGCAGCGCAGAGCAGAAACAACAAAAAAAAAATCTTCTTATGCCTGATTTGTGCACAGCGGCATCATGTGTCAAATAGCAGTTTTGCAAGCGGCAAACACATTTTAAGCTTGTAGATCTATTATTTTTGGCACATGCTTTGAGACTCATATCTATTACCGTAATACTCTTCCAATACAACATTCCAATACAACGTGTGCAGCAGTTTACCTGTGTGCTGACACCAAAGTCACAAAGCTTGACTTGTCCTCGAGTGTTAACCAGCATGTTGGAGGGCTTGACGTCTGCGGAGACAAAATGGTTGAGAGGAGCGCTGCATCAGCACTTTGCAGCTGGGCTTTATCAACTCTCCCTGGCTGTTGTTTAATAACTTGGAGCCTTCATATTACCCCCCAGCCCCTCACCTCTATGAAGTATCTTCAGGCTCCACAGATAAGTCAGGCCGTTGACCACCTTTTGACACAGTGGGAGCAAAAACAAGGTTATTTATTTCTACTTATCAGAAGAACTTCACTGCAATTGCCATGATCCAAAGCAACATGCACCCATTTATTTACACCGCAAAGGTTTAATAGCATTCTATTTAAGCATTAATTTCTTGTATTTTTAATCAGTAAAATGTAATCAGATTAAATTAAACTTTGAGCTTCAAGCTCTTTAATCCATCTGAAAGTACACAGAGACTGTCATGATTCTGATTCAGTGAAGAGGCGAGGGTAGTTAAGGCTACCTCCACACTTCTTTTTACCATAGATTGTGAAAGCAAATGTACATTCTTACCTTTACTCTTACAATTACTGTTGTGAATATTGCTAATGAATATTCAACAGTAATGAAGGGGGGAGCACAAAATTATATAACCAACAAATTCTGAAGTGTTGATTTGTTTGTTTTACTGTAACTGTGCACAGTTTCACATCAAAAAAGTGAGGCTTTGTTTGTACACTGTTAACAAATACACTTACAATGTACTATTCCCAATTCTGGGACTAACATTTGCTCAAAATCTAAATGCTCGTTGCGTGAAAACTGTAGCACATTGTGAATGTATAATTTCAGAGGGAACACCCTAACCACAAGGTCTCTGAGCTGGTACTAAATTAAAAACATATAATTCAATTGCGGCAAGGTGAAAAGGAAAACACAAACATAACAAATGAGAGAAAGGTAGTGTGCTTTTGATGGATCGGAATATACTCTATGGCGCTATCACACTCGAGTCCAGAGAGAGTGTCGCACAAGCCCTTTTTTAAAGTTCCATAGTCTCTAATTCCTGACCCGTTCTGCCTCTCAGCCAGCTAGATCATATTGTGCATGTCACTTGCTGTCTCTCTTTCTATATTTTGTCTGTCTCCACTGTTCCTGCTAAAAAAAATGGCAAGAAAAGCCCCTATGTATAACTGCTGCGTTCCACAGAACAGGAAAGAAGACTGGCAATTCTCACTCAAAGCCTGTGACTCGTACTGCCTGTGGAAGTACAACGACAGATGAGAGCAGCATCACACAAGCTCTCTTGGGTGCTTTGCCTTCTGTGATAATTAACAACTGTGACAGTGGATAAGAAGGGAAAGCTGTGAATTAGAATTAACGCTGACTAAATAGCTGTCAATGTTTGATTACGGACAAAGTTGAAGGAGAGGAGACAGAGGATGAGGGCCGAGAAGAGGTACTCATTCATCCAAATCCAAGGCCTTCGTGTGTGTGTGCCCTCTATCTCTTTCCTATGGGAGGCTAATTGAAGGTTTCACACCTGCAGTTCAGGAAACTATTGTAGAAGAGCCAAATGGACGTGGAAGAGAGGATTGCTTAATTACTGGTCATGGTGAGTTACTACTGATTCATAAAACTGATTGTTACATTGCAACTCTGTGCCTTTCCATTCAACGTGAACCATATTGAGGGCAAACAGAAGTGTTTTACATAAACCTACCGCTACTGCGATTCTACCGAGCACATGCTCTGGGATTCTCCTGAAGACATCCAGAGAACCACCTGCACAAAGAAACTGTTAAGCTGTGCCCGGTAAACACAAACACCCCCAAAAAAACTCTTGTCATGTTGTAGCCTTTCTGAACAGATGATTTGCAGAGCACATTCTTGTTTAGGTACCGTACTTTCCGGGTTATAAAGCGCACCTGAATATAGGCCGCATTGGCCAAATTTAGCGAAAAAATCAATTGTGTACATATACAAGACGCACTGGCCTATTAGCCGCGGGTGTTTTAATGCTTAATTACCATATGTAAGGGTTCTTGCACAGATGAGATTGTCGGCAACGAAATGCTGTTTGAGAAGCATCCTTTTTATTATTTAAACGACTACAGAACTGCACATGCTGTATGTAATTAACGCTAGAGCCATAGACCAGGGACGGATCTAGGCATAGACATGGGGGGGAATGCCCTCTAGACGCCCTGACTGCCCCACCAAACATGACGGAATGCAACAATGAAAACTTCAAAGATATTTCAAATCAAATGCTTATAGCGGTAGTTAAACATTGACTAACTACAATTGTGGCACCACTAAACCAACTGCCATTTTCGGCTGCCCCCCCGATTGAGAAATATTACATCCAGGCCTGGCCATAGAGTGTAGCCGGAGATACGCAAACTCCGATCACTTCATGAAACCAAATGAGCGCTTGCGGGTCCATTTGGTTCATGAAAAAAGGTAGCCTACCGTACATCTGGTTAACCAACTGTCCACCATTTAGCTGGGGACCACCAGGAATCCTCTCAATGTTTAAGACGCTCGACGAGGCGTCTTTATTGCCGCCTCCACGGACCCCCTCCTATTCCTGATCGCGCTGCTGCTGCTGCTGCTGCTGCTGCTGCTGCCGCCAGCCTTTCTAAACCCGTTCGTGGATGTTTTGACACTTTTCCATGCAGTCAGGATCCACTGGCAGACTTGAGAAAAAGTTGCTTTCAGCATGTTGCTCGCGCTGGTGGTCCGCGCGCTGACGCCGGGTCCGCGGAGCTCATGGCGTCTCCGCCGCGCTGGCGTTCCTCGCGTTGGTCCGCCGTCTAACCATTGATTCATTGATCCCAAGGCTACGTGCAGCAGATCGATTTCCTTATTTTTCAACCAGCTCGACTGACTTTAGCTGCGTTATATGTACTTCTTCGTTTGCTTTCCATGATGCATTTAGTAGTGTCTGTCTTGGCGAACTGCCTGTGCCCTGTCCCCCTACATTTCCTGCTCGGGCCGGCTTAAAGTTGGGGTGCATACCGTGCATTTAGACTTAGAACGCCCTATAGTGTTTGTTAGCCGTAAACATCCATACATTGGCCGCACCGCTGAATAAGCCGCAGGGTCCAAAGCACGGGAAAAAAGACGCGGCTTATAACCCGGAAAGTACGGTATATCAGGGTATGCAGAATCACGTTGATACTATATAAAATGTGTACTGTATTTGTCATGAAATCTAGAAGAGAATAATCTACCATGACAGTGTTCACATGCTGACTGAAATTCCGCCACAGAATCAATAAAGCAAGGTAGGTATCTATTGCATATATTATATGTACAGTATATATACATTATGTATCTAGTATTGGAAGACAAGGGCTTGTGATTTTACCAGGAGGAAAATATTACAAACTTCACCTACCTTGTGTGTGTGTGTGTGTGTGTGTGTGTGTGTGTGTGTGTGTGTGTGTGTGTGTGTGTGTGTGTGTGGGTGTGTGTGCGGGTGTGTGTGTGTGTGTGTATGTGCATTATTGTGTGTGTGACCCATTCTCCATGCTCCTTTTCATCATGCTCCAATGAGCATAATACCTGCATTACTTTGTGAAGTAACCCTCAGCCAAACAATTGTGGCTTGCTATTAACAGAAAACAGTGGACTCACTGCAGCAACAAACAGACATACATGTGCACATATCACTGGAAAAATCTGGATACACACAAACACATTTAGGTCAAGATTTATCATGCATTTGTAGCTCTTAGCACACAGATACTGTATGTTAACCAGCTGACAGCGATAAGGCATTGTCTTGCTCTGTACAAGTGGAAATGGATACCTGGTGGAGAGACAGAGATGCGCTCCCTGAGGCCCATTCTATAAAGCTTAGGTTAGCTAGAGTATGAGTACAGTAAATACACTGTAAAAGCCACAGGCCTTAAGCAAATCTAGACTCACCGTCCATAAACTCCGTGCATATGTTTATCCTGTTCTCCACGAAAAAGGCACTGTAGAAAGTGATGATGTAGGGGGAATCACACTGGAGGAGGACACAGGGAAGACAGCATGTTTACAATGTAAAATGTAAACATTTCCTGGGTTTAACTTAATCATTTATTGCCAAGGCCATAAACATCTCTATGGAGAAAAAAGCTCTCAATGCCACACTGATCTGTCTGCAACCTCTCCATCCAACATGACATCAAGACGGTTTGTTTCATCTTTTATTTAAAAAAGTGAACATGAAAAGTATCATTCATCTCGTGTGGAACTCATTCTGGTATTAATGTTGTGCATTTGCACAGTTGCAAGTATATGTACTGACTTAAATAGTTGTACTATTTGTATTATATTAAATAACATAACATGCAATAAGTAAGTCATAAATTAAATGGTAAACTATTTTAGTTCAAAGAAATATTTTTTTCCTGTGAGTATCCCTCAAAACGTGCAACTGACTTATAGAATTTAAATTTCAGAAGTCATTATACCATTTATTATTGTATGATAATATTGTGTTCGTTGTCATGGGATATGAATGGAGAAATTACTTCTGGGCTGGGAAAATGTCATGAAAGGTCAGCTTATTGTCATCTTTGTTCTGAGAAAAGAACAGGTTAAATCAGTCCACACTAACCTTGTAGAGAATCTCTAACTCTGACATGATCTGCTTCTGCAACTCCACTGTGATGTCCAAAGGAATAACCTGAAATCACATTTTCACAGTATTTGTTAGTCAAAGCTCTGATTAGTCTTGAGTGCACAAGGTTTGATGAGGTCAGGTCAACACATGAAATGTCAGAACAGGTAAGTTCCATAAGGGTTTGGGGTCAGATGGAGAGTTGTTGTCCGGTTCCACATATGCAATGATGATCCAGACTTCTCCATGAATGGTTATCCAGGATTAGATGAGGCATGTCCTCCGCTTGAATGAATGCTCCAATCAGAAGCCAGCGTTCTGGTCATGTGACCGGTCACATAATACACTATAGTTCACCGCTCCGCGCTATTATTGACCGCTGCATAAACAAGGTCCCCAAAGTGCAAACAGCTGTGTTCATATCAATCCGCGCTGCGCTTCTGCGTTTAGTTCCAGCACGCCGTTAGCGGGTCCATTTGGTTAGCTACGTAGCCTATTTGGTTGTTTACATGCCGTTGTCGTTACCCTCTCAAGGACCACCGACCGGTGGTCCTCGGACGTTGAAAACCACTGACGTAAGCCCGCGGTGCGCTTCCGCATTTAGTTCCAGCACGCCGTTAGTGGGTCCATTTGGTTAGCAGCTACGTATTTGGTTGTTTACATGCCGTTGCCGTCACCCTCTCAGGGACCACTCGTGGTCCTCGGGCGTTGAAAACCACTGACGTAAGCCATGTAATAAGCGGGATAACACCCTTCGAGGCGGTGATTGTTTCCTAACTAACTGACCTCGGCTGCGCCTCGGTCAGTTAATAGGAAACAATCACCGCCTCGTCGGGTGTTATCCCTTATTAGATGAGGCAAGTCCTCCGCTTAAAGGTTGTATGAATTTATAAACGGGCACTGCCACAGAGGCTCCAATGGGCCCCGCTCTAGTTAGTTTCAGTTAGAATGGTCCAACGTACTGTACCGCGATCATTCAGCAATGTCATGCACCCCTCCTATATTCAATCGCAGAGTGTCTATTTGAACAAGGTTTCTCAGATCCAAATAATTCAAACTTTTATTGGTTAATTGGTCTACTCGCTACTATTTGGCTATTTGATTGGTTTAGGCAACGTTGCAATACAATGACGCTCCGGGCTGTACACGCAGAACCTACAGACCAATTATCCGAAGACTCATAAAAGTGTTTCTTTGGGAACGTGTGTATGTGCGTGCATCAGTGTGACACATTCTGGGCTTTTTTCACAATAAAAAACGATTCAGCGGCACCTGGCGCACAGAACACCAGTTAGTCCGCCCTTGAGTAAGCAGGTCATTCGATATCTTTCAGTGTACCATGCCCATCGGTCTGTCATTCAAAGTCTGATTCAATGAATGGGTTCTCCAGTGTGGGCTGCTCATCATTATGGTAGTAAGCTTGTAATAAGTCTGTCTGATTCAACTGGTGCTCTTTAATAAGTTTTCCCACTTGCATGCGCATCATGTTAGCAGGCTGAATGATTGACACATGCCATATACTGTGTATAGACACATGTAGGAGAGATATACATGCAGGTCTGGCACCTGCATGTATATCTATATATGCACCATCCCAAACCATGAGAGCTGGCAGAGTTGGAAAGCTTTACATGAACACTAGCATACGATTTTCCTGACTTGGGAGAGAATGGAGAACTTAGCCAAGAGAATAATGTAGATATTATTTTTTATGTTGAGATATTTATATATTTTTCATATTAAGAAAAGCAATTATAGTACCCTGAGAAGATTTTTATTTTTTGGTATGCAGTGGTATGTACGCTGTGCTGTTTTTTTTTTTTTTTTTTTTTTTTAAGAGAAAAAAAAAAAACTGGCAAGCTGAAAATGTTTTTTCCCCCTCTCTCTCTCTCTTTTACCATTTCTTTTACCCTTCAAAGAGTATTTTAAGCATGAAAATAAATGGATGCCAAGATGAAAAAATACAGCTCTTTGAAGGGTAAAAAGAAAAAAGAATCTTTCAGCTTGCCAATGGAAAGGGGAAGACATCTGATTTGGCAAAGCCAATGTGTTTCAGGCATTTATAAATAAAGAAAAAAGTGAAAAAAGAAAGGAAAAAAACAAAACAAACAAAATAACACAGGGAACATGGAAATGTGTACCAAAAATCTTCTCAAGGTACTATATTTCATTTTATTAATATAGAAATTATATGAATATAAAAATAACATTTACATTATTCTAAGCCCTACATTTCACTCCCAATTCAGGGAAATATACTAGTGGTCACGGAATGCTTTTGTCATAGATGGAGGATTCCAGATGCCACCTCTGCATGTAGATCTCTCCTACATTTTGAACATACAGTATTTCTGATATATTTCTGACATGTTCTGGTGCATAGAGACAGCTACAATGAGGAAAAGTAAAATTAGGAAATGCGTTTCCATTCATGGGAATCTTGTCAGACAGTGCAAGATAGAAGGAATAAAAGATGGCAAAAGATGGTTAAGTCATTAACGTGAATTTGCTCACGAATTGTCACAAAAGAATGGAATTCTTGTTGCAGACAAGATGTCATGAAAAAGTTGAGGGTTTAGTTAGTGTGCAATAAAAAAGGCAGATACAATGGCCTTCTTCTTACCTTGACTGCTAAAACTCGCTTACCAAGAAGATGGTATGCTCTGTAAAGAGAAAAAAAAACAGACAAATTATAGAAGGACCTTCAATAATTGTATTCAAATAAATAAAAAAAGTGTCCAAGGGGAAGAAAGTGTATTCAACAGATGGGTAATGAATGAACAAAAATGATGCCAGTTGCCTGGTGAGGCAAGTTTGAGAGCAGTCGAGTTCCAACAAGCACGACAAAAACGCTGTTATAATTTCTGCCAAAGGTCAAAGGTCAAAACTGCCTCAGAGTCAACCCGATGACCAGTTTGCTCCCAGACAGGGTTTAGAGTTGCAGGTAAAGCAGCAGCCACAGCAACGGGCCCCATGATGATTTAATTATGAAACTCCTTAATGCCAAACAATGGCTTTAGTTACAGCCCGCACAGGTTCGTTTACGGCACCGATGACAATACGTCAGGACGTCTCAACATTCAATCCTCAAGGACGAAGACTGTGCAACAGCTGTCGCTTGATAGTGGCGGAGGGACGAGCATGTTACGCAAGATGGTTTTGCTTGCGAGTGGGTCGGGTCGGGTAAATGGGATACCTGGCTGGCATCTCACCTGTCAGTGGGTCCGCGAGAGCGAATGTTCATGCAGGTGCAGGGTGTGATTAATGTGTCTTAGATTGGAGTATCGCGTTGCTCCTCGTCCAGACACCTCTAAACTGGCCTGTGCCTTTAATTAATGCCACCTCTTAGTGTCATGTCTGGTAACGACTCACAGAACACACACTTGCTCCTGATTGCGGCTGCTGTGTAATGATGCACCAGTGCATTGGAATACACTGTACAGTAGTCGTTCTAGATTATTTCTTTCGGGCTAATGGTCACACTGCACAGCATTTGGGAATTTCAAGCAACGGGATGCATTATTTTGTGAATTTCTATTAGATTTGTCGAGGATACATCCTTATCTACAACGTATAAGTCTGCTATATTGTACATCGAGTCGAGTTGATACATTATGTAAAAAGTTATGAAAATATCTTTATCTTTTTTGAACGCACGCACACATGCGCGCACACGCATGTACAGTCTTCCAGTCACTCTCCCTTTATGTCTCACTCTCCCTTTAAGCCATAATCAATGTCAGTTAAGCATGACTGCTGCCTGTTAATTAAGATGAGACAAAGATGTTAATTGATGTTAAAAGAGTGCAGAGGTATACAGAAATATAAACTGACTGGTTAAATACTGATTGAGCAGGTTCAGACTGGCACAAATAATACAACTCGGGACAACGGGAAAAAAAATCTAGTTCACAACACCAGAGGGTAATTCTGGGTAATTCTGCTAAACTGTATGGGAAAACGGGTCCACTTATATTATATAATTTTCGTTCTCCTAAAAATACATAGACCTATTACCTTTGTGTTCAGTGGAGCTCAACATAACATGCTGGGCAGTTGGAAACATAAAAGGACTTAAATACTGGTTAGATTCTCTCAACAGGGCTTTGAGATATGGGGTGACTGTTGCTTTGTCCAAGCTTTACCTCGAGACCGTCCTTGACCACCTCAGGGCTGAGCATTCCTGTATGAATTACAGTGACAGGCTTGTGACGGCGGGAGAAAGAGGGACAAGGTTACATAGCTATTCCCCCCCACTTCCCCCTTATCTGACCCCAGTAAACGTGCCCCATTGCCTGGATCTTATTTACACTCTAGGCCTCGCTGTAATAAAAGCTCCATCATGCAGTATTCATAGGGCCTCTCTCTATGACTCTGAAGTTGGGACTGGAGGGTTGCAGAGCCTGGCCTCTTCGGTCAGGGCTGAAGGGGTGTAGGTTTACAGTGCCACGGAGGCAGCCGGGTGGCTTTCGCTCTCCCTCACACTCTCACCTGAGACGGTCGTCCCAGACCTCCAAACTGCCAGGCGCAGATATGCATGCATTCCATACAGATGCGGGTGTTTACACTAGGCCTGACCCCTTTATAGTTGACTAAGAATCAACTAAAAATGTCAATAGTCGACTATTGGTCGACTAAGCCTTTTTGCAGTGGCAAAAAAATATTATTATGACTAAAATAGCATTCCTGTGGTGCTCAGGATGTCACCCTAGCCTAGACGTAATTTGGCTCTTGGGGAAATATCATTGACTAACCCTAACTAACTAAATAACTAATTCTCCAACAGAGAATACTTCCATTTGAAGCTATTCGAAATACTGCATAAAACTAAAACAGACTATTGTCCAAGTCAAGAGATTGGTAGTCGGCTAAGACTCTTTCCGCTCAACTATCCAAGGTCGGCCCTAGTTTACACACAGCCCAGTTAAAGAGTACATTCGAGTTGTATACTGCAAAATCATAACATATCTCTCAGGACGAATTACAATAAACTGCACCATGACATGAAGAGCAGGTTGAGACCATTCCACCCTTAAGAGAAGAAACCTCCAGCAGAACCTGGATTGTTGGTGTGCAGCCAAACTGCAGGGATGAGAACAGGCCGGTCTCCTACTGTCACCATAGTAAACAATAGTAAGTTAATTTGATCAAAGAAGAATGTATAATAATAAAACATTAATTGAGGTAGCATAATTCAAGTTTTAAATCACCGCTCATCAGAGAAGAGGGCAAAAGGGTACTGTAAAAGCCACAGATGGAGCAGCACAGGCTGGGGCAGGGGTCTGTACGAGTAAAAGACTTTATATACACACAATGTGGGCGATTGGCACCTAAATAACTTGCACATTTTTAAGTATTCCACATACACGCAGAGCTCATTAACCAATTATACAACTAAAGTGTTTAGGCTTTGCAGTATACAGCAAAATCAATGAGGTGGGGCGGGGAAAAAAAAATCAATGGAGAAAATGGCCCGAGATACGGAAAGGAAAAAAGCCATGGGTGTTTAAGTGGATGTCGCTGTATAGCCACTGCCATGTAAATGGGTTTGTTCTAATTGCACTGCAGGATCCATCAGGCACCAAATAGCCTCTGTGTCCTTGTTACTGCATTTATAAGCCATGGAGTCAGTCAGATTGGTGGACAGGATGGACCGCAGAGAGTGTGTAATAAAAAAACAAAGGCTGACATTGATAGATGGCCAGGTCAGCATATGGCTATGGAGAGCTGAGGTGTTGGTAACATCCAATTGAGTCTAAATGGCTCTAGGTCATAAATGGGCTAAGAGGTTAAAAGGTGTGGAGCCTTCAATGGTGCTATTCGCACTGGCTAAGCCTCATATAAGCTGGACCAACAGGGAGAAGCGGTTTTGATAGAGGGGGTTACGTTCACTTCACATTAGGCAATAGTGAGGGATTTCACTGCCGTCTGTTAAATGAGAGTGATAGCAAACCATTGTGTCCTTCCAATTGCAGTATTTGTATTTAAGTGAGAAGAGAAGTGTGTGTGTGTGTGTGTGTGTGTGTGTGTGTGTGTGTGTGTGTGTGTGTGTGTGTGTGTGTGTGTGTGTGTGTGTGTGTGTGTGTGTGTGCATGAACAATTTCCTATGCATTTGTGTGCATATGTGTGTCATTGGGTTATCAACTCTTCATACTCTGACACATAATAACACTGGAACAGGACAGAAAGCCCAACAGAGGAGCTGACTGAATTACTTTTTTTTTTAAGAAAGCAATTTAAGAGTAATACCCAAGGTGCCTTGCTGAGTTGGGAACGAAGGGAGTAAAAATCCTCTGTGCATGTTTGATGGTCAAAGTGCCTTGTGTTTTACATTAACCAAAAACTATTTAGACTAGAGGTGATGTAGGACGCAGGGAAATATATTGCCGGGAGGCTAGCAATCGACATGTCCCCATTTTCGACATGTCTGTTTTCATACATATGCAGTATAGCTACACAAACACATGGCCTATAAGCCAAACGCCCTGCGGGGAATGACTTACAAGAACAAGTTGCACATCACCGAAGTCCAATTATTTGTGCGCAGAAGTAATGTTTACCACATATCAATGCATATTATGAGGAGCAGATCCTCCGTAATTTAAACATGGATCACAAGTACTGTATATACTTTAATTTGAGTGAAAGTAAGGCTATATTGCACCAAACAGACAGGATAAACTCCTGACGGTACAAACCTAAACCAGCTTCTCCTCCAATAGTAATAACAATATGAATACGAGTCAATGTATATTATTAGTGATGACAACATAACTCACAATCAAAAAGCATACTTAAATGTGAAAGACCAGCTGGTGTTCTAGGAGGTGACTACAGTACAACTCCAAATTGTTCCAAATTGTCTTCTCAGGCCTCAATTTGGACAGGTTTACTGTCATTATCTGCACCAGGTCCAGAGGTGATTCTGTCTATTATTCTGTTTCTAATCTAATAAACCCCTGGTCCGATCAGCAGTAAACTTTTCGTCCATGGTGCCAAGAGGCCAGGAAAATATTTCCACTCCAAATCATTCAAATTGACCTCATTTGCTCAGCGATACCAACCTGCTTATGTTTTGCAGAGAGACAGACATACAAAAAGGTTTGGTTTTGCCATAAAACTGAGAAACTGACCAGTAATGTGCTGCACCCATGCCTCTTCCCATGATGCATGTTACTGTACATACTGGTTAGGGGTGAAAAAGGTGAGAAACATGCGTGAACAGGGAAAAGACAGGCCCACTAGAGGGGTCTGGAGGTTTGTCCTCTATGGGTATTATTTAGTAGGCATTGTATTCACAAGTGTATACAATGTCCAGCTGGATGGAAATAGTTGCCAGCCGGGGACTGGGACCCTGGGGGTGCTTCAGGGTGGGTGGATGGACCAGGGCCCTTAAATGGTTTATTACACACTTTGGGGATGGATTATAGAGACCACAAACCTTTAAACGTATATGCTGATCATAAAAAAAAAAAAATATATATATATATATATATATATATATATATATATATATATATATATATATATATATATTAAGGGTGGGACTTTAGCGCGTTAATTGAGACTAATTAATTACAGAAAATATAACGCGTTATAAAAAATAACGCATTTATTCGCACCTTTTCTTTATCCACCATTGGAACGGAACGTTTGTCACTGATGGCCCATTCACACCATTGAAGTGGAACGTTTCTCACTGTATCACCGTTTCACACCTACCCAATATGCTAACGCACATGGAAGCGGCAGTCCACCCGGAGTCACGACATTGAGGAGTCAGAAACTGAGCGCTTGAGCGCTGTTCAAATGGCCTGAATAGGGACAAACTGCAGTTGAAGTCAATGTAGAAGAATCGCCATTGGTCTACTAGCTCTATGAGGTAAACGTAACTCAGTCTATACTCTAAAGCTCCGTCCGCCTCCTCGCCCTCTTCCCCCGCAGCAAAAACAAAACAAAACAACTCGCAACATGAACAACAAACCAGATGAGCAAGCATTACTCGGCCCCGTTGATGGCAAATTTAGATTTAAGCAAAGAACGGATGGAAGCGTGGACAAAAAGGCAGTTTATGCAACAAAGAATTTGCATACCATCGCAGCAGCTCGAGCCTCAAATCACATCCAACATGTTGGAGCTAGTGTATTTACTGTCCCCGTTTCGTAGAAATCTATGTAGAAGAGCCACCATTGGACTGACCCCGTGAAGAGAAGGGAACTTGGGTAAGTCTTTCTGCATTCTGGCTAGTACCAGAGCGACGTTGAGGTGTCCGACATTCAATGGCTTGAATAGGGACAAACTGGAGTTGGCGACCGGCGCTCATCAGTGCAGCTGGAGTCGAGTTCATATTGGCTGTAGACGTGTGTGTGTGTGTGTGTGTGTGTGTGTGTGTGTGTGTGTGTGTGCTCAGATGATCAACTGACGTGGGCTTTGGGAAAACAAATCCTCCGTGAACGGTTTGATCATAGTAGCCTAGTTCAGAGTAGTTCACTTCACTGTGTTTATCTGACGCTAAATTGCATGATAATAATGACTGCTAAATGTACGCAAATGTATGCTCCAGAACAATCAGCGCTGTGTGTGTGGCTGGCACTGCCTTTCTTACCAGCTAGTCTTCCAAGTACCAGTATTTTATTTATTTTGCCCCAGAGTCAATTATTGTACTGGACTGACTGAGAAATGCTAACGTTTGTACTTGAATTTGGTAAATAAGAAGAAAAAAAGAAAATAGGAAAGCTTTGGAATTGGGGAATCTTTTTGAATCGAGAATTTTAAAAAATCTAGAAATCTAGTTTTTGGATCGAATCGTGACCCAGAAAATTGATACTGAATTGTATCGTGGGACACCCACAGATTCACAGGCCTAGTATTCAGTTCATTGCTTCACTCATTCAGTTCATTGCTTCACTCATAATATCAAATTCAGTTCAAAAATGTGCTTTCTCACTTTTCTCAGGTAAATAATAATATGCGATTAAAATTAGATTAATTGAGATTAATTAATTATTGAGCCTCTAATTAATTAGATCAAAAATTTTAATCGAGTCCCACCCCTAATATATATATATATATATATATATATATATATATATATATATATATATATATATATATATATATATATATATATATATATATATATATATATATATACATACATACACACACACACACACACACACACACACACTGTATAAAATGTTATTATACGAACAAACACACATACACGAGATACCTCTGTGTGCACCGGTGCCTTTCCAAAATCCAAATACACACTAAATCAGGCAAATAATACTGCCTTTTGCCTCCATAACAAAAAATTCTCATTTGTGCAAATGAACAAAAACAATGATTTGTTCCAAGTTTGTCAGGCCTTGGCCTACCATACAAAAGCATTTTTATGTCTGACAATCTTGCCAACAAGTACAAGACTAAAAGTATCTAGTAAAGATTCTGTTTACAAAACTACAAACTCTAATGTAGTTATCCTCTTGAATAGAATTTCCCGTCATAGTTAGAGCTAGTTTGTCTTTTTCTCTCAGACAGTGGCGATGCGATAAGCTAGATCTGTATAGCTGGTAAAAATTATTTAGTTATTTAGTGTGTGACTAAATAATAATTACACTGGAGGAAAGGTTTTCAACCGACAGCAACAATATACTGTACTGTTTGGTTCTATATATTTTACAGTATAATACATAACACTGCACAACTGGGTATGACAAAAGAAAGAAAAACACATTTCAGCAAGTTTTCTAACCCTCTTCTCCCAACCATAAAAAATTCAAAGCCAAAGCGTGTATGGATTTTCTGCTGAGCTCAATTGAGTGAGAAGTTGTTGGTCTTGCAATATTGGCCTTCCCCAGTGCAGTGGAACAATTTCTAGTGCCTATCTGATCGGCAATCACTTTCTCCAACTAGTATGAGAGGTGGGCTGTTAATGAAACCACCTCATCGTGATGAAACAGTAAAAGGCTGTAAATGAAAAAGAAAGAAGAGGGGGCAAAACAGAAAAGGAATGCCCTTCCACAAGAATAAAAGTGGATTTGCTGGAGGGAGAATTTACTGGGGCTCCTGCAAAAGCAGGCAGACCGACATACCACTCTGTCAAGTCAAGGTTAGGACTGAGCAGTGATCAATACTTCAATCTCAATAAAACAGTTCAATAGTACTGAATTGATGGAGGGAGGACAACATTGGGTGGGGAATAGGGGGATAAAAAGCAGCAACCCAAATGCCACCCCTGTCATAACATTAGCAGGGTAGCAATACATCAGTCTAGCTAGAGATGAGGGAATCCGTCTTCTATCTATTGCAACAGGTAATGTGTGGTACTGTACGCCGATTAAGCCAATTGTTCTCATACCTTACGGCCCTAAATCGATATCACATATGTTGGCAACCTTCAGATCAGAATAAATAAATAAATAAAGGCCTGGAGACAAACTCGCCTGATGGATTGTCAACAAAACCACATGAGATGTATGGACCCATGGGGGCGAAGAGAACACTTGACTCTACCATGCCTACACAATGGAGCCATGCAAAAGGTGAAATACAAAACTGAAAAGTCAAACTGACAGTGCTTAGCCTTGCACTTCTGCTACCACTTCAACGCAACACGTTATACTCTTTTACTGCACTCATGGAGCATTGTTATAATTATGCCTTGGAAGGGCACTGTTTCTAGTAATAATAAAATCACTGCCTGGAAAATGTCCTGATCAGCACCACTTTAAACTGAATAAATGGGTAACAAGAACCAATGCCAATTTGGTACCAATTCCTAATAGGTCACAACTGAAATATCAATGTGCTCCTGGTCAAACGGCTTTGCTCAATTCATTCTAACAAAGTGTTTAACAAACATAGACTTTACTGGTGTGGAGCGCTCTCAGATGCCAAGAGCTGCTAAAGTAAAATTTTAAGACCCATTGCAGCAAGTTTCTATTTTCCGTCCAAGCAACAATCGACTCTCACTCCGTGTGTTAGCAGTAGCCAACACCGAATTACATTAGAAGACAAGATCATTGTCCATGTGTCTCTGTGTTTGTATAATAATGTAATAATTTCTTTTATTATTTTATTATTATTATTAAAGTAACTACTTTACTTTTTATTACATTATATAATGTTGGTACTAACTCGCCCATTGAGAACACAGTAAACTATTCCCATTCAGGACTGTAATGGCAGTACTGAATGGGAAAATATAATATAAAATATATTATATATAAAATATAATATAAGAATTACTTTAAAGTTACTGCAAAAAGGTAGTCCCTTACGTAAGGGTGCTACTTATAACGGCATTAGTCCTAACACTGGTTACAATATAAGTTTATCATCTACATTCAATATGCCAGAGCGATATACGATGTAACTGGAGCCGGAGGGAAAATCAAGTTGCAATTTGTACTTGGTTAGCAAACCATTGTGTATTTTGTTGCTGTAATAGAGGTAATATACAGTATATTAGTCACATAACCACAATAACATCAAAGTGGTGCGTCTAAATATAGGGATGGAATTGGTGTGCTTGTAATTTGCCAAGACAAATGTTATTTTGTTTAATTGATAGTAAATTATCTTTTCGGATTGACTTGAAAGTATTTCTTTCTCTGAGACCGAGAGGGCTGTAGTTACAAAACTTGGAAAGGAAGACTTTCGCATTTTGAGGCGTTTACATTCAGGATTTGATTTGTTAGGGCCTTACTGAGCAAAACCAGCGCTTTATGGAAACTTTCACTTGCCACTTACTTGTACACAGTTCCTCCGTTTCCATGACCGAGTTGCTCTTCGTAGTGGATGTCTTGGGCATTTATCTAAAGGAGCAACAAAGAGAGGAATGTAACAATGTGGCACATGCCTCTGGCTTGGTAGAAAAGACACTTGCCAAAGGTTGGGAGGAAATCAATGAAGGTTATGTTGAACTACACAGGTGTATGCATAATGAGTGGGTGAAAGGATGGGAGAGAGAGAGAGAGAGAGAGAGGGAGAGAGAGAGAGAGAGAGGGAGAGAGAGAGACAGAGAGAGAGAGAGGGAGAGGGAGAGGGAGAGAGAGAGACAGAGAGAGAGAGAGAGAGAGAGAGAGAGAGAGAGGGAGGGAGAGGGAGAGAGAGAGAAAGAGAGAGGGAGAGAGAGGGGGGGGGAGAAGAGCACAAAATGTTACTGGAGGCCATAAACAAGACAAGCGTCCAGGTCATTCCAAGTTCAGACACAGAGGGAGAGAGAGAAGCAGCGAGAGGGAAGATCAATACAACATTTGCTGTCCAATTTATAAAAGGACATTGTGCTTGGGATGAGGGGAGGTGAGTGATGTAGAGTTTAATGACGATTTGTTTGCTGTCGTTGTTCAATTCCACTTTGATAAAAGGTGTCAGAAGGGGGTAATATAACGTGGCCCCAGCTGACAGGAAGCCTCCTTATCTCCACCAGCCATTTCTCCACAATAGTCTATGCACTTGATCCATTCATTAATCAATCAAATGTATTAAAAAAAAACATTAAAACAATATTCACAGTGCATAGACAAAAAGTCTGTCCAATTGGGGGAAATACTCCAAATACCAGTGAGTTCATATGCAAGGACAGTTAATGGCATTAGTCTAGTCAAGGTCTTAAGGCTGTGGCATAGCATTGGTTGGTTGTGCAAAGTCCGGTGTTAGAAAAGTATTGTAGAAAACTCAATTTCAAACATCACATCACACCCATACTAGTGTAATAATTCTAAGCCCAGTGACACCAATTCAGAAGAATCCCTGCTTTGCAGCCTTATTCTTTTTTCACAGACTGGTCTCGTAAAAGTGCTTGGCCTTAGAGTTGCAAGGATAAGGCCATAAATACATGAAGGCTGAAAGAGCCAACTAATTTCCTTATTCCACTAAAGATTATTCTCTATGCTGGGTGTTGCAGAGGGTAAAGTACCTGCCCTTCATCGCAGCGTCTGGGGGGATTCAAATCTACTGTGGTACATTTGGATTGGCTGCATTTGGATTGGCCTGGATGAGGGTCTGCACAGACACCATTGCCACGTGTTTTCTATAGGTTTGAGGACACCCGTCTGCACACAGTGTGGGGTAGGGGTAGTAGTACAAAGGATGGTGACGGGATGATGACGGCTAGTTCAGTTGAACAGTGTTGGTTATTAGTGAACAACTACAGACATGAAGTGACAGAAGACAGTCACAGAACCAAATCATACCAACACTGTGGGTTGGTGTCTCACTCTAGAGTTGAATAATCTAAAAAAGGTACAAGAAATGTTTACCAATATGTCAAGACACATAAAAAATGTTCCTTAAAGATGTCCATAACTCCAGAGTGTACAATTTGAAGCAAACATTTGGTTTGCTAAATTAAGTTACAGAAATGCGGCAAAATAAATGAATAATAACCTTATCAAACATGTCCATCACAAGCTAGCATGGCCATGGTACCGCAGCCAGGGCTGGCACAAGCCAATTTTGTGCAAAATAAATTCTAACCAACAAAGAAAGAATTCTGTTTTGTTTATATTTAATGACATTATGGTTTTGGCATTTTGGTATTCAACAAAGTGTTATTTTTTCGGTGCAAGTCTCTCAAACCATCATGCCATCACAGCAGAATCCGTGGCACTGGTATAATGTTATTATATCTCCATGGAGGTCGAGCAGAAGTGAGCTCACTTGCCATAAAAAGGCAGCCAATCTGTGGCCTACAGGTTAGGTGAGAGGCATTTTGATGAGGTCTTGCTCTAATAAAGAGACAGCTTTGTCAATGTATCACTAGCTCAGTCTCGTCACAGCCTTTCCCTGTGTCTGTACCTGTTGAGTGCATGCAAACTTGGATTAGTCATAGTCAATAGGCCAACAGATGGACAGATGCTTGTTGGTACTGGCTATATGAAATTATGTTAATGTGGTGTGATAAAAAATAAAATGTCTAGCGACCAAATGGAAGAGTCAGGCAGCAGTAGAGATAATCCCCATAATCCCTCCCCCACCCCTCACCCCTTCCTCCCAAATTCCAATTGATTTGTTAACATGGCTGGGGGAGGAGGAATAGAGGGAATGAGAGGAGACAGGTGTTGGAATAGAGGAGGGAGACAACAGTTCTATTAGTCCACCGTGTTACAGGAGAAACAAGAGGGGCTGCTAGTTTAATTGTCTCCTTGACACACTCACGCTAGTGTGTGCGTGCGTCCATGCGTGCAGCATTGGATGACCAAAGCCCTGCACACACAGGCTGCATACGGCACACGTCAAAACAGCCCCCTCCATTATTTCCAATGGACCTATCCCACACTGGCACTGTCAGACGAGCGTCCGCACATCACACAGCTCTCCGATATGTTGCCAATGTTCTATTTTCAGGAGTTGTCGTGTGGTGAAAGTGTTTTTATTTATTTATTTACTACAACTATACAAAGTTGGCAGCCGCGTGGCAGAGCGCTGTGTCCTGTTGGTGTTGTTGACAGGTGGCACTTGACGCGTGTACTGCCATGCAACGCATCCTGTGGGTTTAGTGCTGAAGGGATAAGGACCCAGGGACACCCTGCTATCAGCGCGCACCTCTACCGTGACCCACACAAGAACACGACAAACAGCACCCTGAGAATAACTCACCTGCCCATTTGTCAAGATCTTCTTCAATTCTGCGGATGACTTCTTGAGGCTAGAAAAGAATTCAATTGACATTGTGTTACATGTGAAATGTACCTGATGTGTAATCCCAGACATTGCGACATTGTCCCCCTGGCACTCACCTGTTGTTGGCCATGGGGTCTGGAGTGGGATGGACGCAATCATTGCCTGGGTTTGGCCTGGTGTTCACCTGAGGACATGCGCACACGCACACTTAGTGGCCAAGGCCAAAAGACAGACAGACATACAGCCAAGACTCTACTAATGAACATGAACACAACACAACCTCTCAGCTCCGCCTGGAGGTTAATTGGCTTTTTAGAGGGAGGAAGGGAAGGAGAGAGGAAATGAGAGAAAGACAGAGACAGAGAGAGAGAAGGCAGAAAGGGAGGTACACTGCAAAAAGAATATACGAAAGAATGGGACCTTAAGAGTGTAGACCAAATAATTATGTGGGTGAGAGAAAAGGAGAAACAGAAAGATTGCCTTCTCTGAATGAATGTCAGAGAAGGATAGTCAACCCACAAAAACAATACCTCCTTGAGAGCATTGTATATTCTAGACAACCCAGATATTGAACAAAGGAGACACATGGTGGCCACTGTAAGGAAGGCTTTCCAAAAATAACTTCTTTAATTGAGGTCAAAGGGCCAGGGTGATGTGTCTACTAAGGCACGGGGATCCTGTCTTTAATTAGTGCCCAGAAAGACCTCATTTAAAAATGGATTGCGAGGAACTCCCTTCAGCCAATCACTTTTATATTAAAACAGAAGAAGTGTAGGGGGAAGATTGGCAAAGGTCTCAGAAAAAAAAAAACCTCGTCCTCACAAAACAGTCCTCTGACCTTAAAAAAAGAAAAGGAGGAGAGAGCCATCGCCAAAGCCCCTCGGAGGACACATTAAATAAAGTGGTTTCGGTATTTGGGGAGTGGGGTGGGGGTGGAGGGGGGACATTTTATTATTGAAACAGAGACGTAATATGGATCATCTGGAGAGACAGCAAGGTGTCAAGCCACTTAACCCATTGTAATTAGCAGTGGGTTTCAACAGTAACACATGCCCAACATAAAGTGGGAGGGTCTGGGGACAAGCCACTCCTGAATAGGGGCCCCAGCTCGTAATGATGATTTCACGGCCGACTGACAATGCTTCATCTGCTGCTGCTTGACTTAGTTTGATAAAAAAACCAACCCGAGATTCTCTTCCTTTATAACAGACGTGTGGACGGATCACAATGCTTTGGGGGGTAGGAGTTAGAGCATAACACTGTGCTCTTAAATGACTACCTAGCATAACCAAATGAACTGAGAAAGAGAGAGAGAGAATTTCTAAAACCATGGACAGCCATCTACATACATAAATATAGACGAGGGGAGCGGAAAAAAATGTGTGAAAGAAAGAGACAGCCTTGACTTCAATTGACATTTCAATAAGTGGAGCACAGCATTACCAATCCAATTGCCACAACTTTTTCCTCTCTCCCCCCACCCTCTCTCCTCCTCTCTCTCTCACTCTCTCTCTCTCTGTGTAAGGCTGAAACAATTATTGAGATACGTACCTTCAGGCCATGTATGTTCCGGATCCCTGGAGTCTTGCCGGCTGAAACAGTAATTGACTAGATTGTAGAACACATCACTGGGCCATTTACAAATGTGCAGAAAACGAATCAGTTCTTAAAAAAAAGAAGGGGAAAAAAAGAAAGAAAAAAAGAAATGAAATGAGGGTGACTCTGAAATTAGCTGTAGAGGAGAGAGTGATTTAGATGTAGGACTCTGGAGACCAAGGAGGGGGTGGTTGGGTTGGTGGGGATGGCAGAGGCAGATGGAGAGAAAGAGTGAGGGGGAGATAAAGGATAGCGCTTTGCTTTACGCAAACATCAGCCATTTGATTCTTTCTTTCTAATGCAAAGAAAGAAATAAGAAATGCCTCAGATGAACTTGATCCGACCCAAAGCTGGACCAATAGGCAGAGCCAATAACTTCCAAAAGTCCTTTAGAAAGTAGAGAGTTCAGCAGTGTTTTCCAGCAGTTTGGGCAGCAATGGGTGTGGGAGCTTTTTCCTTGGTCATGTAAAGTTTGACGCTGCAGTTTCTGAGATTATCTATAGAAAGTTACACAACTCAGACCCACACACAGGGATGGAAACATTCATTTCCACCTCCAAGATTATCGGACATTATAGGACGGGTCACAAACAGTGTTGTCAAGTAACTAAAGTAATACTATTACTTTCAGTAATATTAATACTTTTTTTTCCAGTATCTAGCAATGTAATATTATTTCCCTTTTTGAGTAATATATATTACATTACTTTTTTCAAAAAATAATATATTACTGTGCTGTACTGTTTGTCTGTTTATTCATAAAGGTAGCCTGGCTAGGGGTCAATTTGCTCTGCAGGCTGTTGATCCGGTCAACACAGGCCATTCGCAGGATGGACCATAAGTGCCCGGAAACGGGCACATTTTGTGAATATATAAATAATTATGTAGTTTTTAAAAATTAAGAAAATAGCAGATCTGCAAGCCGTATGGCTGAAGTCACAAACCACACTCAATAATACGTCTGCCTTTTACATGCATGGTGTTAAAACACACACATACATACAGTATGAACACACACACTCCCACACATAGACACAAATATATTTCCATACCTCGTGGAAATATGGTGAGAGGCTCTGGCAGTAGTCCATTCATGCGCTGTTCATTTACGGTATTGCAGTACTAAAGGTAAAAAAAAAATAGAAAAGAGTGTAAAATCTAAAAAAACAACAACATTTGAGGTTGAGAGTGTATTGAATCATTGAAGAACAAACAAAAAAAAACTTTGGGAATTGATGACCTTGTAAAGCACATCGTTCACATCACTAAAATGAATTGGTTTCTTTAAATAATGTCAGACATTGTTCCCCTCCAAAAAGGACACATGCTGTGTTGAAATCTGTTGCCTGTGAGGACCAGAGCCCCGAGGGTCTGTTCTGGACCACTGTAGCATTAACCCTTTCTGCTCCAGGTCAACAGCTCACCAAACACTCCTACCCTATAGGAATAACACAAACATACACACTGGGCAACATACCCCATTGATGTTACATTAAACTAAAAACCTCTGTTAAATGGTGTGTGTGTGTGTGTGTGTGTGTGTGTGTGTGTGTGTGTGTGTGTGTGTGTGTGTGTGTGTGTGTGTGTGTGTGTGTGTGTGTGTGGCTTTTTTTTTTTTCTTTTTTACGGGCTGGTGACATTTGTAAATTAACATAGAGGCCTTAACCCTGACAATGACTCCCACTTCCAACTACAGACAGATGGATAGTGCATGGGGAGGGAAAACGTGTGCAAGCTTAATTATCAGTGCAGTATTAGATGAAGATACAGATAATTTTGTGACATTTAATATGAACACAGTATATGTAAATATAGAATTGCTGAATGGGGTGGGTTGGGGGGGGGGGGATGGGGCCAGCTTGGATTGGAATGGATCAGAATGGCTACCCAAGTGGCACAGCTGTTATTAAAAGGCCTATTTATCACTGTCAGGTCCTTCCTCGCTCCTAGCCCTCTGCTTTTACCCTCCAGCATTCTCACTACAGCCACATATGAACAATAGGTCTCATACCCGTGTGTGTGTGTGTGTGTGTGTGTGTGTGTGTGTGTGTGTGTGTGTGTGTGTGTGTGTGTGTGTGTGTGTGTGTGTAACCGGGTATGGGCTTGATGGGTGGGGGGTGGAAGGAGGGGCATTCACATACCTTTAATTTTCCGCTCAGCTAGCTTATTGATTAAGGCTACAATTACCACCTAATCTGTAGTTGTTGTATTAAAGGACATTATCCTTTGTTGGCCAATAACTAAACAGCGTCCGAACCCAAATACCATCACTCAGCCTTAAGGGACAAGTGTAAGAGGGGAGGAAAAGAGAAAAGGCGAGTTGGTCTCATCATCATCATTAGCACACTATGGGCAAACGGGACCAATGGTAGCTCTCTAGACCCTCTTGAGTACCAGAGATAGTACAAGACTGGCAGTCGATCAGTCCGTTGGAAGTTGGCTTTCGACGCTACGCTACAACTTGCAACCCAACGCAAAGGTGCAGCCACCAGTGTTGCCAACTTGGCACATTTGACGCTATATTTAGCTTTTTTTCAGACCCCTCTAGCACCAAAATTAGAGAAAAATGTAGTGCTTTTTTGCTGGTGAGTTGGGGCAAAATTGGTTGACAAGCGCCAGAGATAAAACCCTCGTTTTTCACCATTTTTCCTCCTATGGTAGAGTCCTCCTTCCATCTTAGAAAGGATGATTGGTAACCAAATGGACCCTTATAGATCTGTAACTCTTGAGATTGTTAAATGAAACCAAATGGACCATTACGGGTCCATTTGGCTCCATTTTATGCTCTCAAGAGTTAAATTATATTTAAACATATGAATTACCTATTTTTCAAGAGTGTACACATTTTGGAAATGCAGAAGAATTGCTATTTTGACCAACATTTTATTTCTCCTAAATTAGCCCGAGAACCTAAAACTCCACATCAAATTGTGGTCCGTGGCTAAAATGCAGAAGAAATAGTGGGGCCTGGTATGAAAATGGTTGAAAACCACTGCTCTAGCACATTCTAGTGCATTTTGGAATTGCCACTAGTGCATTTTGGATT
Source organism: Benthosema pterotum (assembly GCA_039105355.1). Lineage (NCBI taxonomy): Eukaryota > Metazoa > Chordata > Actinopteri > Myctophiformes > Myctophidae > Benthosema > Benthosema pterotum. The sequence continues at coordinate 22,278,349 of CM076966.1, read as the reverse complement.
TTGGCAGACACCCCCCCATTCAACAGCAGATTTCCACTAATAGACACTTAGGGCTGCATTTTCGTCACACGCTAAAGCCCTTATCCCAAACCCCTTATCCCTTTTTTACCATTTTGCTAAAAAAAAATGGAATAGGTCAACATGCCCATCTATTGACACGTTGTGAGCTTGTAGACTGGCCATTTTAACTATTGAAAAATGTTTTTTAAACAGTTTAAAAAGGCAAAGAAGTTAAGGGATAAGGGGTTTAGCGGTGATGAGAGTCGTGTTAAAAGCTGCTGAATTACTCTGCTGCTACGCCAACTCCAGGGGGAGCCAAGTGGGTAGCAAATGAGGTCACGTAGTTCAGGCGTTCCAAATTTGTTTTAATGCAAAATGTCAATTTGGTATCCCCTGGGACCCAAAGTATATATTTTTATGTTTTTGTTTTATTATTATTATTTCAGAACAGTATCTCATATATACAAACTGTACAATGGTACAGTATACGAGTGAAATAAAGATGTGTGGAAGACTCACAATACTAATAGTCAGCCCAATAAAAGCTGCGTGCTGACAGGAATTACAAAATATAGATGTTATCTTTGAGAATTAGTTTCATTCCGCACGGTGGTTATAATAGTACTTATCAATGACGCTTACCGATGCATTATATTGTGCACAAAAGCACAAAGAAAGAGAAAGTTAGTTACCACAAGAGAGCTTAATGCTTGCCCTGTTTTTCACCCAATATGCTAGTTGCTCTTAATTCCTATTATTTTCACATAATGGCTGTCCACTCACCTGGAATTAACGACACCAAGGCAAAAAACCTGCTGCGGTCTCAGTGGAGGCCAAAAGGCAACCACAGCAAACCCAGCAAAGTCCTTTGAATACCAATGCAAATGACTGCTGTGATGCATAACCCTTGCATACCACACTTAATGCAGGCGGCCAGTGTAAATTATATTTCAGTGGACACGGTATTTTTTTGTTGATCAGCTGATTTTAGTACACAAGATGGTCCCTGGAGGGGCAGAAAAGCATTATGGGACTCCTGGATTTGTTTGGCAAAAGAATCAGTGTACAAATGACATTCTAAATGTGTGGACGAAGCACTGCATTCTTGTGGATACTAAAACATATTACGTTTTGACTGTGCATATAATTTATTTCTGCATGCTAAACTAGTTTGCATTTCACATCAACATCATAAATGTGCAGGATCCCAAGCTTTGATGTTTGTGCGTTTTGTTGAGTTTCACAGGAGCAGGGTTGCCTGAATTAACTACAAAGCTGAACAGAGCATTGCTTCAACAGAATAAAATCTGAGATGAAGAGTTTACAAATGTAAGCAAATTGATCCTTTTGTCTATATGTATTCGGAGCAAAGGGACTTGTCTGTCTTTATTCAGACGAACAAGCATGTAATCAAGATAAGCTTTGAGCAGCTCTCGGTTTGCACTTGGAAATTCTGGAAGACAGACACGCAGAGTGCCTTATACAAATTGCATGGATGTGGCTAGCTGTCCTTTCTTTACACTACACAATGTTTTATACAAAAAAGGATATAAAAAACAATCTTCAACGGCCTGGATTAAAGAGATATTATGCCACAGACGTCAACATATTTTCCTCACCCCTGTCACTACAGATTATCATCCCAACAGATGCTAAGTTTCTCTGGGCTAGATGTGCCCGCCACCTTGCACTACTTAATGATTAAAAAGCATCAAGAAAAGAATGCATGATAAAGATGGACAAAAATAAAAGACAACAAGGGGAGCAAATTGAGCCTTTGGCTTTAGTGGCATCATTGTGAGCTGATGGGGGGTAAAAGACATCCACAGATGAAAGTAGATTTTGAACAATTCCACTGCCCAGGGGGGGCTGCTCTTTAATGAGGCAAAACTTTAAGTACTGAATAATAAATAATAAAAATTGACAGTTCATTTAGCTTTCACTGTACCTCGTAGAGAAACCCATTACAAGTCATTACTCTTAATGTCTGTGGCGTGAACAGTAAGTATAGAGGAATACGGAAAACAGAGCTCCCCGAGAGGGAGAGGTGGACGGGTGGACAGTGTGCGGAGGGACTAAAAAGTGATCCAGAAGCAAAAAGGCATCGAGCGGAGCATGTCCTAATTCATCCATGCATTTCCAAAGGTTAAGCCTACTGTAAGAGCATCAGAACTGCATAAAAGAACACACCAGAACATTGTCAATAGTTAGAAGCAGTGATCATAGACCAGGGGTGCCAAAAAGCTAGATCGTGATCTACCAGTAGATCACATGACAGTCCCCTAAAATGTATAGATCTGTAACTCTTGAGAGCTTATGGGTCAATTTGGTTTCATGTTACACTCTCAAGAGTTAAATTATATTTAAACATCTGAATTACATAATTTCAAGAGTCTACACAATTAGAAAATGGATAATAATTGTTATTTTGACCAGCGTTTTGCCAGTTCTCTTTCCCAATTTCCCAATTGTGGAAAAACGTGAAAGTTCTTAGTTTTTGGTGCAAGAGACTAAATTCCATATACAAGAGATTCTTCCATTTCTCACCCTCCATTTTTTCATTGTAAGTGCATTATTCTTAAAGACAATAACAGTAAGTAACACCATCAGCACTATTTCAAACTCAAACTTTCTAGGGGGCCTTGAAATGGATTTTTTTATGTGTGTAGATCTTGTTGAGCCGGTCATTTTGAAAGTAGCTCTCAAGTCAAAATAGTGTGGGCACCCCTGTCATACTTTTGCTCAGTCTGGAGGTGAGACTCTAGCTCAGTGCATCCTGGAGTATGCTCGCTGGTCTTTGCTACTGCCCTCATCATGCAAGCTGCATATCATTTCACAGTGGTCCCTTTAATGGACAGCTAGTGAATCCCACTGTAGCCTGGTTGTTAAATACATTACTAGTACTACATTATGTTCTACCTCATCTTAAAATATGAAATTATTCCAATTAATATGCATTATTAAACAAAATTTCAAAATACCATGCTTGTTCAATAATTAGTGGCTGGTGATTTGAAGGTATAGCGACATTATTTAACAGTAGTTATTTTAATGAAAACAGGACAAATTGGAACATCTGTCAAATTCAACACAATATCTTATTGTCTAATGGAAATGCAGAATATAGCTTGTAGATTGGTCATTTTAACTATTCTAAAAATGCTTCAAAATCGTATAAAAAGGGGGAAAAGTTAGAGAAGAGGGGTGTGGAATAGTAGGCTCGGATTGGTACATCAGAATTTTGGCTAAGGGAATTATAATTCATACTGAGGAGTGCAAAACCCAATCCTGTGGCATACACACTTTCGACTCTTAGGAAAATGAAAACCACAAAAGAAAGGGTTTCAAAAGAAATGTTTCATGTTAATGATTCACCGGGATCTTGGATGACTTAATTGTAGGCTTCAAATAATTTATATAAATATTTTTTTATAAATCTCTCTGACAAAAGCAATTGTAGATATTCCAATTACAAGGTACCATTAGTAAAGCTTGAGGGGGGACTATGAGAGACCTCTCCTACCTTCTGCCTCTGAGTGTGTTCTGTGATCTCGCAAGACGGGCACTGTTGCACGTCCAAAGTCTAGCAAGAACTTGCACGACATATATTTAATTGTCGATTATTCTTTCATTTTTTATATTTGAATATGGAATATTCGTTTGAAGAACTAGTGATTCCCCGTCAGAGATGCACCGTGCCTATTACAGTGTTGATGACTAGATCTAAGCTTTTTTGTGGCATGGTTGTAGTGGTATGGCTTTGTGGTAAGGGGTTTGGGATGACACAAACATGGGCATCGCTATTCCATACTTACAATAAACACAAGTTAGCACAGCAAACACAACACCATTTGTCATGTCATCCTACACTTTAAAAGCTCTGTTGGGAAAGACTACAACCTCCTTATGTTAATGCATCCTGCTGCAAACTCTATTACAGCAGTCCCTGCACTATTTCAATAGTTTTCTGTGATTAAAGCAACCAAAGTTGCTGGACTTGATTTCTTGGGGGTTTTCCCTTAACTGCCTCGCAAATTGCCAGGCAGACAGATATAAAGGGCATTCAGAGGAACAACTAACTACACGTGCTTGCTAATTTATCACTCCGACACATAGCAAGGACAAATCAACTCTTCTCACTGGCACAAAGCAAGAGAGCTAGCTAGCAGAAAATGGATAAAAAAGCAAGCAGTGGGCAAATGTGGCCAAGAACTTAACTGTCACAATCACAATTGAAGAGGAGCTGCACTGAATGTCTCTCAAAAAAGATGGGTTTGAGACATAGTTGAAGGCAACATTTCAACCAGTCAGCCAATGGCAAACATTCTCTATCCCCATTACACATTTTTTAAATTGACTTCAAAACAATCATTAATCTCACCCCGACATGCGAGGCAGGTTAAAACTAACCCATGGCAAGTGTTTAGTTTTAGAGATGTAAAGATGGAATTTGCACTCACATACGACAACATGGCTTTGAGTTCTTCATCGCTTCTTACAGTGATCCGATCCCCCACCTCATCTTCATCTAAAAGAAAATAGACAGAGCACATTATGGACTGCACCGGCCCAGTGGGCTTGTGGTTAGAGTGTCCGCCCCTGAGACTGGGAGGTCGGGTTCGAATCCCGGCCCGGTCATACCAAAAAAATGGGACCCAATGCCTCTCTGCTTGGCCCTCAGCATCGAGGGTTGGATTGGGGGTAAGTCGCTGCGACATACCGTATAGCGTCATGTCCAGGGGGTGTACTTGTACATCAAGCTGCCTCACGCTACAGAAACAGGAGATAGGCTCCTGACCTATATGGGCCTCAATGGCTCAGCTGGGCCTCATGACACCATGGCCTGGCAAGGTTACTTTTTTACTTACATTAAGGACTAATTAGTGTTGTATAGGAAACTGAATAACACAGGGAACATGGTAATAATCTGTCTAGTATGTGACAGCTAACACAGTAGAGCAACAGGCCTTTCTATTGTGACTATTGACTAATCAAAGATTAACAAACATTATTCTGCTGTAAGCATGCATTTGTTTTAATTCCTGATAGTCATATCTGTATGATAGACTGCAATACTTACATTCAAAAGCAGTGATAGTGGCTTCAGGCATGACATCTCTGATTGCACCCTGCAAGTGTTTAGAGTACATTATTTAGCAAACTGTTAAAACCATACGTTATAACAGGCTACAGCAGCTAGCCTGTTATATGTATGTTCAGTCATCCTACAAAGATTGGCTTGGGCAAGAATATGATGTAAATCAACCAACAATACATTTACAACAGTCCCCTTTGAGAAGATATTCCAGGGACCCCCATAGGGGAAGTACAGATGTTTACAGCTCTAGCAGTGATTCAACCCATTTAATTTCCCCCCAAGGACCCCCAGTTTGACGTGCTTTAGTCTATGGACCCCCCATGTAATGGCATCTGGTCCAGTAATGAGCCCTTCAAAACCCCACCCTTTGGGGCAGAGTTTAGTCACTGTCCAATGCCAGTCCAAATAGTTTAGCAACTGTTGCTGTGCAGGTCAAGCTTTCCTGGTCAAGCTTCCGTCTTCTAGCGTGCCTGTTGGACAAGGGCGGATTGGGGAGGGGCTTAGTGATGGGCTAATTGGTTCCAAACATTTAGCTATGGACCCCTGGGACTCCATCAAAGGACCCCTTTACAAAGCAATACAGGCGTGTTTCAGTCATGTTTCAGGGCAAGTGCTGCAAACCTAGCTCTGGTCCATAGCTCCTTGTGAGTTACCTGTTCATTTCATCAAAACATATAAATATTCACTTCAGTAAAGAAGGTCAAAAGCAGCAGATCATAGTGGGTATTAAAGGGAGTTCCACCCATTTTCAACATTTTTTTCTGAAAAAGCAGCGTCTAAAGAAACCCATTAACATGGTGAAAAATACATCTTGATGATGTCATCAAGATGTTTCACCATGTTAGTGGTTTTCTTCAGACCTCCATTTTTTTAGGAACACAGAATGGGGGAACTTTTTTTTATCATGTCCACACAACACCTCGAAGGTACGTCAATGACATAATAAAATGTTGAAAATGGGCGGAGTTCCCCTTTAACTACCATATGAAGTGAAAGTGACAACCGTGGGAGAGGCAGACAGACTTTACCAGCAGGTCGTTGAAGCTCAACATGGATGGACAGTCCACGGATGAGTCCATGTCCCCGGCGGGGGTCCTGATGCGGATCACTACTCCCTCGGTGTCCATGATGTCCATGAGGTTGTTTAAAACAAGTAAAAGCATAACAGACAGACAGGGAGAGTCATACTGTACTCACACTGGGCTGCTGCTGAAGCTATCGAAGCTACACTACTAGCGTGCTAATTTCCTCTACGTGTGTGTGTGTGTGTGTGTGTGTGTGTGTGTGTGTGTGTGTGTGTGTGTGTGTGTGTGTGTGTGTGTGTGTGTGTGTGTGTGTGTGTGTGTGTGTGTGTGTGTGTGTGTGTGTGTGTGTGTGTGTGTGTGTGTGTGTGTGTGTGTGTGTGTGTGTGTGTGTGTGTGCCTGCTACAGCTAGCTATAGCATGCTGCTGTGATAGAGATGATGATGAAGGTGAACTAAACGAACGGCAGAGCAACTAAACATGTCCAGCAGCTCGTATCGTATCGATCGAATGTCAGCTTCAGATTTCTAATTCCATTTGGAAATGACACGGTCTCAGAACAGAGAAAGATTGCGTGGAGATGACGAACATTTTAGTCAACAACTATTGACTAACTTCCTACCAGGCTTCGAGGAAAGCATTACGCGTTTCCGAAACAACATCCGGCCAGAAGGTTTCAAAGTAAAGGTTTTTAGAAGAGAAAAGAAGAAATTATAAAATACTATTACCAGATATTGTTTTGTGATGTGCCAGAGGGTAAGTTGAAACACCCCGTTATCTGGATAAGTAGAAATAACATTCTAAGAATAATAGTAATCACCAAAAACGGGTTTGTTTATGGTTATTATGTCTGAGTCATAGTGAAACATGGACGTGGAGACCAGCCCCTTTATCTAGAAAACGGCGTTACCATGTGATCTTAAATCTAGTAAGCATCCATCATTCACACTTGGCTGTGAAGTGGGGAAGAACATGGGTAAAGTAGAAAACATTATTTTACACAAAAAACCAAACATTTTTTGTAGTTCAAAGTAAAATTTCAACAAATCATATAAAATGACTGTTATAAAGAGCAAAATGCACCCTGGTCTAAAATGTAATATGCAGCTTAGATGTTGGTTAAAAAACATGTGAATAATTTTGCCAACAAATTATCATAAACAGTTCATATTCAGATGTCATGTCCATGTACAGTAAACTGAAGCATAACAAAATCCAGCTTTGTCATTGCATACTCTTTCTTTATCGCTCTGTTACTGTTTATCTCTTTTGCTGTGATTTTATTAGCAGAGCACAAAGTGACAATGTTTACAGTAGTTTGATGTAAAACGCCTGCTGTCTGCATTCATTCAGCACCATGGACAGGGATTAGTCACTTTCTGTCTGTCTGTCTGTCTGTCTGTCTGTCTGTCTGTCTGTCTGTCTGTCTGTCTGTCTGTCTGTCTGTCTGTCTGTCTGTCTGTCTGTCTGTCTGTCTGTCTGAGGACACCTGAAATTCACCATTTGTCAGCCTTCTGATTTGTCCCTGACTGTCTGTCTGGCATCTTGGTTCCTCCTTGTTTATGGAATTTGCTAAAGCATCACTTTTGGAGGACATAATATTACATAATAATATTTGGAGGACATAATATTCCCCAGTGGTTCTCAATACTGTCTGTTGAAAGATTGAAAACCACTGCCTAACCACTTCCCCCCACACAGGGAAGCAAATAATTAGCTGCCCATGGAGGAACCCTCACATTTACACATTTTGAGCAAAGCTCTTTGGTTGTTTCTCTTAAGCTGTGTTTCTGCTGTCCACTGTTTACGCTTGTCTTTGTTGCTTCTTTGTGTGTATTTATTTATACTTTTTGTTTTAGCTTTTAGTTTGTTTTTTATCCTTTTTGTACAGCACTTTGGATACCTTTGCGTTGTGAAATGTGCTATATAAATAAAGTGGATTGGATTGGATTGGATTGGAAAGCTAGATGTGATGATGACACAAATTGGATTAGACATACAAACACAAGTGCATGTGTTTGCACATTAGTACTTCTTTCATTCATCCCATAGATTGGGGCACTGTAACCATGGTGACAAAAGCTCCCATACCCCAAATTCCCATGGCCACAGTGACACGTGCACAGCAACGGCAGAAACCGATATATTCCTCTGTGACAGACAGACAGACAGACAAATGGACAGACAGACATAAGGACTGGTACTGATGTGCATATACCATTCAAAGTAATACAGCATCATTGTGTTCAAAGGACAAGTGATGTCCTGGTGTTATATCTGGTCCCGAAAGCTATATACTGTACATATGAAAATTGTCAGACACAGACACACACTGGCTGCCCAGAGAGGATAGGTTGTGCCAATGCTGCCATTGTGATGAGAGGGTCAAGGAGCTGTTGAGACATAATTACACTTTGTAACACAATGTAAAAACTAGGGGGAATAGGCTACTTTACAACATTTGAAATAAATTGCCTTGAAATTTCTGAAATCTGACACAAAGGGAGAAAATACTTCTTCTCTGGGGGAAAAGAACAAAGATGCAGGTTTGATCGCTAATGCCTACACTTCCTGTCACCAGAAAAGGGACAAGCAATACATAGCATATACTAGTGTAGATATGACTTCTTATATATGAATTCTTATGTTGTTTTGGCAACATGTCTAATGTCATAATAAAGTCAGTTCAGTTGAATTATGAATATATTGCTTAAAAGACCACTTCACACTTTTTTTCATTATTTATAAAATGTATGCAGTGAATATGTAGTGAAATGCCAAATTAGATTTTAGTAGAATACATTACATTTAACATTGTGGGCAATCACTGTTCACCACAGACACATATATGTGTCGGCTAGACAATAAATATCTGTGTGCCTGGCTAGTCACCACCCAGGGTATTCCTCTCATTTCAGGAAATAATAATAATAATTTGGCTTTTTATTCAGAAGAGAAAATCTCCCAACTGTCTTGACAGAAACCCTCCCTGAGCGTTTGTGGAGCAGAATGATTTAACCTGTTGTGCCTTGATTTAAGTCCATGCACGACCGGTGTGAAGCCACGCCCAGCTCTGAGTCCAGTTCTAGATTGACTCGGGCCAGGTGTGACTGCTTAAACCAGTCAATCTCAAAATCTGAAAGGAAGAAAACTATTTTCTTTATCGACACAATAGTTGACGGGCAGCGGTGGCTCAGGGTTATAGTGGCTGGATGGTAACCACAAAATTGCTAGTGTTAGTGTCGATGTCCCTGAGCAAGGCACTTGTGCTGGTCGGTATCAATAGCTTGCATGTTTTTTTCTGTCATTGCTGTGTGGATGGGTGAATGGGATCCACAATTTATGTAAAGCGTCTTGGATAAAGGTGCTATATACTGTAAATGCACCATTTACCATTCATAGCTACAACAAAGAATAATGTACAGCTCAGTCTTTTATAACAAAGTAGCTGCTACATCAAAAGAATAACTGCCGCCTATACATTTTTTTATGTTTAACCTTGCATGACTAGAGGAGTGATAATGTGAGTGAGATCGAGTTTAATAGAGTGTGTTCAGTGGGTGCCCAATAGTTTTCTTAGGCCAGTTTTAAGTATGAAAGGCATGGACATTCTGTTCAAATATGACCTTAGAGTACTACAGTATTTATAAAGGCTTAATCAATCCTTGACTATTATCACTTTTGGTTTCTTCGAAGCTTGAGACATCATGAAAATGGTAACATATGGCACCAGCAACACTTTCCAACTTCCAACCTAGACCATTTAGACTATCCTTGAAGGGAATAGTAGGGTGCCGTAGGGTACACGTACCTTCATAGCCACAGTGAGGCTCAAGTGTATAGTGGCGGCATTGCCGGTTCGAACCCGGGCTCCCCCAAAGAGGCGATGTGTCTCTGAGCAAGGCACTTAACCCAATACCAATGTGCTCGTCAGTATTACATGCTTTCTCTGCCACCATGGATGTGAATGGGTTCTGCAAATTTATGTAAAGCGCCTTGGATAAAGGTGATATATAAATGCACTATTTGCCATTTACGGCCATAGGTTTTTGATGTATTCAAAGAGGTTTTTCCCCTCCCTCACCCCGGATTAACACAGCATTAGTATTTAAAGATTTTTACTCTGCATGAGTCATTAGTGTGTAATTGAACGTACAACAAACAGCACTTAAAACCATTGTTGATTACTGCCTTATCATTGTGGACCCAAATCAGTCTCTCTGCCTGCTCACCAAACGGCCCTGACAGCAGTTCCAAGAACAAGACATTGATCTCTGGACAAAGTGAAGTCTCATTTTCTGTTAATTTACAGCCCTGTGCTCACAGACCCAATACCTTAGTCTGTTGACCAGGGTTATGTTGATAAACAGCTGTTAAAGCGGCTTCTGTCTCCCTATGGCTCAGACATGGCACTGAAAACCAATAGTGATGAGACATCGTGCCAGTGCCACCAGGTCGGGTTTCATTGGCTCTCATCCCTGGATAAAACAAAAAAAGGTCTCTATTCCTGAACGCCCTCGGGCTGAACTGTGTGTTTTCAGATGAAAGGACAGCATTCAATTGCTCAATTGCTTCTAAAATCAACAAAGGGTGAAAGCTTAGATGAGGAATAGTGCAAATGATAAAAAAACTCCACCATGTAGTAGCTTTCAATTAGCTACAAAGGACCATCCTTATTTCTGTTTACGTATCCTGTTCATGGCCATTAGGGAAAGATGATGGTGGTCAGATGAAAGCAGTTATCACTTTGAGTAAGCACTGCATCAGAAGGAAATTTGGGGAGTGGCGGTTTAATGTCGTGATGGACACAAATGTTTACATTCACTCTCGTCTATCTGAGACACACACACACACACACACACACACACACAGGTTAGAAGTTCATTGCACTTTAATCATTCGCACGATCGTTCAACCCCATTGCTCTGACCCAGGCTGAACCCATCTCATCACTTATATATCAACAGCTGGGGGGTGAAAGGCCCATTGATTTCCATGTAATGCCTGAAATTATTACTGTGCCTAATTGTTACAGAAGGGGAAAGTCGAAAACAAAGCAGGGCTATGGAGCACCCTGATTAATGCCTCCACCAGCACTGCCCTCTGATGAAAAACACCAGGATCTATATGGCACTTTGTCAAACACACTCTCCCAGGAGTTGATGCCTTGGTCTTCTGCTTTAAGGGCAAGTACGACGAAGCCAAGTCAGCAATCCACATTATCAGAAATCAAACTCCTGACTTAGCTGGGAGGAGAAAGTGGAGAAGGAAAGCCAGCGCTCACTGTCTGGTAATTAAAAGCCATTTTATCAGAGCTCCTTGTTTGCCGTTCTTCTTTTCCTGCTATTGACAGGCTGCTTAGTGCTGAGTGATCTCAGTTTGACTCTAAATATATGAGGCACGCTTACTTAAAATTCTCCACAAAAAGGGGAAAAGCAAGTAATTAGCGGGAAAGATTCAGAGATTCTTTTCAAATCAAAGCTTCTATGATCCTGTTTGCTTGTAACTCAAATTTATAATAATACCCTGACATAGTGTGAATGGAATATTTCAAATGGCAATAATAGTGAGAAGAATTTCAATTATAAATGATGTAGCCTCTAAAGTATGACTGGTAAAATAAAGTCTTGAAAAAGTAAGCCAATGCCAGCATGGTCTTGTTTTTTGTGTTGCTTTTCATTGTTAGCAACTGCCCATTCCCCTCACGTTGTCATAGTTTAGTACTATCACTGCCATCCATCCCATACTTGTTGGTCTCTTTGGTGTGGACTGGACAACATACATGCAGTAGCCAGACCCTTTTTTCACCTGGTAGTGAGGAGTTTCATATGGAAGGAACACACAAGACCATGCTATGTTCTGCCCCCCTGCTGAACAGACCCCCCTCCTCCTCACCTGCCAACGCATGCAGCTTCTTGTGTTTGTTGAAGTGCCAGGGCAGCGGCAGTGTGGAGGGACCAAACCCCCGTCTCCTATAGTGGGATCAGACATTGCATTAATATGCCAATGCGCTTTGGTTCCGTTTCTCGATCGCTTCGTTTTGAAAGAGATTTGTGGCAGACCTTCCAGTCACTGTAATACATTTGTAATAACAATATGATGCCTGCAGAAATGAATGCCAGGGTATCAAGTGTCTATGAGGGGCTTTCTGGTGACACAGGATGCATTTGTATCAGTGTTTTTATATCCTTCTTTATATATACTGATCACACACATTTGTTAGATACATATTCCACTGTTAGGTTCTTAAGCTTACGTAGGATTCATGATACATTCTCATGATTTTTGCTTATTGTAAATCGCTCTGGATTAAGAGCGTTTGCTAAATGCCTCAATTGTAAATTGTACATTTGTGTTTGTTTTTAACAAGCCGGCTGGGAATGGATTAGGATATTTTCATGACACTTGGAAAGGGAGGGAATAATCAGGCTGGGTCAAAAAGAGGATTACAGTAACCTTTGGGTCAAAAAGTTCAAAGGTTAAAATCACAATCTTTGGTAAGAAGGTAAGAAAGGCTGTGCATTTTCATGAAACAGTGGGATTGATCAGAAGGCTTCCCTGAAGAGATTATATACTGTGTGGTGCAGGCAGTGTTTGCTTCCCTAACAGCACTGGGTTTGTTTGTTTTGTCAAATTGCAGATGTTGGCGCAGCACAAGCTGTTGAAACTTATATACATCTTTACACACTCATTGGCTTAAATGCACAACAAACTACTGTTAGGAAGGACCCATCATTCACATTTGCACGCATGCAGAAGAACTGGAATCCCTGTGACCTGACAGGGAAAGAGTGGTCTGAGCTCACCATCCTTCTAGAACCAGGTTCCAACTCAGGTGTCTGGATGAGAAACCTCTAGTTGAAATAGAGATGTGTCTCCTCAGCCTTGAAGCCTGAAGCCTATTGTTTATTGATGCTGCCAGAGTCCTGCTCAGATCGATACCATCTCTCTCAGTTGGACCTTCAACATACAGACTCCAAATTGAGGTCAGGATATGAGGAGGGTTACAGCACTTCGGTGGACATGAATTGCCCGAGAAGATGCTATAATTTGTTACATCTTTGCTTTAAAGTAAATTTCCAAGTTCACCCGTGATGAAGAATGGCGAGTTTGTAAGTCAGCGGTGTCAGAGTTGTGAGTAAATGCACCAAGGCGTGGATGAGTATGTTCAGGAGATGGTTCTTGTGACTACCTCTGAACTCTTAGGATTGATTTATGCTCAGAGGAGCACCATGCCGCGCACAGAGAAGCTCCCAACACGTCTCGCTGTGGCATGTTGTGAGCTTTCACCTTTAATAGGCTACCGTATTTTCAGGACCCACCCCACATGCAATTAGGGATACATTACTCTTTAGACATGTATGTTGTATGCTGTACCCCATGTCTCACATTTACCCCAGAGATTCCCTTTTATGACTCTGCTGTTTCTGTTGTTTCTAATAAAGACGAAATATTGGCACGTTCCTGACCCATTCATTGGGGCCATAGAAAAATTTATGGCGTGTGTCTTCTCCATAGAGATTACAGTTGTACTGAGTCTGACATAAATAACACATTACACATTCACTAGAGCTTCACGGTCCAATTTGATACTGTAGTTGGCGACATTAATGAATGGCGGATGTGAGCAATTTTTTTTTTTGTTAACAACCAGGAGATTTGTCACAAATCTTAATGCAATATATCACATTTGTGTCATATTTATAACAGTGAACATCCATTAGCGGTATATTTATTCTGATTTCAAGAGGACAGTCCTATGACTAATATACTATACATTACAACAAGAAAACATGTTTCATCACTGGTAACTTATTACAGTAAATGTGAAGAAATTAAGAATGAATTCCCCATTCCTCCCATTATGATTTCTGAAAATACAGTAGCAACTACAAAATGCTGTTAACCAATACCATGTCCTAACAAACACATGTAAATGATGTGTGTTTCATAATTCTGAGAGAAAAAACGATTTGGATCCCTGGCTAATAGTGGCTAATAATCTGCATATTTAAGGCTTAATAATATATAAAAAAAAGTTGATAATGCCATTTGTTCTTGTGTGGTTCAGTATTGGAATGTTGGAATGCACGTATATATATATATATATATATATATATATATATATATATATAATATATATATATATATATATATATATATATTATATATATATATATATATATATATATATATATATATATATATATATAAAACATTTTTTTAAAGATGCTCAAATTAACCTTAGGAAGTATCGTATTCATTCGTTTTATAAACTACTGAATACATTCCATAGGGCTGGACGTAGACATGGGGTTTGTTTCATTGAATAAAAGATGAACAATTTCTGAAAAGAATTAAAATATGTAAGGTATTTTAGAGGTCAGGCAAATAAGGAGTATTTGCCAAGGATCCTTTTAATCGTTTTATTGTTGTGGATGTAGACTGATTTGCAATGTAATGCTTAATTCATTCAGAATAAACAATACATGTAAGCTGTATGATAACAGTGCTAATATCATATAGTGGGTCTATAATATATATACACGTGTGTGTGTGTGTGTGTGTGTGTGTGTGTGTGTGTGTGTGTGTGTGTGTGTGTGTGTGTGTGTGTGTGTGTGTGTGTGTGTGTGTGTGCGCGCACGCGCGCGCACGTGTACGTGACCAGAAGCGTGACCTCCCACTAACCACACATTGCTTTGGTGTATAGTGTCAGGTGGCCTGTTTGTCAGCTGAAATATTCATCAAATAGTTCAACGGAAAGTCTGGCTGCCTTTTCAAGCGGCAACAGCAGCTCAATAATTGATGGAGACGGAGGTAAATGACTGAGTGAATGTTCTGGGGGTCTTCTCTGTCAGAAACATGTTCATCATCCTGACAAGCTGAGCTGTCACATGTCATGTATTAAATGACTGCTGCAAGAAATTGACAATTAAAGACAAGTGTAAACATACTGTATAAAAGGTAATGTACCCAGACCCCCTTTACAATCATGGTTTTATTTTGTGTGACATACTACATTAGAAATGGTATTTACATGTTTTATTTGATTGAATTATTATAATTATTACAATAATTATAATTAGCCAGACCTCATTCACAAATCCTAGGGCCTACAGCAGTGGAGCGTTTTTGTTTCTCTTTGTTTCTCATAACCCACTGAGCACAAGATCTGAAAAATGTCTAAAAGGTTTTTTAGAGGTATAATCGTAGATCAGACGTTGATTAGATGTCTAATCAACATCTATCTTAGATTAAACATTATAGACATCTAATCAACATCTAAGATTAGACTGCGAAAAAACCTTCACTTTTAGACCTTTTTAGACATTGTTTAGATATTGTGCTAAGTGGGAACTGCTTGGTTGCTTTTCACAGTGGAGATTGTGTTAAAGGGGAATTCCACCCACAACATTTTACTGTCATTAATATACAGTACCTTAGAGATGTTCCGTGAACGTGATAAAAAAGTTCCCCCTTTCTGTGTTTCCTAGAAATGGATCTGAAAAAATAAAAAATAAATAATAATAATAATAATAATAATAACATGGTGAAACACAGCTTGATGACATCAAGTAGTGTTTCACCATGTTAAATGATTGTTAAATGATTTTTTAGGATCTTTTTTGAAAAATGAAATTGGGTGGAATTCAATTTCCCATTTAAAAGACAACAGAGCTTGTTAATAATATTTTCCTCATCTTTCTCAAAAAGAACACAATAGACCAGGGCATTTGTCAATCAACAACGGTGGTCATCACACTGATGGTGGTTGACAATGATCCAATCTCCAGTCCAATTTAACCAACACTCTTCACTTACTCAACAAATTGCCCGTCTATGTGACGGCACCAATGCATTTCCTAATTATACCCAGGGCTTAACACCTGATTTTCACATTAAGGGACAGTGATCATAAACTGCAGAATGTTCATAAGCGCTGATGCCCAAATCTATTATACAGTTAAATCTAATTCAGTAATGAGTCAGTGGAGTTTCTGATCAGCTGAGTGAGCAGCTCAGAACTTGCATTGCGTCCCTTTATGACTCTTGGGACATTGCTGTTTCTGAACTGCCAAGTGAGACATTTAGGGTCAGATGCAATATTAGTGTATTACTGAGGCTTTTAAATCACTGGCTGTGATGTTTCTGAGAGGCGGAACTACTGAGGGCTGTGTTGAGGATCTTGAATCTTGAATCTAATTTTAAAATCAACAGAATACCCAGAAGAGATGGCGAATTTCAAGTTAGAAGGACTCAATGTTATGCAGGTATTTCTCCTTTGGTATATTTAAGAGCAGAGAGATTTACTGTTGAGCCAAGAGTACATTAAGTTATAATATACAGGACTGCATGAATATGAAGTATTTAAGTCAGAAAGCGGTGCATACCAATTTTAGTGATGCTGACCAAGTGGTAAAAACAATACTGAATCTATCTTTGTAAATTATTCTAATAATTCACACTACATCGCATAACTGTCAAGATTTCTGGCAGGCAATTTGACAAGGTGCCAGGGAGCTATGGTTTTCATGAATATAAAACAATCATTGCATTTTGTTGGCAAAAGTAAATGTTTTGTTAACACAAACTTAAAGAGGGTTATATGACGTGTAACTTTTGATATCAAGCCAACACTTGCACACTGGAAAAATGAAAATCTGCAATTATTGTTTTGTCTACATTTACTGTAAATTGTGCGTGTGTGTGTGTGTGTGTGTGTGTGTGTGTGTGTGTGTGTGTGTGTGTGTGTGTGTGTGTGTGTGTGTGTGTGTGTGTGTGTGTTTACACTTGTCTGTCTGTCTGTGCGCGTGCATGCATGTGTGTTTTCCCTGCTTTGTGGTAGACTCTAACAAAGCCTTCTGAAATACAAGCTCTAGGGCTCTACCTGGACACATCAACCCCCCCCACCTTTTCATTAAAAAAACGCAATCTTGCAGCTGAGGCTCCATTATAACACAATGTGCTGGCAATATACAAGGGCAAACAGTTGCGACCTAGACACAACCTTTGAATATGCTCAAATAGATTTTCTTTCCTGTTTTACAACAGGTTTGAATGCAAATGGCTGCAGATATTTTGTAAAGAATCTGCATTTGTCCATGGCTTGTAGCTGAGGATAAGGTGGCACTATGCTGTGTATCCTGAAAAATAACAGGTGTCATTGGCCTCTGCCGTTATCGCCGGATACACTTCAATTTACAGGTGGCGCACAAAGGTTTAGTAATGACCTGATTACTAATTTAACTGAGAAATAAATTTGAGACTGTACAACTGGAACCAAACGGATCTGTATCCTGTATTATAAACAAAAATATGTTTTCTTTAAATATACATGTGTGCGCGTGTGTGTGTGTGTGTGGGTGTTTTAATATATATACTGTAAATTTCACACATTCATTTAAAATCAAATAAAATAGCTACAGTGTACATATATTGTATATGGATATGTTTTTCTGGGCACATGAACACAGCAGAATGTGTATATGACTGCCACGCTCCCGAGATCAACTTGCTCCTGTGAACTGCCACTGTAATTACAGGTCATAAGTTGACCACCTCAGAACCACAGCATGTGAAGGGAAATCTGTGCTTGTCAAGCATTTTGAAACACGTAGGCTACCATCAAATACAGCCAGCCGTGGGTGAGACTACATACACAATTGTCTAAATTATACAATTGTATGTTTTACCTCTAGTTTGTGTCCCTATAGTTGCTTTTGCTAATCCCTGCTGAATATGTTTGGCTTTAAGTACATCTCTATTTGTTATGAATTCACATGTCTGACCATGTAATACTACCCCCTAGTGGCATAAACTACTACAGTAGTATAGGTATAGGGAGCTACATAATCCCATCAGAAACAAAACTAAATAGATTGATAAGTTTTCAAATAGGAAACAGAGTTTTGAAATAGGAAAAAGATAAATTAAAAAAATATATATTGATTCCAAAGATTTAAGACAAAATCAGATTAAACAGTGCAACAATATTTCTGTGTTAAAATAGGTATTATTAACAAGTCTATTATTAAGTGTCCCGACTCACTCTCTGACTTGGACAGAAACGTTCTCCATCCTAGAAACGGATCTGAGCCGAGTTCATTCTAACGTGTCAACCCCCCTGTTCCCCTCCTCCACCTCCACCCTATCATTTTGTTATCACCTCATGACCCTCCGATGCTCTGTCCAATTGGCCGAGGCTCTCTAAGGTGAAGGGTCAAGCCTTTAAAAGGGAATTACTTCATTGACACAATAAGAGATGACAGTTTATTTGACATCTTAGCTTCACTTCGCTCCCCTCCTACATCAGCCCCACCCTGTGCATCCTAACTACTCCCTTGGGAACACTAGACAAGCTGAGCGCGTGTGTGTGTGTGTGTGTGTGTGTGTGTGTGTGTGTGTGTGTGTGTGTGTGTGTGTGTGTGTGTGTGTGTGTGTGTGTGTGTGTGTGTCTGCATTGCAGACACACACACACACACACACACACATGTTTGTACTAGTGTGAGTGACTGCTATCTTTTTTTTGTGGCCAAGTGTCTCTGTTCAATAATTAAAGCATATCTGCAGAGAAGTAGCTTCCATTACCATCAGCAATACTCCTCAATAATGCTTTTCTTCAGGCAACCATTGCATCGCCATTCTCAGGGTCACACATAAATAGATACACTCTGGTGAAAGTGACTGGCATGTTAGCTGCGTGGCACACTATGAAGGGAAAGCTTGTGTAGCATTTGTGTTCATTTTGTGTGCGTATGATTTGGTTCCCCCCGTCAGGCGCATTTAGAATGAAGACTGCAGATGTTACTTAGGATTCTGTTGGAGTGCTTGGTGTGTGTGTATGTGTATGTGTGTGTGTGTGTGTGTGTGTGTGTGTGTGTGTGTGTGTGTGTGTGTGTGTGTGTGTGTGTGTGTGTGTGTGTGTGTGTGTGTGTGTGTGTGTGTGTGTGTGTGTGTGTGTGTGTGTAAAAGAGATTGAGTTGAATGACGGACACCAGGCGTGTGTCAAACAAACCCAGAGGGACGAGGAGAGGCCAGGCAGTCAGTGTGGCAGGTCATTATCAGTGTGTCACACAGCCGTGTGACGGCTACTTCCACTGAGACAAAACACACACAAAAAACATACAGGAACGCAGCGGTACATGCAAATATGCACACACACACACACACACACACACACACACACACACACACACACACACACACACACACACACACACACACACACACACACACACACACACACACTGAGTCATTGACAAATGTCTTTGCAAGACAATCAATTGCACAATCAATTGAGGGCCAACTGACAATCCCCTGCAATCAATACACCCCTTGTTGCCTGGCTCCAGAAGTGCCACAATGGCTGTGGCACTTAATTAAGTTGTTAATTGCTGTGTTAAGCTTTCTCAGGTACCCTCCCTAGACAGTAATTGAGAGTGGCTGGGCAATTCAGCGATCGGCAGCACTTTGCTGAATTTAATCACAAATCCAAGTAATGGCAGGGTTTGTAAAATAATGAACGAAACAATCACTTCAATGTGGGAGTGTATTCAAGTCACCCCAGCCTTAGTGTGTTTCCTCAGATGAATACAACAAGGTAATGTTTTTGTCCACATTTTTGTCTGTCTACTCTGCACCTACAGTATGTACATAGTGTGTGTGTGTGTGTGTGTGTGTGTGTGTGTGTGTGTGTGTGTGTGTGTGTGTGTGTGATGTGATCCCCCATGCCAAAGTGTCAGTGCTCACCCAGCAGTCTTCCACCACAGAGGTAGATGTGTGCATTTACCTTTAAGGCAAGGTAGTGAATTGTTAAATTGTCAAATTGTCAAAAAGGGGCAAGGGAAATAGGAAATGGCCAAACAACGTAACGCAACACCAGAAAACGTGCATAGCAACTTACAATAATAAATCCCAAAGATACCAAAAATGCAAGCAGCAATAAAACGGGATCAAGCAAGCAGCAATAAGGAGTAAGAACAATACGCACAAATAAGCCCTAGAAACATGGGAGCCTGAACTTCAGAAATACATCAGGTAATTATGGGAGCAGGGCAGGGTTTTTGATTCCTGCCCTGACTGACTCACACATTGTAATCTGGTGTGACTGAGTGAATGATTGGTGAGCTGTGAGTGAGTGGTGAACTGAGCTATGAACTGTCATTAGTGACAACATGGCCGAATAGTGACAGTCAAACAGCCTTGCCCAGCCATGAGGCCCATAGGGCACGTGCCTATCTCCTGTTTCTGTAGCATGAGGCAGCTTGATGTACAAGTACACCCTCTGGACATGACGCTAGTATGACACAGGGTCTTACCCCCAATCCAACCCTTGATGCTGAGTGCCAAGCAGGGAGGCATTGGATCCCGTTTTTAGAGCCTTTGGTATGACCCGGCGGGAATCGAACCCCGGCCTCCCAGTCTCAGGGCGGACACTCTAACCACAAGGCCACTGAGTTGCTGAATGAGTAAATGATTGGTGAGCTGTGAGTGAGTGGTGAACTGAGCTGTGAACTGTCATTAGTGACAACATGGCCGAATAGTGACAAAACACAACATGGCCGAATGGTGACAACCACCATTACATTGAGTTTTACCCTGGGTTACACATAGAACCATGAACTTAGATGTAGAAGACCACATGAGATTGTGCATGATTGACTCATATTACTAGGTGTCCGTGCCGGGATTTGAACCCAGGAACTCTCATTTCCAAGTCATGCGCTCTACCAATGAGGCTACCCAACAGACACAAGATGTACTGGAAACAACACACACATTCAGTGGACTGCTTGGTAAATGGTAAATGGTGCATTTATATAGCGCCTTTATCCAAGGCGCTTTACATAGATTGTGCATCACATTCACCCATTCACACACACATTCATACACTGATGGCAGTGGGACAGGGACACATCGACACTAACTCTGCAGGAGCCCGGGATCGAACCGGCAACCTTGTGGTTACCATCCGGTTACTCTACCTCTGAGCCACTACCGCTCCTTAAATATGCACAAATAAGCCATAGAAACATGGAAGAAATACATCATGTGATTGTGGAAACGCAGCCGAATAGTGACAAAACACAACATGGCCGAATGGTGACAACCACCATTACATTGAGTTTTACCCTGGGTTACACATAGAACCATGAACTTAGATGTAGAAGACCACATGAGATTGTGCATGATTGACTCATATTACTAGGTGTCCGTGCCGGGATTTGAACCCAGGAACTCTCATTTCCAAGTCATGCGCTCTACCAATGAGGCTACCCAACAGACACAAGATGTACTGGAAACAACACACACATTCAGTGGACTGCTTGGTAAATGGTAAATGGTGCATTTATATAGCGCCTTTATCCAAGGCGCTTTACATAGATTGTGCATCACATTCACCCATTCACACACACATTCATACACTGATGGCAGTGGGACAGGGACACATCGACACTAACTCTGCAGGAGCCCGGGATCGAACCGGCAACCTTGTGGTTACCATCCGGTTACTCTACCTCTGAGCCACTACCGCTCCTTAAATATGCACAAATAAGCCATAGAAACATGGAAGAAATACATCATGTGATTGTGGAAACGCAGCCGAATAGTGACAAAACACAACATGGCCGAATGGTGACAACCACCATTACATTGAGTTTTACCCTGGGTTACACATAGAACCATGAACTTAGATGTAGAAGACCACATGAGATTGTGCATGATTGACTCATATTACTAGGTGTCCGTGCGGGATTTGAACCCAGGAACTCTCATTTCCAAGTCATGCGCTCTACCAATGAGGCTACCCAACAGACACAAGATGTACTGGAAACAACACACACATTCAGTGGACTGCTTGGTAAATGGTAAATGGTGCATTTATATAGCGCCTTTATCCAAGGCGCTTTACATAGGTTGTGCATCACATTCACCCATTCACACACACATTCATACACTGATGGCAGTGGGACAGGGACACATCGACACTAACTCTGCAGGAGCCCGGGATCGAACCGGCAACCTTGTGGTTACCATCCGGTTACTCTACCTCTGAGCCACTACCGCTCCTTAAATATGCACAAATAAGCCATAGAAACATGGAAGAAATACATCATGTGATTGTGGAAACGCAGCCGAATAGTGACAAAACACAACATGGCCGAATGGTGACAACCACCATTACATTGAGTTTTACCCTGGGTTACACATAGAACCATGAACTTAGATGTAGAAGACCACATGAGATTGTGCATGATTGACTCATATTACTAGGTGTCCGTGCCGGGATTTGAACCCAGGAACTCTCATTTCCAAGTCATGCGCTCTACCAATGAGGCTACCCAACAGACACAAGACGTACTGGAAACAACACACACATTCAGTGGACTGCTTGGTAAATGGTAAATGGTGCATTTATATAGCGCCTTTATCCAAGGCGCTTTACATAGATTGTGCATCACATTCACCCATTCACACACACATTCATACACTGATGGCAGTGGGACAGGGACACATCGACACTAACTCTGCAGGAGCCGGGATCGAACCGGCAACCTTGTGGTTACCATCCGGTTACTCTACCTCTGAGCCACTACCGCTCCTTAAATATGCACAAATAAGCCATAGAAACATGGAAGAAATACATCATGTGATTGTGGAAACGCAGCCGAATAGTGACAAAACACAACATGGCCGAATGGTGACAACCACCATTACATTGAGTTTTACCCTGGGTTACACATAGAACCATGAACTTAGATGTAGAAGACCACATGAGATTGTGCATGATTGACTCATATTACTAGGTGTCCGTGCCGGGATTTGAACCCAGGAACTCTCATTTCCAAGTCATGCGCTCTACCAATGAGGCTACCCAACAGACAACAAGCAGAAGAAGACTCTTCACAAACGAGCAACTTTCATTGGCTTATAAAAACGTCATTTTTTGATGAAAACAAATTTGCTTCTGAAGTTTTGTCCGGATGGGGCCAATGTTCTCATGTAGCAGGTGTCATGCAAATTGATCAAAAATCCAGGCATAAAATCAGACATGAGCATTTTTCAAACTGCTTAAAATGGCAGACACTCTGGGGGTGGAGCTTACCAGTCGAAATTACAGATGTGTTCCACATGAATCAAGGAACGTGTAGAAACAAGTCCCATGATTTTAAGCCAAACGAAGCCTGAGTTATGCTTGTTCAAATGTTTCAGTTTCAAAGAATTGCTATAGCGCCCCCATTTGAGCGATTGGAGCAAGACTGGTTTTAGTGCTATTTGGCATCCCCTCTACAAAACTGTAAAATCCCAGAAGCAGATTACGTTGCATGTGTAGATTAGGGGCAATAGACGAATTTTCACAAATGAGCAATTTTCATTGGCTCGTAAAAACATCATTTTTTCCACTAAAAACATGATTCACACCCATTCCATGTTTGTATGGCTCCAAAGTTCATGTGTAGGTCATTGTTATGCATTTTGATCAAAGATTGTAGGAGAAGAGACATTTTAACTGTTTTACATATAATTCAAGATGGCGGTTCATCTAAAGGTCAGAGGTGAAAAGTCAGAATACAAAAGTTGTTTGACATAAGCAGACGCATAAGTGAATATAAGTTACATTTCTGAGAGACGAGCAGTTCATGAGTTATGAGTGTTTAAAGTTTGCAATTTCAGTTGAGTGCTATAGCGCCACCATTTGACCAGTGGTCACAGGCTTCGCATCATCACCGTTTGGCATCACCCTCTACCAGATTACCAATTTTCGCGAAAACCGACTGCACGGTTCAGCCAGAACAGCTATTTCTGGTGAAAGGAGAAAAAAAGAGACAGAATCAAGAAGGTATCAAGGTCCACTTCGTGGACTGCTAAATCCCAAAGATACCAAAAATAATAGCCCAAATCAAATAGTAACAGATTTTCAGAGATTATACACGCACATTTCCACTAGGTCGAGGAGAGTATGACATTTTTTGCAAACTAGATTAGCCTCGGTAGAGCTCAAATTTGCGTGTTGCACACGCCATGGCCTACTTGTACTTACATCACCATTACCTCATCACCTAAATCGGCCAATCAGAGTATCCCGAGGGACCACAAACACAGACCACAGACCGACTGCGCACCGATCGCTTAACTTGCGCCCGCTCTGCTCACGCAAGTGATCAGACTCCTGGTGGTACTATAACAGGGTAGTTTCTGGTCCTATCATTGCATCGCACTGTGAACAACTTTAAACTTTGTGATTTGTATGCGCACTTCCCAGAGGTCGCCCTGGTGGAGACCTGTTCCCAGACGGACATTATTTCTATATTTGTAGGTGTAAATTAACCCCATATGAAATCACTGCGACAAATTTAACTTTAGTTCATGGGTGCTATGTAAAGTCAAATCCTGAGTGTCCTGTCCTGCGAAGGTCTATTTGGGTACGTGTAAACGGAGATACAAATGAGTTAGGGTTCATTTGCTTCTATTTGTACACTTCCAGAGTTAAACACAGAAGATTTTACTGTAGCAGAGCTGCAGAGCAGGAAAAGTGAAAGTAGCGGCAGTGTGACAGTGAGGAACAACCTGTGCTGCTTTAGGCTCTGTGAACAGGCTTGCCATTGATTAAAACAGCAAGGTGTGCAATAAAGCGCAAGGCAAAGTGCTGTCTCCATATGGACCCCGGAGCCTTAGGCTCTGGACACTGATTGGGCCCCTCTCTTTCTGACACTGTACCCCCCCTGCACACACACACACACACACACACACACACACACACACACACACACACACACACACACACACACACACACACACACCCCTTCCCCTTTTCTCCTTTCTACTTCCCTCTCTCCTTGGGTCCCCAGATGGCAAGAAAAAACGAAAAAATACCCCCCCCCCCATCTTTCTCTCTGTGCTGCTGCCCACCACCACAAAGGGCCCGCCTGGCCGCGGTTCAACCGTTTACTCCAGTAATTAACAGCACTCATACCACAACAATTACAGTTACTAGGATACTAGCTCTTACTTGAGTGACACGCATGCGCACACACACACACACACACACACACACACACACACACACACACACACACACACACACACACACACACACACACACACACACACACACACACACACACACAATCGAGGAGTTATTAAATTCAAAATAAAAGCAATATAAGTAATGGGAGATAGGTGAAAACAACATACTGCAGCAATGATTACCTCATAATTAGACGACACAAAGCCCTCCACCTATCTAGTGGCAAAACACAGTAATTACTGCCGTGACAGAAAATCAAAGGCTACTTTGTAAGCAGCAGGGAAAATTAACATTTCAGGCCCTGAAGCTGTATGGCCTGATTAGAAACATATTAAATCAATGCATCGCTAACTGCTAGGCATAAATATGACCGCTTCTGAAGGGGCTTGTAGCGTAATTGCGAGAAAAAAAGGCAAAGGTGCTGAAAAAAAAAAAAACGGTGTTCAGTTTCACAAGGATGCAGCATTGCGCATCATGTCCGTATTATGTGGCTAATGTACACGCCTATTGTCATATGATGATGCACTTAACGCAGGGTATGTTTTCAGATGTGAAGAGCAAAGCATGTGTTCCATTAATTGCTGGATGTATTCTCAGAATCCACATGGAACCGACTTGGGGTCCCTTTCACTGCAGCCTCAGTTTAACTGTTGCATGGAGCGTAGCCTCGGTCCAGGCCTCACTCGTCTGCAAAAAAGATAAAACGCATGTGGCTGGTATGACGCATGAAACCTGATCTGCCAGAGACTCATTTAATAGCCTAATTAAAAACAGCGTTAGTGCCCTTTACAGCATTCATATGCGATTGCTTTTAGAACTAAAAAAAGAAAGAAAGGAGAAATATTTCCCCTGAACAGACTATGTGCAAAATTCACAAACCACAACTAAAATGTGTGTCCACTCCCAAAATAACCAATAGCTTGTTAGTTACAATATAAAATGGCTCCATAACCATGTAAATAATAAGGATGATAGATGCCCTCCACTTCCCTTCAATGTGCTAGTGCTAGTTTATACACTGGACAGATGACTCATTAAAAAAACACACAGGTCGTGACCTTTCCTACTGTCTCTTCCTGTTTAAATTGATAAAAGCTGCTTGTGGGAACACCAGCCAATCCCTCGCATCTTTAACATGCCCACAATGGTCTCCTTGGGAATACAACTAATTACTTCACATCTGTATTTATTTGATCCGTGTGGAATTCTCCCTTCTGTCACCAGCACCGAACTATGCCAGCTTGGGCTAACAGTGATTCATCTAAGTGACACTTCTGGCGCAGATTCACATCAAAGCGGCACCAAAATCAATAGGGGAAACATGGGGAGGAATAAACTTTGCTTTTTTTACCCCTCTCAGCAAAACTGCCATGCATAAAATCCAACGGCATAAATAAAGCATGCCTATGCTTGCAGCAGGTTTGCTGAATCGGATAAGAGTGGAAAATCAGATACAAGCTGTTTGTTAATGGTGGCTTGGAGAAAGACTTATCACTGGAACTTTGTTCCTCAGTGCCAGAGTAGCAAGTGGTGCTCTGCCTGTCTGCCCTGGTCTGCTGCATGTATTCATGCAAGACCAGCCCTGTCTGCTGAACCAAGACCAGCATTGTCTACTGACCTCTATCGCATTCTGAGTGAACTGCAAAGTGGTTACAAAGTTATACTGATCCTGAGCTGATGGTTTAGTTATAAAGATGTCTCTGTAGCAAAGCTACACAAAGCAATGAGCCATTCAGATTTTCTCTTCAGCTGATTACCAGGAAACTGATTTTAAGATTAATGTCCAAACCTTTAAAAGAATGATGGACAAATATCATCTTGTACACTGGTGCAGTATGACATTAGTATAGAGCCTATAGTAATAGTACAGACCTAGTATACATGCATGTGATTTATGTATAGGCTGTATGGTCTGTTTTTAACATAAAGTAATACCCAACAAATGTAATCTCATTGCTCATGTTTGGATACACCTTTTACTGTGAGGTTGCTCTATTAAGTCCTTTAATTGGATCTACAAAATAACTTCCTTCTTTTAAATGCAGTAGAAGAGCAGCAGAACGACTCCTTCCGATTCACTTGATGAGTTGCTATCATTCCCATGTGAACCCCAGGTGGCAGAAAGATCTCAGCTTGTGGCAACAGAACCACAACACCCGGTTCCTCTCCACAAAACAAACAACTTGAGGTCTTAGTAAAGAAGAAAATCCCCTTGATTTTATAACCTGGAGGCTTGAAGGTGATAGCTGCTGCTTGTGAAGTATGCATATAATTATATAGTTAATTTAAGACAAATTTACATGATAGCACTGATTATTTAAACGCAACTTGGAAAAAAGCAAGACCCAACTTCTTAATTATTCTCGTTCACACTGCATTTCCCATGCTCAGTCGCCTTAAGTGCAAATAAAGACTCCCATCTGTTTGTAATTAGAACTAAATAATTTCAGTCAATGTAGCTAATCATTCTGACTGCACATTTGATTAAAACTACTGCAGCAGTTGAGCAAGTTGATTGATTTGGACTGATTTTCACTGCTAACCCTATCAAGTTTCATAGAAATGAGAGCAAAAAGTAAAACAGATTAAGCCTATAGCTGCGAACAAGAAATTACAAAATGTATGAATGCCTTTGCAGGCCAATTGGCCTAGAACCAAATCTTTATAGCTCATTTCCCATGAATGTTGGAAAATGCACCAATTCTAGCCAGCGTTTCAGAGCTAGCTTCTGTAATGGCCTTTGCTTGCCTAATTCCCAAATTAAATGGTGTTTGACGTGAGAGATTTCAAACCTCATGTTATCAAGGCATTACCCTCATCATGCCTTCTTTCCCTGTGGTGTCCAATTTGAATACGACAAGCAGGTTGCATGGCAGGCAACCTCAGAAAACGGAGTTAAGACACGTCATGTAACAACATTTTACTGCATCTCCATGTAGGCTAACGACATTATGGACCTTGGGGCAATGGTGAAAGCTAATGATGGGGGGGATGATAGCAATGTGATGTTGCTATAGAACCCAATTTCCAGTTGCTTGCCAGATGTTAGACAACTAAATGTGCATTGATCAGTGACAACATAGCCGATAGAGGTTTTCACACACACACACACACACACACACACACACGCACGCACGCACGCACGCACGCACGCACGCACGCACGCACGCACGCACGCACGCACGCACGCACGCACGCACGCACGCACGCACGCACGCACGCACGCACGCACGCACGCACGCACACACACACACACACACACACACACACACACACACACACACACACACACACACACACACACACACACACACACACACACACACACACACACACACACACACACGGGTTGAGTGTCTTCAGCGTAACAGGGATGAAAAAAGCATAAATTATATTAATTAAATCAATTACATTGTTCAAAAAAGACATGTATCCTCAATTAATTCAATTAGCCTGCAATATGATCCCACTGGCAAGGGGTAGATTAGATAGTGTAATTAACAGGGAATGCTTCACAACATTATATGCGCACACAAAGACACACATCCTGTCTCACACACACACACACACACACACACACACACACACACACACACACACACACACACACACACACACACACACACACACACACACACACACACACACACACACACACACACACACACACACACACACACACACACACACACACACACACACAGCAATAAACACAAACTGAGCTGAGCACTAATTAAAAAGTGAACTGTTACTGGATCTGTAGCCTCCTAAACCGATAACAGTTTTAACACAAGAACAAATGAAATATCGGTAAGTAAATAATAACGATGACAAGACTGAAGTGTCAGGAGAATAACTCAATGCTCAAGTGGCACTTCATTACTGCATGAGAATTGAATACATGTGCACGTGGCATCTTGGGCACGTGTATGTGTGTTGTGTGGGGAAAAAAGTATTTTTGACCTCCATTTCTTTCTGAAATGAGTTATGCCTCTGTGAGGGTGTGACAGTTAAGCTTTAGGAATGTTGTAAGCTTGTGAGCTGTTATTTGAGCTATTTTTGAAAAATGTGGATTACTGACTGACATGCTGAAACTGACATACCAAAAATACACACCAGGTTGAAAGTGTTAAGGTCATGTGAGCAATTTAAATCGACAATTACAATGTCACTTGGTTGTATGACTAGAGGTATGACGTATTTACAGAACTAAAATAATATACATCACACTTCGTACTACTAACTCCTCAAGAGACCCGTCTAATGTCAAAGTTACAGATGTCTTACAAGCAGGAGTGCTTGTGATGATGCAAAGTATTAGTTATAATACTTTGAATTAACTTTAGCTTAGATGAAACAGTTGCCTAATAGACTAAACCTTAAAGGTAGGGCAGGGGTCAGCAACCTGCGGCTCAGGAGCCGCATGCGGCTCCAGAACACAGCCCTAGTGGCTCAGTGGCTGTAACATTATTACATACACACACTGGGGTGATCCGCACCAAAATAATATAAACATTTCAGTCACCCAAAACGCGTTGCGCTGTCTGACAGTTGCCAGTGAAAGTAACACTTGGCCATGTCAAAAAAGCCCAGCAGTTATCAGAGGTGGAGCTTTCAATCTGAACTACCCATTTCCAAAGGTTTACTCAGTTTACTATGTCATTAATATACCTTAGAGATGCTGTGTGGACTAGAAATGGAGTTCTGTAAAACTCCTTTATTTTTTTGAAACTCCATTTCTGAAGAAAGGTTGTTTTTCACCATGTTAATGATTTTTCTTTGAGGACCTTTTTTCCTGAGAGTGTGCAAATGGAACCAAATGGACACGCCAGGGTCCATTTGGTTCACATTTGCACACTCTCAGGAAAAAAAGAAATTATCAAATGCGGCTCCAGACAGATTTTGAATTTAATTTTGGGTCGAAAATGGCTCTTTCAACATCTTGGGTTGCCGACCCCTGAGGTAGGGGAAGTGATTTTACTTTTGTCAGATATCACCCCCCCAAAAAAAATTTTCTGTTAAAATGCTCTATTATAAGATGTGCAGACCATATATGGAGTTTCCCCCTCCCCCACATTAGCAGAGGAGCTAATAAAAGTTCCCCAGGTGGAGGGTGAATTCTCCTCCAATCAGGATCGAGCAGCAGGTTCACATAGTGTAGCTACTCTTGGGGGCCCCTAGTGCACCAGGCTGGTACTACACAATGAATTTCAAATCACTTACCCTACCTTTAAAGGAAAATAACTTCAACTAAGAAAAATACATTTGATAGTGCCCAAATA
This sequence comes from Benthosema pterotum, assembly GCA_039105355.1. Classification (NCBI taxonomy): domain Eukaryota; kingdom Metazoa; phylum Chordata; class Actinopteri; order Myctophiformes; family Myctophidae; genus Benthosema; species Benthosema pterotum. The sequence continues at coordinate 22,247,917 of CM076966.1, read as the reverse complement.
ATGAATTATTAGACAGACCATGCAAAGAAAGAGTTCCAGTCAGAGGATAAGTTTTCACCAGCAAGCCAAAAGTAAACCATGATAATGTACTACTAGTAACCAAACCGAGTCTGGACCCTTGAGATGGATAACAACACTACTACTGTCAAATCAATTCCCTCAGTTACGTAAAAGACGACAATGACAAGGCCTCGCCCAGTAAACATGAAACAAGCAATTAACCTAACCACCACCCTATAATCATCCATTGAATATGGAGCTAGCTGGCCACCACCTCACTAGCTCTAGCATCGCCGTTTGGCAGAAGCGAGACTTTTTGGAGTGAAAACATGGAACATCTGGTGGAAACAGACAGGGGCTGGCGCTACATGATGGGAGAACAAGCGCCTGAAAGCTTCATTATGTGCCAGCTGTTGGGCTTGCGTGTTGCCCTCAGCAAAAACAACCTCGACAGGATGATGTTCACGGCAACACTGGACAGATTAGTCGAGGCAAGACCTTTTCCTTGGTGCTGTCTGCGCCTGGCGAATGTGTGTGTCAAGGCTCACATATGAGGGTGCAGAGGCATCATTTGGGGCATCAGCCATCAGCGGATGCCAATTGCCAACTCTGAATTGGCAATTGGCAGATTAATCAGATTCCACTGCAGTCTATGCCTGGCATCCATCCACACATGACAGCCGTTATACTTTATATATGCCTTTTATTGTATATATAACAAGTAATCTATTGATCTTCCAACTTGCCACCACTCTTTTAGAAAGTCATCATGTCAACTTTTTCTCCTTTCGTAACCAAACAAATGAGTCGCTTGCTGACATGTTGAGAGCTTGCAGATCCACTAGTTTATTATTTTAGGAATGAGTCTGTAGAGGGTTATTTATTTTTGACACCCTCCATTTCTTTCTGAAATTAGTTATACCTCTGTGAGGGTGTGACAGTTTCAGCAGTAGTAGTGTAGCAAAGTTGTAAGCTTCTGAACTGTTATTTGAACTATTTGTAAATATGAGAATATAAATGTGAATTCTTTGGAAAGTGACATGCCAGAAATACACACCAGTTTGGTGGTTGGTGTCTAGGTCATGTGAGCGATATACTGTAAATGCACAATTACAATGCCACTAACCTGAACAACCATGGCCTATGAATGAAGGCAAGCAAATGTATAATTTGTAACTCACTTGGTTGTATGACCAGAGCTTTATGTATTTACGGAAAGTGATCGATATCGTACCATAAAAACAGTATAAATTACACTTGTACTACTTACTCCCCTTATAGAGATACAGGAGATATAAGTAGGAGTGTTTGTGATCATGCAAAAAAATATAAGGAGCACCTATATGACAACAAGATCTGAGGTTGGGTTATGTGGAAGAAGGGCAAGATTCACAATTTGAACCTGTCCACAATGTTTCCCCAGATAACAGAACTTCACTTTAGGCATGTGCACGTTAGAAAAGATAATCTAGTAATCTACAAACTCACAACTCATTTTACTGCAATGTGTTGTCAGATTGTAGAGCAGCCGATCTCTAGTGTGTAACACTCCTGCACAACTAAGTATAAATCAGGCTTGATTTCCTCCTCTTTCTAGGCCGTGGCTATAGCAGCAACATCAGCGCTCACTCTCTCAGGTTGGACAGCTTGTTCAAGTCGAATGCTATTAGTTCTGGGTCAGTGCCTGGGCTTCCTCTACACCCCAACAACACCTTTTCACCAGGCAGGGATACCAACCACCATTAATCAGAGCGGTGACAGCCCATGGATGTCAGTAAATATGTTTCCCCTGCTGCCTCCATTTTCCTAACATTTCTGTTCTCTCCCTCTGTTGTACTTTCACCTGTTTTTTAGCGTTGAGAGTTGGCATTGTTCTCGCTTTCATTTGTACCAAATTTAATAAACCATTTTATATTTATCTATAATGTTAATAGTGTGTCTGTGTGCTTGTATTAACTAATTAAAATATTAAAATTCAGCATGCATCAATTGTATTATTGTAATTACTGTAGAATTGAAACAAATGATTTACAGATTCGTAATTGAATTGTGAGGCAAACATGAGCACACTTTTTTACACATGTAAAGGTTAGGATGTTAGTGTTAGGACACTCTCACGCTGTAGACAGGTTTACAACTGGCAACAACTGCATTCTTAAGCAGCTATAAATTGCTTCAAGGTGCAAATCAAATTATAATATTTGTCTTAGTCTTGACTAGACCAGCAATGATCTGCGGATGATTCTGTAGTGGACATGCATGCTGGCCAGGTGTTATTGTTATTGAAGAAAAGGGTCCCTCAGGTGAGAAGCAGTGTTGACAGTCTCTTCCCTTGCATGGGTGGCCTGGCTGACAATAGGGGACAAGAGTTGGCTAGCACAAGGTGTGTGTGTGTGTGTGTGTGTGTGTGTGTGTGTGTGTGTGTGTGTGTGTGTGTGTGTGTGTGTGTGTGTGTGTGTGTGTGTGTGTGTGTGTGTGTGTGTGTGTGTGTGCACGTGAAGTAGCACTAGTGGGGGTGTGGTGGGGACATATGGGCACAAAGCCAACAAAAACCAGTTGGGGAACTGAATGCCTATCTTGGTGGCCATTCTGGGCCAGGTACCTGCTTCTGTCCGAAGACAGCTGGAAGGTAGCCACCCGTGGCAGTGCCATCATGTCGGTGGATGCTGAATGCTGACAATGCCACAATCTGTGCTTTTCCACTGCCTGGCAGACGGTGCTGGTGACCAAACACTGACAGTCGCTGCACTCGACAACAAAGTCATAATGTAGCCATAGATAGAAGGGAAGGAAGGGGCAGAGAAGTTATTGAGAGAGAGAGAGAGAGAGAGAGAGAGAGAGAGAGAGAGAGAGAGAGAGAGAGAGAGAGAGAGAGAGAGAGAGAGGATTGGTAAGAGATGAGGAGAATAAATGGTGACCTTTTGTGATGATGAATTTGTCAACCAACAAACAGTTTCTCTCATCAACACCCGCACAAAAATGACCTTCGTGAGGAGAACATTAATCAGTTCATCATTGTTGCTGCTCCTCAACACATTACTAATTCATTACAGGACATTGATAGCATTTTCATGGCATTCTATCTTCATGCAGCGATGGTAATTTCATCTTCATTAGATCTAATCCTGTAAAGAATTTCTATTAGCGAATAGTCCCACACTGACAGGCAGGAATATTTAATGGGAAGTATGAAATAGACAGGTAACAGATCTTAAAGACTGTATATACTAAACATTGAGTTTATTGGAATTATGTTAATTGAAGTATATATTCAATTCGTATTTGTGAATTAAACATTCCATTACATTGGGGTTTAAATCTTGTGCAGTGCATCCATGCGGCTTGGGCAGAACAGTGTTGTTTGTCAATGCACTAGCGACTCCTACAGCTTGGTCTAAGAGCACGGGTGCTGAACTTTGAGGATTCATTGATTGAATACTTTATTATACAGAAATGTACAACAGTAAGCAGCACAGATATTTGGACTAAAAGACACATAGCATATGCTACAGCATCCTCATGGTGAATCTGTATGGAGGAGGCATTTCTTTTCATTACCGACCCAAGGAGTCAGAGGACCAAATGGCGACATGGCTGCTCTAAGTGTGAGGTTCAATGAAAGGTTCAATGTACAATCATGTATTTGTACATTGACTTCTAGATCCTAGAATCAGGGAATTCAAAAAGTGAATTAATATTGTTTTAATCAATTCAAAGTTTCGTTTTTCACTCCCTTCAGCTTCTAAAAAATGCTGGTATATGAAGCACAGAGCCTTCAAAGGATGAAGTTAAGACATCTTCACAGCTGACAATCTTCAAAAGCATTTCACTATTTTATAGTTGAGAATAAAGGGCTTTTACTTCTTCGGCTATCCTCAGATTACAACATTCTGCATTTGGACTTTATGTTATGTTTCATGTCATAAAATAAGGCCATGGATGGAGAAAAAACAAATGGCAAGTCCAAGAATCCCACTAAAAATCATATAAGGTACCGTATGTAGCCAGCAGATGGCAATGTTGTGCTAAGATTAAGCCGCACTATGATGATTCTGAGGCAATGTGAGGCTACATTACACATTGGCCTTTCCAAACTGTGGCAGACAAACTCTTGATAACAGATTAGAGCTCAGCATTCAAAACCATACACAAAACCAAGCTCAGAAATCTAAGACTCAACCCCAGCTATGGCAGCTGGATCGTGGACTTTGTCAGATTGACACAAACTCTTCAGCCCAATTTATTATTCCAATTTAGGCATTTTAGAGCAGATCAAGCATTTGAACTTATCCCTAACTTCTTTGCCTTTTTAAACTATAAAAAAAACATTTTCAATGGTTCAAATGGCCAGTCTACATGCTCACAACATGTCAATAGATTGGCACGTTGAACTATTCCCAAAAGTTTTTAAAAATAGTAAAAAATGGGATAAGGGGTAAGCATAACGAAATGGAGCCCTTAGTGTCCACGCTTAGTAACACTTACAGAAAAGTAATAATAATAATAGTTATGAAGTAGAGTGCAGAAAGAACAATGTAGTGCGCCTGAAATAACGAGGACATTGGGTAAACAATGAACACTGCATCTGTTCAAACAACAAAGGGGGGGCCCAATACGGAGGGAGACAGAGAGTTGTGTTAAGCACACTTGGTCATAGATGAATGAAAAGGCCTGGATAAGGATTTGGGCAGACACCCGGGTGGGGAATCGTATGATCCCCTGTAAACGTACACGATTAATTAGCAATGTATCTTGATGGACAGCTGATGACCTAGATAGAACTACAATAAGGGTGTTGGTAGGGATACTACCCATAGATCCAAAGTCCCATTAGTCCAAACATTCACAAAAAGCACAGTCGTTTGGCCACCTTGTTTTAAGCCACCCGGGTATTGTCAATGGCAATGGTGTGATCCTGCAGAGGTAGGACGTAAATTACCTGGGAATAAAAAACTTGAACTTGAAGAAGAGAAGCTCAGTCTTGTCTGCTTGTTGAGCTTGTGTTGATTGGACTTTGAAGACATCCAACGCAGGAGATTTCTTTCTGTGTAGCAAAGGGAGGGAAGTCTAGCTGAGTGTCATGAGCATAATAAATAAGAATCATAAAAGAGCTTGTAAGCAGAGATGACAGATACATAGATAACTTTATTTTCCTGTGGGGGAAATCAGCTGTGCAGAGACGGCATAGCAGTTATGTTCACAGTTTACGTTTAAGTGTACAAAAAAATAAAATAAAAAGTACTGGAGTATGCAGTAGAAGCACAGCAAAAAGACAACATGCATAAAAAAAACAATTAAGCAAGGTTAAAGGGGATCAAACGAAGAAAGCCGACACTTCCCCCCAAAAAATAGATTTTACTTTTTAAGCAGTAGGACTATGCTCAAGTGTGTTTGACAATAAGAATTGACATGTGCAAGCCAAAGCCATTCCTCAAAGCACACTTGAGTTGAATCTATTGTGTACTCTATAATCATGTGGGTGATACTTCTAGACTAGATCTGAAGATGCTAATGTCAGACAATATGTGACAGGAAGAAGAAAAAAAAATGTGATTCAAAGAATCACAATTCAAACATAGTGCCATATACAGTACAAGCCATGAAATCCCCTTTCAGTATAACAGTTGCAAAAAGGAGGTCAATCAATGATTTATAGTTGGCCAGTGATTCTTACTCCCCTGGAAACCATAAGTTTAATTATTAAAGATTAGGCTGCATGTCAGTAACCCAAATACCAACCCCAAACTCTCTCGCCCTTATTCTTTTTTTCACCGGCTGTACATTCATGTATTCTTGTGTTGTTGTTGTTGTTTTTACAATGTTGGATACATTAAGGGTGAGAAGCAACCATGTGTGTGGATGGCATGTCGTTACTGAGGTTCAGTTGTCCAAAAAGAGGCTACTAAACATTTTCACTTAAGTAAAATTAAGTATCATGGGGGGCATTTAGTCGGTATATCACTATCACTGTCACCTCATAGATAGAACGTCCTGGGTTCAATTCCTGCTGAGGACGATGTGGGTGCCAGGGGAGTGTTCTCTCCTCCACGTCATCAGTGACTTGCCTCCCCCTGCCTGATAGAGGGGAAGGGAACTAGTTCTTCCTTGCGCTATGTCCAACTGTGGAAACTGTGGAGAAGAAGCGGCCTGGACACTCGTGCACTGAAGGAAGCATGAGGTGAGTCTCCCCAAGCTGGCAGAGGCCCAGGATGACATTAAATAATTGACACTGGGTTACAAAATGATAGAAAAATGTACTCAAGTAGCATTGGTGTACCCTACTTAAAGTACCAAAAGTAAAATATGCATTATGTTATTCCAATTAAGTTATCAAACTTAAACAAATCTTTAGATAACTGCCCTACAATCTCACAGTAATGAGTGTACTTCTTGCTCTGGTCTGCAAACTTACTTATTTGCCTTATTTTTACACTACACTTGTGGAAGACAGTATACAGCCAGTCTGTTTTATAATTGTCCAAGCCCAAGTGGGCTCAAGGCCATGAGCATAGACTGGCACTGACTTATAAAAGGGCCCATCACTTATTACACTATGGTCCATCTTCCGGTGATGACGTCAGTGTGAGAGGAACGCTTCTGCTCTTCTCTCCAAACCCCACCGAGAATATGTTATTTTAAACACTAAGTTTAATAGTTATCAAGTTTATCTGATGCTAGACTAAACCCAATAATGTCAACCAACGAGGAAAAGAAGAAGAAGGGAGCAAGTCGGACGACTATTGATACTCGCTCAGCCACGAAGAAACACGACGGAGCGCAACATGACCATGAGGACGCCGAAGTTGAACTTGAACATGGCGGGGCCTGCGGCGGTGCCGAGGCTAGTCAATTGGAAAACCTAGCTGCACGGGTGGTCCGCGATGTGACTGAAAAGATAAGCGCCCTCATGGATCACAAGCTCTCAGCCCTGACAGCAACATTAGAGGGCTTTAATACCCGATTGCAGGATAATACCGAGCGCATCTCCGAGGCTGAATCGCGCATTTCAACGGCAGAGGACAACGCACTGGCGGTGGAAAACAAACTGAAGCTGCTCGAAAAAACAGTGGTTACTCTGCGTCAAACCCGACGCGAAACTGTTTGTATCTCTGGCCTGAAAGAAGGAACCGAGGGCGCACAACCTGTCGAGTTCTTCGAGACCTGGCTACCCACTCTGCTTGGCATAGAGACGGAGGACGGCAGATTAAAGATCGATCGGTGCCGCAGGACCCGTGGAGATATCAAGCCTGATATAACTAGACCTGTGGTTATAAAGTTCCTTTCTGCACGAGATGCCCAAAAAGTTACAACAGCAGCGCGGAAAAAGGGCGAGCTGGTCCACGCGGGGCATAAACTCTTCATCAGACCAGACATTTCATATCAAACCAGGATGGCAAGACGTGGATACAACACCGTGTGTGATAAGCTAATTAAGAATGGGATACGTTTTAAAATGCGTTTTCCCTCGACTTTACTTATTACACACAACGGCGTGGATCACTCGTTTAAGACCCCAGAAGAGGCCCAGGACTTCATGAAGGACTTGGCCCTGCTGTAAAAGCCTCGGATTGACATTCAGACGGATCGGAAGGATGTAATATGAAATGGACGTTCTCTCTTCTTCTCTCTCCCTCTCTTTTTCTTTCTTCTCTCTGTCTATGTCCACCTCTCTCTCTGTGTATCTCTCGGTCCCCCTGCCTCTCTCTCTCTCTCTCTCTCTCTCCCTCTCTCTTATTTTTTTTTTCTCTTCTCGATTATCTAAATCTTTTTTTTTTTTCTTTCTTTTTTTTTTCATTTATTTATTTATTTTTTCAGCAAGTCCCCGCACCCGGCTGGTATGTAGGCAATTATGTTCATTCCTAAGCACCTATTTCCATCTATATGCTATGCATCTACCACACCTGTAGTCTGGATAAAACTAATGCAAGTACAATTTAACTAGGAGGGTAAAGGCTGAAGGAAAAGGGAAAAAAAAAAAAAAAAAAAAAAACGATCTACAAAAAGCTGGGGGGAAGGAAAGGAAGATGGGAAAAAAAAAACTAAAAAAAAAAAAGGGGTTCAGGCCTGGCGTGCCTGCATGGCGTGTGCAGCTCATGGGCTGCGCACGCCAGACATGCCGTGCTCACTGACTGCTCTGAAGTGTTTTAACGGATAATTTGCCTACTTTACTTCTTGAGACTGACGTAACCTATTATAGTAATAGAGGGTGCTATTATTTGTTTTTTGCTTGGTTTTTGTTGCTGTCTTTTGCTGGTTTTGATATTGTTAATGAGGGTGAAAGTTGAAAGAAAGGAAAAAAAAAAAAAAAAAAAAAAAAGACAGAACATATGCAAAAGGGGTCCATGCCTGGCGTGCGCAGACTATGGACTGCACACGCTAGGCATGCGTTGCTCATTAACTGTTCTTCTCAAATACCCTAATGCATAATTACTTTACCCTCTGAGACTGATTTAACATTATGGTAATCGAAGGTGCTTCCATATTTCGTTTTTTAATTGCTTTTTCTTGTTTTTGGTATCATTATTGTTGTGAGTGCTACTATTTTGGTATTGGTGACATTATTATCATTATTATTAATTATTACCCATATTAGTTCGTTACCTTTGACTTCTTTCCCCATTTTCGGTTATTACTACTACCATTTTCAAGACTGTTTCGTTAATCCAAACATATAGCTTCACTTTCTGGTTACTATTATCTTTACTATTATTATTTTATTACTTTAAATACATATCTCTATCACTGATTACTTTTACTTTTATTATTAAGTTTATTTCGTTACCCCTGACATTTCCCCCTATCTTCGGTGGTTTGCTATTACCATTCTAAGATTATTTCGGTAACCTATACATATATTTTCCTTTTTTTTGGGTTATTATTATCTTTATTATTATCATTTCGTTTCTCCTAACAAATATTTCTATTATTGATTATTAATACCACCACCATTAAGATTATTTCGTTTCCCCTAGCACATATCCCCTTTTATTCGGGTTATTACAATAATTAATATAATTTCGCCACCTCCAATATATATCTTTACTTTATTATTATTACTACCCATATTATTTCGTTACCTGTGATATTTTCTCCTATTTCTGGTTATTACTATTACCTTTATTAAGATTATCTCGTTAATCCAAATATATATCTCATTTTTTTTTCTGGTAATTATTATTCTTAATATTATTTCGTTACTTCAAACACACATCCCTATCTCTGACTATTATTATTATTACTAATATTATTTTGTTACCGTATAGTCATTTTTTTGTAATATTTCTGGTTATTAAAATTACCCTTATTAAGATTATTTAGTTACCCCAAACACATACTTCTATCTTTTGGTTATTCTATTATTAATATTATTTCATTACCCCAAATACATCTCTAGTTTCTGGTGATTCTCCTCCAGGTTGTTAATTTCGTTGTTTTCAGTATTTATTTCGTTTTTCTTCGTCTTCCCCTCAATATTAATATTAGCCTATTCATTATTTTTACCTACATTAGTTCTTATTTCATTATTTCAATATTTACATTTTTTTTTCTCTTTCTTTTGTCTCTTACCATGTGTTACTTACTGTATTTAAAAACTCTCTTCTCTTTACCCTAAAGTCCACATGTGGACATGCTGTAATAATGAGGGAACCTTATCAAATACGAGGTGGAGGGTTGAGTCTTCAACATACTGAGGGGGAGGTGGCATTCGTCTGGAGAATGGATACTCCACTTTTAATCTAAATACTCTCTGTATATATCTAATTGAAATGATACCAACAGACAGAGGGTACAGCTCCAGCTTCATTGGGTTTAATAAATTATTGCCGCTTCTATTTGATTCAATTGATTATGCGGTGGGGGGGTGGGGGAAGCATGTGCGGTGACAGGCCGACCTCAGTAGGGATTTTTTCACCTAGTAGGTGGCCTATCACTCCCCCGTGGCGGAACTCCTCCCAGCTTCACTGGAGTAATGTTAGTCTTTTTAGCCCATCCACTAGGGATGAGCCTTTTGTGTTGTATGTGTAACCCGTCTGTACAAGACAGTAGGGTTACTTTGTTTAATGTATTTTACCTCCCCCCTCTTCCACTCACCTCCTTATTACAGCTATATAAAGACCACCCCGCATCATTGTTAATAGAGTTTCCGTACGTACTTGGACCATACATTAGGCCAGATATTTTTAACCTTTGGACATGAGTGACTTGAAAATTATAACCCTGAATGTCAAAGGCATAAATAATGTGGTTAAGCGTCAAAAAATATTGTCCTACCTGAAAAAAGAAAAATGCCAAATAGCCCTTTTACAGGAAACTCATCTGTCTGAATTAGAACATATGAAACTACGGCGGAACTGGGTCGGCCAAGTCTTCTATTCCTCTTACAATACAAAGAGTCGTGGAGTTGCTATCGTCATACATAAAAATCTCCCTTTTACCCTAGATAAGGTGACGTCTGATGATGAAGGGAGATTTGTTCTGGTCTCAGGTTTTCTCTACGGTGAACATATTCTCTTGGGCTGCGTATACGCTCCAAACGTATTTGAGGCATCTTTTTTTTCTACACTACTGTCGGCAATCAGCTCATTTTCAATTAATTATTCAGTTATTGGGGGAGACTTCAACTCCGTTCCGAATTCCAATGTAGATCAGTCAGTTCCACGATCTACTCCCTCACGTAAAAGCAAGCAGCTTGGAGAACTATGTAATGATTTGGAATTATTTGACATTTGGAGAGTACTCAACCCAAGAGCAAGAGATTATACATTTTTTTCTAAACCTCATCAGGTATTTTCTAGAATAGACCTATTTCTCACGTCCAGAACGATCGTAGATAGAACTAAAGAGTGCACAATCGGCACACAAACACTCTCTGATCACTGCCCAGTTAACCTGATTATCCACCCACCTTACAAGGACCCCTCTAGCAGACAATGGCGTCTGAACCCAAGCCTACTGAGCAGTGCCCCCTTTTTGGAATATATTACCAATAAATGGAAGTTCTTTTTCTCAACTAATCTAACACCTGGGATGAGCCCCTCCACGCTGTGGGAGACCGCAAAAGCTTATCTCCGGGGATCCATCATTTCATACACTGCTGCACAACGAAAAGAAAGTATTAAAAAACAATTGGAGCTTGAAAAATTAATTTTAAACTTGGAAACTCAACTTAAACACTCATGGTCTAATAGCTTAGCTAGACAATTGGACGCTGCACGCTCATCCCTAGACGAACTACTGACAAAACAAGCTGAGTCTATTATCTACTCTGCAAAACATCGATTCTTTGAATCAGGGAATAAACCCGGTCGGCTCCTGGCCCGGCTAGCTAAAGGTAACCAGAGTTCTAATACAATATCCTCCCTTAAAGATGACAATGGAGTCAATTTCCATACTTCTAAGGATATTAATAGAATTATGAAATCATTCTACCAAAATTTATACTCTTCGGAGTGTGGAGCCTCAGAACAGCAAAGGAAAGTTTTTCTCGATAAAATAACATACCCAGCACTCTCTGATGAACATAAAGAGTCTCTCTGTAAAGCCATAACAGAAGAAGAAATATTGGAAACAATTAAAACACTTAAAGGGGGAAAGGCCCCAGGCCCGGATGGTTATGGCCCAGAATTCTATAAAAAAATGAGTAAAGTCATAGTCGGTCCTTTGAGAGAGATGTATGTAGACTCATTTCAAAGGGGCAGCCTTCCTCGAACTCTGAATCTGGCCAATATATCTCTTATCCTTAAAAAAGACAAACCAGCCGACATGTGTGGCTCCTACAGGCCCATTAGTTTAATTTCAGTGGATAGTAAAATACTCTCTAAACTATTGGCTAGGAGGGTTGAGGAACTGCTGCCCCTGATAATAAACCCAGACCAATCAGGCTTTGTGCAAGGCCGACATTCAATTACAAACGTGAGGCGTCTACTGAATGTTATACAGTACACTAACCAGGTTAAACACAAAGCGCTAGCAGTGTCGCTGGACGCACAAAAAGCATTCGACCGTGTCGAGTGGGCTTATTTATTTGACGTTATGGAGAGATATGGACTGGGCGGTGACTTCCTTAAGTGGATCCAAACGATCTATCACTCCCCAGTGGCCTGTGTCCTCACCAACGGTATATGCTCCGAGCCTTTTTCCTTAGCAAGAGGCACAAGACAAGGAGACCCTCTAAGTCCACTTTTGTTTGCTGTCGCACTCGAACCATTAGCTGAAGCAATCCGGTGCCATCAGGAAATAGAAGGGGTCTCGTTCTCGACACGGGGCACCCCCCATAAAATAGCTTTATATGCAGATGACATTGTTCTGTTTCTGTCTTCCCCAAAGAAATCAGTCCCAGCGGTCCTATCAATGGTTACGAACTTTGGGGCTATCTCAGGCTACAAGATTAACCAAGGCAAATCAGAGGCCATGCCATTAGGAGCACTTACTCAATCAGACATACCAAACAATTTCCCCTTTAAGTGGACCGTATCCGGTTTCACATATCTTGGCATTAAAGTCTCTCCCAACCTAAAAGAATTATCACGCCTTAACCTAGCCCCAGTTCTATCAGCGGTCAAGAGAGATCTGGAGCGTTGGCATGACCTCCCACTATCATTTATGGGACGGGTAAGCTTAATTAAAATGAATGTATTACCGCGTATCTTATACCCGTTGCAAATGCTTCCCTTATGGGTAGCCAAAAGAGATATTAATAACGTGGAACAGGCCTTCTCTAAATTTATATGGCACGGAAAGAGGCCCAGGCAAAAAATTAAAACTTTGCAGCTTCCAAATGATAAAGCTGGGCTTGCTGTGCCTAATATACTTTTTTATAACTGGGCCTGTCATGCCCGCTATATTTGGGAATGGCTTCAAGCCTACCTACACGATAAGTACTGTATAGATGAGTGGGCCTGCTCTCCATACTCACTTTGGGCTCAGATAACTGGCAATAAAGACAACACTCCTAGGGATATAAGATCCAACCCAATTGTTTATAACTCTATTAGAGTGTGGCGACAGATCAGTATCTACATAGGACGGGGAGACCAAAGGTCACTGTTAACACCAATCATTAGTAACCACGAATTTGAACCAGGACACAGCTCAGCCATGTTTAAAATCTGGCACTCACTAGGGCTTCGAGTCATAGGAGATCTGTTCAGGGACGGTGTTCTGATGTCGTTCCAGCAGCTTCAGACACAGTACAATCTTCCACGAGATCACTTTTTTGGCTTCTTGCAAATACGCCATTTTATTAACTCATTACAACTGCCGGTGCCATTGGGCTCCCTGTATAGTATTTCAGAAAACTTCCTACGTAAACGTGCCAAGGTTTCACATTTTATTTCATCCTTTTACTCTCTGTTATACTCTCAGGAAACCCAGGTGTTGCCCTCTGTCCGTAAATGGGAGAGAGATTTTAACAATGAATACATCGAGGACGATTGGCAAGAAGCGATTGATTCAATCAAAAAAGTATATAGTTGTAATCGACTAAGAGAAACGCAATACAAAATCTTTCATAGATTACATATCACACCTGTGTTACTACATAAAATGGACCGATCAATATCTCCACTATGCTCAAAATGTAAAACAGTTCTGGGTACTTATTTTCACTACTTTTGGGAATGTAAATATATATCAAGGTTTTGGAGCCAAGTGACTCGTGAAATTAATGATATCTTCAAGGTCAAGTTAAAGAAGGACCCGGGTGCGTTCATATTAGGACTCCCCTCTAAGGAAATCAGTTTGTCTCACCAACAATTCAAATTATTTGACAAATTATTATTATCAGCTCGGAAATGTATCCTGATTAATTGGATATCAGATAAGCCTCCAACCATAGCATTGTGGTACAGAGAGATCTTCGGGGTGCTTCCCCATGAAAGATTGAGTGCCACTCACAGAGGCAATGATACCGCCTTTAATTCGGTGTGGGCCCCCTTATTAACTTATTTTCCCACAGAGATCTCTCGGCTCCTCCTTAAGGCTCAGTGTCCTATGGACTGGGTAGACCTAGGATGAACGTAGGGGTCCTTAATAATAATAATAATAATAATAAAAAAAATAAAAATAAAATAAACAAATAAATGAATAACAAAGAAGGGTGCTCCAACTCTAGCACCACGCCACTCACAAATGGCATTCATATATAGATTTATTTTGGTCTACTACGTCTATGTAACTTTTCAAGGAAGACAGAGGGGGCATGGCATAAACAGTTCAGCAAGTAGGCCCTACACAGCTTTGACCTCTTGGTGGTCCATGAAACAAATTGTGAAGTTGTAGCATGTTGTAATCAATATTTACAGCTTATGGGAGAACACAACAGTTGTCCACAGTTGCCAGGGGACGATGGGCTCCTATAGTAGATAATGTGTGTAGGAAGGGGGTCGTTGTACTTGGGGTGTCCGAGATTAATCTGTGCGTTTTACTGGTGAGCGAGAATGCTTTTTGCTTCCCGGCTCGCTTCCCAACTCGGAGCCAGGTGTGGAATGCATGTGCCCAGTGGGCTGAACATGACCAAATATTGAGTCTCTCTAACACAAACACTTGTAGCCTAGTGCCCCTCTGACCAAACCCAAGAAAAAATCCAATATTACCAAATAGGCTACTACTAAAATAATTACCACATCAGCATGCCTGGAAGTAATCTAAGTGAGTCCTCTAAATGTAATTTAATTTGATTTCTGTGTTGAATATGGAATGACTTTTGGCTGGGCTGGATGGTTCAGGCCAGATTTTCTTTGCACTGGTCTGTGGACTTTTTTCTCTCAACACTTGAAAGAGGATGCACATGACTGGAACAGCCACACTGAGGCTCTACAACACAAACACTTCTACCATACTTCTCCATTTTGTCCTAATGTTATTCTACCAAATAAAACCAATAGAATGCATAAATACAATCCTGTACAATACAACCAATAGTAGACTACTACTAATAATTAAGCCAACACAACTGCAAGTAAAGTACCCAGCGAGCTTGTGAATGTCATTTATTCTGCATGATGACTATGGGTTGAGGCTGGCCCGGCTGGTTTAGGATAGATTTTGTTTGGTTTGCCTGGGTTTGAGCTGCCCTGGAGTTTTTTTCTCAACAGTTGCCATAGCAGGACACAGTATAGGCCTATGTAAACACATTTTTCCAGTAGTTTCTAGTGTCTCAATCTCTCTCTCTCTCTGGAAGACGTCGCACATGACCGCAGCGGAAACACTGAGGCTGTTCAACTGACAGGCTGTAGGACTATTGGTGTGTGCAAAATATAAAATCCAAGTTTGGAATCAAATGAACCCTTATGGGTCTGAGTCTGCAGTGTACAAATGGAACACATGGACCCATTAGTACCCGCAATCTGCAAGCTTCCAGGGGGTCCCCAATGAAATGATACTTTGAAACCAAGTGAACCCTTACACCCTCACTGTAACAACCTTATAACATTAATACCTGATGATCATGTTTTAGGGTAGAAAAAGTCATGGCACTCCATCTTTAATTAATGTCGTGCAGAATGTAGTTCAGCCTTCAAGCCTGGCCCTCCACAACTATTTAATTCCAGTGGTTTTCAACATTTTTCATACCAGGGCCCACTATTTATTCAGAATTGGAGCTATGGACCACCATCTAGTGTATTTGAGTGAATTATGTTTACCTGAGTGTCTGCATATTGGCTCTGCTTGAACTCCCTTGGTAGCACAGCCTGAACTTCCTCTTTAGACATCCAGGTGGTCACTGAGCCAAGTAGGAAATACAGGTAGTGGGTCCATGTTGTGATGATTCGGCTAACTGTGGATACATGGATCTCAAAGCGGTCTGCCAAGTCCGCTTCTGTGGACCCCAGGGCCATATACATCAGGTAGAGGAACATCTCATCCATCAGAGGAAGAGCATGTCTCTGTAAGACATTGTACCAAACAGATTATGTCAAGCATTCTCTCTCTCTCTCACTCACACTCACACACACGCACGCACGCGCGCGCGCGCGCGCGCGCACGCACACACACACACACACACACACACACACACACACACACACACACACACACACACACACACACACACACACACACACACACACACACACACACACACACACACTTACTGAATAGTTACATGGAAACAATATTTCCTCGTTTCTCTGCTGGGCTCTTTGTGCTCTAGTGATCCGGATGATGTTGGCAGTTGATGGCGCTATCAGTTGCCAAAATGCCATGAGATGGTCATAGCTAGCAAATCTAAGAAACATTAAAACACAGGCATAAGCAATGTTTCAAATAATGGCATTTGCAACATCATACTTTAGTAAAGATATACTGTACATATGAAATTGGTATGCTTTGTAAAATATATCACACTCACCTTGTGAAAAATTTGATTTGTGAGTCCGAGCCTTCAAACCTTTGTAGCCCAAAGCGAGATTTAACAGTCATATCCTCAAGTTGTTTCCTCAATTGACGGTTTTCCTCTCTCAAACGGTCCCTCTCACTGCAGACCAGGTCAACTGCGGCAGGTTCAGGGGGTGTACAGTAGTCGCCGTCAGAAATGTTCACTCCATCACCCTCACTGACAGTCTGACCTTAATTAATATTTTAGACATAAATGTTAGCAGCACCAGTTTCCGAATGTGCTATTGTATTGTGTATTAAATCCAGACATTTAGACACAAATGATATACAATATTTTATGTCCTAGATATCAGCGCTAGTAGAAAAAAAATATCAGGCCAGTTACCTTCAGCACCGAGGGCCTCATCATCACCACCAGTCTGAATGGTGCAGTCTGGTCCCTCTCTCCTCTCCCAAAAGCTAACACATTGCCGGATATTATAGCCATTCCACTCAAACAGCAAAGGCACTGCTCCCTTTTTGATGCGGTGGTATCCACCCGGGGTTATTAACACATCTTTAGGTAGGAAATGCCTGCTGCACACTTTGCTCTTCGATGTGACAGTGAAATGATCCCTTCTGATGTTGACCAGCCACCTTGCCCTGAGTTCTGCATCAGTTGGGAAGCTATTTAAACTCAGAGAACAGAATGAAGCTGATGAAGAGCAACGAGGGACTGAGCAAAGCTCAGCAGAGCCAACAGCCCTCTTGAGGAGCTTTACTGAGCCTTTCTTCATCCTGGAATACAAAGAATGTGCATATAGACGATTAGATTGATAAAGATTTTTGACAATCTCACAAAATGCTAAATCCTTCACATAGTGTCTTGACCAATGCACATGAGTACATGAGTTTGAGTACATAGAAGCATGGCAGTAATTAAATAAGATGTGGTATGGTACAATAATACAAATCAATAAAGTGTTAAATATAGGCTACCTATTACCTGCCATCACTGTCCTGGTGCTATAACCAAGGCTAACTTTTAAATATTATTTGAATAAAGATATCTACAATTGTCTACAAGACCACAATGTACTGGGACTTTGAGCATGAAGATAATCATATTTCACATTTGTCATGCAAGTATGTAAACGTACGAATATGCTATGGTGACAAATACTTACTTTAAGTTAAGACAACCTCATCTAAATTGGGTAGGCAGAGCTAAATCGCCTACCTCTGTTTTACATTAAAACACCTTAAAAGACACCACTGATAACCACACTTAACTAGCATTAGTCTATTTAAATAGGTTGTTGATTTCAATAAAGTTACCTTGGAGCTGCGCAGTGACGTCACCGCCCCTGTTCCGGAAGTCTTTTCCCAATTCATTTTTCTCATAGACTTTTCGAAAATAATTTATATCAAGACGATTACGCCGCGGACAAAGCCAACTCGAGTCGTGACGAATCATGATGACACACACAAACTTTTGGGACAATAAAATAATTTCTAAGATGAAAAACGAAACAAAAAGTCTTGTGTCATGCCGTTTTCTACTTCTTCCCAATTATATATTATATGACGATATTGTGTTTGTTTTCATGATTTGTCACGACCTGAGTTGGCTTTGGCCGCGGCGTAATCGTCTTGATATAAATTATTTTCGAAAAGTCTATGAGAAAAATGAATGGGGAAAAGACTTCCGGAACAGGGGCGGTGACGTCACTGCGCAGCTCTATGAAGTGAAGAGATATGGGCAGATGACTGGACCTTATATTGAATAGAGACGACACCGAAGGTTCCCCTCTCATTCACTTGCATTAAGTTGCTCAACCAGCACATGAGGCGATTTCACCCTTAGATATAATAATATATATTATATCTATGATTTCACCACGTCTCCAGAAGCCAGGCGCCTCCAGGCTTGAAGCAACGGGCCCTGGTGGTCAGGTTTGGTACTGCAGGCGAGTGGAATTCATGCATGAGCGGCTTTGAGTGCCCCGAGAGCACGCACGCTGGTTTGCTTTGTGCACGCGGACAGGGCAGTTTGTGTTTAAGTTGTTTTCTGGATGAACCACCGGCCCTCACGTCATATACTACCTCTCAAAACATAACGGATGTATTATATGACAGATAAATTGAGATAATAATTGACTATTAACTATTTAAAATATAACAGCGAAATAGAACAATTAAAAAACACTTTAATTGGAGGAGAGAAATACTCACAGATATAGCGCTGTGAATCAACCGGAAGTATTTGAACTACTCAAACGGAAGTCCCCCCCCTTCTCATTGTGCAAGGGCTCCAAGAGTGCTAAATCACACAGCTCTTTCATTTGTGGCAATGCTTCCATTATGGTTAACCTTGTTAATATATTACTTATTAATTATTACCTTCATTTCAAAGCAATATATTATATTACAGTATTACTGCCCGAGCAAGTGTAATATATTAATATTACTATTACATATTACTTATGTCATACATGTGATATATGTATCATGCACCTTTATCTGACAGTATAGCTACTGCACGACACTTGCCGTAAAGCGCTACTGTTATTGCCGTAAAGCAGTTTGCTGTGTGTGCTACCGCCAGAACCAACGTGCATTATAATAGTAGAAAACCAGTCTATGCTGCCTGCTGCTGTTCACTGTTACACCGCTTACCTTCACTAAAGAACTACTGAGGAATATAACATTGTGTGGACATTCAGTCAATAACAATACTATTACATGGTGTCAGAAGCACTTGACGGACTCATCGCTGCAGAAAAATGGCAAGATTTCCTGACAGTTTTGCATTCGATCGCCCAAATGAATGGGAGGGCTGGAAAGAACGCTTCGGACGGTATCGCTTCGCTTCGAAACTACACAAAGAGGACGGCGAAGTTCAGGTCAGCTCCCTGATATATGCTATGGGCCCGGAGGCTGAAAACATCTTCAAGTCATTCGCGTTGTCGGCGGAGGATCAGAAAAAGTACGACGAGGTGTTGAAAAAGTACGACGATTACTTCTGTCCGAAACGGAATGTTGTCCACGAGCGCGCCTGTTTCCACCAGAGAGTACAGCGGCCGGGTGAGAAAGTTGAGATGTTTATCAGAGCCCTTTATGATTTATCAGAGCATTGTGACTTTAAAGACGCCAGGGATGGAAATATTCGGGATCGCATTATTGTGGGCATCCTAGACAAGGAACTGTCGCGCAAACTACAGCTGGAAGCTAACCTGACGTTATCCCAAACCATCCAAGCCGTTCGCCAGTCCGAAGAGGTAACAGCACAAGTAAACAAGCAGCAAGCGGAGGCGTGCGCGGCCATGCAGGAGGTCACGCGAGGACGTGGAAAGCCCTCATACAAAGGAAAATCACACTGGAAAAATAAAAGTGGAGAGCACGGAGGACCAAAATGTGGCAGGTGCGGGAAAATGCAGCACAAAGACCAAGAGAGGTGCCCAGCCCTGAAATCAACATGCAACAAGTGCAAAAAGGTGGGTCACTGGGAAGTAAAATGTCATACTAAAGCAGTCAGAGAAGTGACAGAGACAGATGATGTTTCACAGACCCCATACTTCCTAGGAGCAGTGACAGACACTAACAGAGACAATGATAAGTGGACTGTACAGATTGTCATTGGAAAGACACCAGTGAAATTTAAAATTGATACAGGGGCAGATCTGAACGTCATAGAAGAAGAAGCATTCAACATGTTATGCCCTAAACAGCCACTAGTCCGGTCCAATATCCCACCAATGAGCAGCCCCGGTGGTCAGTTAGTGTGTTTGGGGAAGTTTCAAGCAAATGCACAGTACAAGAAGAAGCATTACTCATTCCCAGTATATGTGATCCGCAGCCAGACTGCAAGCAATCTGCTAGGCAGGGACACAGCATGTGTTATGGGGCTGGTGAAGCGCATTGAAGAAGTGCACGGTGCATTCGGAGAGCATGGAACTCTCAAGACAGACCCCGTTAAAATACGATTGAAGGAGAACGCCGAGCCATATGCAGTGCACACAGCACGCAGAGTCCCCCTACCTCTCGTACAGAAAGTAAAGGAGGAGATACTGCGCATGGAGGAGAACGGAGTGATTGAAAAGGTGACTGAACCTACAGACTGGTGTGCACCAATGGTGCCAGTTCCGAGGAAGAACGGCAAAGTGCGCATCTGCGTGGATCTGAAAAGGCTAAACGAGGCTGTAAGGAGAGAGAGGTACGTCCTCCCAACTGCAGAGGAAATTACTGCAAAGCTGAGTGGAGCTACAATGTTCACATCACTCGACGCGGCCTCAGGATTTTGGCAGATACCCCTACACCCCGAAAGCAGCAAGTTAACCACCTTCATAACGCCTTTCGGGAGGTACTCCTTCAAGCGACTCCCCTTCGGCATTACTAGTGCCCCGGAAATATTCCAACGCAAAATGGCAGAGACTCTAAATGGTCTTCAGGGAGTAGCTGTCTTCATGGATGACATTCTGGTGTATGGAAACACTCCAGAACAACACGACCAGTACCTGAGCGAGGTGCTGGAGAGGATCGAGGCAGCTGGCTTGAAGCTAAACAAAGAAAAGTGTGTGTTCAGACAGGAACAGCTTCATTTCCTCGGTCAGGTGATCGACAAAACCGGAGTGAAACCCGATCCAGACAAAGTCAAAGCAATCAGAGAGCTGCCTTCGCCACAGAACGTGGCGGAACTGAGACGTGTTCTAGGCATGTTCACGTACCTGGGGAAATACATCCCTAATCTGTCGACAGTGGGCCAGCCACTTTATGAACTGTTGAGATCCGAAACTGCATGGACGTGGGACCACCCACAGCAGGAGGCGTTCCAGCGCATCAAAGACATCCTGTCTACCTCACCAGTTCTGAAGTTCTACGACGTGAACCGACCTACTGCGGTGTCGGCTGACGCCAGCAGCTATGGCATCGGTGGCGTGCTGCTGCAGCAACACGACGGCGACTGGAAACCAGTGGCCTATTGTTCACGTCGTCTGTCTGAAGCCGAAACCAGATACGCCCAGATCGAAAAGGAGTGCCTAGCAAGCGTTTGGGCATGTGAAAGGTTCGAGAAGTACCTTGTGGGCCTGGAGAGCTTTAGACTAGTCACCGATCACAAGCCCTTAGTTCCACTGATGAACAAAAAGGACCTGGACAATGTGCCAATACGGTGCCAGAGACTGTTAATGAGACTGATGAGATTCAAACCAATGGCTGAATACGCACCAGGCAAGACCTTGACTGTAGCGGACACCCTGTCACGTAGTCCACTGCGGTGCGTGGCAGAGGAGACTGAAACTCACTCTGAAGTGGAGTGCTACATCGCAGCCGTTGTGAACAACATGCCAGCTACACCACAAAGGCTGGAGAACATAAGAGCAGCCACAGCAGCTGACAGCAGCGTTCAGATGCTGCTGCAACGCATCAAGTCAGGATGGCCAAGCTGCGTGGCCAGCGTTCCACTAGCCATCAAAGACTATTTCCCTGTGCGGAGTGAGCTGTCGGAGTACAATGGAATTGTGACAAGAGGATGTCGCATGCTAATTCCAAGCTCTCTAAGAGCAGAAGTCCTGGATCGGATCCATGATGGACATCAGGGTCTGACAAAATGCAGAGAGCGGGCTAACACATCAGTGTGGTGGCCTGGCATATCATCAGACATCAAACAGAAAGTCCAGACCTGTCAGGTTTGCCGTGAGATGAGACACACGCAGCGCAAAGAGCCCCTCATCTCGACCCCTCTGCCTGACCGGCCCTGGAAAAGACTCGCTATTGACCTGTGTGATCACGACAAACACACTTACCTCGTCGTGTCAGACTACTTCTCTAGATTCATCGAGATACTCCACATGCCTACAATCACCGCCTCGCAGGTGGTGCTGAAGCTAAAGACCCTCTTCGCAAGATTTGGTTGCCCGGACCAGGTGGTTTCGGATAACGGCCGCCAATTTGCATGTGAGGAGTTCCGAGATTTCGCAAGAGAGTTCGACTTTCAGCACATCACGTCAAGTCCCCATAATCCGCAAGGAAATGGACACGCAGAGAGAGGAGTTCAAATCGCAAAGACAATTCTACAGCAGAAAGACCCTCTACTCGCTCTCATGATCTACCGCTCTACACCTTGCACCACTACGGGAGTGAGCCCAGCCGAGCTGTTAATGGGCCGAAAAATAAAGACAACACTCCCAACACTCGAGAAAAACCTGCAACCTCGCTGGCCTAACCTGAAAGCCGTTAGGAGCAAGGATGCACACGAGAAGGAGAAACAGGCTTTCTACTTCAATCTTCGCCATGGAGCAAAGACCCTACCACCGCTGGAGCCTGGTGATCCTGTCCTCGTGAAGTTGGATCATCAACACGCGTGGGGAACACCTGCTGTCATCGCCGGTGACAGTTCTACTCCACGTTCCTACGTCGTCGAGACACAACAAGGAGCGACGCTGAGGCGCAACCGTCGTCACCTGCAACATGTCCCTGCGCCAGCCGCTGAACCGCCAGCGCCGGAACCGGATGGAGAGCATCAGGAAGCTGCTATGCAGCAGCCTGACCCTAACGTTGCCACGGATACTGCCTCTCCAAGACCCAATGCTCGTCTGCCACCAGCTCAGGATGGACTGTTGTTCACTAGATCTGGCAGACTGAGAAAACCCGTGAACAGACTGGATTTGTGAGTATGTGACACTTACAAGCCACCGGAAAAAAAAAAGAAAAAAAAAAAAAAGGGGGAAAAAGAGAAATGTGAAATGTGATGTTCTATCTATTGTTGACATATACTGTTTTGAGTTTTGTTCCGTTGAAAAGTGAAGAACCGTAATTGCACTTATATACAGTATATTTTGTTTTTGTTTACATGAAGAGAGAGAGAGAAAAAAAAGCAATACTTGAAAAGTGATTTGCTATTGTTCTGCACTTTTGAAATACATTTATAAACTAGTTTTGTTTACAGGTGAAAACAAAAGTTAAAAGGGGAGATGTCATATATGTGATATATGTATCATGCACCTTTATCTGACAGTATAGCTACTGCACGACACTTGCCGTAAAGCGCTACTGTTATTGCCGTAAAGCAGTTTGCTGTGTGTGCTACCGCCAGAACCAACGTGCATTATAATAGTAGAAAACCAGTCTATGCTGCCTGCTGCTGTTCACTGTTACACCGCTTACCTTCACTAAAGAACTACTGAGGAATATAACATTGTGTGGACATTCAGTCAATAACAATACTATTACAACTTAAAAAAAACTTTTTACAAAATATATAATCAAATATTTAGTATCATTCATTCATTAATAATCAAATATTGTGTAGGCCAGTAGCATACCTACAATAATCTCTCTGGCCAAATCCATTTGAAATCAACTTGAAAAAATGTCACTCCTGAAAACAGTCCTGTCGTAGACCTACCTCATCCTACTCAGCTATGGACGGTTAACACGTTAAATGTATTCCTTGATTCATGGAAGCCAGTAAATAATTTGATGACAAGTTATTATTTAACTTCTGCATCTGTCAAGATAATTTCACAAGAACACTTGCAACGAGACAGATTGACAGAAAGTAATATTATTAGTTTTTTTTTTTTTTAAGTAATATATTTATATTACAAGTTACTGTTAGTGCACATGTCCCAACACTGGGTAGAAGATGAAAGATAATCTTACTTGTCACAGTATAAATCAAATTGAATTGTATCCTATAAACAGATAAACTGTCATTAAAAACACTTGATTAAAAGGTAATGTTGTTGTGTCATATACAAAGTGTTTTATCACTTTTATGTATGTCTGTTGAGGCTTGTTATTGATGTAAGCGAAACTGACAATCGGTGCGGTAATTCACCCTGTCCACTGAAAGCTGAAAGTGAATGACTTTTTAAATTTATTCGTGTGGACAAATGTGCATTTACAGGCAGGTTTATCCCAGGATTTTCGGCTCACTGAAACTTGACTCCAGTACCGCCACAAGATATAGGATTTTATTTATAGACCAACAATAACAAACCAACAAAAAATGAAATGTATAACAAAAACAATTTATGGGCATATAATTTTTATACAGAACACATCTAAAAGAGCAGTTCATAACAGAAAAACACAAGTAACAATGTAAATGCGCAAATTACAGTCAATTTAGTCAAAAGAGAAAAATATACAAGCACTTTTATTTGAAGAATACAGTATAATACAAAAAAAGAAAAGGAAAAAGAACAATAAAACTGCCTGCAAAATATTCTGCACTCTAGTGAAATCACAACTGGATTAAAAAGGCCAATGAAATGAAATTAAGTTTACTCGCATAGATTCTTGGGACATCTTCATAAATAACTCTTGTTTCAGATAGGTAGATACTACTTTTTTCTGAAACTACCTGTACGTATGCAGCAGTAGACTTTGAGGGTTACTGTCATCATAGTCTAACAGTAATAATCCTAAGCAGAATGTTATAGCGCAGCACCATTGGGCTACCAATAACATCATAGTAACCACAATACCCGCTCTGTGACACCGTCATGTTAAATACTTGGGGTGGGCACTCGAAGGAATCCCATTTGCAGTCAGACATGTTTTTAAACATGTCACTAAATAAGTGATACTTCAACTTAAACTGTTGTACAATAATAGATATTTAAATGTTTATCAAAGTCTTGCTTCCTCCCTTTTATTGATAGGCTAACCATATAAAGGACATGGTCGCCTAAAAACATGTATATACTGTACATGTACATGCAATTAAAACATACGGGTAGTAATGTACATACCCATTTTAAACATTTCCCTTTGTAAAAAAAAAAAAAAAAAAAAACACAAAAAAAAAAAACACAAAAAATCGATATCAAAACAGCCTCAGTCGTAGAAAAATACACAATCAGACCCCAGATCTGCCTGCAGTTATGTGTTGTGTTGCTTAACACTGGGGGCATAGCATCCAGTATGTTATCCCCCTTCAAGTCCTAAAAAAATATTGGGTATCAAAATAGACTCCATAATCTAAAAACTTGCCAAGTACACAATTGAGCTTGCTTTGCAGAACCTGAGTGCTTAAAAAGTCGTTTGTCAAAGACAGAAAATAATGGCGATATGTTACAGAACATGTGATTAAATAAAATGTTTCCAGAACTATGCAGGGCCTGCTTGTGTGCAGTAAACATCTGCTGAAGGTGCATCGCTAAATATCATACTATTTAAAAGCAGAGATGTGAAGCAAATTGCAAATTGGCAAAGCACTGTACTCACCACAGGATAACAGCCTCACCAGAGGTGAGCACAAACAAGTTCAGCTATGTAGTAGCCTGGGTTCCAACCTGATTTGCTGTGTTCCTTGCATGTGAAATGTCACCTCTCAAATCAGCCTCCTATCCCCACAGCTAGGCGGGACATATGAAGGCTGAAATGAATGGTCTGTGATGCAGATAGAGGAAAAAACACCAGTATATGGTATTGTGAGCACTGTGCAGGTATTGTTGTTCTGCAACATCCCCTTATAATTCACTAAAACTGCCTCACACAGCAGTCATTGTTTATGCACTACTGAAGCATTTACTTTTTACAATAGGTATTGAATGGTGCTATTTTTTATCAACAGTGAGAAGCATGGAAAGAGTGGCACTGGCTGCTGAGCGTACTTTCAACAAGGTAGCAACGTAACCTGGAACCCAGGCTGCTATGTACTGTACATATCCGCTTTCTAACATACTGTCAGACCATATACTGTATTTATGTCATTGTGTATTGCTATATAACCTGAAGCAATCTCCTTCCTGAGCTCTACCCTGAACTATCAAGACTACTCAGACAGAGAGACATCTGGTCACAGTTCAAATCCACAGCATAACCAACTATGCCACTGGCAGGCAAATGAGACAACGTAACGACATAATC
Organism: Benthosema pterotum; assembly: GCA_039105355.1. Classification (NCBI taxonomy): domain Eukaryota; kingdom Metazoa; phylum Chordata; class Actinopteri; order Myctophiformes; family Myctophidae; genus Benthosema; species Benthosema pterotum. Next base: position 22,221,721 of record CM076966.1, on the reverse strand, counting down.
TATATTAAAAAGTTTTATAATTTAGTCGCATAACAACTTTTCTGCTTGAACACGCTGTTGAAAGCAGAAAAGGTACGGTCAGACATTCAATATTATATTATTCGCCTCCCATTCACTTCCATTCTATTAGTGAGAAGGGGTGCAATGATCCCCGTGGCAAAGCAAATTTGCATGTTCTGCTTCATGTGGATTTCAACATTGGTGACTCATGTGAGACACCATGTGTGACCAAACATACATATCCACTACTGAAATTTCAAGTTGCTCACAACTTAATTTCCATGTGCATCACATTTTGCACTACCCACATTCAGCATGGCAAAATATGGGTTTTGCCTCTGCATGTGAAGGTCATTCACAAATGCGATCATGCTCTGAATGAGGCCTAAGTGGGAATTGGTGGGCAGGTTGTAGTGTCCATTACAAGTCCACAGCAGCTGGTCAAATTAACCCAACTGTTCCTTTGGCACTTGTTTGCCTCCTTTACACCCGTTGAACATTGAAAATGTCTTCTCTTTAAGAAATACATAAATGAGCACTTTAAGTGTCCTTCAATGCTTGCAGCTTCCCTCATTTCAAGCACCACTCATAAGTGATGATTGAAGAGTATGTTTTGTTTTCCAGTAAATCTACGTTTTCAATCCATCTCATTGGGTCGAGTTGAAAACATCTTCAGAACAGCTATTAAATGCCCAACAGAGAAACAAATTCCACTAATGTGTTTAAAACAATCTTAACACATGCTATAAAAAAAAATACCCTATATACGTTTTTTTTAAGAGTTGGGGGTAAAACCACTACACATTTTTAGCATCTGTACAAAAAAACAAGAAAGATGAAAACACTTTGAGGAGAGAAAGAAAGTGAAAAATCTCTTAACCTTTTTTTTTAAACCACACTGCTCCCATGCTACAGCGTATTTGGCACTTAAATGCCAAGTTTATATAAAAAAAAAACATAATTGCCATTAAAAACATATATATGGGAATACATGTGGAGACCATATCAATGGCTCTGCTTTAATGCACTTGTCCCCTTTTGTCACAAACAACATGTATATAAAAAAGTGCTACCAACAGGGCGTTAAGTTGCACATTGGAGGTTGTTGGCAGAGTCGAAGGGCTCATCTCTCCAGACCTTTGCGGAGCTGCTCGTGTCTGTGTCCAGTTTGTGTGAGTTTAGTTCTCAGTCTGTTTACTCTGGGGGGTGGGGGTGGGTGGATGTGGAAGTGGGTGGAGGAAAACGTTTCCCTAGGACACGCTGGAGCAGCGGATGCTGGGGGAGCCCATCTGTGTGAGCACCTTGTCCAGCCACTGCAGGGGGCCATTGAGGTGCAGCTCGATCCAGCAGGGGGTGCTGGTCACCGTCTGCCGCCTGGGACAGGAGAAACGCATGGTTCAGTACTCACAACAACAAAGAAACAAGTGTTGCCAACTGCCAGAATCCAAAATGCACTAGTGGCACTTGCAAAATGCACTAGAATGCGCTAGAGCAGTGGTTTTCAACCATTTTCATACCAGGGCCCACTATTTATTTTAGCCACGGAGGACCACCATTTGATGTTGAGTTTAGTCTCTCGGACTAATTTAGTGGTTACCAATTGAAATGTTGGTCAAAATAACAATTCTTCTACATTTTCTAAATGTGTAGATTCTTGAAAATTAGGTAATTCCGATGTTTAAATATAATTTGAAACAAAATGGACCCTTACAGGTCCATTTGGTTTCATTTTACGCTCTCAGGAGTTATGGTCCTTTCTAGGAAGGAAAAACGGTGAAAAACGAGGGTTTTATCTCTGGCGCCTGTCAACCAATTTCGCCCCAACTCACCAGCAAAAAAAAACACACTAGATTTTCCTCCAGGAGTTTTTCACTAATTTTGGCGCTAGGGCGGTCTGGAAAAAAGCTAAATATAGCGACAAATACACCAAGTTGGCCACACTGAAAGAAACACACACCCCCTCTTTATACTGAGAACCAGTTTATCCCTCAAACTACTTATCTTAATCTTACTTTCTTTTTTTTGTTTTGTTTCTACAACACCCACCGAACAGGTTTCAGTACTGCATGCCTCTTTAGCAGTCACAAAAAATAAAAATGTTTCAATGTATTCAAAGATAGCGACAGATGCCAGCGGACTCACTAGGGTTAGTGGTGTAAGAGAGTCACATGCGATGACTCACTGTCAGGCATTAATGTAGGCACTATGAAGCACGCGCCAAAACCACTCGGCTGTTGGGTCATGCTGGGAGTCCTGGGACGTGTGCATGCTTCATGTGAGTGTTCATGTGAGGTCATAATGATCTACATGAAGATATTCTGGGCATTGCAAAATAATAAGAATCATAATAATGTTGTCCTCTCAAGTGAGTATGATTTAAATAGATCGAACTCCTACCAACACAGAGGCAGAAAGGCACTAGATGAGATATTAATTATACCATAAGTGAAAGAGATATGCTTGAAGAAGCCTATTTAGAAGGCCTAATTATTCCGAATTTGAGCCACGGACCACATCTTTGCCCCACAGAGCCCAAACTAAAGATTTCTTTTGGGTTTGTTCAGGCTGAATTGGGGAAACAAAACAGGCAAACAAATAAAAAATGACTATTAATCTTCTACATTCTCTAGTTGTGTAGACTTGGGCTAATTCAGATAATGAATATTTTAACTCTTGAGAGTGTAAGCATGAAACCAAATGGACCTGCAAGGGTCCATTTGGTTTCATGTTTATGCTCTCAAAGAATTACACCCGTTTAACCAACTCTCCATCTGGTGATAGGAATACGAAAATACATGATGCAATGGGTAGACTCGCTTCGGCATGCACACGTGCATGCCATTTTCTCTCTCCCATACGTTTGTTTGCTACTATCAGGTGAGTCACGCTGGGTGGAAAAGAAGGAGGGAGAGTGGTGGGGGAAAGTCTGACATCTCTCTTTGACACAGCACATGTGTGTTTGTTTAAGAACTAGCCCTGTGCCGGCCCAGGCTAGTGGTGTTCTGCTGATGGGGCCTTGGCAGTGTGATGTACCGAGGCGTGCATGCAGATGCTTGGGAGAGAGAGTGGGAGGATGGAGACTTTGCTATGAGATTCATGGGCCGTGTGGCCTCTGTTGTCTGGCGAAGTTATGATCTCAAAACAAAAGAGCTGCCACTGGACACAGAAAGCTTTGAAAAATATCAATTAATAATTAAGATTAAAGGTAGGGTAAGTGATTTGAGATTCATTGTGTAGTACCAGCCTGGTGCACTAGGGGCCCCCAAGAGTAGCTACACTATGTGAATCTGCTGCTCGATCCTGATTGGAGGAGAATTCACCCTCCACCTGGGGAACTTTTATTAGCTCCTCTGCTAACGTGGGGGAGGGGGAAACTCCATATATGGTCTGCACACCTTATAATAGAGCATTTTAACAGTTTTTTTTTGGTGATATCTGACAAAAGTGAAATCACTTCCCCTACCTTTAAGATCAACATGTCCTTAAAATCATTGCATGAAATGTGTGGGAAGTGGGAACTACTGATTTAAAAGGGATTTGTAGAGTCACAGACCTAAACCAAAAAAGTGTGGAATATGAACTAGATATCAAGTCATGGCACACTTGATGATCAAGTTTAATAGGAAGAATCTTAATAGGCAGCTAGCAGTCCTGTCTCACTGATGGATGCGTTGCTCACCTGTACTCGGCTCCCCATCCCTTGACGAAGCTCATTCGGATGGTGCACATCCTTGTGAGCTGGTAGACAGCCTCAAAGCCCTGGTTGACCGACTGGGCCAGCAGTGCAGCAAACTCTTGGTTGTTGAAGATCTTCAGGTTACATCCTGAATGGATGGGACCAAAATCAATCATTAAACCTAACCAGTCCATACTCGCCACCCACCCGGACTATGGGACCGCACACCATGATTACAGATCTGATAGCCTGCAAAAAGGAATGCAAAGAGACACACAAGACACAAGAGAATCTCTCTGTACATACCTGGGGGGATCTTGCAGACTGTGGCAGGGTGCCAGCCGTAGCGCTGGTTGCAGTTGGGGCTCTGGACAAAGATGGCACTGTCACTAAGACACTCCGCAAACACCTCACCTCCGATATAATACAGCCGTACTCCCCGGCCTCCAGGGAACAGACACAACACAATGATCCATCAGATCACCACCACAGCACAGGATAACAACAGGAATTATAGTGTGAAAGATGGCTTTACAGTAGAAATAGGTAGTAAAAGATGTAGTGTATATCTTCTAAGGTGTATGCTTTGTTACGGGCATGTTGTATGCCTGAATCTCAATGAGGGGGTTTACAAAATATATACTGTAAGTGCCAGTAGTAATAGTGTAAGTAATCAACTACTGTACACTGCAATTACAAACCAAATAATTTAAGCAGACTATGCCTAATTAATTCTTTGCCCTATAAACCTCTATATATGACTTTTAAATACCCCTTAATACAATAGTTCCATTTGAATATGCAATGGTTATGGTGTCCATAACAACAAGCACCTGTGATTATCCCATCAAACAAGGTGGGGGATTTGAACACTGAAGTGCGAAAATAAAACAATTCTTTTTTTTGGTACTCATGAAGGTGACGAGACTTACCAATGTGTCTGCGCGTGAGTTCCACAGCTGCATTGCGGTTGACGTTTGACAGCAGACCCAGGCAGAAGCGCTCTGAGTTTGAGGGGTCTGTGAAGCCGTCCACCGTCAGTGAGGGTTGCGAAGCATGGAAGGTCTCTCCCACCCGCTGGTTCAGCTCATAGTAGGAAATGGAGCACCAGAAGGCCGGTTCACAGTACGTCACAGGCTGCAGATCTGAAGGGAAGAGAAGCCTGCTTGGTTAGGTCACCTTGATGAAGTGTGGCCAACCCAACCATGATCCGACACAGCCAGACATCAAGAGATCTGCTACCAATTCGTATGGGATGTAACAGCAGAGAAAACCTACATTGTTTTGAAAACCAATTCTGATCCCATTGTGTAGTCTAAAACCAATCCTCTAAACGCAAAATTACATTTTTCTTTATTTAGCCTTGCTATGTGTTTGTTTAGTAACAGGAAAGAAATAAGAAAACCCTATTAAAAAATCGAATCTGTCCTAGGCCTGCTCCCTGACAGGCCTAAAGATCTGGCATTGTTTGGCTTTAAAAAGCAAAGTAGGAAAAAAGAGCCTGAATATAGACAGCTGTGGAGAGGAAAGAAGGAAAAATGGGAAGCTAGAGGAAAAAAGGGGGTGAAATGGAGAGCTGAGAAAAAGAAAAAAGAAAACTCAAAGAAAACAGAAGACGTTTACGTCACAAAATGTCAAACCCATACACCCAGTTTCCCAGAAGCCTAAACGAGACAAAATGTGGAAACTCAACCCTCACTAGAGGCACACTAGAGCCAAAAATGGTCAAATTACATGCTTATCCATAATAGCTTTCAGTAAATTCAACACTGGTTCTGGTAAAAAAAAAAAAAAAAAAGAAAAAAGAAGAAGAAGGTTTAAACATTCTGTCCTTGGCTTTGAAGTCCAGTCCTGGGCTCTGTGGACACTGGACAGCAGAGCCATGTGAAGCTGCTATTTATTATTTCACTCGGTTGCCTAGCGGTGAAGACCCCCGGTGATTTTCCGTTCTGATACAATAAGCGGAGGATATTATTATTGATGTTAGTGTGGGCTGGTTGGTGTCTTGTCCCCGTTCGGAGAGGGAGCGGGGAAGACAATGGCTTCTTTCACCCACAGCTTCCCACCATTACAAAAATGGAGTGTGTTCCTCAGAGGAGAGAGGGAGGCTTCGCAAAGAGGTGGCAGTGGACCACTTGAGTCATCTGACTACTTGTATCCCTACATTTGCCCAAATTACCCCCAACTATAAGCTCACACAATGCAGCCACATTGTGACATGTTTTGAGCTTGTAGATCATGTAGATTTGGGAAAGGCACTGTAAGGTGAGATAGAGATACAGTAACTCATGTCCACTTTACTACGTAGAAGGCAGACACTAGACAGCATTGTAGAAATGGTAAATGGTGCATTTACAGTACATATCGCTTTCATTCAAGATGCTTTACATAGTGCATTACCCATTCACGCACACATTCATACACCAATGGCAGCGGAAACCATGCAAGGCACAAACCAGCACATCGGGAGAAATTCGGGGTTCAGTGTCTGTGCATATGTGCCATTTACTACACACAGGAATGCTCAAGCTCATGTTCCGCACATTTTGGTCTCCTATGACTACACCAAACCCAGGATAAAAAGTTCATTTAGCACTTTAGCTCTTGAGAATATACAGCTGCGTACAGACATTTGCACATTTAGTTAGTTATTTAGTTATTTATGTATACTTTGACACTGAGGATTCGACAGTGCGTCCTTACCCATGTTGTTATGTGTGGGGGAAACAGGGTTAGGTGACAAGCTAGGGGAGCCTGTATCCATACTGTGGTTCATCTGGTGATCGCTGGTCTCCCCATCTTCACTGAGGTAGCCTGGGGGTGGTGTTTCTGGAACACATACAAAGTACATATGGTCATTAGTCACAAACAAAAACAAACCCCCTGGCACACTCAGCTAATATTAGCTAAGATACCGGTGCATGTAATCAATCAAATGCTCCATATAGGCACAACAGGAGCAAGCTTCCAAGAACCGATTATCACAAATTAGGTCAGATATATTTTTCATGGGGTTCGTTTTCTCAATTACATGCTTACAACGTACACAGGACCAACAGTGTACCTCAAGTATGAAATAAACATACTACAAATAATATAGCGTTCAGTAGGCAAGGCAAGCATAGCGAATCTGTAAACACACTGAATATAGTAAAGGTTCACACTTCATAGTGATCCACTAAAGCACATGAGGAGGAGTGGAGGACTCCACTCAGTGATCTGTGTGACTCATGATGTAGCCCAGAGGTTTATCACTCTATGTCCCAGGTGTCTGAGTGCTTGAGCGTTTCACCTTGTCACTGCAAATGTTTTATGTTGAACGTCTTCACAGACTGACAGCTTTGACTCTTGAGAGCCTTGAGGTCTGAGCAGGCTGTCCTGGTTTGAAAGTACACTTGTAATATCCAGAGTGCTAAATAGGACACTCTGATTTTGCAGGTCATGTTGGTACCTGGTATGTAGTTGCTCTGGGGCTCAATGCCAGCTGGGAAGTTGGTGTTCTCGGGGATCGAATGGCTGTAGTCATCCAGAGGTGGGAACTCGCTGGGGATCTCTGTGTGTCTGGGCACCAGCACTGGTGGCAGGACTGCAAATGCATGTACATGCACAATGAGCACATCAGAATTCCACACAAACCAGAATATGATATTACATGCGAGAATTTGTAAACAAACAGGCCTGGACTTCTCTAGCCAGACTCCTTTCTGTTGACTGTAAATCTCTTCGCCGAAAATATACCATGTACAAGTTCACAACGCTACAAATGTCAATGGCCACCTCGTATGACATTTCCAGAAAAAGGCGTACTAGGGTTTATGTTGTTTACAAATGGCTTTACAAATATCCATGGACTTGGGAGTGGGTAAAAGTAGTGAAGTGGCTGTACCTGGGGTCTCCACCCGCTGGTAGTGGTAGGGGTTGACGCACACCTCGTCCTTCTTGGTGTGGAAGGCATATTCGCACAGCTCCACCGCCCGCAGCTCGTGGTGCGACTGCAGGTCTGGCCAGCGCCACAGGCGGCAGTAGATGACATGGGGCAGGCCCTTTCTGTGGGACACCTGCAGCCGGCCATCCAGAGACCTGGGAGACAGGAGGGAGGTGCAGGGAAATTTATTCAATTGAATTTACACAGCTTTGACTGTCCTCCAAGGACAATTCCGGAGGAATAATGAATGTGGTTTAATCCATGAACACCTAACCGACGATCATATCTTGATATCGTCAAGTGCTGTATACTCAGCATACACTCATTTGACATACCCTTTAAGTCAAGACATGAGATACTGAGCATGGGTGAGTGTAATTGTGTTACTGCTAACAGGCAAGGGTTCGGATACTGGCCGTTATTGGGGGGGGGGGGGGGGGGTTCTAAAAATAGAGGCGTTGATGGGATTACCACTTTCAAAACAGGAAGTTTCAAAAAGAAGAAGTTGCATACTGGAAACAGGCCTGAGAACATGTAGTATCATCGTGGGATTAAGAAAAGCATGCGGACAAATATATACTAATATGAAGACCGACTGGAGTATACAGTTGTAGTAATGACTTGGAATACATGATAGTACTAATGAATAGTGGGAAGGGATATACACTGGAGATAGAGGTCGATTGCTGTACAGGCTTTTGAAATGACCAAACCATTAAAATAAAATCCCTCTTTCATGCACGGGGGTCAGCGAGTTGACCACAGACATGTGTGCACAGTGCACACGTGAGTACAGAGTAAGGGTCAAAGGCTTACGCTAAAGCCCTTTGGAAGGACAAATGTCAGTACTCAGATGAAAGCAAGTTGGCTAGACATTCTACTGGCCAACTGGTGAGGGCTCACTGATGCTATGCCATCTGGGTCAACCATTGTGTCTCCTGCAGGGAAAGCATAGCATTTAAAATGTTCATAGTAGCAGCAATCACCGTCTTTGTATTGTACTAGAAGCTTGCGCGCCGCCATCTAACACCACACGATCACGTGGTTGTTGTTTTTCCATGAATAACGCATGTCAGAGTGAGACACACAAACAGACAACATGAGCTGCAAAAGCTGCATTGATATGCGGAGGAGAGGCTCAGTGATGTATCACAGGCACAAATCAGGCGTGCATTCTAGGATTACATCTATGATTTATCGATGACAACCGAATCGAACCGAAAGCTGTGCATGCATAAAGTGTGCTCTTCTCAATTGTATATATAGAAAAATGGGCATGAGGAGGCGATTTAGTTGTAAATGATGCAAGCAAATGACACTCATTCAGGCTATAAAAAGAAGCATTTTGCACCACATGATTGCAAACTTAGTTACATCACAACTATGTCATATAATCTGTATTGCTGTAAGCATAACTAGGCCCCATATAATCCAGGTTTGTCCGGACATACATACGCAAAGTAAAATAAGGCAAATTGGTCAGTCAGCCGACACGTGTGTCCCGAGACTCGGCAGACAGAATGAAAAACTGTTGATCCACCAGCCAAAATAATTTATATGTATTCCATTATTCTTGTCACATACTCTTGTCACAGTAACGCAAGGGTTTGCCATGCTACTCAAAATTGCAGTGCCTTTCTTTTTTTGTTATATAGTTTTTGAATCCATTTCTCTCAGGTTCACAGTCCAGAGGCCTATGCACGCATAAATAATGACACCAGTTGGCCTCATGGTGGTGTTACAACAGGTCACTTTAAGTACTGGTACAGTATATTCATCCCTTTGAATCGAACTAGTTATTTGATTCAAAACAACCTTTTTTGCTCCTCCTCCTACAGATCTTGTAAAAAATTGCTAAACACATGTGAAGGGTGGTGGATTCAGTGCAGCAGCAAAGGCAATGTTGGGGGGATTAATCCTCTCCAAATTACTTACACATGATTTCAAAGGTGATGTGACTATAATTCAATTGGCTTGCAAAAGTATTGGGAGCCTGAGGGCCTTTTTCTTCAAAATACAACGGCCATATGCCTATATCATGAGTGTTAAAGAATATTTTGCACTGATAGTGGCCATTCACTTAAAGGTAATAGAGGCAACTTTAGTGTGTCCAAACATTGTGTTTGAACACAATCTAACTCCACCTCACCTCCACTCTATTGGCTCATTATGAATCTGCTGGAGGCTGCTGTGCTGCGATTGGCTAAACGCTAACCTCCTTTCCTGACCCTGACGAATGTTTTGTTTTCATGATTTGAACAACAAAGGTCCAGAACAACAAAGTTCTGGACCGCCTGCAGGACAAAACAACATAGAGGGGAAAAAGACATTATATATATATATATATATATATATATATATATATATATATATATATATATATATATATATATATATATATATATATATATATATATATATATATATATATATATATATATATATATATATATATATATATATATATATATATATATATATATATATATATATATATTTATTACCTTTAACAAGACATCCATGTGACAGATTTCAACAATGACTGATTATCCAACAGAAATTGATGCATGACCATTTCTGGCATACCAAGTCAAGTTAAGCATTTAAATATTCACCTTTTACAATTGTTTAAGAAGCAACACATCACAACAGCAACACACTACATAGTAACGTCAAAGAGACATGCCCAGACACTATGCGCTAGTCTCTTCAGTCAGTCACAGAACGACCTGTTTTATTACAGAGGTTTATGACGTGACAGCGTTGAGGGGTGGAAGTTCTGGGAAACGCCCCCACAGCAAGAAAAAAATAGGCCTATATATTCACATTAATTCCCATTCAATCCAGCCCTAGTACTCTGTAGTGGCTAAACTTGGCTTGGGTATCGTTCCTTTTAATATTGTTAAGGAGAGCCGGTAGCCCTACCCCAGCTGACAAACTCAGATTCTTCAAATATGCTCCAGGAGTATTTAGAGTGCTTCAGCTATGTGCAGCATGGGGAAGCAGTAGGGGGGATAACACTGACCCCAAATACCCTACAGAGCTGGTGTGTGTGTGTGTGTGTGTGTGTGTGTGTGTGTGTGTGTGTGTGTGTGTGTGTGTGTGTGTGTGTGTGTGTGTGTGTGTGTGTGTGTGTGTGTGTGTGTGTGTGTGTGTGTGTGTGTGTGTTTTGTTGAGTGACAAGCTGGGAGGGCAGAGATGGACAAATCAGTTGTTCTGGTCTGTTCCAGACCATGACCTCCAGGAATCCAAGACAACTTCATCTTCTCTACAGAGCAACAGAGAAATAAGTTCTAGAGGTAGAAATAACCAATTCCATAGATCGCTTTTCAGTTGATAAAGTGCAATAGCCCAAGCAGGGATACACAGCCTACTACAGTTTGTACGTAGGATTTGGGTAGGGGTAGGGTTGTCTTGAATAGAGTTGTGCTTGAAATGTACTGTTAATTATACAAGCCGTTAATAAAAGTTTCTATCAATCAATCAATCTGACCTATATTAAGATAAGACCCTACCGCCAATAGATGGGTCATCGGGCAATAACTAAAGGGATTTTTTTTTTACAAGATTATGACCCAAGAATCCAAAAGGAACTGAAACATTCATGCTGACTCCATCCGTTGTGTTACACTATTGATTTTTTCCCCATTGCCAGAGTCTGGATAAAACTCTCTTAGCCAAACGCCTTCCTAAGTTACCTAACCTAACAAGGATAATTTCTGTCCTGTTTCTTTCCAGGGTGGGGGATGAGCTAAGGCCCTTCCAGTTCCTTCCAGTGGAACTGATGTCCAAAATGGATGGGACAAATTGGTATTGATTTTTGCTACGGGGGAAATTAAGTGAATGTCTGTCTATTGTGTTCAATGCCCCAAAGCAGAAGCTGACCTGACCTTAATCAACACCCCACCCTGCACACACCATATCCATACTCAAGTGTGTGCGTGCGAGAGATGGCAAGCAATGCTTGGGGTGGATATTTTATATCAACCAGCATTCTCTAGGAATGCTGTTTTAAAGAGGATGTTGGCATAGAGAACAGGTTCTAACATCACTCAGGATGGCTGAGAACTGATGATTATGTGAGTGAGTGTGGAAGAGAGAACAGACTCCAATATCTGCAAATATGTGTGTGTGTGTGTGTGTGTGTGTGTGTGTGTGTGTGTGTGTGTGTGTGTGTGTGTGTGTGTGTGTGTGTGTGTGTGTGTGTGTGTGTGTGTGTGTGTGTGTGTGTGTGTGTGTGTGTGTGTGTGTGTTAGGTTGACTCATAAAGCAGACTCTGACAAGCCCAGACTGGGCTTCAGCAATCTTAGGGGGCTAAACAAACACTTGGAGGCATGCACATTATACACACACACACACACACACACACACACACACACACACACACACACACGCTCTATGTATATACCGGTGTGTGCATGTGTGTGTGTGTGTGTGTGTGTGTGTGTGTGTGTGTGTGTGTGTGTGCGTGTGTGTGTGTGCGTGCGAGACTGCGAGTGCGATTTAGAATGTCAGCTCAGTGAAGAAAAAAAAAAACGAACAAACTTAATGTCTATATCATGATGTACAGTAATACCCAAGGCAAACAGGGTGAGCAAGTTTCATCACAATGCAAACGTCAGAACGTCTAGTGCAGTTTGAAGTAGAACATTGTAAGGTGTGAGTGTGCGAGTGCAAATGTACAAATAAGATGTAGACTGGGGTGGGGGGTAGACAAAGCAGGGTGAGAGATAAAGGATGGGACACAGAGCAGCAGGACAAAGGGGATGACAGACCCTCTCAATAGTTCAGAGCAGCTCAGAGTGTCTGTGGCCGCACCGCCCACCCCCACCCCCAATCCTAAAAGGCACCCCCTCTCCGTCTGCCTCCCGATTCGGACAGCCTCCCCCCAAAAGCCAGTGAGACTGGGGACTGCTGGAATGGCTCCATGTGTGCCTCTCATAAAACTCGGTGGCCACTGGCCAGTCAGTCTATCTGTAGCACCGTGCTGCCATTTGTGGCTGCAGTGCAGAACTTCAGGTTTTTTTGTGGGTTTTTTTTGGTGGCAGGATGCTGTCTTTGAAAAACACTAAAGCTGGTAATGACGTCTATTGCCCTTTTGGCCGGCCCGTCATTAAGCAGTGAAAAGGGATCAGGCTTCATGTGGCCCCAGACTACATGGACTGGAAGTCTGCAATATTAATGTCATGGGGAAATTCAAATTTCACCCACTGGAAGAGGCTGCAGTTACTCAAAGTTACAGTAACCTTACCGGTATGTGTAGGGGGGAGGGTGCATTAATGTTTTAAATTGGCGCACTATGACTGGGAAACAACATAATGCAGTCATTAAAATTCGGTCATGGTCATCTGGAACGTATTCGACTGCTTCAAATACCGACACACTTTGCACACCGCCATTCCAAAAGCTCCACCTACAATATGCCTTCCATGTGAGAAGTTCTTCCCCTTTTGTACAAATGAATAAACATCGCTACATGTGCGGTTTGGAATGCCAATATACAGTATATTACTAATGAACTGATCAAGGTGTTGAACTGTGTTGTAATTTAAGGACTGGATTGCAAAGAATTCATGTCAAAACTCTGGGGGACTGAAGGGAACATGTGAGGTAGACACCAACTTGTTGCTATGTTGCTGAGAATGCTACTTGATGAAGTCAATGGACTCTTGCCAGCAACTCAGGAATCAACTGCTGTTCTGTTGATTCTGTACTTGTTATTTAACCCTTGCACGCGATACTAAGTAGAGTTCATAGAGGTGCAACTCACACTCAGCCACACGATTCCTTTCAGAGGTGCCAGCCAACAGAATGACATGAAAGAGTTGCTGCACACTCCTAGTTGTCGATTCCAGACAGCAGAACACTAAACGCAATGTTTTGGACATGGTAGATTCTTTGTTCTTCAGAGGGAGTTCAAGGGACTTTTTGTGTCTTTCAATATCATTAATCACCTTTTTCATGAAATTATCATTTACAATGAAATAACATGATTAATGATAAATGAGTAACAAAGAATAATTATAAACAACACATTTATTTGGACAACAACATATATATTTAAATCCTCCACAGCTCATTTTTAATCTCCAAATCGGTGGTGTAAATCACAGTTTTATTATGAAACAAACTGTATGACAACTATCAACCAGGATCAGTGCATCCAGTGAATCCTCCTATCCCCTCTACATTTTCACTTGCACTGTGTGGAGTGGTTTAAAATCGTACTTAAATGCACTCACACAGCAAGGCAGCTTATTGTATAGAAATATCAGGCACACATGCACAGCATTTTCTCACTCTCTCTTCCCCTTTTCTGGAAAAGCCATTAGACATCTCTCTTTCCTTCCTTGCAAAAAAAGATGTGGATATAAGGGGGGTGGGAGTTGAAAACTAGGTGATATCATAGGACTGGAGTGTGTGCTGCCTTGGACCAGAGAGGGGGTCTCTGAGGCGAAATAAGAGACCCGCAGCCAGACAGTCAGAGAAGCCAGACAACCAATAACACCCTAGTCTGGATTGAAAAGGTGGGTAAAGGCTGGGGGTCATTTCCAGCTGCATTTTGAGTCAAATATATAGTGCAGATAGTAAGTAAGTTTTCAGGGTCCAGCGTGAGTTTTTTTTTTTTTTTTTTTTTTTTACTTCTAGTAAGTCAGCTATCTCTCTAGTGCAGGCATTTCCATCCTTTTTGATACCAGGGCCCACTACTTATTCAGCATTTGAGCCACAGACCACCATTTGATGACATTTTAGCCCCACAGACCCCAATACTAAAGATCTCTTTTGCTTTTGTCCACAATTCCAGGCTGGATTTGGGAAACAAAACAATCAAACATACATACAAATGACCATTAATCTTCTACATTCTCTAGTCGTGTAGACTTGGGCTAATTCAGTGAATATTTTAACTTTTGAGAGTGTAAAATGATCCAAAAATGGACCCACAAGGGTCCATTTTGGTTTTATTTTTACCCTCTCCAAGAGTTACATCTGGTTAACCAATTTTTCATCATTTAGCCTGGGGACCACCTGCAATCCTCTCAGGGACCACTGGTGGTCCCCAGACCACCTGTAGAAAATTCCTGCTCAACTTAGGGAAGTGCGACTTCTTTTGAAGATTGGTGCTAAAAAACACATACAAAAAACAAATACACCATGACATTTCTCATAACACATTTATGTATTTCACGAACAAACAGTGTGTGCTATAAGAGGGCATGGGTAAACTTGCAACCAGACTATATGGTCCCTGGGTTATTTTGACAGTGCCAGACATAGAGTCAGCATCCCACTGTGATACACAGCAGCAAATAGCTGGGAGTCAAACCAGGGACACGCTTTAGAATATGGTATAAGCTATACACTAAACGTGCATTTGGGCCACCCTAGCTGTCTGCGAAAATAACCTTCAGGCAAGAATGTTCTGAAATTGCATTTGAAATGTGAATTCATATAAGATTAAAATCATCAGCATAATGAAAGTGGCATGCTATTCCACAGAACACCATTGCAGTCACTTTCTCCATTATCAAGCTGCCCAAATGTGCTGTACTGTAATTCTGCAAACTGTCAATAAATACTTCAATCAATCATCATGCTCTATAGGTAATTGGCGTACATCAACTCTGAGTTCAGACCACTGGGTCACTAGTTAAACTCTGATCCTGCTTCCAGTTCCACAACTTTGTACGACGATTTTATGCCACCACCTTTGATATTTTTCGCTCTGCGAATTAAGAACTCTCCCATTACACTGACAGATTAATACTAATCTCTCGTCTTCTGCTTAAAGAAACCTTGTAGTTCAAGTCAAGCTGTTTTCCATACACACATCCATCTGTAGCAAAGCGCTTGTAGCAGAAGTGCTAGCGGCCGGTTGGAGCACAAAGGCAGGCTTGTTGTCTGGTGTGTGTGCGTGGGTGTGTGTGTGTGTGTCTGTGTGTCTGCACGCTCTCCCCTGCAGATAGTGAGACAGCCAGGGCCAAGTTGAGGCAGGGAGCTGTCTCTGGCAGTCTAACCCCCTCCACCCCTGGAGCAGCCGCAAACCAAACAGCAACCCACGCCCTCCCCAAGGCACTGCAAGAGCATTCCACTGGCCTGACTAACCACACACACACACACACACACACACACACACACACACACACACACACACACACACACACACACACACACACACACACACACACACACACACACACACACACACACACACACACACACACACACACAGACTGAGACATATACAGTAAACCCCAGATAAAGAAGGATGTTGTATGTAATAAAACACAATATTGAGATTACTTCCTCTGTTTCCCGCTGTGGGTGCACCAATAAGTGTGATATTACAACAGTTCAACTGATTTTTTTTTCTGTACAACTAGACTGTACTGTTATTTCATTCCAAATAACAGGGTGGCAAGGCAATACAGCATACACTTGCGTACACACACACACACACACACACACACACACACACACACACACACACACACACACACACACACACACACACACACACACACACACACACACACACACACACACACACACACACACACACACACACACACACACACACACACACACGCACACGCCATGCCCTTTTCTGTAAGGCAAATTCAACAATTGAACAAATCCGGCATCCTACTACAACTACACAGGGTAATTTACTACTGTAATTACAGCTGCCACCCACAGACAGAGACAGGCAGACAGCACACATACACTCTCTGTGACCTTGCTGCTATCGTGAGGCTGATCGAAGAACAATGCTGTCTCAGATGACTCAACGACGGCCACCTCAGCCATGAAACCTATATGTGCAACACCTACACCAAAGTCTGTCTACGTGTTGTTGGCGATAGAGCTGTTGTTTGTTGTTTTAACACGGGACATGGAATCACAAAGTCTATAAACACACAAATGATCAACACAGGATGCACAGCTGCATCTATTCATTAAACTCAATAAGACAGGATGTATTGACAGAGAGAGAGAGTTCCAACAGGTGGAGGAGGAAGCAGAGCAGGTGCATGTGATACTTCCTGCATTACAGTGTGTGTGTGTGTGTGTGTGTGTGTGTGTGTGTGTGTGTGTGTGTGTGTGTGTGTGTGTGTGTGTGCGTGTGCGTGTGTGTGTGTGTGTGTGTGTGTGTGTGTGTGTTGGTTTCATGTTGACTGTACCATCTTCAACAGTACCAGACACAGGCGGGTGACTCTGTTGACGCTGTCCCATCGTCTTCCCGTGGGCCTGTGTAGAGTCTGGAAAACACACTTATCAGGCTTATCAGCCAGAGAGGTTTGTCTGTTCCACACCGCAGTAACCGCAGCCTGCTGCCTGCCAACCACCTCCTCCATTAATGCTTGATAGTGTTCAAATTAGGGGACTGACCTTCCATCATTTTTAAGAGGAAGCTGCCTTCTAACCCTAAAAACGAGCTGAATTTGAAGGTCCCCCGGGTCCCGCTTATCTTCCTTTACATTTATTCTTCCATACGGAAGACATTTTTTCCATACGCCCCTCACACATTTCTTGGCCATCATGCTAGGCCCTCCATCCACCAGTGTCTATGCATTACTCACCCCATCGTAGATCGAACTTGTAATTTGAGTACATGTTTTTTTTTCTGGGATGCTCCTCATTAGTGTTGTCGGCACTATGTGTCAACACATGTGGTTGACTGCACATCCTAAATAATTTAATAATAACACACTTGTCCTCTGAGGCAGATTTTCCACCCAAATAACTTGGTTAGGACTGGGTCTGTTCTAGATTCTTGGAACCTTGGTGCTTCAATGGAACCAACCTTTAGGGCTCTGAACCAATTCACTTTCAGTGGAAACACTCTGAGCAGGTTCAATATTAGGCAGGAAAAATAGAAGAGAACTGGTTCAATCCAGTTTGGAAAAGGAGCCTGAGTCCTGTCCATTTCATTGCACTTTTGGGCTTTCTCACTATCTGTCGTTGGGTGAAATGGAAAAATAGAATGACTAGTTTGAGTACAAGAGAACGGTACATTCATAGTATAATAATAATATAGGCTACTTATGGCCCTACAAAACCAACGTATGTTATGACCAAGTCAAATCTGTCAATTCCTCTCTCTCTTAAGTCACTCCTCCATTCCCTTTTCACTCTCGTGTTCTATTCCTTGCCATGTGTGTCTTTCTCTGCCCTTTCCTGTTCCAACTTGCAGCAGTCTGAATCAGCGAGGTCAGACTGCAGACTGGATGCCAAGGGGATGTTTGTGGACAAGACAAGACTGTTCTTACTGCCAGCTAACACCCAGAATCAAGACCTCCACGGGCAGTCTGAGAGGGTAAAACAGCTAGGTGTGAGGAATGCATTGCCCCTGGGTCTATGAATGAACGCACATGCGCATGCGCACGGGCGCACGCACGCACGCGCACACACACACACACACACACACACACACACACACACACACACACACACACACACACACACACACACACACACACACACACACACACACACACACACAGGTTGATGAGTATGAGTAATATCTCTGCTTGTTCCCCTGCAATTCTCCACATTAACCTACAGCAAATCTACAGGTATCTGTAAATGCTCTACATCTCTGTTGATATGTGCGTAATGCATGCAACCCTACCATAACCACTGCACCGCTACCCAAATGTACAGTTGTCCAGAACTGCCCCAAAAAGACCTCTAACAACTTAGAACTCCATATATAGGCATAAAGGGACACACATACGTAATAACTGGGTGGGGCAAGTGCGTCAAGAAGAGACTCTGGACCTAGCCTGTTCTGACATCACCACACAGGCACCTCTACGGATTATGCCCAATGACAGCACAGGTAGAAAGACTGGACTTATTCCTCTGTCACCTTACAGTCTAGCAATCCCTATTTACTGAAATTTTATTTGACACAGTTTTAGCGAGTACATTGAATGAGGTAGACTCTTGCTTGATAAAATTTCTTAGGATAATGATTTGGGCCTACAGTACCACGGCCTGGAGTGAGTTAATTACAGTATTAATCATAGTAAGGTCAGGAAGGCTCAAGTTCAACATCACATTACAAAACAATCACTTCAATAATGCTGTGAGTTGAGGACAGTCCTTCATTGTGATCATTGGCATATGTTTAGGTTAGAGGCTGTTCCGACTACTGAATTTACAGTGTAGGGAATCTATCGTTGAAATTTAAATAAAAATAAAATTGTATTTTGCATGCACGGCTACAATGTGGTTGTGAATGTACCGATACTTCTATTCTGCAAGCTTTGCTCATTGTAGCCTGAGTCCTACTGTTAACAGAATCCCATCCTGGATCAATGAAGTTATATAATCTAATAGTAATACAGTCATACCATGAAAAAAAATCACAAACAAAAACAGACCGATGATAACAGTCATACATGAGTCACTTTCCCAGCTCCCACCTTTGGCCAGTAAAGGCTTGCAGCAATTCAATTCCACCTCCTGAACACTGGATAGTGTCACATTTTAACGACTAGAAGCACTTGACACACCGATGTTTGCATTGGACGGAAGTGAGCAACTCACAGAGCTTTTCATAACAAGGTTTATGTGGAGGAAAGAGAAAAAAAACACTGAAAGTGAAAAAGGGCCGGGCCGTACCACAAAGCCACAACAGTTTGCTGTGGGGTGACTAAGACGTGAAATTACACAGGAGTCTTGGCATTTACTGTCGCTTATTGTTTAGAAGTAAAAAAGAAATACTGGCTGTCAAAACCACAGAGGCCTATAGTAATACAATGGCCTTGCCCAAGAAATGCACCAAATGTGACATAAAATGTAATAATTAAAGTTGGTGTCTGTAGGCTGTAAGCTAGCTAGTGTTCTTTTGTAGGGGTTTTATCTATTACTCACCTATTATCTATTACTATTGAAGTTTCACTTTTAAACTACCTATGAACAACATATCCTGAATGAGAATACTGTTGATAGTATACCCAGTATACTAGTGCGATTCTATGGTGAAGCCACACTAAACCAACAAATCACACCTGTGTGAAGTGAGGAGCGCTCTTATCATCGTACGCTTGTACAACAATACTTCAACTTCAACACACACTGTTTCCACAAACACTCCAAATTAGCCACTCATTTTAAATGGCATGTTGTGCTTACACAAACACTCAAAGCTGGACATTGGATGGTCTAGCACACACACCAGCCCTCACTTTTATCCTTAATATGTACTTTGCTCAGCCAATGAAATCATTGGTATGGGGTGATCGGTTAATCATCAGCCAATGTTTGTGTTCACACAAAACCTAGAAGCTGTATGAGGGCTGGCTCCCCTCAATAACCACATATCCACAAATATACTTGCAGTATGAAATGACAACGTCATACTTACATGGCAACATCTGCTACATCTGTGTAATTCATCTGATCAAATGAGGATATTAAAATCTTTCCTCAAAGCTTTTGAGTCGGTGTGTTGCTCAATAAGACACTTCACCACATAGCCATTGAACCAAGGGCGCAATGTCATTATTCCAAACTCTGGTAATGGGACCTATGGGAGCAAGTTTCGAAATTATGGGCGGTTGGTATTTTGAGAGGTCAGAATACCTCACAAACAATGAGTGTACAGTACACCAAAACAGGATCCCTCTTAATCCAGGATGGCCACTTTTACCTCCTGAGCCATTGTCGCACCCTCAAGCCATCCTCTGGAATCACAGCCAGAGTTGTATTACGTTGTAGAATTCAAATGCAGCTCTGTGGTCATAATTCCATGTGATGTGGTCATCATGCAGGCCAAGCATTGAATAATCTCAACTGAATTAATGGAATCCCAGCCACTACTGTGACAATCCAACCTTAGAATTTGAACCAATTGCTCAAAGAGGAATACAACAACATGAATGGATAGAATTCTACTGGCAGTCAGACAGAATATGGCGTCTTTTTCTGTGCATTGTGTTCTACTATTTAACTAACTGCGCATACCATGGCCAGCACGGCCCTTTATCTAAAAGGACCACAGGTAACTCACAAAAACACAAATGTATTATACAACAACCGAGCTAGATGCCTATATGATATACTGTAGTTATTTGGCAACAAACTGAATGTGGCGTCAACTGCATTGTTCACTCCCAGTTGAATTATATTTCACTGCACTTTCTCCAAAATGTATATAATTGTCCTTCACATTCCTCTCTAGACCAAAGCATTCAGCAGCATGCCTACTATAAAAGTGCAGTAAATACTATAGTCCTCAAACAATTGCCTTAACTGCAGTAATTACAAAGCTATATACAGTGTATATATATATACACATGCACACACACAACAGGACCACCTCTTTCTCTGCCACAGTAATTATGTTCACCCTATAGATTCCACTACTACTCCTTGCTTTCCTCAGTGCACAGCTGTCCACAGTGGCTACCCGGCTGACCATCTGATCAGCTGGCCGGTGATGGGCCTCGCCACGGCAGTTCATGTGTCAGGAAGATAAGGGAGCGAAACTCCCCGTGGGACAGGCCTGAGCAGGCTTTGTGGCAGCTGCTGTGAGCCGGCCGGCATGTTGGGAATGAATAGGAACAGGGATGCAGGTACCACACGGCCAGCTCTCCAGGGAAACATTGATCTGAGGTCATCTTCAGCACACTCCTCTGCTTCCCAGCTGCATTAGCAGTAGGAATATGAAACTGGAAACAAACATTTAACTTTCCAGGCAAGCTTAAACTTTGGATACAGGCCCAGCCGTAGATGCGCACTATGATATGCAAAACACTTGCGGCAGTTAAGAATGTGGGAGCGCCCCGTGTCAGATTTGATTTCAGCTGGCATGCTACTAGTGCTACAGTGAGTGGAGATATCATTCTGAGGGCGGAGGGTTCGAGGACCTTTTTGCTTGCTGCTGACAAAACTTGTGAAGCAATCACTGCCGGTGCCAACTCCTGCCAAGCGTGGTGATGTAGATAGTGCTGACTGTGTTGCAGTCAGCGTAATAACAGCAGTAAATAACAGTAACATTCACGTTGTCTGAATATGGGATGATGGAGGACAGCTTAAAATTGTAATGACCACATTCTGAATGTGAAAGCTTTGAGGCCAGAAGGATTCAGCATGGTGTGCGTGTGTTTACCAACAGTTCCCCTGGAGGGACTTTCACTTGTCTCCACAAGGCACAAGGCAGTGCACAAGCCTTTCAGCCTCACAAAGCGCAATGGAAGATCATTTCAACAATGTCGGTCAGCCAGTAATTTTGCAGAATGAGTGCCAATGTTTGATTACGGGTTGTGTGGCTGCTGAAGACTGCGATTGCACTATCTAGCTTCGCAACATGGCCTGGTAGAGGAAATAATATAAAAGCCAATTCCCACAGGCTCGCCTACGCGCAAAACACAAACAAACCCACCATGCTAGAGAGCGTCCCAGATTAAGGCCAAGTTATATAACTTGGGCGCTGTGTGTGTGTGTGTGTGTGTGTGTGTGTGTGTGTGTGTGTGTGTGTGTGTGTGTGTGTGTGTGTGTGTGTGTGTGAGAGAGAGAGATATGTATATATGGACAGTAGCTCAGGGCTATAGAACAACAGAGCTCTGGACCAGAGCTATAGGGACAGATGGACAGATTTGATCAGTGAATCGCCTACAGATGAGTGAACTGAACACATCATGGGTTCAAAGAAGGACACGTTTTGCAGCTAAAATGTCATTCTTCTCATCCATGTGAGATTAGAAAGTAAAAGCTCAGTGTGTATGACCATATCATATCATCTCGATCCAACAGTGAAGAAGAACAGTAGTTCCCAAAGTGGGGAAGGGAACTACTGTTCTCTTATACAACTCTGGCCCATAGCTCCACTGTTTCTATTCAGTGGAGCTATAGAACAGAGCTAGATGTGTGTGTGTGTGTGTGTGTGTGTGTGTGTGTGTGTGTGTGTGTGTGTGTGTGTGTGTGATTAGTGTCAATTTTGAGGGTCCCATACTTGAAACAAACAGTTTGTGAAGCACTGGAAGTATACTAGGAGTGTTGCTTTGTGCACGAGATTTCCATATATTATGTAACACTGCGTTATGTATCTACTGTATGGTGGTTTCGGGCACATGCAGTAGTCAGTGTATGATCAGACATTCAGTGCAGTGCAGACAGTGAGTGGATCTTACCTCGGTATGGTGATGCATTTGGTGTTGATGTTCTGCGTGGTGATGGCTTTCTCCAGCTCGTCCAGCTGTCCAGTCTTCTTCAGCTTCTTCACCAGGCTCTTCACAGCCTTCTCGCACCATTTCTCCTCCTGGCCGTTCTGCTCGCCTTTCTTCCAGCCCAGCAGTCTCTTCACAATGGGGGGAGTGAAAGGCAAAATTGACATAATGTTTTTTTTAGTTCAGTCAAAGTATATATAAGTCCTTTCTTCTTCCCAGTGCTGGCCCGATCGCCGCACGTTGGCGAAATAACAACAAAACAAAACAAAAAGAGCCAACAAACAAATGTTATATTTGTTTGAGTACGATGTCCAGAGTGTGCATGGGAGAAGCTGGTGGTGTTTAGAAAAACAACCTCCGATTGTTTAGTCAACTCCACGGCGACGCCGAAGCATCACATTGAAATGGTTTCAGTCCTTAGTGTTCAGTTCAGTTCAGTTCAGTCCGCCAGTCCGCCAGTGTGTGTGTGTGTGTGTGTGTGTGTGTGTGTCTGTGTCTGTGTGTGTGTGTGTGTGTGTGTGTGTGTGTGTGTGTGTGTGTGTGTGTGTCGCGCGCGCGTGTGTGTGTGAGTGTCTGGAGCTCTGCGATTAACGCAATGTGCAACCCAGCGGGAGACGTGGTACTACTCCGCGAAGAAACCTAGTTCTGTAAAAAACCTCCCGATAGAGACGTCGTTATAACACGCGCGACTTAAACTGCATCAATCCCGGTGAAAGTGTATGTACGGTGGTGGATCTGGAGCGTGTCTGGTGTATTATTATTATTCTCAGAGCAACAAATAAGTTTGGTTAAGTTCAGAGTCATCCGCAGCTGGCTGTCCCAGAGAGGAGTCTGAAGTCTGCTAGAGGAGTCTGCCTCAAATGCAAATGCAGCAGCCATCCAGCCAGCCTCTGTTTAGACTGCTCATTCAGAGCCTGAAAGAGCACTGACAGAGAGACACAGAGAGAGAGAGGGAGAGAGAGAGAGAGAGAGAGAGAGAGAGAGAGAGAGAGAGAGAGAGAGAGAGAGAGAGAGAGAGAGAGAGAGAGCAAGCAGCTGGCCAAATGTAGCCTACATTGCACAATCATTGCCTTTTTCCAGGCTCCCTGACAAAATGCATGCAGTTGCGGTTTAAGCCAGTGGTTCCCAAAGTTTTTCATATCAAGGACCCCAAATTGGTCTATGGAGCCAATTCCATATAAACTTTATGTACTGAGACCTCAATTTATATAAAATGTAAGATCAATGTTTATTCAATTGAGAGTGCACAATGTAACCTTTCCATTTCAGTTAATCGTAAGTGGACAACACCAAGAGGCATTCCTACTGTTTAGAATAGGTTGCACCGTGTTCATTTCATCAAAACTTTTAGAGACGTACAAATATTGACTCATCATGTATACCAAAAGCAGCAAATCATGGTGGAGGTAAAAGGTAAAAGAAAAATATACATTGAGGGGGAAAGGGGGTGGGCAGGGCAATCAGATTTTTTGGAGGCCAGTTTCAAAGTGCAGCCATTCCTAGCAGGCCTTTGAGAGTGGTTTTGAAGGAGTCAAAGTATCATGTCTAATCAATGTTGGGGCATTCCACATTTTGGTGGCATAGCAAAATGAATTTATTCCCTTGTTTCTGCTGAATCTGTGTTGCATATGGTTCATTGAACTTCTTCTGGCAGCAGGGGCGAAATCCAAAAGCGACCTCGCCCGCGGGTGCCCGGTTTCAAAAGCGGGCGCCCGCTTTTCACAAACGGGCGCCCTTTTCAAAAGGTTATGGTTAGGGTTAGGTTAGGTTTAGGCATAGGTTTACTGAGGTTAAGTTTAGGGTTAGAGTTAGGTTTAGGCATAGCCTAGTTTGTGAAAACGGGCGCCCGCTTTTGAAAACGGGCGCCCGCTTTTGAAAACGGGCGCCCGTTTTTGTGAAACGGGCGCCCGTTTTTGTGAAACCGGGCGCCCGTTTTTGTGAAAGCGGGCGCCCGCTTTGAAACCGGGCGCCCGCGGGCGAGGTCGCTTTTGGATTTCGCTGGCTCTCTCTTCTGGTGTTGTGGTAGTGGATATTCATTGACATTAAGGAAGGTACAGGTATTTATGTAAATTTTGGTGGAAGAAGACCCATTGCAAGATGATGTGTCGTCAAACCTAAGCCATTCCAAGCTGTCAAAGTGGGCCGGTTTGTTTTACTGTAGCCTTGTTTTCAGGGCATTTGAGGAGCTGTGGTACCAAGAGCTACAGCCTACAGACATAGTCAAGGAAACACACACACACACACACACACACACACACACACACACCTCCGTCAGGACAGCTAAAATGTGAAAATCTTACTATATCTATCAGTGATTTAGCAAAGAGAGGGCAGAGAGGGAGAGAGAGAGTATGTGTCATGGTGGACTGTGTACCATAATGACTGAGTCCCTTGACAGTGATAGTACTACAGCGTGCGTGAAGTGTGTGTGTGTGTGTGTGTGTGTGTGTGTGCGTGAGTGTGTGTGTGTGTGTGTGTGTGTGTACGTGCATGTGCTTGTGTGTGTGTGCATGTGCACTTGTTCATGTGTGCATGTGCGTGTGTGCGTGCATGTGTCTATCTTTGTTCTTCGGCTTCAAAAGAAATACTTAACTGCATCCAAGGACAGTTTCCAAATCGCGAGTGCCCTATTTGCAAGCACTTGAAAAGGCTGTAAAACAGTGATTGCTGCACAGCAATATAGCAAGTGCACTTTGTTGACATTTCAAACTCATTTGGTAGGCCATGCATCAATGGCATGAAAGCAACATGTTGAAATTTGACAATATAATGAGGAATGTAGGGGAATATACTTGCATATACAGTATTTGCAGCAAACATGGCACAATTAACAATAACCTAAACTTTCTTTCTTTTTTTTTTTAAGTAAACATGTAGCAACGATTTTTAAACCCCACATCCATTGGCAGTCCATTGGCAGTTCACAGTTATCCTAAAATAGTAACAATGACTTGTGGTGGCCATTTTGGTATGTGAACTGATGATTCTAGTAGTCATCCTCTTTCACTTTCTTTCTTGCTTGTGCACAACAAGCATTCTTTCCTTTTATCTTCTTCAGGGATTGTCCAGTGCAACGTTTTACATCAGCATGCTGAGATTGCTTACACTCGTGGCATATCTTTCACTTCTTCGAAAAATAGGCCAAAATTATGTCTACAAAATGAGAGTCCCAAAATAAAATATATACAAGACAAACATACAGTATATTAAACATATATATAGTATACATACTGTATATTAAAGTAAATAGAGGAGTTGATTTGTTGATGTTGTTGGTGAATGACCAACATGAAATCATAATACCAATTTATTTGTTATTCATGCGTAGCTGAGTAATGGCTCAGGGAATGAGTGAGTCCCTGTCTGATTCTGTGTTGTTTCGTTGTCATTCTTGTCACACTAGTTATCATTTTTCTAACAAGGTAACTCTAGCTGCAGCTGTTTTGTAACAATGATGACTGTTACAGCTGTAAACAACACCAAGGTCTCAGCTAAAGTGGTGTGTTGGCAGGTTGGAGAAGACAGAGCATGCTGCCATGTCACATTGCTGAGACCCTCCAGTCACCCCCAGCCTGGCCCACCCCTCCCCCTGGCACCTGTTTATGCCTCCGGGGACACGACCGGCCAAGACAGCTGGTTTGGTTTTGGAGAAGTGTAGGGTGAGACGGATATAAGGGGTGGGGGGAAGGGACTTGCAGATGGACGGTAGTAGTTGTGGGGGCTTTGGTGGGAGGCGGGACTAGTGTGGAGGGGGTCTCTCAAGAGAAGAATTACAGAGCACAAAAGGCATGTCAGTAAGGCTGAATAGGTAATGACCATGTACAATCCGACGGATGATAATGACATTGTGCTGATCTGCACCTCAGGGGACTTTGTTCTGTGTCTCTGTGTGTGTGTGTGTGTGTGGTGTGTGTGGTAGGGGGGGTTTGTTCAATGTCCGGTGACCCAAGTCATTGAGTGTGTTTGCAAAATGAGAAGCGGTTCCAAGTGTTTGTGAGGTTGTGATAACACTGACTCTGAATGTTCAAAACAGAGCAAATTAATGATTGACCATTGACCATCTTACCTTTTGCATTTTGCCTTTCTATTCATTAATACACACACACAAACAAACACACAGGCTGAGGAGAGAGCACACCCAATATCTTCATTGGCGACATTGCATTCGACAGACACAGTAGCTGCACACCACATTGATGAGGACGGATGCACATGATGTGATAAAGGCTTGCAGTTGCAGTTATCGTATCGCCGCATCCTCAGGTTGTTGTAGACCGTTACACCCCAGCCAAGGGAAAACAAGAACCTACAAAAAGTGTAACTGACCTTTTTCTAGTTCCCAGCTGAACGTTGTTCCCTGTATTTTAGTTAGGACACAAAGATCATCAACCCTAATGTACCTGCCATCATCCTTTCTCGCCCTAATGTATCATTCTTTCATTGATAAAAAGATGCTTTTATATAGCATCTTCATCCCAGGCGCTTTACAGAGATTATGCATTACATTAACCCATTCACACATAGAAAACCATGCCAGGCACCAATCTACACAACAGGGAAAATTTGGGGTCAAGAGTCCTGCTCAAGCACACTTTGACACTAACTCTGGGGCTAGCCCAGGTTTGCCGGTCACTCTACCCCTGAGCCACTGCCATTGTCTTTCTTAGAAGACAAATATGACCATGACATGATTAGTGGTCCATATAGTGGCGTGACCATACCGTACGGACAGTATATTATGGAGCCATGGGTGACGGATGCATGGACAGACAGACCGGAGATGCAGGTCTTAATTCATATTAAATGCGACCAACAGTCACAATAATAAATCACACCTCTTTAAGCGATCTTATCATCATCCACCAACATATACTGTATGTTTGGTTCTGTCTGGCCAATGACAATTTGCCTCCTCACTTATGTTTTCAATGCCTGTATGCACGCCTTTGTGTGTGTGTGTGTGTGTGTGTGTGTGTGTGTGTGTGTGTGTGTGTGTGTGTGTGTGTGTGTGTGTGGACTGTGCAGTAGCCTATAGCATTAACCTGCTGAAACAAATGGATGTTTGTTATTCCTCTGGCCTGGATGACTCACTGCTGTGCGGGTCTGCTGAGGTGACTCCTCTGTTGTATTATGTGTGCTCTGTGTGACTTCAAGCTCACATTACTAACACAGAGTAAATATAACCAAAGGGAGGTTATGAACAAGGCCATCCTGAGTCATAATGTAGAAAATGTAGGTCCGTTCCCTTCCCTTATATGGTAATGCTGACTGGAATGTTATTACGGATTTGGGATTTGTGGTGTTTCCACTCATGTGTAATAACAATAACAGTGACAATTTTCTTGACACTTCCCTCGATGATCTTACACTCAATGGCCATGATAAAGTCATCAATATGCTTGATAGGAAATATCCTGTGAATGATGTGATGATTCAGCATTCTTTGAGATTACTAGACTACTCTAGTTTAGGTCACAGATATTGTTTCATTCAGTTACGTTTGAGGGGAATAGCAACATTTTACTATGAAATTAATATCCATTAGAGCTGTCTTTATACCCCATTCTGTGTTTTCTTAGAATTGGCTAATAAGACAAATATGCCATAACCATTACTCATTGGCCCTCTGTAACTAAAATAAAACAAATTAAACCATGTTTTATTTCTTTATTAAACAGAAAATATTTCACTCAACAGGGAATGCTCCTGTCACAAGTTGATGATGTCATATGTCCAGGAATGATCCAGCTCTATGGAATACATAAAATGCATATGCTAACAAAAATACAACATAATACTTTCTAAATTTAATATGAGCAATTTGAGCATCAAAGCAGTCTTTTGAATATGTCTCATTAGCATGTATGATGTGCATTCCATACATTCAGGGCTGGACCACTAATGGACATATGACATCATCAACATGTGACAGAAGCAGTCCCTGTAGTCCCTGAGTGAAAGCTCTATTTATGAAAGAAATAAGATATTGAAGGTGGTTTTATCTTTACATTTTAAGTTCTAGAAGGCATGTATGGTGTTTTGAGGCATATCTGTCAGTCTCTTATTATAATAGCCAGGGATCCTTTTAAAATTGTGAATTACATCTTGATGACATCAAGATGTAGGCTACTTCATGAAATTAACTTTAATGTATTGCCATTCTGTTGTCTGTGCTTTTGATTTCACATTAACTGGAAGGTTGGACACCAAAACATTCTGGGCACTAGGAAAAGCTGGGCACCTTGGAATATTTATTAGTGTGTACAGTATGTGTAGGCTATGTGTATGTCCTCGTGACATTTTAATGCCTCTACCTTCAGATGATTATTTTTCCCCACTATCCAAAAATATTTCCTGACAAAAT
The DNA here is from genome assembly GCA_039105355.1 of Benthosema pterotum. Taxonomy (NCBI): domain Eukaryota; kingdom Metazoa; phylum Chordata; class Actinopteri; order Myctophiformes; family Myctophidae; genus Benthosema; species Benthosema pterotum. The sequence goes on along the minus strand of CM076966.1, from coordinate 22,192,574 downwards.
TTATTTAACATGCACAAATAGAACCAAATGAACCCGTACAGGTCTATTTTGTTGAGTACATTAGACCTGTTATGGTATTCAGGTCTATGTTTTCATGTGTCATTTTGGATGTCTGTGGCAAAAGAATCATAACCTCTCATGGCAATGCTCACTAACTGCACACTGATTCTCTGACCTTTAGGCTTCCAGCACCCCTAGAACTGCTTAGTTCTATTACTCATCCAGCACCCCTAGAAGAACTGCTTAGTTCTATTACTCGTATGCTTACACCAAGTGGAAGTCTGTAGGGCAAGTAGTGAGGACCTAGTTTCAAAAAGGGGGATGCACTGCATAGCAGTCTATGGTCTTTTACAGTCATTCTATTATGTGCATATGCTGCCTCTCAGTGGTAGCAGTTGTTTACTGCTGCTACCAATCCACCCTGAGATACGAGTGTAAATCTCAGTATGTTTTAAGCAAGCAATTAGGTTAGGGATGTTAGGTTAATTAGGATATTTCACTTACAAAAACCTTTTGCTCGTTTTATTGTCTACTTTATTGTCCATCCTGTCCCCTACCTAGGGAGGTCAGAATACAGGCTAAATTCAGAGTAACATGCAGGCAGGCAGAGGGTACGGAGGAGCACAGAGACACAGGACTATAATCTGGCAGAGAACAAAGAGACATGCATGGTTTAAATATGGCTGAGCATGATGACTGAACAGAGTGCAGGTATGAAGCTCCACTCCGACTGCCTGATAGGGAGTGGGCAGGTTAAGTGGGAGTGGCTGCACTGGAATGACAAGACATTGACAATTAGTCAGGGCAGAACCATAGGGACTACATGTCATCAGTTAAGAAAACTGTCACACCCACAGGCAGGCCCACATCCATCCAAAATTCGATTTTAACCATGGTAGATTCACCAAAAACACCCAATCTTTTTTTCTGGTGAATGATATTGTCCTCCTAATAATTGATGGGGCTGTTTTCATTTATTTTAAAAAATATATATTGTGGCTAATTCTATCTACAGTATGATTGAAGATCAGAGTTCTGCAGAAGCCTACACAAGAGCGTCAGGTCCTCTAAGCTCATAAGAGGAACATGGACTAGTGTGTGTGTGTGTGTGTGTGTGTGTGTGTGTGTGTGTGTGCGTGTGCGCGTGTGTGTGTGTGCGCGCGCGTGCGTGTAGACCAAAATACAGCCAGGGGTATTGTTTCTACAGATAAACAGTGCTACACTAGGCCTACTCCTGTGGCAGATAACTGCCGATATAGAGGAAATGGTGTGTAAAACAATGTATGTAGGCTATTTCTTTATGTAAAAACAGGGCAATGTTACGTTGTACATACTATGCCTTAAATGTAATTGAACCGTAGACAATAAACAAGAAAATAGCCCTGAACTCATCTTTGCTATGATGTAAAGCGCACAAATCACAATTCTCTGAAAACCCTGTTGTTGGTGTACTGTCAAGTTGAGTCAACCAAGAGGTTTACAACCTCTGGTTCTCTTGTGAAAGCAAAGTAGACTTCTACCATGTATCTAGACCTACATTTGAAAGAATATTCAAGGGGCCAAAAAAGACCATTTGCATTTGTCACTCAGATATGAGTGATAATAACCAAAGAACACACAAAGAATTTGATTCAACAAATTCAGCTTTTCACAATTTATCACCTATACAGCTGATGTGAGTATAGGCTATCATTATTAGCTATAATGGAGTGACTAACTACATATCCACCAGGTAGGCTAACCAATAAATAATACAACGCATCATCACTGCTCATCACACTTTAAAGGATGCCAAGGCTGTGGTGCCCGGTCCAGGAGTGGCAAGATGATGCGTGTTCGAGTCCTGTTAATGACGACCTTTGCTGCACTTCTCGCACATTCTCTCTGTCCCTCTTTCCTGCCTGTATTTGCAAAGAGCTATCAATAAAGGCAGAAAAGCCAAAAAACAAATCTTAACAAATAAAGGATGCCAAAGCTGATTAGGTCAAGAAAATGTCCTATTTTCTCTACAATTGCACATTATAGCCGGCATCCTAGTCTTCCATTTGCATTTATATGGTAATAAAACCCCTCAATCCTGGATAACATATGCATAGACGATCCAGCATTGTTCACAGCCCATTGCCTTTCTCTGGCTGGCTGATATAATTTCTCATTTTCCCAAGCCCAATTCACACACCCCTTGACAATATGCAAATAATGTCCCTGGGCTACCATTATGTTGCAGCACTTGTACAATAGAGCGAGAGCAACACTAATATCACTTGTATTATCATCAAGTTCCATAATTATTCCTTTAAAGATAGATGCTACATTGTGAGGGTGCAACAAAAGGATGTTTTTACATTAGATCTGCCTAATGTTGTTTGATAATGAATTATCCTGTATGATTAGACATAAAAAATGAGATAATCAGATTAGTCATTTTTCAGCAGCTTCCCTGTTTTGACAGAACATGAATAAATACACAGCAAATCCTCTTCTATAATTGTGTCATGGGTGACACCCATAATACGTTTGGAGGATTAGATATCAACCCTATCTTGTTTTCTTTGAAGAGAACACCTGAACTGTTTTTCTGTGTGCTGCTCAAAATGCAGGCTCCATCGCAGAGAGATCCTGTCTCCTTTGAATAGGTTTCATCCCTGGATGATTCCAGGGGCAGTGGGTTGTAAACAAACACTTTCAACATCTATAAACATGCTAATGTCAGCATGCGGCATGTGTGCATATTAAAAATGTGTGTAAATGTGTGGTAGGCTATAGGCACAGCATGGTGACTGAACAGGGGGGTCTGCAGAGGTAAAAAGTGAAAAGAAAGAAAAATCTTCCCTGAGGCACTTCTGTTTAGCCAAGCAGCATTACCTCATTTATCAGCATTGTCCAACCTCAGACCAATACTTCCAGTGTGTGTGCGTGTGCGTATACATGCGTGTGTGTGTGCGTGCGCGCGCGCGTGCGTGCGTGCGCGCGCGCGCGTGTGTGTGTGTGCATCTTTGTGTGTATGTACAGTGAGAGAGAGAATGTGCCCATCTCTCAGCCTGCTCCCATGGGATGACAAAATGATCAGATGATCTCCGTGGGGACCACTTGATCACAGGCAGTCCTGAACTCCCAGTGAAACCTGATACTCTGAAGATTAAATGGAGCTGTCACTCATACTCTGGCTCTATCTGACAGGCCATGCTTACTGGGGATGAAACTAATACGTGACTCAGCTTACCAGATATGCCAGTGGTCTTACACCATTACACCTTTTGTTGTGTTAGTTTTTCAGTAGGCTGACATTCTAAATAGAGCATGCAAGCGTGTTTACACACACACACACACACACACACACACACACACACACACACACACACACACACACACACACACACACACACACACACACACACACACACACACACACACACACACACACACACACACACACACACACACACACACACACACACACACACACACACACACACACACACACACCTTGCTTTTTTGTTGCATATCTGTCTCAACATCCAGTACCATCAAAACCTCAATACAAACATGTCTTACTGCCTTTGTATCATTAGATGGCAGCAAATGCATCAATGTCACATCAAGAAACACTACTGCACCCCTCCTGACTGTATTTGCTGTGCCAATATTTTTTTATATACACACCACTTTTGTATTCATGAATTGGAATTCATGATCAGCAAAATTGTCAGATCTTCCGCAATGTAGGCACCCTGCACGGATGTGTGTGCATGTTGACATATGTCACGGTGAGTGGTGACACATGTAAGTGCTTGTCTGCAGTACCGCCTCCTCCTCTTCAGGGCAGCAGGGCAGCTTGTACGGAATGGTGCACTGAAGGGCCGTGACAGAATGTCTGGCTGTGTGTCTATGTCCAGCCATCCTGTGGAGCCAGGCCGTCTAGATGCCAGTCTGACTGTCTGTTGGCTAGCTGGCCAATGGCTATGCTTTGGAGCCACTAAGAACATCAGGAGGGGCTGGAGAAATTCAGGGAGGTTTGGATGGATGCTCAGTATAAGTACACTTAACTAATTTACTTTCTTTCCCTGCCATTTCTCTATCTCAGGCTTATTTTATTGAACTGAATGGTTTTGTAGCTATATGGTAAGTCCTCCATGGTTTGAAGAGGTATTGTTTTTGAAACAATTCAAATCTATATGCCCATGTTTACAGGCTTCAGTTAAACGATTTTGTGATATATTGCTGTACATTTCAGGTCATATGTCTCTCAATATATTTACTTGGGAATTCAGTAATCGGATCTCATGTAAAGGAAACAGTATAGAATGTATATTGTATGCGTCAGATACAGACTATATTGTAAAACGTTGGAGACCAGAGTAAGACAAAGTCCTATTCAAGAGCCTTCAAAGGTGTTTTCAAGCTCAACTTTGAACATTTGACCATGACGTCATAAGCTCTCCTAACAAAGTAAGCAGGTTATAAACACCTAGTGGGAACAAGACAACTGCACGTGGAGCTTGAAAATAATAATTTTAGGATGTGTTGGGCAAATATGGATTTTGTTTTTCTTCAAATAAACAAAACTTACACTAAATGGCCAAGGACCTAGAGACAATAGAAACATAGAAGTCAAAACTAGCTAGGAAGGTACATGATAAAAATAACTTGTGTCCTGCAAAGGATGGCACATGTAATTGGCACTAGGATTGAGAAGAGACGTCATAATTACCTCCCATGAAACCTGCTGAAGTGATTTTGTATCGAAGAGATGAATCCCTTTATTTAGAAAGAAAGAGGAAAAGCAGCTAATGTGGTTTGCAAATTTCTTTTTCAAGAGCTAGCATTCTGGATCATGAGTCTAACTGGAAACCATTCATTGAGCCATGACCAGGCTGACTGGTCTTTCCCCAGAGCCATCCATAATTCATTGCACCAGTAGGCAGGCGACTCTGCAGAAAGTTAGAATGTCTTCAAATGAAAGAGTAGGCCTAATTCTTTCCCACAGTAGCAATTTAGTCCTGGCCTTATAAAGAAAGAAAGAAAGAAGAAGAAAGAAGAGAAATGCTATGGTTGTTCACTGGCATTAACTGTCCCTTAGTAATGAAAACAATCCAATTCATTTACAAGATTTTGTTTTCCATTTAACTTCTCATTAATTGCCTAGTATAGAACTCTGCAGTAATGTCAGACTGCCTGCCAGAAAGAGATTTCCCCATTAATTTTCCTCATAGACTTTTCAAAAATGATTTTTATAAAAAGGTGAGTACGTCAAAGCCAACTCAGGTTGTGATCATTTTTGGGCCGAACAAATAATTAAAAGAAGAAAAACTGCAACAAAAACTTGCCAGTTTGCATCTTTCTAATGATTTGTTACGCTCAAAATATTGTGTTTGTTGTTAAACATCTTGTGTTTGCTGTTAAACGTCTTTAGATACTTTTTGAAAAGTCTATGAGGCAAATGAAAGAGGTCTCTTCCGGGAAGAGGTGCTCTGATGTCACTGTGGAGACCTATAAGTATCAGTCATGACCACTGGTTCTGTGCTGGTTATTCATGGAGGGTGTCTTGTGTGAATGTCAGAACAGGCCAGCACAGCTCAGGGTCCAAATTATGCAGATAGAAGGGTGGCAGCAGGGCAGTGTCTTGCGAGTACAGGGTTTGATGAGAGGCCCTGTAGGGCCAAGCCTTAATGTTCGGGCCTATTGAGAACTCTAGTTCTTGCCTGCACTTTATGTTTGAAATAGACACTCATGCTTTACCAAGGTGTGATATGAATAGAAAATCAATATCAACATCTCAACACTGTCTGATATTTAGATATCAGGGCAGGGAGGGCGGTAAAATTATGACAGGCAGTTTCTGCCATAAAAATATGACTCCACCTGTCAACAATATAGACACTCATGTCAGGTATGATTTGTGGCCATAAGGATGAAATGAATATCAACATTTAAAAACTGTCCAATAGGTAGGGGTAACATTTTTTAACAATATCTTACTCCTTGGCCGCTGCAGGTCATTGGAGTGTCCTGTATCACCCTGTAAGGTAGAAGTGCGGAAGTCACGCTGGATAGCTACTGGCCAAGCTTTATTGGATGAGAATACAATCGTTTACATTGCCTCTGAACGTCCCCTTCTGTGACACACACTCACAGCTTACTCTCAAGATATAGACAGGAGTTGAACCTGCGGCACACTGTCAGGCTGGTGCCCAGACAGTTGAGCTAACTGTCTGAGCCAGTGATCGATTGTTTCAAGATCAGATTGTGATTGACCTTTGAAATGCATAATGGTGAGAGATTCCAAGTATCTGTATCTGGTTTCTGAATTAAACAGTATTTTCAACTACTAGATCATATGGTTATAGAGTGCTATTTTGGCACAGCCTACAATGTGTAATTGTGTGGTCAATTATTTGCCACTGATGTTGTTGGTGTCTTTGTTATTCTTTTCTTTTTTTCCAAGTCTTACTATTATTATTCTGCTTTTATTTTGTTTTGATTGTCAGTTGGTGGGGGATGTGGGGAAGGCACTAGGGAGTGGGCATGTATCTGTGTGTAATTATTTGTTTCTAAAATAAAATAATATAAAATAATTAAAACAGTTTATGGGTGTCATAAAAATCCTGTAATTCATAAAACAAGAGAAGAAGCTATACTTTAAACTGATGTCATGGGGAGAAGTGCTGCTGGAGTACAGGGATCAGACTGCTACAAGGACAGAACCAAAACAAGACAAGCTGTCCCAAAACAATAGTCATCAGGCCTAGCGGAGACATCTTGGCTCCTACAAGGCAAACTATACTATATCATATCACAACATAACATTTCTTAATGATTAGGGCCTGAGCACTGCAAAGCAAGTGTGAAGCTCTTTTGAAATACGTATTGTCCTGAATATAAGACGACCCTAGTTATAAGATGACCTCCATTTTTCAAAACTCATTTGTGTAAAAAGGACATTGAATGTCAAATAATATGGTCCCCAAGTATAAGACGACTCAATTTTTAGCATTTCCATTGGAAAAAATACTGTCTTATATTCAGGCCTTTAGGGTACGTTAATTATAATTCTTTCTTTATTCCCCTGAATAAACTGTGTTTTTGAGCCACATAACATACTCGAAATGTTGTGAAACTTGGCACACATGTCTCTAGAGGCGTAAAATTATGTAGGCTCTTAATATTCTCAAAAGGGACATGGCCTAATGACTCAATAGCTAGAAAACAACAAAAGCACAATTGTCCCTTGAGCTTTGACCCTTTTAACTCAAAAGTTAATAATCTCAGCCTACCAGGTTGAAGATGTGGTGGAGGCTGATTCAACCTTTGCCATTCACCCGTCTGTCCATCTCCTGCACCGTTCCACATGTACACTACATGTTCCACATCAGTGTTATGTGCATTTTACTGGACATCAGAGAACTGCAACAAGACAGTTAAACACACAAACAATGCATTAACACCAGTTTATAACTGTTCAGTCTGCATAATGAGATTTGAGGGTACCAAACAAACCACCTCTGGGTTCCAGGACTACAACCTGTCGGCCTATCTCATTTATTTATGTCTGCACCAATAACAAATAACTCTTAGTTATAACATTTAAAAGGATCCCTGGTTGACAAATATGCTATAAATGGAGATAAAGCACCTTCAATATCTTATTTCTTTCATAAGTAGAGAAGCTCCTGTCGCATGTTGATGATGTCACACGTCCATGAGTGGTCCAGCCTTATGAACATTTAAAATAATGGTGTTTTCTTTTATTTATTTTAGTTAGAGGGCAAGTATGTAGGGAAACAAGTATCTTTCCTAATAACTGACCGAGGCCCAGCCGAGTTCAGTTAGTTACGAAACAAATATCACTGGTTCGAAGAGTGTCATCCCGCTTATTAAATGGCTTACCTCAGTGGTTTTCAACCAGTGGTACGAGGACCACCAGTGGTCTTTGAGAGGGTTCCAGGTGGTCTCCACTCTCCAGGCTAAATGACGGAGAGTTGGTGTAACTCTTTGAGAGCATAAACATGAAACCAAACAGACCAGCAACATAAACATGAAACCAAATGGACTCGCAAGGGTCCATATGGTTTCACACTCGAGAGTTATAATAATATTCAGTCACCACATGAATGGCAACGGCATGTAAACAACCAAATACGTAGCTAACCAAATAAATGGACCCGCTGACTGCGTGCTGGAACTAAATGCGGAAGCGCGCCGCGGATTGATATGAACACAGCTGTTTGTTGGGGACATTGATTATGCAGCGGTCCGATATAGAGCGGAGCAGTGAATTATAGTGACATGTTTGACCGCTCACGTGACCAGAACGCTGGCTTCTGATTGCAGCATTCATCCATGCAATAAAATGTTTTAAGGCATATTTGTCTTATTGCCAGGGATCCTCAGAAGAGAAAGGACACAGAATTAGTCAATATAACATTCCACATGTGCCATAAAGCAGTGTAGTTCGACCAGTGACATATACTAGGGGAAAACTCTAGATCTTATTTGCCTTCTGATTCCTCTGCCCAAGAAAGCAGATCTCTGCCAGTCCTGGTTGGCATCCATGGCTGTCAGTCAGAGAGGTGCAGCCATCAGGAGATTCAGGACACACAGAAACTGTACAGGTAAGGTAAACAGGCGTTAAAAATAAAGATAACTAGCATAAATATGCCGTGCACCTTATGATACCATGCAGAAATGATTCCAGTTTCATTTTGTTACCAATAGTCCTGTCCATCTGTTATGCACACGTAAAAACATAAGCATTAAAAAGGGGGAAAAATGAAGGGGGAGACAGATTTGGGGACAAAGTATGTTTAAGTTGGATAGCCTACTAGTATATTTAAAGGGATATTACACTTTCAAAAAAAAAAAAAAAAAAAGATTTGGTCATTTTATGGTCTACTCAGTCTCATGTGAACACACCAGACAGTTTATTACTCCATTCACTATTTAGATATATATTAGAATTGAGTAACTTATAAACTGTCTAGTTCAGATGAGACCATAAAATGAGTAGACCATAAAATGACCAAAAGTTTTTTTGAAAGTGGAATATCCCTTTACGTGCAGGCCAACGTAAGCACTGGAGGGCATGTGGTGACAACAATCGCAATAAGCCTGTTGAAGAACATCCATCGTCGTTGCCGGAGGGGAGTTGCTGTACAACAAGCACAGTGATGGGCCAACATAGCTTTCTTAACTCCACCTCCAGTGTGATGAGCAGATTCATGGAAAAAAAGATGAGAAAATTCCCATTAATCCACTTAACAACATAGGGAGACTGGACAATAAGAATGGGTACTTTGTCAGGTGCATAGTCGCCTGCATCTCTTACTCTATATGACACCTTAACTGTCTTTTTGAAAGGCTATCTGGTTACTCCAACTGGAAAATGAGGCAGTTTTGTCTTTTCTATAGTCACCATGATGAAGCCGAAATTAAGTTCTTCAATTTCAAACATGTCGTCTTTAGAGCGGCGGCCCACAAAACATTGCTTTTGTCCTGTGGAGACAGTCCTGTGGCCTCTCTCTTTTATTTCTGCTTTTAACACCTTGCTTTCGACAAAAGGGTGAGAGATGAAAAATCACTGTATCTGGCTGGTTCAAAAGGATGCCGGACAATAAGTCTTTGTGGGCTCTAGCTAACTGCCACTGTTCAGTAAAAGGCTTTGATTATGGGAAAGATGTGTGAGAATAAGGAACGAAGAAAGGAAAAAGATGAAAGGGTCAAGTTTAACCACTTTCAACCTGGTGTCCCTAAAGGCATGCTTCATTTATAGGCAACAAATAAATGGTTGAAAATTATTGAAATAGCATATCTGCAAGATTTACATGTCACATAGTTTGTATATTGCCTAAATACAAAATAGGGCTTGTTTAAAGTCACCAACATGTCTGAGCCATCTAATGATTAACCTATTATGCTCAGACAGAAAGACTTCAGACCTATTATTTTGATGCCTTTAGTAGCAAGCACCTTTTCAGCCAACAATATGCTGCACTTGCAGGCTTGGTCAAGTTTTTCCAATGTTAGAAGTACAGTTGCTGATGCTTGGTTTGTTTGTAATCTTTTAATTGTTATACCTTACTCTTTTCTAGTACCTGTAATTCAGGAGTCACGGTGCTTTATGCCTATCATGATTTCAGGGTCAAGCACTTCAGGGCAGTTGGGGTTAAATGATCTATTCCCCTACAGGTTTTACATGAATGGCTACAGTAGTCTTCTGTATAGAACAGAGCTAAGTGTCACCACTTGTAATGCTGTCAAGTTCATCTGCCTGTAGCCGGAGGCTCATTCTTTACACTGATTTGTATCAGTATTAACTAGTGTTCACACACCATTCAACAGTAGGAGTACTGACAAGCCCAACCCAAAGAAAAAACGACTAATGCGATAAGCTTGACAGCCGGTTAGACGGTCCATCTAGCACTTTGTCTCCTAAAACAATGTATCTTTAAGAGTACTTGGATTCATGCTCTGGAGTCTGGACACTGATTTTGACAATTATTTTAGAGACACTGTGCCCCCCTCTCCTTCTTAGGCAGTCAGAGGTGTTTTGATTCAGATGAAAGAAGCAAACTGGCAGCCAAGTGAATGTATAGGTGCGGCAAGACAGAGCTTTTGGAAGGAGCAGGTATGCTGCAACATTTTGGATCATCAACTGTGATTGAGAAGATATACAGTACATATATGCAGACCAGTGGGAGATGTGGTAGTAAGGTTTGCATAGTTCTTAGAACAGGAGCTACAGTATGATGTGCACACTGCTTTGTAAGGGACAGACTTATGCTGATGTTATTTGTTGATGTAGTATGCTTACAGTACAACGCTACAGGAGTACTGCAAGATGTGCCCTGATGGACATAGCTTCCTGTCCAGACAGGGTTACTCCCAGGATTCTTTCCAGGAGTCACCAGTCACCACCATAACTCCACCACCAGGCATGCCTGTTTACTGATAAGTCCAAAATTGCCCCAAAGTGCATGCAATTTAAACCCATGGACAAGATTTTCCAGTTGTATTTGGACAAGTTTTGACAGCAGATACATTCACATATAAATAGAGTACAGCATAAACTGACAGTACAAATGGCAAATGTCCCGAGTACTAAGATTTCTGGAACACTCATTAGGGAACTCCCTGCGCCTTGATGGACAGGCAACGGCACGATTCTCATGTTGATGCTGTAGATAACGTCTGATGAGAAACTTGTAATCGGAGAGTGTTTTAGGTGCTTTTTGGAGGCCCTGAGCCGTGCACCATGAGACGACGTGCTGTAGTCGTTTTATTTGGTAAAGTATCACTTTTTTTTATCAAGACCCATATGGAAGACCCATATGAAAATAGAAAGACAAAGTTTGGAGAATTGTGGTCAGAATATATTGATACGATAGCCTTCCCTTTAGTTGCAGCATCTCATTCTAGAGGTGCTCCTGCAATACGAAATACACAATACATGCTTTCTACTGTACATCGGTATACAAACACACAAACAGAGGGTGCAATTATGATACTAAGCTGACCTCCTCGAAGATGTAGGCACAAACACACAGACTACACTGTAAGTCTACAACAATAGTTTTCAAACAGTGGTCCTTGAGAGGGTTCCAGGTGGTCCCCAGCTAAATGATGGAAAGTTGGTTAACCAGGTGTAACTCTTTGAGAGCGTAAACATAAAACCAAATGAACCCGCAAGGCTCCATTTGGTTTCATGTTTACACTCTCAAGAGTTAAAATATTCATCTTCTGAATTGGCTCTAGTCTACACAACTAGAGAATATAGAAAATTAATGATAATTTTGATCTGTATGCTTGACTGTTTTGTTTCCCAAATGCAGCCTGGAATTGTGGACAAAAGCAAAATAAGTTTTTAGTTCTAGGGTCTGTGGGGCTAAAATGTCATCAAATAGTGGTCTGTGGCTCAAATTCTGAATAAATGGTGGGCCCTGGTATCAAAAAGGTTGAAAAACCCTGCAGAAAAAGGGGGAAATTGAGTTTTTTTCCATCTGGGGCTGGAGAATCAAGAGAGCTGGGCGGAGACCCGTTCGTTCTTCCAGCGAGAGGAAATTTGAGCAGGGTCGGTACCGTGGTGGAATCTACCGCACTGGCATCTCCCAGAGCCAAAACCTCATTCTGGAAGTTTGGAAAGCAGAGTGGGGTGACAGCATATCCTGCATCCATTCAGAGCACCACAGTATGGAAAGCATTAAGAACCCTTAAAAGAGAGAGAGAGAGAGAGAGAGAGAGAGAGAGAGAGAGAGAGAGAGAGAGAGAGAGGGAGAGGGAGAGAGAGAGCGCTAGAGAGAGAGAGAGGGGAAAAAAACTTGTACATGGTGTTGTGTGTGAGTGCTTTTCTTTATTTTATTTTCCCAGTGGCATTTTGGGTAAATGGGAATTTTGTAAAGGAAGCCTTTTATCTGTGAACAATGACAAATTGAAAACAGAAAGAGGGGCTGGAATGATGTTTGAATTTGTGGCATTTGGGCAGCATTGTTCTTTGTCATGGATTTGTTAAAGTGTGCTGCATTAGGCTTTATTTCAAAGTCGCCAAGCATCCCCTGTGTCTTTTACATCTATTGTCTTGAAGCTTTCAATGCTTTGCTTACTAGTAGTGGCTTGCAATATATCTAGGAATTTAACCATGGTCATTGGTGGTTTTAAACATTGCTGGCAATGTTAGGGTAAAGACGTCCAAGTCCATGCATGCATGTTAATCCCATTCATATACTAACACATGAGTCTAAAATTCAATAACTTTTTCAAGTTATTGTTGCTCATTTAAAGTACATACATAGCCAACAGGGCATCAGCTAACATCATCAGTGGACAATAAACATTAATAAATAATTAATAAGCTCGATAATATCCATCTGCAAATATGTCTTAAAAGGAATATCCGGAGGAGTTGATGTCACTCCATCACAACTGTTTGTGACTTTGTGGGAATGACAAAAGTACAGTTCCATGCTGAGACACTATATCTGATAGACAAATATTCTAGGAAATTGCTATACTATAAATTCCTATACCTTGTTACATTGTGCCTCACTTTCACTCACATCCATGCAATGCATCAACCAGCACATCAGGATCAATTTGGGGTTCAGTTTCTGTGACGCGTCAACACTAACTGTTTTGAGCGGCAACTTGGTAACTGAGGTCACCAAGGCCACTCTATCATCATGTACAGTGCTGTAATAGTATTAATAGTATACCACATTACTGTATCTTCGGTGCCTCAAGTATGAGCTTATAGAGGGATATCAACACCTAGTCCTATACAACAGATCTAAAACATATAAGACACATTACACTAAACATTTAGTTTAAAATGTCAAGAGAGATTGCTGCTTCTGAAGCAGCAAATTCTTTGAAACAGTACTTAATTTGTAAGCAGGCTAAACAGATTGTCTTTTTATGCATCCCTTTATTTGGAGGGTGGCAGGGGGCAAAAGTAATATAATATATTATAAATATTACTTTTTCATAAGTCATAATATGTAATAAGTAACATACTACTATAGTAACACTATATCTTATGACACCACATACAGTACAGAACGTTTTGTTGCTACACCATTGTGCTTAGATTTAGTCTCAGGATGCCTTAGATAAAGTCTCTGGTGCAGATCAAACACTCTCTCAGGAAACCATCAGGTAAAGTCGAAGAAAGAGCTCTTTGGGTGATCTAAGGGGTTAAAAGGGAGTCGAGGAGTCTCTTGGCTGCCATTCAAAAGGCTCACAGCTCCAGGCAGTACTGGTCGTGGCTCACAGCAGCTGAAAGAGAAGGCTGTCTCCGATGCCTGCCCCCCCTCCTGCGTCTCTGTCTCCATATAATTACACTATAAGGCTGACAGACATGGTGCTTAAAGAAACAAAACAAAGACAGGCTAAAAAAAATAAACAGGGTCACAGTAATTCATTGGAAGGACTACAGCTGAAATGTGTAAACCAGTGAGATGTGTGCTAATAGTTTGTGTTTGTCATGGAGTAGCAATGGTGCAGAGGATAGATTAAGTGACATGTCAAGAAAAAAAACATTTTCAAATGTTGAACTAGCCAGTCTACATCGACACGATGTGAGCTTGTAAATCGCGGACATTTCAGCTATTTTAAAAGGGTTTTCAAAATATTAATATGGCAAATAAGTTTAGGGATTTAGGGATAAATATACAGTATGTGTGTGCACGTGTGCATGCGTGTGTGTGTGGTTGTTTATTTTATTATTTTTTCCCCTCCTAATTTAGTCATTATACCAATTCCCCTGTGTGGTCCCTGTCACTGCTGACCCTATACTGTTTGTTCTTAGGCAGGGTGTCGACAACCACATGTGTGCTGTATCCTCCCATATACATACACAGCTGCCTCTTTTTCACCCGGCACTGAGGCGTTGCACTGCTGGTGCGTAACGCATGTGGAGGAACATGTTATCATTCCTGTTACTGCTCCCTGCTGAACGCGTGCCACAAACACTCTGTTGCCGGTGCAGCCCTTCCCGAAAGGAGGACCTCCCCCTAGGGAGACACCCGAGAGGCATCCTAACCAGATGACCGAACCACCTCAGCTGGCAGAACAGATATCATGGTAAATTGTCTATACATATTTATATAACGTTTAAAATCCAAATATATGCACGTGGTGATTATACATCATTGACTGCCCAGTGATGGTGTTAAGAGGACTGTCTTAGAAGTTGTAATAAACCATATTGAAATGAGAGCCATGTTGGCATTTTGCATTGAAAAAGCAGAGTGACAATATATATATATATATATATATATATATATATATATATATATATATATATATATATATATATATATATATATATATATATATATATATATATATATATATATATATATATATATCAAGCATTAACAAAAGAAAAGGCATAGTAAGTCTGTGAGCACATTACAACTTCCAAAAGACACAGATGCAGTCGCCATGTTTGGAGTTTTAGAATGGCCGTGGATGGGAAATAAAAATGGCCGTTGCGGAAAAATGCCGCAATGCCCCGTTTCCAGAGAACGCACAACCTTGTGTCAAAAAGAAGCTGACGCCTCTTTCCATCCAGTTTCTGTATAAAACACGCCACGTGACATCAAGACGCTGCGTCTTTTGTACGCAATGCAAAGTGTAGTGTGTGCATGCAGCTTAATGCATCATATGCATACAAAATAGTCATCGTGAATCGCACATAATCTAAGAACAACAGTAACAGCGGAAAACAAAATGCTAAAGTCTGCGTAAACTGCTAAGTTGAGCCTGAGGGTTTGTAGTGTGCGATCAGAAAGTGCCATACCTTTAGTTGTTTAGTTGTTTGAATGCCAGCATCAGAGTTTAAACCGTTACAGTGTCAGAGGCAAGAACAGGGAAGGCGTTCGGGCAGCTCTTTAGTCACCATGCATGAGAAATGTCTGTGGTTTTGCACATGAGATGGGTCGATGTCATCATATTGATCCACACACAGCGATGGTGAGGTCAATGGTGGAATGATGAGAGATGTTTGGAGTTTGAATTACTGTGACAGTCTGTTTTTGTTTGGGACATCATGTATGGTTTCAGATTTCTTATTAGACCCTGTTGGACATTATACAGTTGTATCCATACCCTATTATTTCTTCATTAGCATGAGCATTGATTATGATAACAACGACCCCCCCACACTCCCTCCTCCTCCTCCAACCTCTGCACTTGTTTAATGAGGGACACATTTGTGAGAGTGAGTCGACCATCAATCTGGGTATCGATTACAGTACATAAGCTGGACCTAATGATGCTCAGCCGTTTTGTTTGCGGTAGAAAAAAGGAAATGGCTTCCACTAATTAAATATTCATGCTGTATTCATAAATATAATTATACCATCATGATCTGAATAGAAATAATTATACGGTGAAGGGGTGGAGTTCAGCAGCAGAATTAGACCACCTCATTCCCAGTTCACCGCAGGGTCAGAACACCACAGCCCAGGAGGGATTTATTTCATCTGCTCCATCATCTGCTTTGTCATGAATCCTGACAAAGGAAAAATAATTAAGATGGGAGAACGGGCAGGGGTGTTTTCAGATGAGAAAACCTGGGGGAGGGGTAGAGGAACACTGTAGATTTTGGACCACCCCCACCAGCAGCCCCCCCTTTGAATCCCTCCATTGTATCCCAACCGCAAATCCCACACTTGGCCCGGAAAAACAGAGGAGACTTGACTGAAATATATGTTGGAATTTTTGAGGGGTGTATGGGAATGCCCAGGGCTTGTGTAAATGGTTTCAGTTACACTGCTGTTTTGTTATATGCAAACATTGGGTTTGACCCAAAATATCATTGCTTAAACAGGGTTTCCTGGTAGGAGAGTCTCTAATGTTGTTATTGAAATCATCAGTTTCAAAACCTATAATTTCAACATGCTATGATAAAATGGATTTTGAGTTTTGAAATGGCCATAAAGGCTAGGATTATCACTCCAAACATTATGTCAAATGTTGGAAACTTTAAAGACGTCCAAATGACGGCAATATTTTACTGCCTCATTTTCCTCACAGCCTCTGTAACTTTGTAATCAACTCTTCTTTACTCTTCAAGCTAAAGTTAATTACAGGTTTCAGCAAGCAGTCTACAGAGCTTCAGGCTCCTAACAAAAACGCCTAACAAGCCAGCTGCCTTAATGATACTGGGAGTAACACAAGCATCACAGCAAAAGGTTAATAGCCATACCTATTTCTTTTCTTTTTACCGGCAACTACATTGTATTTTCATTTAGCTATTCTTGGTTTTCACCTCTTGCCCACATATGAGAATAATTGTGTTGCTGAAAGATCTAAACAGGATGCCATTATGCTATAAACACAGAACTTTCTCCTACCAGAGTGGGTTTGGGTCTCTTGTAACCACTGTGGTTTGTTGTGTAATCTCTCAGATATGCATTTTAGCTTCTTGCCACTGCCAGTATAACGATGAAAGTATTTTTCCATTACTGTTGCACCCTTTTAACATAACTTGAAAGGACAATAACTCACAAATGTACTGTTATCAGCAGTTACAGGCAGTCACCAGAATCTAAGCTTGTTTTTATTTATTTGTTTACCTTGGCTTGGTTCTTATCGCAACACTCTTACATTGTACGCACTCTTAACACAACATGGTCTCCATTTGTTTGTATGGCTAACATTCCTTCCACAACACTGAGCCCAATGTCTGTGTCTCTAGTTAAAAATGTGCTGAAAGATTTACCCCACAATATGCCAATGTGGAATCCCTTACTTCTTGCACTTTATTCTTTTTTAATCTATAGCCATGGTGGCTGTGGCATTGCTCTGGCATTGCTTGACGCTCTATGTTGCTGCATGGGTGGAGCTTAAATTCCATCTACCAACTGTCCATATTCATCCACTTCATTTCCATCCACCAAAACCCGGAAGAGACTCCTGTCGACTGTCTGGAAGTACCCTTACTGAGGCAAGGTATATGATAATGCAGGTAAATCATGAAGCAAGTATTCACTTCCGAAAAATAACTATGTTGCTTTTTGATGTGTACGCTATGTCATTTAGAGGTATCCAAAGAAAAAAGTATGTTTTGAACGTGCCGGCTATAGCAGGACTGTCTGCCATTTCCTGTCTGGCAGCCAAATCTTGCGAGACCCCAGAGACAGAAATTATACCTGCAGCTATTTAGATCCTCAAATAAGCTCATGCACTGTGCACTCTGCGCAAATCATAGTAAAACAGTGATATGTATTCTTTAATATTCCTGAACCAATTATATGGCACAGGTCTCAATGGTTCATTGTTATGAGCTGTTGACGCTTGCTTCCTTTCACTGTGCTTATTCATGTAACCTTAGGTGCGACATTTTTGCTTCCATGAAAGTGTCATGGCACAGCTCAGTCACATGACCATGACATTTCCTATGGTAAAAGCGTCAATGTACATGAAATATGTGACAAAAACCAACCTATGTGACTGTCTCCGAGGCGAGACGCTTGCAGTGCTCTCTACTGCATACTGCATAGCGTCACAATTTCAGAGACAAGGTGAGATGGACTCCATTCTAAAGGAAGCCTCTAATGACCTCCAGGTGATTGTAAAGGCTCTTTGTGTGCACTCTTTGGAGCCACTGTCCAAAATAATACACCTCTACCATAATATTGTGACATTTTTGTTATTGTGATAACTAAATATTGTTACTTCCTAATTAAACACATTATATGTACATACATACAATGTGCATTATCGTAGAACATAGAACTAACACAAATCCATTTATATCAATATCAATACTTTATTGTGTGAATGACTTTTTCAAGAAATGGGTAAGTCATGAGAACATAAACCAGCTTTGTCTTATTTTTGCAGTTTACCTACTTTCAAAGACACTGAAAAACTCAGTAAAGCATATATACGTAGAATCAAAAGTGCATGTTTCTGTTTCCTTTTATTTTGTCCATGTACACATTACACATAAATAATTGCATTGTAAAAATGACTCAAGTATTTACAAGTATAATATATTTTATATAATATATAAAGTCTTATATTAAATCTAGGTAGATTATATTTAGGTTCCTTGTTTGAGAAACCTAACGTGTGACTCTGGTGTGAGGGTGTGTGTGTGTGTGTGTGTGTGTGTGTGTGTGTGTGTGTGTGTGTGTGTGTGCGCACACATGCATGTGTGCGTGTGTGCGTGCATGATGGAGGGGTTGTGCTGTAACATATATATGTCTTTAAGAAGAAAATGTTCTGTATTTGCATATTGTCTTTTCCAGTTGCATATGAACTGAAAGTGGGTGTGGCCTGTTCCAGAGAAAGAGATATTTAGATGTTTTCAAATGTTACATTTTCTGGCTGCCACCTTGAATGAGATGAATTTAAAATAAAGTACTCATGTCAAGACAAAAAAATAATAAATGCGTTTAAAAATATATATGAAATACCATTGATCAACTTCACAAGTAATGACAAAATCTAGTGCTTGGGTTGAGTTGCACCCCATCTGAGAGGGAGTGTGTGTGTGTGTGTGTGTGTGTGTGTGTGTGTGTGTGTGTGTGTGTGTGTGTGTGTGTGTGTGTGTGTGTGTGTGTGTGTGTGTGTGTGTGTGTGTGTGTGTGTGTGCTATCTGTTGTTGAGCAGCACCTCCAGCCAGCAGGGGCAGGAGGTGATAAACTGTCTGGAGTAGCAGGGGCCCCAGCCCTTGGCAAAGCTGATGCGGACACTGTGGGCATCCCAGGGACCCTCCTGGCACTCAGGCTTTACACCGTGTTCCACAATCCAGCTGGAGCGCTCATAGTCAAATACCTTGAGGGAGTAACCTGGCATCACCCTCTTCACACACAGTCCCAGTCCCCGGGCGCTGGGCAGGTCCAGAGTGGGTGAATGGACGAACACCGGGTGCTGGCTGCGGTTGTACACCCACACGCCATCTGGCTCCCGGCTCAGCACTATGCCGTAGCCGATTTTGCTGCGTATCTGTTGCACACCACTGCCCGTTGTCGCACTTCCGCTTCCATGGAGACGGTTGCCGCGAAGCGTCGGAGCGCCGCTGTTGTTTCCGCCGTTGTTGTTGTCCTGGTGACTCTGGTAGGCGTTGGTGTGGAGCTGGCCCAGGCAGAGGCCCGTGCCCTGAGGTAGGTCGTAGAATATGCTGAGAGAAGGCTCGTGGGCCGGGTAGAGGCGGCCCACGCGCGTCCGCTGCTCCCAGTAGGCGACGCTGCACCAGTGAGAGCGGCGACCGGTGGATGTTGTGGAGCCCAGGGAGGTACCAGTGTCTGAAGCACAAGAAACAGAAAAGAGCAGAAGGATTCTTGTCAGTGTCAGTCCAAAAGTCATTATAGACCAAGCATGCTCACATACAAGGATATTTACTTGATGAATTACTCTGAGGCAGAGAAGCTAGATTGAAAATAAAACATCAAATATAAAGAGTATGATTTACTGTGAAAATGGGAGTATAAATGGTTAGAGTTAGTGAGCAAGATTGCACAGAGCAGTTGATATAATATTGCAATAACATTGCTCAGCCTGATGCAGCCTGTCCTGTGTAAAGTAAGTACAGTAAGCCATTTGACAGGAGGGTATCATCTGTTTCTGTAGCACGAGGAGGATTTATGTCTACATCCCCCCCAGTCATGATGTACACAATCATGGTACACCCCCTGGACAAAATGTCACCCACAATCCAAGCCTTGATACTGAGTGTCAAGCAGGGACGCATCCCATTTTCATAGCTTTGACCTAGCTGGTGAATCAAACCCTGACCTCTTAATCTCAAGGCGGACGGCAGATTTAGCTTTCTAGTTAATATAACATATTGCACATATCTGTCAATCTTTCATTGATTACCAAACTCAGATTTCAATTTCCTACTGTATATCGAAACAATTGTCACCATTACAATCTTTTGGTCTACAGTGTATGTCTCGTGGCCTCAATCCCTGTCCCTATACCATATGGGTGAGCTGTGGTGGGGTGCGGGTGGGGGGTGCGGGTGTGGGTGGGGGGGTGCCCAGCATTCAGCTCCCTGACAACCCAGCACAAGCCCATGAACCCCTGACCCCCCAGCCCCCATGCTATCAGCTCGCATTAACTCCCACACAGAGTGATGCCATTATTTTGCTCCAGAGACTCTATTGACATAGAGGATTTAAAGGCCCATGTGCTTGTGGCCCCATTCCTTTCATACGCCAGCTAGCACAGCTCCCCCTTCTTCTATCAGGGGCCAGAATGGTTGCCCTTTTCCCATTAACAAGCTGTTTTCTTTTTTTTTTCTCTTTTCTTTTTTTAAACTGGGGCAGAGATTAGGCTAGCCCTGTTAGCACACCAGCCATTTTAGTTTACGGGGTGCAAGGAGAGGGGGTTGATGATGTTTAAGGGAGATGAATGTCGGGGGCTGTGTGTGTGTGTACGCGCATGTGTGTGTGCAGTTGTGTGCATGCGTGTGTTTGTGTGTGTACGTGCATGCATGTATGCATGTGTATGCATACCGTGTAGCTACCACAGTACACACATGCACACACACGCACACGCACACGCACGCACACACACACACACACACACACACACACACACACACACACACACACACACACACACACACACACACACACACACACACACACAGTGGTTGATGAGCTATCGCCTCACACAATCGAACACAGGAATTAGGCCTGCTGATCCAAACAGTGCAGCCATCACAAACACACACACACACACACACACACACACACACACACACACACACACACACACACACACACACACACACACACACACACACACACACACACACTTTTTTTTTGTTTCTCTCGAAAATTGTGCTTCTCATCTGAGGCCCACGTGTGTCATTAGTAAATTCCAGGCTGGCAACTCCTGCGGTCTGGAGGTTTTACAGCTCACAAATAAGAGAGAGCAGACTGCTCAACTAGCGGAATCTCTCTCTCTTTCTCTTTTTACACACACACACACGCACGCACGCACGCACACACACACACACACACACACACACACACACACACACACACACACACACACACACACAGTCACACACTTTTACAAGCCATGCTCTTCCCTGTAATAAGGCAACACAAACATGTCTGCGGAAACACAGGGAGACTTTATGTGAGCTCACTATCAAACTGATTCCCAAAGTAGACATAAACCAAAATACACAATAAAATTCTCAGTATTCATTTGACTCTGAGAGTGAACAAAATGTAACCAAATGGGCCCATAAAAGGATCCCACTGCAGATCCATAGCACTCAGGATGCAGTATTCAAATATGTGTGCGTGCTTAATGTGTCCGTGTGTGCATGCATGTGTGCGTGCACATCGTGCACGCATTGATGCGTTTATGCTTCCATGTCTTGGCTTGTGCATTTCACTTATTAATCACTTTGTTTACATTAACAAAAAAACAATTCATGTACATTGCAAGGTGACTGTAACATTACCTACAGTATTCCATTAGCTTTGACTTTAATCATTAATATTAATGTTGCTATTATTATTATTACCCTTATTATATAGTTCTTTATGATAATCATGAGTAAGATGTACACAACAACGGTACATGGATTGGGGTGTTACTGTACATTGTGACTTTGCTTATAGGCCTGCATTCAATACTAAATCAATGTTTCCGCTGGTATTTGACAGCCCTTGCAGCAGACCATGTCATAATGCTTTTTGGCACACGTCTAATAGGTGTCATCATCCTCACCTTGGCTATCATCCAACTTAAGTATAATGAGCTTGTGTGAGGAGAGCACTGAGGAACAAGAGGTGAAAGGCTGCAAACTCTGTCAATGAAATTTATAAATAAGGGTTCAGATCTGAGGTTACCTGTATATTTAAGTTGGCTTTAGGAAGTGAAGGAAAATGTGTGTGTGTGTGTTTATGTGTATGTGCATGCATGTGTGCGCGCTTGCATCCGTGCATTCGTGCATGTGTGTGTGTGTGTGTGTGTGAGTGTGTGCGTGCGTGCATGCGTGCGTGCATGCGTGCGTGCATGCGTTTATGCTTCCATGTCTTCATCTGTGTGTGTGGGTGTTGGAGACAGAGGGAGGGAGAGAGAGGGCTGGCAGCAATTACAGTGCTCTGCAACCATTTAACCCAACCACCATTTAACAGCTCTGTTTACCAATTAGATAAGTAGCTTTTGTTATTGCATTTTCAAATTCACCCTCTTTTAGTGCCAATCTCGTGGAAAGCCCAGTAAAACATACTTTTTTTCCCTTATACTTAAAACTGAAGAGGTGGGAGAAAACAGGTAAGCAAAAGATAAAAGATAAAAGTATCGACCACTTCTAGGTATTTGTGTGCATGAGGGCATATGTGTGCGTGCATATATGCATCCATGGGGGGTATGTCTGAAGATCTCCAGTACTCTAGTTTTTGTTTAGTTTTAGTTTTTCCTTTTTTTGCGGAAAATATAGTGGCAATCCAAGTTCAGGGGTCAAAGAAGCAGTTTCCTGCCAGTTCCCCACAGGCTCCCCACAGGCTCTTGAACCAGACCGGGTTCCAAACCAGCACAACGCCTCTGATTCTCCCACTCTCCCCCGTGGGCTTTAGCACAGAACTGAACTCACCGATTTGCACCTCTCCCTACAAATGTAGGCACACAGGACCCCTGCCAGCCTCGACTAGTACAGCGGTAAGGAAAGGAAAGTCGGTGAGAAAGAGAGAGGAAGAGAGAGAGAGAGAGATGCCCTGCCAACCATAACCAGCATCCATGGAAAAAGTGGAGGGGGAGACAGAGACAGAGTGTGTGTGTGTGTGTGTGGGGGGGGGGGGGGGGGGGGGGGGGGCATGCATGTCTTTCATCCAGTGCCAAGGATTAGATTCCCCTCCAGTTATTAGACTCTTCCACTGTGTTGAAAGAAGCGGGTGGTTTGAGGTGGGCGGTTCGGGGTAGAATTCAGCTACTGACAAACCTGGGCCCCTCCCCTCCATTATTTATGACCAAGATGCTTTGTTTCGATTAAACTTCCTCAGCCACCCATACACCCCACCCCACCTCACCTCGCTCAGTCCCCGAAGGCGGAGTGAAAAAAACGCTGTAAAAATAAGGGCAAAGGCAAAAAAACACCCCTCCCTGGCTGCGAATGGTAGGCTCTGTGTTGTTTGAGACAACTATCATTACAGAGTAACTTCAATCCAGCAAGCCACATTTAGGCTGGCGTCTGGACTATCTTTGCCATCAGAGGTCTGCGTTATCAGCCAGACATGGACTTTACAGTAGCATACAACGGGGGCCTTCCTGCGCGAACGCACGCAAATGTGTGCATGTGCAGCCGCACACACAGCACAATCCTGATGGTTAATTTAACTCTTGGACCCGTATATACAAGAAGTTAAATGACCACTCAGGATGTTACGGGAGTGGGCTACAGGCGCGCACAAACACTCTGCACACTCTTGAACACAACACGCACTTAGTAATTTAAAACATGTGCATATACAGTACATACTTCTTGTCTATCTCTATCCATTGTGCTATGTATCTACTGCATGATGCCGTGCAGAGAGTGATTAAGCATCTTATCAGTAAAGTCTCCCTGTCTTCTTGAAGACAGTCAGGGAGACAATTCTCTGCCTCCGGTCAATCATCTGCCCAATGCCCAGTCATACAAACAGGCCTACAGTACATACAGAGGCTGGTGCTACTGTCCTCTCCTGTAACAATTCCTAAGAAGAAGTACTCAAAGTCTAGAAGGCATAGGTCCATCTCCTTCAACACGAAGTAAGAAAACGGTGTGTGTGTGTGTGTGTGTGTGTGTGTGTGTGTGTGTGTGTGTGTGTGTGTGTGTGTGTGTGTAGACACAAGGATGCCAGGTGGCAAGGTGGCCTTCATGGAGAATTTTACACAAAGTTGCTCTTTCTAATTGGCTTTCTATAGCGTCCTTTTTTGTGTTGTGTCACGGTTCTTCACACTGGTAACATGCAGGATTGTTTCCAAAGGGCATGTTATTTAAATGTTCATTTGCTGCAGCCAGCAGATAAATCAATACATGCCTGTCGGCCATGCTCATACAATGATTTGCAGCATACAAACCTTTGATAAATCTCATGTGAGCTCTGTTGTAAGATGATTCCTGCACTCGAATTCAGGCTGATTTCTATGTTTGGTCCACTGGTAAAGTAACTTTGCATCCCCAACTCTCTACATTTGTTGCTGTCTAGTATGGCTGTGTGTTTTCAAGTGGCACTACAACTTAATTAAGGAGCTTTGTGTGTACATCCCTGGGCCCGCCTCCGGGTCTGACTGAGCATAAAAATTGCTTTCATAGTAACTTGTGGGGTCTTATGGGTCTGGGGGTTGAACCACTTACTTCACACGTGTGTGATTTTTATTTATGAATATGATTTGATGGCCAATAAACATATTGAAGACCAAAAACTAAATTAGCCTAGAAGTGAGCGAGAGACACAGAGAGAGAGAGAGAGAGAGAGAGAGAGAGAGAGAGAGAGAGAGAGAGAGAGAGAGAGAGAGAGAGAGAGAGAGAGAGAGAGAGAGAGAGAGAGAGAGAGAGAGAGAGAGAGAGACATACACAGAAAGAACCAGAGCCAGCCAAGCCGCCTCCACTCTAAAACACATTCCTGGACAGGCCCTTTTCCTCAACACTTCCTCCCCCACTCAGCCAGTCAGCCAAAGGGGTCAAACTGACAAGTCTCTATTTTCACATGGTACTATATGGCCACTGAATACTTAGACCATCAAGCGCTCCATGTAAGACAATCATAGCCGTCTCTTGGTAATAGACCAGAAACCATTTGTTACAGTATTAACTAAGTATGACATTATACTGGATTCATTTTTTTGATTCATTATCTCTAATAATGTTACAGAAAACCTGGGAAAGAAATACATATGTGCAAACTTACATGACCTTCGGGAGCTTAATTTTGATCTAGGAATGGAATCTATATGCAATAATAAACATAATATCTTTAGGCAAATCTTTAAAATTAGTTGAGTGTAATTTTGCTGAAAATGCAGCAGGACTGAATGAATGACTGAATTGTAGAATATATTCCAGTTTCATCTGTTTCTGGCTTCACACCAATTATCATTTGAACATCACATAACAGTAAATATACACACACACACACACACACACACACATACAGGCAAACACACACACACACACACACACACACACACACACACACACACACACACACACACACACACACACACACACACACACACACACACACACACACACACACACACACACACACACACACACACAAACACACACCACATTATGTACTGTATGCTGAACTACAGGTATACTGTATATCTCTCCTTCATTATCTTTATATAGGAAGCTACAATCAGACAAATGGTGCTGCCCTAAAACAAACTCAATTTAAGCATTGCATTCAAGGCACACAGCACATGCGACAGTTTCCAACATTTCACAGAGTCAGAGGCTGTCGACATCTGCAAAGAATCTTTAGGTTCAGCAACATGGCAGGATTCCATTAGGAGCCAAATTGCGAGCTGGCAAAAACTCTGAGGGAACAACGGAAAGCCACAGCCAGTCCTGTAATTTAAACCTTATTTTAAATTGTGATGGCCTGACAACATCTATGGACTGAAAGAGGGAGAGAGAGGGAGGGAGAGAGAGAGAGAGAGAGAGAGAGAGAGAGAGAGAGAGAGAGAGAGAGAGAGAGAGAGAGAGAGAGACTTACAGTGACTACAAAAAATGATCTATGAAAAGGAAATCATGAAAATACAGTGAATAACAAACTTATTTTATTCCAATGAACGACTAATGAGGAGAGAAAATACAATTGGGATTTGTTTGAGAAACACCCAAACTATCTTCAAATTTATTTTAAATTCAAGTTTTAAAATAAAGGGTTTCACTGACTATATGTGTATACTATATGCCAGTTGAACTTTCCTCCTAACTGTACTTGAAAACTTCTGACAATTATGAAAACAGAGAGATTTGACCCACACCATCTATTCTAAACCTAATCTAAAACACATACAGTAAGAAGCTAGTTATTTGAGCTTTAAGGAAAGGAAATGTAGTTACAGGTTTCCGTGCTTCAAGTTCTGGGTAGAAAAACTGATGGATTCACAGAACTGTGGTTGAGAAATGGAATTCATACAAAAATAAAAAAAATGGGTTTTTATAGAGATGCTGTAATTTAAATGGCAACATGGTGAAACATTTATGTAGAGACCCATTTATATCTGAAATAGACCTGGTTTATATATTGAGCCTCTTTTATGAATAGCCTAGCTGCTGCACATTTTTTGGACTTGAGGCCCAAGTTTGGAGTTTCCTAACATTTGATTAAGTTCTAATGTGGTTATCATGCTGTTTCATGGATTTGGTTGATTTGGTAGACTGAAAGGTCACAAGTCGAGTGCCCCCCAAAGAAAACCACATAAAGTACTATTTAAACAAGCACTATTCGGTAATCTAAGAACCTCTATAAATAGATGATAACACACCCTGCATGTCTCTGACAATTGGTGGTTGGAGAGACGCAACAATTTAGGTAATTCTAAGACATTTAGAGCTGTAATGTAAGGCCGGCTTGAAAATGTAGAAGCAGCATGCTCTATTTGTAGTGACAAAGAACCGTGGTGGAAAATATTTGAGGAAATGGCAAATGGTTAATGGCCCGGCACTTGATGTTGAATTCCATAGTCTAATGTGTCTCAGTCAGGCATAAGAGCAAGTGTTGTACGCGTGCCAGTGAACAGGCTGGAGGTTCAGGTCACTGAGAGGCCCCCGTCCACACAAGAGACAAATAGATTCTCAACTGGAAGGAGTATAATGTGGACGTTTCCTTCTGTATTGATTGTTTTGTACTTTATTTTCAGTCTTTGGTGAACTCACTCCTACCAGCCCTTCTGCTACTACCCTTCTTTGCAGGGAATAATATCTCATTAAAAATAAAAGCTTGACCAACTATGAACCAGAGGCTAACCTTGCAGGCATAAGACTGCATGCTTACGGCCTCTGTAGATCATTTACAAAACCTTATCCAACCATGTCCGTCTGTAAATGAGACTGCACTTGAGCCGTTAACTCTGCCTGACTCAAGCCCTCTTTGAACACCCAAACGAAAACTGTACAATGAAGTCATGCTGGTACGAATATCAGTAATATTCTCTAATAAACATATTTTCTTAACTTCAAGTACATCTGCTCTCTGCTCTAAATGTTTTCACGGTGGTATGTTCAAACATGTATAAGCTGTCACTCTCCAGAGCCCAACCCCCTATACCCATTTTACGCTCATAGTCAGACCCTACCCCTCACCTTCCCAATTTCCCAACATTCCTGGGCTGTGCCCCCATCAGTCAAAGGGCCAATTCATGGGGTTAACGCTGCAGCGAGTGCAGACAGGGCTCTGAGACAGGATGTTTGGCCGATACCTTGCTCTACTTAAACAAACAAGCCACCAAAATATGATTACTGAGGGCAGTGAGGGAGTGGCCTGCTCGTCTTACTTCAGGACTTCAGCCACATTAATGTCCGGCCTGTAAAGAATACAGACTATAAATGATGGCTAGCACAGAATAGGTTTACATACATTAATGTGTTTCAGAGGCCATTGTTAAAGATGCTTTGTATAATTTTAACACTAGTGACACGGAGAAGGTTGACTTATAATCAACTAATTGATGTAAAAAACAATGCATCTTTCAATATAATTATTGTATCCGATCTCTTAACCAGAGTGGTTAGGAGGCATACAGTACCACATATGCATTATGTATATACTGTAATCTCTAATGCCTAACAAGCAAGTCCATGGTTTGATTCCTGGCTGGTCGGACCATTTGCTGCATGTCTCTTCGTATTTCCAGTTTCTCTACACATGGTCTGTTTCTAACAAGGCTTTTTTACCACATTTTGCACTTGGGCGGAATGTTGGGGCTTTACCGAAAAATAAAGAAATGCGTAAATGGAGGATTGAAGCAATTGTCAGTTAGTTTGCAAACCGGAAAGCATTGGACTTGTATGATTTTTAAATAAAAAGCTTGCAATGGGGATCCGGCGCATGTGTGGTTCACTCAGCTGGGTACTGTAGCCGCCTTGGAAAAGTTATCCTTTAGGATGAATAATCAATTAGATAAATACGATTTGAAGTGGAACGTGTTTCTTGCTCATGTTGCAGGCCCCTGATGTGACCCATGGTCAGGCAAAGCCAAAACAATTGATGTTTGTCGGATATACAATATGGCTGACAATGCTAAGTTAGTGGCCGTGTAAATAACTGCAGTGTCCTTTTTTTCTCTTTTCTTTTCTGTTCGAACTATTATTTAATTATTACTGTAATTAATTTTAGCATCGATGTTTGTTTTTTTTTCTCTTCTCTTTTCCAAATCTGACATTTTGTTTCTTCCTGTCCCTTTTTTTTGTTGTTAATGTAAAAATTCAAATAAAGTGATGATTTTTAAATAAAAAGCTTGCAATGGGGAGCCAGTGGAGGAGGAGGGTTGTCAGGCTAAGACGGGTGAGATGTGGACCTGCTCTTTCATTTAAGGATCTTAGCAGCACTATTATTAACGTATTGAAGTCGCTGTAATGTCTGGAGGCTCTTGCTAGGGATCCCAATAAGTAGAGCATTGATCATGGATTGGTGAATGTAAGTGAAAGTTAAGCGCCCAAAACACCTCCGAATAGGGGTAGGAACAGAAGTGCATCAACACGTCCAAAATGACAATTCATCAGACCATAATTGCATCCAAGGCATTCACTGATTGAGCTGTTAAATGTTGGACGGGTCACGCGTCCCTGAGGATTTCGACATTTTATATCTGTTTCAGGCTACATTACGTGGAAATTGAACCAGCATCTGTCAACACCCAAATTTATATAATGATTAAATTATCTAGCATATATGTTTTGAAGTAGAAAATGGCAGTGCATTAGACCTGTGAATGAATAGTCTACCCAACCCACATACATTATACATTATATTTCTATAATATTTCTAAACGCATGTCAAATAATGTGTCTCTCTTGACTGGTAAAACAGTACCACCTATTGCTTATTTCATGAACTTATTTCATATTCCTCAAGGATCACATTTCATTGGGACGAATAAATACGATTTTTTCTTGACTTTCTGAAACCGTTTGGTGGAAAGGCACCTACTGTAAATGTACTTGGTCAGATCCTCCCCATACACACAACACACAAGGTTCTCAAATCCATCAATCCTTCAACCGCTTATCAGCTCCCCCAGAGTGCTCCACATTTCCCTCTCCTGAGCTACATTAGTGTCTTCCTCCTGGGAAAATCCCGAGACGGTTCAAGGCCAGAGAGTAATGCAATCCCTCCATCTGGTCCTTGATCTGCCCTGGGGTCTCCTCCCAGTGGGACGGACATGCATCAAGGACCTCCCTAGGGAGACACTCGAGAGGCATCCTAACCAGATGCCTGAATCACCTAAGATCGCTCCTTTCCAGGTGAAGCAGCAGCGGCTTTACTCTGAATATCTCCCACGTGACTGAACTTCTCAACCTATCTCTGAGGGAGATGCCAGCCACCTGTGAGAGTAGGAACAAAGATTGCTTGGTAGAGACTAAACTTGGCTTGGCTTCAAGCTAAACTCTCTATTCGTCACAATAGTGCGGTACAGCGACTACAGTACTGCCCCTGCCACTCTGATTATCCAGCTGATCTTCTCCATCCTCCCCTCACTCGTGAACAAGACCCTAAGATACTTTTCTTAAACTCCTTCAAATGAATATGTTAAATATTTCAATTAGCGTAATTAATCATTTTCAATGGTTGAATTATTGATTGCAACTGCCATAAAGCACATTTCAAGACATGGAATTCAGTGTGTGTGTGTGTGTGTGTGTGTGTGTGTGTG
The DNA here is from genome assembly GCA_039105355.1 of Benthosema pterotum. Lineage (NCBI taxonomy): Eukaryota > Metazoa > Chordata > Actinopteri > Myctophiformes > Myctophidae > Benthosema > Benthosema pterotum. The sequence continues at coordinate 22,162,223 of CM076966.1, read as the reverse complement.
TGTGTGTGTGTGTGTGTGTGTGTGTATACGTGTGTGCGTGCGCATCCGTACGTGCATGTGTGAGTCTTTATCCTTGTGGAACCCCTATGAGTTCTCTGAGCTGATCTTATCTCTGAGCCAGACAGAAATTCCTCTCCCTCTCTCTCATTGAAGACACGCTTTTACTCTCCTTCTCCCTCTCCCTCTCTCTCTCTCTCTCCTTGAACGCTTGCACATCGCTCGCACGCATGTGAGCACACACACACACACACACACACACACACACACACACACACACACACACACACACACACACACACACACAGACAGACAGACAGACAGACAGACAGACAGAGAGAGAGAGAGAGAGAGAGAGAGAGAGAGAGAGAGAGAGAGAGAGAGAGAGAGAGAGAGAGAGAGAGAGAGAGAGAGAGAGAGAGAGAGAGAGAGAGAGAGAGAGAGAGACTTTTATGTACAATGTTGTTGAAGAGCTTAACAATAAGCAATGCAATGACTTGTTTAGTTGGGAGTACAGAGGGATTGCCGACTTAGCTATAGGGCTATAAGCTTCAAGTTGACATTTCCATTTTCAAAGGAGAGCCTTCTGCTGTGGCTTCAAGGGGAATGTTAACTGATAGAATGATAAAAGAGGCCAGGGCAAAGGTATGTATAGACCTCACCACACCCTGCTGTAGTTCATTCAAAAGCTGGGCTTTTGGCTGGATATAAAAAAAACTCTCTCTCTCTATATATATATATACACAGTACATACTGTGTGTGTGAGGGGGCACACCTAACCATAACCCTATCCCAACCTCCTAACATTGTTTATGTCTAACCAAAGTTAGCGTTCCTGTTAGGACTATACTACAAAACATTAAAGCAAACAATTACAAGATGCAACTCTTACAATAGATTCTTTAGCTAATTATTGCGAGTTCTGTCTTATATTCTTATATTTCCAACTTCCTACAGTAGACTGAAACGGAGGTCATCAATTCACATCACAAGTTCACAACACAAACTACAACTATGAAGAGCTGCTTGCAAGTTCCCTGGACACCCCTATTGAGCCAACTGTCTTTCCAGTTCACATGCATTTCTTGGCTAAGGAACCACCTCCCTGCTCCAGTGATCTGCTATGGGGGCAAGGGAAGGAGAGACCACACACAAACACACACACACACACACACACACACACACACACACACACACACACACACACACACACACACACACACACACACACACACACACACACACACACACACACACACACACACACACACACGTACGTACACACTCGTGAGTAAACACCTACTCCACAATTGAACAAATTCACACAGCGGCCAGTTTTCTTTCACACAGCGGCCAGTTTTCTTTTGCACTTCATACTAACTCAGTCAAGGCCAATCAGGTTAAGAGCAAAATGGCCACTATGTGAAAGCATGACCCCCAAAAAGCCATTGTATCTGTACAATATGATTGTGTGCCTGTGTCTATTTTATGCCCTTTGTCAGCTGGACATCTTTGTCAGCTGGACATCTCTGTCAGCGGTTCTAAACAAGACGTTCTTCATTATATGTGTGGATATGTTGGTCAGATTGGAAGATCAAGCTAACTTCACACTTGGCATGTCTGCAAACTCAGAGATATGCAGACTGAGTTTGAATGATAAGGAAGTTCTCTGGAAACACGGCCAGACTCACTCACTCACTGATCTCACACAATTGACATTCCGTAGATAAAGTTTAAAAATACTAATAAACTAGCAAAAGTGCATTCATATACTGTATTACTACTGTGGGTCGGACCCAGACGTACAATTTCACCGCAGGTATTACGGGCTGGTTGAGTTCGGGTTTTATGATATTTGCAATGGCTATCGCATGATAACTTGGACGGGGCTGAGTTTGCCTCATACCGAACTTCGCATTATTCACTCTGACATTATCAATGGGGAGGTATTTCAGTATAATATGAACAGACTTTTGCTTCTATTAGTAGTTTATCTATGGAATGAATTAATACGAAATCAATTCCGTTCATTTATACAATATTACGCAAAACCGTGGTGGTTGAGCTCAGCATGATGGCCTAAAATCTATCATAGGCATATCCCTTTGGTTAAGTGGTTAAGATGTTAGCTTTCCATGAGGTAGGCTGGGTTTCGAATCCAAATTGATGCCATGATGTGGCTCGGGTTTCCATGTGGGTGGGGGTCAGAAGTGGGGGAGTGTGCTAAAATGAGACAAAGTGAACAGCATAATATTAACCAGCAAATAGCCACCAAAATGTGTCTGAAGTTCTTGTCTCATCTCTTAAGAAAATTACGTACTGCTTACTGTACTGTATATACTTTAAGAAAGCCTGCACCATACGTTATTATTATTGTTATTAGTTATTTCTGCTACAAAGAATGTTATTCTGGTACAGTCATATACTGTAAAAGATGTAACTATAAAATATTGAATGAGTGAGGAAGGGGGCGGAGGGGTTGATCAATGAGGTCTACAAACTCACTACACTACAAGCCCCCTCCAACATGTAAACAAATAAGGCTCTAGTTTCATCATTCAGAGGGGGCTGTTTCCTGTCCAACTACACCCCCCCCCCCCACCACCACCACCACACACACACACACACACACACACACACACACACACACACAAACACAAATCTGCGCACTGCCACGTGTGCACAGTACACTCATGCACAAGCATACAAAGAGATGTACACACATACACACGCGCAAACAGACGTGCGCGCCCACACACACACACACACACACACACACACACACACACACACACACACACACACACACACACACACACACACACACACACACACACACAGTACACTTCTTCCTCATCAGAGCTGCTTGACTTCCCCGCCCCCCAAAATACCAGCCTCTTTCCACTGCTCAAATTGCGGAATGGAGGGATTTAAGGGAAGAAAGAGGGAAAAGGGGGGATGGGCAGCAACAGCAGAGTCAATGGAACACATACAGGGATCTTATTGCACTTTCATCCCAGGGAAATATTTTGCATGCAGGAAAAGACAGAAAGAGTAAAAGACTACAATGCAGTGAGAGACAAGAGACCTCCCCGAACCTCCCGTGCGCGCGCACGCACGCACACACGCACGCACACACACACACACACACACACACACACACACACACACACACACACACACACACACACACACACACACACACACACACACACACACACACACACACACACCAATAACAAACATCCAATCCAGTTTAATACTTACACTAAATAGAACCTTTAAATGCCAGATTATTTTTGTTTTAATAACCTTCTACAGAGATGCAACATAAGACTCCATTAGTGTGCGTGCATGTGCACACTCATTATTGTGCAATGTGTGCAATAACATTCAAGGTTCATGACCAATACCATGAGGATACAATGACAATGTAAGGGATCTTACCTGTGTAGTCTCTTGGCATGATCTGAGGCGAGTTAGAGTAGTGGGGGGCCACTGTTTCAGTGTAAGACAGAGTTGGGTCTGAAAAGTTAAGGGAACACAAGTTAAACCAGTTTGATTGATTGTTTTTCTAAGAGCTTTTTAGATTTACAGTACAATTCAAGCACAAGTCAATACAAGACTGTAACTGTGAGTGGACAACACCAAAAAAGCTTGCACTTATTTACAAAGGCATGCAGCCACCTTGTTCATTTCATCAATACATTTAAAGACATCCAAAAATGATCATCATCAGACTTCCCAATGTAGTCTTGTGTGTGTGCTTACTGCTATATTTTATGAGATAAGTCACAGACAGTCACTCCAAAATATAAAAGTACATTGAACTTCACAAGCTGGTAACACATCACATGGGTGCTTTTTGAGCTTAAAGATCTGCTATTCTCAGTACTTTTGAAATATTTTTTTTTCTTTTTTTTTACATGCCCAAAACAGGGGTGCCAGGTTGAAAGTGGTTAACTCAAGAGTGAAATGTTACCAAATGGACCTTGCACTCTCTGCACAGTCAAATCCCCAGTGTTCATTTAAATGCTTTGGTTCTAGAACTAACTTTGGAACCTTGATGCTTACACGGAAACCAGCAGTCATGATTTTTGGGGGGTTCAAGTTTCCAATCCAACTTTTCATTTTCAGTCGGAAAAAAAAAGAACAAACCCCAGTAGTGTGCCTCATACAAATGGAATCAAATGGAACTTTAAGGATTTTACAATGTATGTAAGAAGATAAATCAAAGGTGATGTGCACTGACAACACGTCTGTTGATGTCTTGACATGAACCTTATATACAAGCAGGTGTTTATCCACCTATTTTGTCGCGAATCTTAGATTAGAATATACTGTTTGGTCTCAGTACCATTTGCTGGCTTTGCATGTGGCATCCATTGTCTCACACTCACCCAGTGGCTTGTGTTCATCTGAAGGGGACAGAGAGTATGGAGGAGGAGGCGATTCTGAAAATACAAGATTATGTGAGATGTAAATATCCAGCTATATATAGTATATTGTGTGCAACAGCTCTGAATATAAGAATGTGAATATTATAATCATTACTTGACAAATAACCTCAGAACAGAAGTTAAGTTTGATTCTTGATTGGTTTGGACATGAAACAATCCAACTCATATGGATTTGAGGGAGGCTTTCCTAGGGTTATGTGAGGACCAAACCCATATTTACATATAGGTAGACCTACAAAAACATAACACACATGCACACACATGTCATGAAATAACTAAATACATGAGAGGAGGGAAACTGAATCATAGAAAGAAGAGAGAGACAGTTGAGCTCCCCCACTAGAGCTGACCCCAGTCAGAGAAGTCTTTTTGGCTGCGGCCTCTTTAAGAGCAGAGCCAGTAATTGCCGGAGTACTCAGTCAGTGAGATACCCAGCTAGTCAGTCTGGCGCCAGCCCTATGCAAACTGTATATTATCGGCACTCCTTCACCTAAATAACAAGAGGAGGACCTCCTGTCAAAGAATAAGAGGCTAAGTGCAACTTGAGAACGATCTTCAATGGATAATGTGGAAGTTCTGCGCAGTACTGACTGAGTCTCAACACATTTAAACGCTGCATGGGCGAATGGTGTGAGATGATGTGCGTGTCAACACATTAGTTAGTTAGTAGTAAGTAGTAAGATTGTTAAGATGAACTAGTCTTTAGATGAACTAGTCTTAATGCAAAAAACAACGTGTGTGTATGCCTGCATACCTACACAAATTGTTGTTTGTTAACAAATTGTTACCAAAAGCAAGCGTTTTCATTATTCTTCTGTTTAACATACAAATGGCACTGTGCGCAGCTACACAGTCTAATACATGGGGGCGGGGGTTGTTTATTTATTTATAATGATGTTTAGGCTTATGGGTCAGTGATTTGGTATAGGCCTACAGTCGATACATTCGTCCCAGCTTTCAAAGCATAAGGTGAGGTTAATTGGAGACCCCCCACCCCACGCCTAATCAATTATTAGGCTACTAAATCACAAAGAAATACAATGCCTAGTCCTGAAAAATAGGGACTACATCGTCTTTGGCCTTGACCCGTCTCGGGATCCCCCGGGGATCGTGAGATGGAAATCTGAAGCGCTCTGGTGTAGCTGCTGCCCCCGCGACCCAACTACGGATAACCGGTTGAAGAAGATGGATGAATCATGGATGTTTGACATTTTAAAAGGGGGTTGTAATTGGGACATGAGTGAATGAAGTTGTCCACGATGTGAGTTTGTGTATTTATCTTCTTACCTGGCCCACACACACGACTGTAGTGATAGGGGTTGCAGCACACCGTGGTGGTGGGACTAGTAGTGTCCACCGATGGGCCGTGACTGTGACAGCAGTGCCACAGAGCTTTCAGCTGGGCCGTGTGCTGCAGGTCGGCCCAGCGGTACACTTTACACAGGAGATGTTGGGGAGAAATAGGAGTAGTGTGGTGGTGGTCCGTGTGCGCCGGCACCAGGACGCACTCCCCGGGGATCCCTCCCTTGGACTCCACGGCCTTGAGCAAGGCATCGAGCGCCTTCTCCTTGAGTCTCTTTAAAAGCGCATAAGTAGCGTTCTTGAGTTCCTGCTCGACGCCCCCCGCGTGCAGCGACTTGGCGTCGAGCCTCGCAGTGGGACACTTTGGACTGTTTGTTGCGCCTGGTTGTCGTTTCCTCGGCCTGAGGTCCCATTCCCTAAACAAACAACACGTCACCGTCCCGCTGTCACTCTCCTGTCCCTGGCGACAGCCCCGGTGCTCGGGTTCCCCCGCGGGCTCATCCTGCTGCTGCCGCGTAACGCTTCCACCAGAAGAGCTCCCCACGGACGGGTGGTGGTCCGCGGCTCGGGTCACCGACCTGCGCTCTGCTTCAAAGGGACCATCTTCTGGGTTAGTGCTGGTGCTGGTGCCGTCCCGACCCTCCTCCTCCTCGACGCTCCGTTTGCTCCCATCTCTCCCTTCTCTGTATGTGACCAAACGGCTTCTCCAGAGTCGCCGTACAAGACCCGATCGTTTAGACCTGAACATACGACAACTTGACAGTCTTGAGTGTGCCGTATAGCCGGGCCTAGTGGTCCAGTCCTGGTCCGAGAATAGTCCTCATCGGTCGTTAGACTCGCCGCTCCAGACGAAGGGTTTGTGTACGGCGCGCACAGAATGCGCAGCCGGAGGTCATGGATTTATGACCGACCCGCAGCATTAGAAAGTAATATTTGCTCATGTGTTGCATTAAATCACCAACGGTTATTTTCACCCCGAAAACCGCACGCGGCCACTTCAGTGACCTGCTATGGCAAACTCAATGACGCTATGCAACTGTTGCCAGCACTCTCACAAAACTATGGACCCCCCAAATCTAAGGAGACCCCACACGCAATGATGCATGGCTGAACGGCACAAGGTAATCTACTGAGAAACTACAAATAAACACAAACACCACGGGTGACAAACAATCGCATATCCAAAGTTTCCCTTCTTCTTTGTCCTCGTATACTTGCAGCAGTCTTGATCCTTAAAATCCACCCATGGTACAGAACGGCGGAGTTGCTTCACCCCGAAATAATCCTCGCTATACGTTCAAATTCCAGCGTTTTCTTCTACTTGCGCGGATCAAATCCTTTTGCAATCCGATAATAAAAGTGTGATAGACACACAAGGGCTGGGTTATACAAGAGTAGTGCCAATAAACTACAGTTCCTGGCTATTCCGTGCTGCATGAGAAGTTGTTTTAAAGAGAGCTGGAATTACTCGACTCTCCACTCCCCTGCCATTCCTGATGCACACACACACTCTCTCCCATACACACACACACGACACGGGGCCCCCGAGGAAAGCTCTGGAGCCATTGGTTGATTCCCGCCATCATGTGCCAGTCTAGACACTTTGGCGGCTGGGCTGTGAGCCGCAGTGATTGTTGCGCAAACATGGTTTCAAGTTTCTTAACTCTTAAAGACGCAACATCCTCCTTTCCCCGTACACTCAAAACGTTACTAGTTTCTTTCTTGGGTGAAAATACGTAAGCATAATTGACATTAAAAAAAAGAATACAATAATAAGGAACTAATAATAATAAATAATAATGACAATAACAATAATAATAAACTGTGTGCGTGCATGCGCACGTGTGTGCGCGCGCGCATGAGTGCGTGCGTTCTTGCGTGTGGGTGCCTAGGCGATTTTAAAAAGGTTCCCAGGAGGCACGTGGACCCCCTGGTGGCCAAATAAAAAGTGAAACATTTGTATTTTCAATTTTAACTTTATAATTGTTTACGTTTATACTAATGTTTAGTTTTCATTTCATCCATAATTCAAAATGCGCAGTTAACTTGTACATGACGAAGATTATGAGTAAACCCCCCCCCCCCCCCCTGCTGGGAGAGCCTAAAATCGCCCGTGTGTAAACTTTTATAAAAGTTTAATGGTGTAGCCTATACAGATTCTATAACATAGTAGTTCTGTGAAATTTATAGATAAAAGAAAAGTTACTGCATCCACACACTAGTTCTCGAGACATTGTATCGTCTCGAGACCAGTCTCAAGACAAATTCTCATTGTCTTGGTCTTGTTTTTGTCTCGCTTTGTTTTGTCTTGGTCTTGTCTTGACCTTGCGGCTCTCCACTTTATTTGTCTTGTGGTCTCGTCTTGTTCTCGTATAATTTTGTCTTGGTCTTGACCTCGGAGCCATTGTCTCGGGTCTTGAGACCTCTCGAGACAAGACAATGCAAAGGAAAAGTTCTATTCATTGTGCGGAGCGAGGACCCATTCATAAAGACAGCTGCAGGCACAAATAGCAATACACTTTTTTCTTCTGTAAATATTGAAAAGAAAGAAGACAGGCACTGGGATGTGTCTGATTAGGGATTTTTTTATATTCTTGTTATCAACCATATCGCCCCAGCCCTATTATATTAGTAGTTTTGTTTAAAAATGTAATGGTGGACGGGGGCAAAACAATCAAATTCAGTGTTACTAATAATAGAAGATCGAAAATCATTAAGAATGTTATTATATGTTAAAATGGGCATGACAAGACTAGGTCTTGGCCTCGGTCTTGACCAGTCTTGGTCTTGTTCTCGGCCCCTCTAGGTCTTGGTCTTGTCTCGTCCCCGCTAGGTCTTGGTCTTGTCTTGATCTCGACCCTCTATGGTGCTAGTCTCGTCTCGAACTCGTCTCGATCAGGTTTGTGGTTGTCTTGGTCTCGTGTATATATATATATATATATATATATATATATATATATATATATATATATATATATATATATATATATATATATATATAATTGTTTGCATATGAGTGGAGCTCTGTGATCAAGACAAGCCCAAGACAAGAGAACAGACTTCCACCCCATAAAGGGATTGCAATAACATAAACAACGTGCATTCCATGCAGTATTGTATCAGTGGCTGAGTCACTCTTTTGAGTGTAATGAAGACATCAATGTGAAAGTGACCTGCATGCTTTTTATCTTCATGTTCTTTATAGTCCAGGCAAAATGAATTTTCAAGTGGAATAAATTGTAACATGGGATTTTTCTTCACAGATCATTTCTTTGAGGTCTCCAGAACATCATATTAAAAGTCCCGAAAAATCCCAGTTGCGCAAATATGTTTAATATCATAAAGTAATAGAATACATAGGCTCCAATGGAGTGATAGCCCCGCCCCCTCCTATACAAACCCATTATAACTTAAAACTCCATTTTAACCATGATGGATTATTCAAAAACAACCCATCTTTTTTCTGGTGACTGATATTGTCCTCCTAATACGTGAGAGGACCATGGAATTTCATTCACAAGTTTCAGTTATTTTTAAAATATTGTTTTGGAAAATGTAGCTGTCTCCATATCTGGCTATGCCCATCCAAATGAATATTAAAATAAATAAATAAATGAAACCTGTAAATGAAATTCCACTGCCCTCACCTTTTTCTGGTGACTGATATTGTCCTCCTAATATGTGAGAGGGCAGTGGAATTTCATTTACAGGTTTCATTTATTTCTTTTTTAATATTCATTTGGATGGGCATAGCCAGATATGGAGGCAGCTACATTTTCCAAAACAATATTTTAAAAATAACTGAAACCTGTGAATGAAATTCCACTGTCCTCTCACGTATTAGGAGGACAATATCAGTCACCAGAAAAAAGATGGGTTGTTTTTGAATAATCCATCATGGTTAAAATGGAGTTTTAAGTTATAATGGGTTTGTATAGGAGGGGGCGGGGCTATCACTCCATTGGAGCCTATGTATTCTATTACTTTATGAAATTAAACATATTTGCGCAACTGGGATTTTTCGGGACTTTTAATATGTTGTTCTGGAGACCTCAAAGAAATGATCTGTGAAGAAAAATCCCATGTTACAATTTATTCCAATTTTAGGTAAAACATGAGCTAAAATTACTGGCCTATTAATATATATATATATATATTAAAGAACATGAAAATAAAATGTTTCAAAGGTTGATTAATCTTCTGCAGATGCATTTAATGAAATCTTTTTCAGGGTAAGCACATATTATTTTTCAGGGATAAGTGAATGTAGCCTACTGGCCAAATCAAGAAGTTTTGCATTATGTTTTTATACACATGAGTTCAATTTAAATACAAGTACAACATCAATGCAATGAATGGTTGCCTCAGTTTGTGTGTTTATGCACAATGAGAATGTGAATGAAAATGTGATTTCCAATGATGGAGAACAGATATAGGCTGTACATATCAAAAAAAGCATAAGGCAATTTAAAAACATTATTCTGGACGTCACATAGCATGTGAAGTAGCACAGTATGGCTAGAGGTCACCATATTAAAGCACTAAGGCTTGTTTACAACAAAGTCCAACATTTTCAATAGGCCTACTTCAGAACATACAGTATAAACACATACTGTTCATGAACCGAGAGTATATTATAAACCAAATAATAAGGACTATAGTATACTATTGAGTGCAGACTCTGCAGAGCCCATCAGGGTTGCATGAAACATGGGAAGTATTATGGAAAGAGGAGCTAGGGTATCCCCTCTGGCACCGTGCCAACCATGCCACCGTGCGTCGGTGCGACTGACTCCATGACGCCAGTCATGTCGTTTTCACAACTCTGCTCGGTGGATATATTATGGCTCTGGCATTAGCACTATGTTGCTGGTCGGTAACTGTTCACACCAGCACACATCAGAATAGTTAACCTTGCATGTCAGAGGCACATCCAGCTATGTGTTATGTTCAACTTTTTTTGCGTGCCTCGCAGTGCCACTGGGGTATGTGATGGGCTACAGGGCCGGCTGAAGATTGTGTCGTGTGGGAATCATGTTACAATGACAGGATCAGCGAGTCATGGAAGAAGTGGGAAGAGGAGAGGGCTGTGGTGTGTGTGTGTGTGTGCGCGTGTGCGTGTGCATGTGTGTGTGTGTGTGTGTGGTGAGGGGTTGCTGGGCACCTGTTCAAAATGTGTCCCCCTGTGTAACTCAATCAGATACAGGGATGCAGGCAGAAAAGAGAACTGTTTGGGAGAGTTTCCCTATAGAGTCAAATGCCTTGCTGCCTGAAAACTCCACGTGGACACACAAGGGTGAAGGCATTTGTCATGAGAATATAACTTTTTAGAAGGTGAGGTGGGCCGCTGCCCCTCCCTCTCTCTCTGTGTGTCCAAAATCTGTAAATTCTGCAGAAAATACATTCAGCTAGAAAACGTGGTTGCATCCCCGCCAGGTCAGATAGGTGTACTCCTGGTGGCACTATGATAGATCAGCAAAAAGGTGCCATCTGTTTGTATAGGCCTTTCATGGCAATCAGACTCTGCATTCATGATTTGAGCCAGGATGATTTGTGACCTGCTGATGGCACACGCTGGGTCAGACCTACACTGAACAACAGTAGAGTGTATCAGTTTGCAGGATTGGCAGAAGTATACCACAAAATTCGGGGGAAATAGGCTACACCTGGTCGATGTTCGGGCTGACACTTCCGACACTGACACTCATGTTGTGCCCAAGCTTTTCTCTTCACAGATGAGTAAGCCTGGGGAACGAGGCTTCTGATGGCAGGGCACTAACCAGCTAACCACTAACAAATGTTGTGCATGTAGTACGAGCAAAAAAAGCATGCAGGTGGGGTTTTAACACAACGCTCGAGAAGATACAGAAGTAAAGCGCTCTAGTTTATATACATCTGGAAATTGTGCGCAAAATGTACCATAAATCACACACTACATGATTTGAGCCATTTTGTTCCAAACAAATCAAGTTTGCAAAACATAACCACCCCATGCTAGTGGGTGAAAAGGACTGGAACAGTCTCCCCAACCCTTTCCGCCTGGTGGAGACATGTGGTGACATTCGAGACGGGTAGGTAACCATAAAATGTCTACTTCAATAGCTGCATCCTGTATCATTGGACAGTGCCTGGATAAAGCACATACTGGTCAACAGGTCAAGATATTATATTGTGAGCAATGCCAGATTTGAGGTCAAATTCCAATCCCATTCCTCTCAACGGTACATTTTCTAGTGAATTTGAAAACCCCCTATTGAGTGATTGATTGATTGAAGTACTCAATAACAGTTTCCAGAATTACAGTACATTTCAAGCGCAAAAACAAAAACTGTAACTGTGTGTGGATGAAACCATAAAGCATTACACTTGTTTACAATAGGTCTCACCATTTTCATCAACACACACACACACACACACACACACACACACACACACACACACACACACACACACACACACACACACACACACACACACACACACACACACACACACACATGCATGCAAGCGTGGATTGGAGCAGTGCTAGAGGTTGGAAGGAGAGTAGACAGGGTGTCCGGCACCAGACCACCTCCTAAAATAAACCCCGTCCATTCGTCTCTCCGTCTGTCCACTTGTAGTCCTATGGGCTTCCTTAGTCCCAGGGAAGAGACTCTGAAGCCAGGCCTGTTGCAGGAACAACATGTCATCAGCTCCACTGGCTCCCTAATGGCTCTCTTCTCCACTAGAGACACGGCAAAGAGTGTGTTGTTGCACCACATCGTCAGCATAATACACACACCCACGCATCATGAACACGCACACGCACACACACACACACACACACACACACTTACAATTTAGAACTGGAAAGACTAGGAGGCCCCTTTATGAAAACACACAGGGTGCTTGAGATAATGTCTGCCCAGACCTCTGGACTGATGCCAGCCTGCCCTCTTAATCTTAGGTTTATATGAATCTCTCTGCACAGAGGAGCTGCCAAGTGTTACTAATATCAGCCAATTAAAATATTTGTATTTGTTTGTTTGAACATGAACTCGCTTCTCAATTACTTTGAGATAAAATACAGGCTGTTTATTTATGGAAATATGTCCCCATGGTAGAGACTCATCCTGTATCATACACAAAGATGGGTTTGTACTGTTCAACAGTTAAAGGGGGAATAACATAAAATTCGACTTTTTAATTGTTTTTTGTGTTTTTGGTGCTTCTATGTGTGGTTTTCTATCCTCACAAATAACTAATTTTGAATGATCATGTTTTCATATCCTATAGGTGCTTTAATTGTAATTGCTCTCAGGAACAAGTCATCTGATTTTGTCCTCGTGATGATGTCATCATCAATGCACCCTAATAATTGCTCCTCTACTTCAGTCTTCTTTTCCAAATTTGCATTTTTGACATTTTCACTTGAGAGCTACTTTCAAAATGACCGGCTCAACAAGATCTAGACATCAAAAATGTGATAAAAAATGACAGTGGTGATTGAGGTTCGAACCATTAGAAATAAGGGAGGGACATATACAATAGAATATTATTATTATTGTTATAAGTAATATACTAATATACTTATATTATTATTATAAGTATTAAAAACACATTGCTGAATGAATGTTATTCACACTGAAGAACTTTTTAACCTTTTACTTATTTCTCTGGATACCAGTCCAACAACCTTTTAGATCAAAACCATTCATACATTTAATAATGTACTTAAACTACAGTACATGAATCCATAAATAACCAAAACTGACATATCACACACAGTAAATTGACAAAATCATCAAAGCTAGTTAATGAGATCAGTCCAGAGCAGCTCTGAGTTGGAGGAACTATTTTTCCTGTCAGCAGCTCAGGAGCAAGCCCACACCCATGGTGTCAGTCTCACTACTGGCACCCACGGGAGGACCTAATCAAGACGCCATCCCCTGCCCCCTCACACATTCAACAGAAATGCTCCATCATCCCTTTGAAACAGCTCTCAGCTAACCTTTCAATGAGTTTCCATACCCCCCCCCCCCCCAGTGCTTCATGTTTATTTTTCTTCCTCTCTCATTGCAGGTCTCACTCTCACTTTGGGGCTGGGCAAACTGGCTGCTTTAGTTTGCTCATTAATCATTGTCCCCTCTCCAGAATCGGAGAGTCACTAATTAATGGAAAGCACTTTATGACAGTACATGGGAGTTTCCTGGAAATTAACCCCTAATCTAGACTTCCATTATATGTCTAATTGCATATTTAGCATGAGGAGGGTGGTGATGGGTGGCTTAAAATGATGGAAAAGTGTGGAGAGCAAGTCTACAAGGGATCGCTGTATAAATAGTACGTAAGACATCAGCAGTATAAACGTCAACGATATAGGCCAAGTCAACCACAGTTTGATAAATGATGTACAGTTGTCATCCATCCAAAGATTATGAAATAAACATCACTGAATATAACTTTGGTTTAATATGCATTTGGCAAACCCTGCATAGCCACACTAAGCAGGCACATGGCTGTGGGAATGAGGTCTTGACTTCTACATGGTATTTGGGAAGACCATATACAACATAGTCAGAAATCTGGACCAGAACCAAGACAAGGGCTAGACTTCTAGGTAAGGTATAACACGGCGGTCAGTTATTAAGAAACAACTCACCGGTTCGAAGGTGTTATCGTGCTTATTACATGGCCTAATACATTAATTAAGAACTAATAATTGACAGACATAGTACATAACAAAGCTGCTTTTTTATAGCAGTTGTGTAGGCACGTTCGTCTGGGCTAGGAGGTCTGTTGTTGAGCGAGCGGTCCGTTGACATACATGTGACATACCTGTATGCGACTGCTCACGTGACCAGAACGCTGGCTTTTTATTGGAGTATGAATTAGCCATGCTTTCAGAACATTCTATAATGTTTAGACTTCCATAGGGGGGAGAACGGTATCTAAGAAAACGAGGAAGGAAACGGGATGAAAACAAAGAAAGTGAAAGGGAACCTAATGTGATATAGCGTGCCCTGCACTGTTCCTGGCCATGCTGGTGTCATGCAGACCATGACCACTACTGGACCAAGCGATAGACTGTCTGTGTGTCATTCACAGAAGACCCATCTCTGTCTAAACAAACAACTACAAATACCAATCGAAAGAAGAATTCATAGACTAGATTGGATATACCGTACGGTATGTCTGGGCGTATAGCCTGGCAGTCCTTGACAACTGCTAGTGCAACAAAGTCCTGCTATTGACTGTCACAGGACAAACTAGCCAGAATTGGCCACAATTCTATAGTGTAGATTTTAAATGCCATTTGAATGAATGGAGAATTATATGTCATATTTGTCAGAGCAAATCAGCTATTATGTCCACAAACGTTAAATGCCAATGACGATGAAAGGAGAATTTATGTCATTTGTTGCAAATTGACATGTTACTTCATGATGATGTAGGATGATAAAAGGGGCCCTCATTTCACATGGGTGTGACTTTGGCAGCATGCACAGGAAATATGAAGCTGAGCAGCGGGAAGTGGTTCATGGTGGCAACAACAACAGGCCACTTCACTTTTAAGCAAATTAATGTGACAAGGCAAAGAGGTGACAGTCATATGAAAGGTGGGCCATTTACCGCCAAATAAATATGCTCCCCACCCACTGACACAAGGTCATCTATCATCATTGCTGCATGTACATAGACACCACAGAGATTGCACCCGCTTCGACCTCTATCCATCGATTGAATAGACACTTATCAACAGAAATGTTACGATCCAATCGTGCCGGTATAGCAGATATTCAGATACCCGCCGGGCAAGTAGATATTTTGTATTCATTGCATCGGTGGATCACGGATACTACTAGTAGGGCGGGGCGAAGGAAGTTTTACTGAAGTTATGGTTAGGGTTAGGTTAGGTTTAGGCATAAGTTTACTGAGGTTAAGTTTAGGGTTGGGGTTAGGTGTAGGCAAAGCCTAGTTTTACTGAGGTTATGTTTAGGGTTTAGGATTAGGCTAGGGTTAGGGTTAGACGGTGCTTTATGCGGTTACTAACCCTAAACATAACTTCAGTAAAACTATGCTTCGCCCCGCCCTACTAGTAGTATCTGTGATCCACCGATGCAATGAATACAAAATATCTACTTGCCCGGCGGTATCTGAATATCTGCTATACCGGCACGATTGGATCGTAACATTTCTGTTGATAAGTGTCTATTCAATCGATGGATAGAGGTCGAAGCGGCTCGTGATTGTGCACGTATGCATCTGTGTAGGATACAGGAAGGATTCTTCTCAGATTCCTAATAAAGCTATGGCGAGGGAACACTTCTCGTAACCGATAACTGACAAGTCTTTCAATGAAATAAGCGCAACTATGTTTGGTCCAAAATGGAAACTGGGTCTGAAGTAAAAAACAATGAAGAAGACAACACCCATAGTGCTATTCAACACAGTCCAGCCTAGTCCACAGTGTGGGCTGGATGGATACAGGGAGCATGCTTCATATTGCATTTAATTACTTGTGATTCTCCCTCTTGACTTCAAAGGTGGGCGTACGATAGTTCTGGGGTCAAAGGCTAGACTGTTGGCCAAACGTACCCCAATTTCCTGTTTCTGTCTGCCTGTCTGAGTCAAGAGAGATCTGAGATGACGGCCATGTGCTGCTGAACAGACAATGGCATTACATTCAAATCAGTGTTCTTCAAATTAGACAGTATGAAATGCAAAAGTAAATATGACAAAGTTATCAGGCGAGCATCTCTCGTGTATCGCTGGCTCGTACTTTTTCCCCAGTAATCAACTGCCCCTACAGCTTCTAACCTTCTCAGTTTAATGTTTATTCTCTACTATGCACCATAGACACTGAGCAGAGGCAGAGGCCATTAACACTAGACAAAAATATGGTTCTTGATCTGTCTACGGGTCTTGGGCCTGAGGCACTATGTATTTCAATCTCTGCTTTCACCCAAAAATTCACAGAGACATGTTTCTCTAAACAATAGCGTTTAGGTAAACATGCAAAGACTATAATTCTGACATATCATCCTATTGACAAAATTTGCAGTAAGTAGGTTACAGAACAAAAAAATGTGTGGGCAAGTTTTGGGGGGTGGGGTAGAGTGAGTGGCCCCAGTGCTAAATTACACTGCAGCATGGTCCCTCTCAAAGCCCACATCTGGGATTGGCCCTGACAACTGGATGCCGTGCTGGTCTAATTTTGGTAACTTTGTTTATAACCCTATAATAGAGGCAGTATAGCACCACAGGACCAGGATGGGGGAGGGCGGAACACAAGCGAGGGCTCAAAGTAAAAGCAGTCATTTTCAAAAAGCTTGTGGAGCTACATTGACCAGATAAGCAAGCAGAAAACGTTAACATGCTGTAGTTGACTTTTGGTGCTTCATTCACATGGTAGCTTTGACGGGTCAGCTTGTGTTGTTTGACTATCACATTATAAGATGCTTATAAAGTCCCTGTCACTACCAGCATACTATTTGGTCTGGGGAGACAACAACCAGTCTCCTTCAAAATAAGGAGAAACCAGCAGCTTCTTTTGAACCGACAGTGAGTATTGAGCAGGGTGTAACAAGTAGAGAAACAAGCTGGACTATAGAAGGTATACCTCCTATAGCTCTCTGCTTAAAGGAGAATTCCACACCAAAACACATTGGGCATCAATCTACCTTGATTCCTGTGACATGATAAATAATGTCCTTGATTTTTCACAGATGCCCCATTTTCTACATTTCACCATGAGATCAGTTGCAGCCTCTGTTGCTGTTGCACCAGTGCAGTTAACATGGCCGCAGATTGTCTTTGTTTTTTTTCCACACATCACATTTTAATATACTGATGAACATGCTTGAGTTTTATGTCACTCTGGAGCAGACTTTACTTGTAATCCCAGAGGTAATCTATTCCTCCTCCTCTCCTCCCCTCCCATTTGGCACTTTCCTCTCCAATTACTCCGGTCTAAACTCTTGTCGCACGGGTGCCGGCTGACTTTTTAAAAATCATGTTGTTGTCAAATTATCTTGTAGTATGTGGCTTGATGTGATGTATTAAAAAATAAGTTTGGAGTTACAGAAATACCCGCATTAGAATAAAGACAACCTGCAGCCATGTTAACTGCACTGGCGCAACAGTAACAGAGGCTGCAACTGACCGCATGGTGAAATGTAGAAAATGGGGTATCTGTGACAAAAATCAAGGTCATTATGAATCATGTCACAGGAATCAAGGTAGATTGATGGCCATGGCCAGTGTAATTTGGTGTGGAATTCTCCTTTAAGCAGGGACATAATATAATATAGTATAATAACCAGAGTATAAGAGATACACGCCTCCAGCATGTTTCCCATGTTACTCACCTTCTCTCACAAGTAATCTGCTGTTATTTCCTACTCTGGTTCATGACAGACCTCTGAACAGTTTTTATGCCAGGTTTGGTGGTGGATTGGTGAGCAACTGTGTGCCTCTGACTGACACCATAGGCCTTGCCTGTGACTATTCTCAAGGCAGACCCCTGAACAGTGTAAATACTCATGGTTAACTAGATCAGGACTCGGTAGTGTGCATACTTGTGCGTTGCGCACAAGTAGGCCATGGCCTACTAGTGCCTGAGCGGACCGGGCGAATCAGAACTCCTATTCCTCTGAAATAATTAATTTTATCATTTATCCCTACGGATAAAATGACATCACTTCTGCCACAATATTAACCAAAACAAAACACAGTGAAACAGAACACCTCGCCCACAATTCACAAATACCCCCCAACGTCGCACCCCCAACCCTTGTCGTCCATGCACTTACCAGAGGGGAAATTCTCACAAGACTAGTCTTAAGACCTGGTACTTACGTCACTATTACTTAATCTCCCGAGTCCAACCGGCCAATCGGAGTGCCCTGAGGGACGGCGACCGCCGACCGCGCACCGATCGCTTAACATGCACCCGCTCCACTCACGCAAGTAGAGACCGATAAGTGCATATTTATACTACATATTTATACTTATTGAGTCTTTTGTATAGAGAGCATTTGTGCTGTATTCAGCACAAGCAGTATTCATCATATAAAAATAGCCCCCATTCCCAACAACAAAATGATATTTCAATGCCACTGTTATGATTTCAATGACTGTCCCTTGAAAAACAGCGAACACTTGGTAGAGTGCAAACTTGTGCGTTGCGCACAAGGAGGCCATGGCATACTTGCACAACACGGACACAGCGGGCTAATAGTCATGATATTAGTTATAAAGGACTCTTACTCACATCATCATTACGTCATCACCTAAACCGGCCAATTGGAGTACCCCGACAAACAAACACACGAACACCAAACACCACGCACCGATCGCCTTACTTGTGTCCGCTCTGCTCATGCAAGTAAGCCCTGCCACTAGTAAAAGCAGTTACTGTATGCAACTATAAATCTACAAATAGACACACACACACACACACACACACACACACACACACACACACACACACACACACACACACACACACACACACACACACACACACACACACACACACACACACACACACACACACACACTTTTGAGTGTAAGTGTAATTCAATTCAGAGTTTAATATATTTGCAAATACATTACTCCAATGTATGCAGGTCAGACATTAGCTTTGAAAGCGGCCACCAGAGGGCGCAATTCCACCATACCACAATCATTGCTGATTCGATATTATTTTTCTCATAATACTTTTCAGACCTTTGAATAACAGGATCTATAAGCATAACCCTATGCACATATATACATACAGAATAAATTGATACAGACATGATTTAAAAAAAATGACATCTGGTAGGCGATGATTCCGTTTGCTGTACTTTGATGTAATACAGTGTTGGAACTTGTGTGTGAATCGATCAGTATGTCGAATACAGGCTAATGTAATGTACCCATTTAAATAACTGATCACCGGATGTCTAACCACCGCCAGATGTAGCGTACTGAGATACTAGTTCAAATACCTTGTGAAACAAATGTGCAGCAAGGTGTCTTCCATCCTATGGAGTCAGGATTACAGGATGCCATCAGGTTAATAATTACAACAAATTTTGTCCTCATTACCATTAACTTGTATTAGTAATGCACAGGAAAGATGAAAGTGTAAACAAAATGAACTGACAAGCCTTCTCTCAACACCAAACATTACACGAGATCACGTTGACCTGAGGAAAATGTAGAATGTGAAATGCTGAAGTCGATTTTAGCACATCCTGGTTGTTCCAAAAGTCTCTGACGGACTTTTTAGGCAGCAATCCTTAGCTATCAATTTGTAAGCGGGAGACATTTGGATTGCTAAGCAAAGAAAAAAGTAATCAAAATTTCTGCCGGGACGTGAACAAGTTTACGATGAGCATCACTGGAGAGATGAACAACACTACCTTTACCTACTGTATACACATGTAATGAGAGAGCAAGAGCATGCCCAATTTGCTACAGTAATATACATTCATAAAAATCGGGCTATTACAACCTTTGCATGATGCTACACTTAAATGTCTGTAAATGTAAGACAAATGTAGAAAGGTTTGAACAATGGTTTTGTACATGTAAGGAAATATCTTTGGATTGAAGGCAATCTGCCCTAGCCCTTATGGTCTACTGATGTCCTTATTTTTGGGCAAACCCTGCTACTGTATTTTTTTTTTACCATGTATCAATGGACAATCTGACATTTGTATTTGCCTCCCCAGGTGGACTGGCTTTAGGAAAACAATGAGATCTGAACCCAATACATCCTGTAGCATTGCGTATTCCATGTGTGAAGAAAAAATATTGAGTTTAAATGAATTAATCAATCTCCGGATGAGGAAAAGTAATGCTTGGCCATGACACACAACACAGACTTAATTTAAAATTGGACAAAGAAATGTTGACAATGAAATCAGCAAGGACAAACAAAGAGTTATTACACAGCATCTGATTTTGACTTTTAACTTAGATATCAAAATGTTCTTCCTGAATAAATGGTTTCTGATACTGTATATTATATTTTGTGTATAAAAATACTTGTCAGTGCGCTCATGAGGGTCAGAATCTCTTCGTCTGCCTGCGCTCTTGTCGTCTCTGCTTCTTCTCATTCACTTCTTCTGGTGCCGAAGGACTCTCAGCTGAAAACCACGGCCCCAAGAAATTCACCCACAGTAGGTGCAATGCACGGAAAGGGGCCTAAAAACACACACACACACACACACACACCACACACACACACACACACACACACACACACACACACACACACACACACACACACACACACACACACACACACACACACACACACACACACACACACACACACACACACACACACACACACACACACACACACACACACACACACGATTGAAGAGTGTGTGTGTGTATGTAGGGGGGCTCTTATAGTACGTACATCAGCATAAATAATCACATTCCGGCAAATCACAATTTGCTCAATTTGTCGCCAATGTTTGTGTTTACCCACTCAAGGACATTTAAGGTTTGTGTGTTAAAACAAAGCTTGTGTTTGTACACACACTAAGAGCTAACCTAGCCTGAGAGCTAACTTGAAAGCTTTTTAGCCTAGAGAGGCAGGAGCGACTCAGATAGGCGGTTGGAAATCTCTGACTGCCAGTCAACCCTGGACCTTCCTCTTCCAGGCCACCAGTGGCCAGCAGGGATTAAAGCAGAAAAAAATCCAAAGACGGAAAATATTTCAGTCGGGGGGGGGGGGGGGGGGGGGGGGGGGGGGGGGGGGGTGCAGACACCCCCCCCGTTCACAACGTAGCCTACCTTGTCACACTATGCGATAAATATTGCATAAATAAATCCCTACCAAGTATTTTTCGTAAGTCCCATTAGGCCTACACACTTTCTATAACGTACTATGCCCGACATATTTTTGACATGGGAGAAATAGTATGGCCATACTGTTGCCTATTCTGCAAATCAATCAATCAATCAATGCCCCGGCAGCTGTTCCGTTCAGCGCAATTGCGCACACATAGACCCACGTTAGTTTGCTCACATGATCTGTATAGCGAGGCAATACATAAGTCATTTAATTAAATATCATTCAATATGAAATTAATTAACCGGACTGTTGATAACATGTAGGCCTAATACATTTATTTTTGCTATATTGTCAGCAACATCTTCTGTTTTTCTTGCAGCATAGCTCTACCCAGGGCCGAATTTAGCCAGCTCCTACTAGGGTGGGCTGGAAAAAAGGCAGGGTGGGCAACTCCAAAGTTTTTCCCATATGAAGCAGTGGTTTTCAATCTTTATGACACCAGGGCCGACTATTTATTCGACATTTGAGCCACAGACCACCATTTGAGGACATTTTAGCCCCACAGACCCCAAAACTATAAAGATTCTTGCTTGCTTTTGATTGCTTTTGTCAACAATTCCAGGCTGGATTTGGGGGAAAACAGTCAAACATACTAAAATGACCATTAATCTTCTACATTCTCTAGTTGTGTAGACTTGGGCTACATTTAGCTGGGGACCATCTCTCAACCACTGGTGGTCCCTGGACCGCTGATGAAAACCACTGATATAACCTTTCATTGGTTGGCAAGATGCGCATTTGGGTGGGCACTGCCCACCCCTGCCCCGTCTAGATCCAGCCCTGGCTCGACCCGTTCGGTATCAGTGTTCCCTTAGCTTCTCATGCGGCCCACAGTGGACATGGATACTAATCATACTTTGTCGCATTTAACTTTTGCGACCAGTTCATTCATCGTGTTGCTCAAAGAGCGAACATTAAAAACGTTATTACCGGCAAAGGATGTCAGCTGCCACGTCTCCTTAATCTGGCTCGCACTCCTCCTCTTGACCCTCTTTTCTTAATTTTATTCCATGTTCGCGTCGCGCTGTTCTTTAGTTCTGAATACTTGGCCAGTGAATCCAAAACACAACAGACTCGCATGGTTTGTCTGAGTGCCTGAGTGATAACACGGCCAGGCAATAAACTTCATATTGCCACAAAAAGAAAGCGGGTGTAATCACGTAAAACGACATTAAACATATAAAATAACAACAGACAAGGCAGGCAGATAGGCTGAGTCAGCAGCGGAGCCAGACCATATAGTAGAGCCAGACCCGGAAAGTTATGACATCTCCGTTCACTTCCTGGAAACGTTAATGGCGTCTGCTCTACATAGACTTCTATCGGGCAATGGGGACGGCCATCTATGTTTGTCACAGTTCAGATCGAGCAGCTCGACCGCTCAGTTTCTGACCCTTCAATGTCGCAACTCTTCAAGTTACACACCCAATCACTCAACAGACACTTGATTACCCTACCAGCGGCACCGGTGCAGCTTGACTTGCACGGAGCGGAGCGCACAAATCTATTTTCCTAGTCCTAGGGATGATGCATTGTAGTTTGGAGATCACTTGACTTGCAAGTCAAGTATAATGGTCCGTTTTGCGTTTGGTCACGTCATTAACCAACATCGCGGCCGTGGGCAAACCCTCCCCTTTTAGATTTTTTTTTGCCAAATGTCGTGGATCTTATGAAACCCCTGGGGAATCCTCCCCAGTACGGAAATCCGTACCCGTACGGAACTCTTTAATCGCTGGGCCAGTGATTTAATCCAGGCTTTCACTTTTTGTTCAGTGCAGACGAAAATTAAAGCCTGGCTATCGAGGCGACCCACACTAAAAGTGTAGCCTGACATTGGCACCATTGTAACCGATTTACGAGGAGGCGGGCCCTTGATTTTCCCTCGACCAATCACTGGAGACGTTGTTTGCAGACGACAAAAACAGTTAACTAGCAGTTAACTGACTAGCAGTGCAGTTGGCGTCGGACATTTGCACTATTTATAACTAAATGCAGTATTAAAGAATGAAACTCTAGTTACAATGAAACTCTAGTTACAATGAAACTCTAGTTACAATGAAACTTTAGTTACAATGAAACTGAATGGATGTGTGCTGTTTTTATGGGAAACTGTTCCGTTGTGGCAGTTAGATGATCCTCGGTGTTGATTGGCTATTTTTTTAGACCCGCCTCCAACTCCTTCGCTCATTGGCCGAGCCGTTTTTCCGGACGAGATAAATCGAAACTCCTCATCACAACACCAGACCACAGAACTCAGCACAGTGGGCGGGGCCCAACGGAGTAGAAGGGGTCTGTGGGCTGAACCCAGGCTACTAAAAGTGAGGGTTGATCATAACATCATCTGGCAAACCAAAGCCAGCTTTGCCCGTCAGCAGATAGGTCTGGAATAGCTCGATTATACACCCATTTCCTACTCCAGAGAACTGGAGATGCCAATCAAGCCACATTATTCCAGTCTGTTAACATACTGTGTCCTGATGGGCCACCCCACTTGTCTGGAGTAGGAAATGGGTGTACAATTGAGCTATTCAAGACCTACCTGCTGACAGGCAACAGCTGATTTGGGCTGGCTAGGGCATATTGCCCATCAAAAAAAAAAAAATGCATCAAAAGAAAAGGTTGAAGATGAAAGGGAACCACAACAAACTCATTTGTAAACATGGAGCATTTTAGCGTCTAAATGGGTGACAGAAATAATCCTAGCTCTGTGGTAAGTAACAGAGGTTCTTACCAGCAGCCAAAGATACCAGAAGTAGGAGGAGATGGTGCTGAGAACCTGTACAATGGCTGTGAGCAAGATGACATCCTTCAGGTGCCTAAAACCATAAAGCATTCACTGAAAAACTTGGCCAATGCAGGAGAGATCCTTGAAAACATATGTATACACCGTATACTGTATATAAGGATATTTAACTTAGATTGGTTAATAGTACAAACATTATTTAAATAATGTTATTTGATGCCGCCTGCTTCTTTTCAGCAAAGAGTGTCTGATCCAACTTGAAGTTACATGAAAATAGTTCTCTATTGTTAGTGACTGGTGTACTCACTCTGCCATGCCCTGTTCCATGTTCAAATCTATTCCTCCATCCACTAGAGTGCCATCCTCTGCGAACGCTGGCTTTGCCATGGCAGACATGGAGCGGTAGCTACCTATATACACTGTCAATGCAAACACAAGTAGCAGCTAGGTGGACAAAAGAGACGGGGTAGTGGGTGTGCAGAAGGAAAAAATGAAACCATTATTAGTATATTATGCCAGCCTTCATTTTTTGTTGTTCCATTTTGTGATAGAAGCAGGTACTCACCCATGTCCAAACTGTGGATGAACCATAGAAGACCAAAAGATTGATAGCACCATATATTGCCTGTGGTGAAAAAACAAAAAATCTTCACATAGTGATATACCGGTAATGATCAGGTGAAAGAACACTGTCTCTGTTGTGTTCTCCTCGATATTAGTAGGATTATTGTTTTATTAGTAACGTGTGTTTGTCTGATTAGTCTGATTATTATTTTAGTAATAATCAAATGTATGTTTGTGTGTCAGTGCCTTATTGTCACACATCCCGGTCTTGAGTGTGTTTGCTTATGATGTTCTGTGCACGATTTATTGACTATATTTTGTGGCTTTGCATTAAGGTGCTCGATTTACTGTCTGCAGCTGCAGGGTCATTTGCTTCCAGGGATATTTGGCCCTCGCCTTCACATTGTTCCCATTGACTACAGGCATCATAGCGGCCAATCACATCAGTATGAGACTAGGTGTCATACAAACCTTCTTTATTTTTGTTTTACTCAGAATAAGGTTAAACTAAATCAGCATCGGCAGAGTGCAAACTTGTGCGTTGCACACAAGGAGGCCATGGCCTACTCTTGCGTGAGCGGAGCGACCTAATGCTCATAACATTAGCAATAAAAAGTCTTTTACTCATGTCACCATTACATCATCACCTAGACTGGCCAATCGGAGTAGTCAGTACTTTGTGTGACAGTCGTCCACCGAAGACTGACCACACTTGCGCTTAACTTGCGCCCGCTCCGCTCAGACAAGGAAATAGGTTTAGTGTTAGGCATAGTTGTAGTGGGTTCTAGTTGACTAAAGAGCGACTTTGTGTTTGTATGCAGAACCGTTGAGTGATTGACCACAAGCCCTTCCAAACTCAAAACCCACAAAATTAGGTGATAATAGTCATGTGTCCTGCACAGAGTTTTCTGTTTGGAAGTATGGGCTGTCCAGGACTGGTATTGCAACTATAGACTTCAAGTTCAGATATTACTATTTTTTTTATCCAAGAGTCGCTTGCAATCTTGCTAATCTGCAGCTATCAACTATGTAATGAGGAATGATATACAAAAATATTGTTTTAATTTTTAAGCTGAACAAAGGCTGCCTACTTCTGAGTAATATTAGTGCTGCATTAGTCAGTTAGACAATAAATAGAGGAAGCTTACATTAGCTCCTAGAATGACTCTTGTGTAGAACTTCAATGTGGCTTCATTCTCCTCAAAGATCTGCTTCTTCCCCTTGGTGCCAACCTTACCTTTGGGCTGGAGGACAAATACAACCAATGTTAGTTTAATTTTAGACTATAAAGTAAATAAAAGTGCTGGACTTTGGAGGCCTCCTGCAAATTCTAACACAGGGCCGTCCAGCGACTAATGATGAGCACTTCCAAACCCCCAGCTTATCACTTACAGAGAACGTATTGACCAAAAGCAGCTCATGACATGTCTACGCCAGGTTTTTAATCAAACAAACACTTCTGCAAGGTTGGTGAATTTAACAGAAGCAGATTGCAGATGAAATGCTTTTGTATTGCGGTAAACTATGCTAACCCCAAACTAAACCTAACCATAACTAGGGATTGGGTAGAGAACATAGACATGATGACCCCAACATTTCTACTTGTTTACAATAGGGCCCACTTTGATAGATAGATAGATAGATAGATAGATAGATAGATAGATAGATAGATAGATAGATAGATAGATAGATAGATAGATAGATAGATAGATAGATAGATAGATAGATAGATAGATAGATAGATAGATACTAACACGGTCACAGACTGACTGACTGAATGACTTACTGACTTTTAGTCTGACAGACTCACCGCCATTAGGTTTTCCACCCGGTAGGTACTGTACTGCAGTTCGCTTCACGGGAGCTCTTGGCTATCCTTTCGGACATGGATCAACACGTCCTTCCTTATTAAATGCCTTCTTCAAAGCAGAGCCAGTGTGACCATGAATGAATGATCTGTATCTACTGATGTGAAGACAGCAGACCCCACAGTAACACATCAGCACTCATAAATGCACACCGCTGTCTACTACGCATCCGGCGCACGACATATACGTCATTGATGTTTACTTCTTAAAATCGCTGTGATTGAGCGCCACCCTTTGTGCTGAAAGTAACGTGCACCACGCCAGAGCCATCTAATGAAGTTGCGACATTGAGGGGTCTGAAACCGAGCGCTTGAGCGCTGTTCGTGCAGCCTGAATTGGGACAAAATTGATATACAATGGTTTTCAACGAAGGGCGGCGCTATTTTAGGTACTGTGTAGAACAGAGGGTCGCGAGCCCAATGGATCCCGTAACTTTCGGTTGTCCCCTTTCAATAGAAGTCTACGTAGAGATGCCGCCATTGGACTGGCTCCATGAAGTGAACGGAGTTAGCGTACCTCGGATCAATACTCTATGGCTCTGCGTTCAATTCTATTCAACGAAGCTTTATTGGCACGAGAAAACACACGGTTACATTGCCAAAGTATGACACCAGAGTACAGACATCTCCGTGACTCCGCTAAACAGATTTCCATAGAGTAATAAAATAACAGAGAACTGACTGGAGCGACAGCCCCGCCCCCTTGTTATTCATTTCAATACAAGTTGCTCATTGGCGCTTTGAAGCACCCGGAAGACCGCCGGAAGTGCACCTATTTCCGCATTTGAGCCACACCGCCAGTCAGTGGCTCTAGGCTTGAAGCAGGGGGGGCCCTGGTGGTCAAGTCTGGTACTGCAGGCGGGTGGAATTCATGCACGACCGCCGGAGAGCACGCACGCTCGTTTGCTTTGTGCACGCGGACAGGGCAGTTTGTATTTAAGTTGTTTTCTGAATAAACCAGCGGTCCTCACGTCATATACTACCTCTCAAAACACAACGGATGTATTATATGACAGATAATAAGCTCAATGCAAACCCACAAGCTTGTTTTTGATGCTTTTTGATGTTTTTTTTTCCTTTCCTCGTGCGCGACGGCGCTCGTTCATGGTTCCCATAATCCCTTGCGTCGGGCGCGTTCATGGAGAAATACTTCCGCATTGGGGCACCAAATTTTGGTGCCCCAATGCGGAAATAGGCGCACTTCCGGCGGTCTTCCGGGTGCTTCAAAGCGCCAATGAGCAACTTGTATTGAAATGAATAACAAGGGGGCGGGGCTGTCGCTCCGGTCAGGTCTCTGTTATTTTATTACTCTATGGTTCATGGAGAAATACTTCCGCATTTGACCCAAGGAGAATTGAAAAAGGAGTTGTCGCGAAGGCCCCCACGGGGGAGTCCACATTGGTTCATGGGAGGAAACAGACATGCTCAGTACAGATCAGGAAGTCAAACCATCCAAGAGACCAATGGCATGCATGGTTTGCAAGCGTCAAACTTCCTGGAATGTACTGCGCATGTCTGTTTCCTCCCATGAACCAATGTGGACTCCCCCGTGGGTGCCTTCGCGACAACTCCTTTTTGAATTCTCCTTGATTTGACCACCAAATTTTGGTGGTCAAATGCGGAAATAGGCGCACTTCCGGCGGTCTTCCGGGTGCTTCATGCGCCAATGAGCAACTTGCATTGAAATGAACGGCAAGGGGGCGGGGCTGTCGCTCCAGTCAGGCCTCTGTATTTTATTACTCTATGATTTGGACACCAAAATTTGGTGTCCAAATGCGGAAGTATTTCTCCATGAACGCGCCCGAAGCAAGGGATTATGGGAACCATGAACGAGCGCCGTCGAGAACGAGCAAAGGAAAAAAACATCAAAAAGCATCAAAAAACAAGCTTGTGGGTTTGCATTGAGCTTATTATCTGTCATATAATACATACGTTATGTTTTGAGAGGTAGTATATGACGTGAGGACCGCTGGTTTATTCAGAAAACAACTTAAAAACAAACTGCCCTGTCCACGTGCACAAAGCAAACGAGCGTGCGTGCTCTCGGGGCGTTCGTGCATGAATTCCACCCGCCTGCAGTACCAAACTTGGCCACCAGCGTGGCAGCTTCAAGCCTGGAGCCGCTGTCTGCTGGTGTCCGCTAAACAGATTTCTACTGAGCATGGGGACATCTATTGGGGACTAGAATTGGACCGCAGGTAAGCAGAAATGCATAGGATTGGACCCAGCTAGCTTTAATGATACCAACCAAACGCCCTTATTTTAGATCGTTTTGAATTAATAATAGAACATAAACCTTACAGAGATTTTAGTCCTGTTGTTATTTTGCATACATAAAAATACAATGTATTTCAACTCCAGTTTGTCACAGTTCAAACTAAAGCTGAATTTTCTGACCCCTCAATGTCGCAACTTTTTTCTACTTGATGGCTCTGGGTTGTTGATACAAATACACGCATGCGTGCCGTGTTGGTGAATGAATCGGCCCCTCGGCCCTAGAGGGGGAATCATCACGATGTTTTTTCAGTCTCCTCCTCGCGTCGTCTGGTGGTCTTCTGACGAAAACAAAACACAATGTTTCCTGCACCAGAGAGCCATTAAGATGCGACGGCATCCGAGTTATAAGCAGTCTTTGTTGTTGTAGTTAGATAACGGTCCATGTTGGTGGTGGTCCTCCTTCCTTTCTCCAACCGACGAGCTCGCATTTTTACAGGCGAATCATGGACTACATACTTCAGGTGAAGATCGGCGCCCTGGTGGGTTTGTTGTGTCTCACCCTGTTGTTCGGATTCATTCCTGCTCGGCTGAAGTGGTTCAGGGATACAAGTGGAACAGGTGGGCTGGATCATAATTCATATTATTTTGTACGCATCTAGTCTAATGTCTTGATGAAACGAAGGCCCCTACTGTAAACAAGTAGAAATGTGGCCAGCCCACTACTGTTGTGCCTAACTAAATGTGACCACTATTGTAAACAACTGTTGTGCCTAGCTAGTATATCCACGGTGTACTTTGGACTTTAAATCTCCAAGTTGTTAATAAAAAAAGAATCATTCATTCATGCTTTAAGGAGTTAATAGCAACAGTATTGTATTGAGTTGTGCATTGATGTACTGTAATTAGCACTGTAATTCAAACTGTTACTCACTCAATCGACACACAACAGCCACATCATAAACTGATCTGGTTTGATAGGAATTTTGATGGATGGAAGTTAAGTTCAATGACTGCTACTACTTAGTAATTTATTGGTAATGTGCTTCCATTGTACTGGGAACTATGGCAACTGAGTTGATTTGACCATTTGGTATCGTCTGACCACTGAGTAAAGTATAAAGGACAGGATTACAAGAAAGTTGGAAGTCGAGTCACCTGATTGGGATGAACCCTCATCACCACACACACACCCACACACAAAGCTCTTCACTTGTTCTTAGCTGAGTTTTTTTTTCTTTCACTTCTGCATTTGGTCATGTGAGGGGATCTGTGCGTGTGCCTTTAATAATTGATACACATACATACATACATGGACACACAGACACACGTGTGTGTGTGTGTGTGTGTGTGTGTGTGTGTATATATATAATTGGTTATTAATGGTTAATTAATCATGTGATGCTTCCGTAATGGCATCCAGTCAGACCTGTCACCACCATCCATTGGTGACAGGTCTGATTGCAGTAGCAATGATACTGTTTCTTGTGTGTTCCTTCACATCACGCCCAATGTATTTATTCATGGTTTTCTTTTAATCCCTCAAGAAACTCATCGTGTAGTTTTGAGTTTGATCAGCTGCTTTGCGGGTGGGGTTTTCCTGGCGGCATGTCTACTTGACATCATCCCAGATTACCTGTCAGACATCAATGATGTGTTGGACGCTCAGAAGGTCGAGGTAGGTTTGATTTAGCATTGAATTTTATCATTTAAAGGTCTACTGGAAATCTCTCCCATGCCTTTCAATTTGTTAAAAAGAAAAAAAACCCAACAACAAACAAACAACTGTTTCTCTTCCACTCTATGTCAAACAGACCAGCTTCCCTCTCCCGGAGTTCATCATTGCGGCTGGCTTCTTTACTGTCCTGATTTTAGAGAAGGTTGTGCTCCACTGTCGGGAGGCCGGAGGGGCAAGCGAGGAGAGAGCCCCCCTGATCTCGTCCAGTGGCCACGGACATGGCCATGGGCAGGCCGCTGGCCGTGATCTGGAGAGCAGTGGCCACCATGTCCACGTCGACCTGCATGCCCACTCGTCCTTTCGTTCATTCATGCTCTTCCTCTCTCTCTCCTTGCATTCTTTGTTTGAGGGGTTGGCCATAGGCCTACAGAGGACTGATTCCAAGGTAAGAACAATAAACGCCTTACTGTACTTCACTTAAGTTGATACCAAGCCGGTCCTGTGTGGAATTCCTAGAATTCGGACCCAATTGAATCTTAGGGGAAACATACCAAGGCTCTTCCGCTTGTAGGTCAAGTAGTCATTTATAAAGGCACACATCTAATTGTCTGTCCTCCACTGGCCATCGGATAAGGTATATTTCAGTTATTGCTTGCTATTATGTTTGGGAGGCAAATGAACCCACATAACTCGTAGTTAGTAATAGTACGAGAATAGTAAGGTTTTTCCTACTCTTTGTTCAAAGGACAATTGACGTCTCACTATCTGTGGTTTCACTATTTAGGTTATCTTCTAGTTATACAGTACATGTTATGTTCTGGTCATACGACTTCCATATATACTTTCAAAACTACCTCAAGACCATTCATGTGATCATGCATTTGAGTTTGCTTGACGTCATTGCAGTCATACCGGAGTATTTAGATCCAAGAGCGCACTATGGCTCCGTTGTGATCCTTCATACTCAATTAAGCAAAACATTTAATGTCAAACAAAATTTGTTTGTCATTAAATACTTTACAATACTATGCAAAAACTATGCAAAAACTATGCAAAAAAAACAACAACATAAATGATTAGAGGTTGAGGAATTACATTTATATGTAATTCCTCCATTTATTTTATATGTGAAAATGGTATGTCTGTAATCCAAATTTGTTGTTGTGTTTGTTTTTTCCCGTCCTAGGTTTTAGAGATCTGCATTGCCATTCTGATCCACAAGAGTATCATAGTTTTCAGCCTATCAGTGAAGCTTGTGCAGAGTGCAGTGGCGCCTCTATGGGTGGCAGCTTACATTGTAGTGTTTGCCATGATGTCGCCCATTGGCATCGCCATTGGCATCAGTGTGATTGAGGCCGAGCTAACATCAGGGGCTCTAATCCAGGCCATACTGGAAGGAATGGCCGCAGGGACTTTCGTTTACATCACCTTCCTGGAGATCCTTCCACATGAACTCAACACCCCAGGGAGGCAGCTTCTCAAGGTGCTCTTCATCCTGCTGGGCTTCAGTGTCATGGCAGGCCTCACCTTTGTGGACTGAGGACAGCACGCCTTGTACTAGAGAAAGTGCCACTTGTGGCACGATGAGACCTTTGTACTAATAAAGTACAATCAAAGCCCAGTAAAATCCTGACTGTACAAAACGAACCAAATTGACCTGTGTTAACTCTGACAGTGAGGTCCGTTTGGTTTCATTTTGTACACACTCAGAGTGGATGTGTGAACACTGACGATTTTACTGTGAACAAGTGTCAGGAATATTATTCCACTTTAAGACAAACTTATTGTTTGTGTACTGCCACACTGTAAGGTTGTAATGAGCGTTTGGTGCCAAAGCATATATGTTTTAATACTTTTAAATAATGTAATTCTTTATCTTAAGAGGATTTTATATTTAAATGGAATGGTGACAGTAAATCAACAGGGTGGACTATCATGTTAGTTTGGTGTGTTGAAACGTGTTTTAGACCTAAATGCAATAGGGTTGTTTTAGGAATGTTGTCTGACCTTTGGCACTATTGAAGAGGACACTGGAGACAAAAGGACTGATACCTGATAGTATGTAATCTCACAAGGAAAAAAATGAATTTCCAGATTGGACAGTACCTATGTAAATACTACATGATTAACCACTTATGATAAGCACTATTGCACTTAAAATTGTGAAAATAATATCCAATCTCTACAATCTGTGGCTTCTTTATGTTAAAAGTAAAAAAGCTAAATTCTGTATTTAGCTTTACTCCTATTAATCTAACTTACTAAGTCCCTCCCCAATCGACCCTTGTCCAATAGGCATGTTAGCAGCAAGGAGACAATTCAAGAAAGCTAGACCTGCATAGCAACAGTTGCTAAACTACTTGGATTGGCATTTGACAGTGACTTGGGGTGGGATTTAGTGAGCTTGTTGCCAGCATAAATTCATTAAAAACATTAATTTAAAAAACAAATGCAGTGAGCATCATTTACAAATAGGAATGAATCCCCCTAAATGATTGAGTAATAATGGAGGTTGCTTATCCGCCAAGACTAAAATAGTCATACAGCAAACTAGTGCAGTGTTAAGAAACCTGTTATAATGATGTCTAACTGTGATGACTACAGGCCAGCAGTTAAAAATACAGCTACTGTACACAGCTACAGGATGTGGGCAGTAAGTGTGCATTTGAGTATGCGCTTGAATAATACTGAATGTGCGTGCATATACAGTATGTGTGTGCGTATAGAAAGTTTGTTTGGCTGTACTGAGTGAGACAGTTGTGGAAACTTACAGTTGAGCAGACATACAGTACATGCGTGTGCATGACATTTTCATTTTATCCAGTTTTCCATTTTAGATTTTTTATTTTATTTTTATTTTTTTCGCCTGAGGAAGGAATAACAACTCCTGCAATTTCACTCAATTACTTTGGTGTGTTATTGGGTGATTTTTGGCTTGTTACAAGACAGACAGGGGCAAGATCTCTCAATCAGCTTTGCTGAAAGCACAGGACTAGCTGCAAGTTTGCAGGCCCTGCTGAAGCAAACATTTAAAGGTCAAAGGCTAAAGAACTAATCTGGAGTAACGGACTGTTGCGTCCTAGGGGAAAAGGATACAAACAAATTGGGGTGAAACCCATTTTTTTTAATAACTTAGGTCTATATGTTAATTCAATATGAAATAAATTGGGCTTAAACATAAATTGACATATGGAGAAATCAGAGAAATAAAAGTACTCTAAACCTAAACTGGACTTAAATACTATCTTGACACAAAAATAAAGTAACAACAATTCCCTATTGTTGCCTATTCGACTACTCTAAACTACTGCGTAGTTTAGAGTAGTCTCATGTCTGGGTACCAAGTACCCAGACATGCAAAAGTGTACAGGTTATAGCATAAGGACTAAACTAAAATGATACAGAGTGTGTGACTGTGGGTGGACTGCAAGTGCTGCTAGAGACCCACAGGTGAACAAGCAATCTTAAAAAGCCTTCTCCAGACTTCTCCCCAACCAATCACCAGGATCCAGGTGTGATTGGCAGCCAGCAATAATGATGAGCAGCACCTGGACATGACACTCAGACCCACTCACACACCCTACTACCACACAGTCACACCCTATGGTCACACCATACTTGCACCTGTAACATGCCCCCAATACTTGATGCCTACACTGCCTCAGTCTGCCGTGAGGGCCCCCAAAGTAGTATCTACACCGTTTGGTCTAGTAGTCAAGATGTTGGAGACTCGAGTCTTGAATGATCTCCAGATACATCTATCACACTATAAAAACCTCTTAGCTGCATGCCTGCATCCAATACCATGTTGATCCTCTCTAACTTGGACATGGATTTTTTGGGGACTCTTGACATATACATGCCACTACTGTTTCTCAATCAAAGGTCCATTGATGAGTTGACTACTAATAACTTTATGATGATCCAACCATACCAACTAAACTGGTGCAATTCCCCCTCTTGAGATTTTGGGTTTGGGTTTTTATTTACTTGAACTCAAGGTGCTCTTGAACATTACTTGAACATTAATTGTCATTATCAGTATAAATCACTACATGACATCATCCTAGGTCACCATGTCATTCAGTTAACTGTTTCTCAATTACTGGCTAAAGAAATGAATACAAATCTTGCATTGCTTAATGAATGAACTACATGCAAGACCTCCATAGACCATCAGTGGTCCACACAGACCACCTGTTGAAACCCATGATCTATTGTGCTGGTGCCACTAGATGCCAGTGTTGGACTTCATATGTATCCGAATTCCTGTCTCAGACATTCTCATATTCCTATACAGACAGGCTGCCTGTATAGGAATACACACACACACACACACACACACACACACACACACACACACACACACACACACACACACACACACACACACACACACACACACACACACACACAGTAAAATAATATACCATTAGCCCTCTGTTAGAGTTCAAATACAATTCAGTTCATTAGACACTACTGCTGCTGTTACGCATGCATGCACACCCCACATCATTTATATGGCCATTGGTCTGTACCCGGAACTGCGACTACCATGCAAAAAAGGATTCAAAGATGCGTGCTTAAAACTCCGGGCTGATACCCAATTACCTCTCGATTTGGTTTGTTTACAATGAAGTCTGATGCTGTGCAGTCATGAGTAAATAATCCCCAATTTATGTGCAAAACAACTGCTCTCACCACTGATCTGCCACTACTAAGGAATTTCCAGGCATGGAATGTGCAGAACGGAATGTGTAAAGTGAAGTAAGGTATTCTGTTCAAGTGAAGTCCTCAGCTCTACCTACACTGGTGGTCATTTCTCGTATGGCAAGTTCCCAGGCAAAGATCTCGGTACAAGGGTTCGCCATCCATCACTATGTGCAAGGGTTAATGTTCTCTGACATGCCTGAATGTGTGCAGTATGTGGATGTGACCAGGATCTCGTTGGAGATGCAAGGGATTTACCATAATGGTATATTCTTAGAGGAAATGCAGTATTTTTTACAGTTTATTTAAATATTTCAGACTTTCCTTGTGAGCTAAACTATTCTGTTTTTGTGAATGATAAAACATGACATTGAAACATAGACATTCTGCTAACTGCCAATGTTTTCACCCAAGTATGTCTGTCCGTCTGTGTTTGATTGAGATGATTTTATACTTTTATAGTGATCTATAAAGTGATTATAGATTTAAAATGAATTGAAGTGAATGAATTTTCACATGTCACTCCGACCACCTGACAGTTCGTCCCATCTCGTGATAAGCTCCATGGCCACCTCAATTTATGAAGATCATGACACTGGTGGTCTCACCAAACCCTGGATAGCCATACCGGTACTTGGAGAAGTCTGGATCAGAATTCATTCCATATGTTGATCTGACCCCCCATGCCAAACACCAGCCCTCACCCAGCAGTCTGCCATCACCCAGGTGGATGCATTCACGCCCACCTCTAGGGTGGACGACGTAGACCCTCAGGGGCTAGGGTGACTTGATTACTAACTAATTACATTTGCTAAACTGTCAACTGCAAAATACATAATCCTACAGTCAGATTAGACTGGAAATGTTTGGAATCAAGCTTCACTTCAATGAATAAATTGTCAAATTAATTTTGTGGCCTACATCTCCCACATTCTTTTGGTCGTTTGCATTATGTAGATTAGCCACTCATAATAATTACATGTGGCACCTTAATCCCTGTTTGAGTGGCACTTTACGTAACCCTAACTCCTCCCCTCATAGCGCTCTCCTCCTTAATCTGAACTGCATGCTGTCATTTTACCACTCTCTCTGTTACTCCCTCAGCTCATCTCTGCCGGCTGTCCGCAGAGTGATCACTGCAACCAAGGTAGGGCTGTTTCATTTTCTTGTCATTAACCTAAATCATTATTGTTCTGCGTAACTTGTAACCATGTTGCAGTTGTCTAATTATATTGACAATGGAAGGAACGACTGGAAGTAATTCACAACTATAGTGACTGCAGTCACTGGTCTGTCTCACATCATCATTTTATGGATGTTGTGAATGGTCTGTAGAGTTGAAATGGGGGTGATGAGGGTGATTTTCCTGTACTGATCATTAACCCACTCTGGCAAATTCTGGTTTAAAATGGCCAGGTGCTGTTTGTTACATTAATAGTAACTCTAATCCTATGCACGTAACATTTGTAGCCAAAGTGAAGATTATTCAGCTCATAGGATTGTTCAGTTGAATACTTTGGGTTCCAACTTGTCTTTGTTGTGTTCGCAGAGCCAGATCCTCTGATACCTTGTAACCATGGCTGCAGTAAGTCTACTTTGCTTATATTGCCAAGAATTTGTCTCTGTTTCAGAAAATGTATTATTGTCCATCCTTGGTTTATTATTGCATGAACTTGTGATTCATGGCTATCTAGTGCCACCCCCTTATCCCTAAACTTATTTGCCATATTTTACTAAAGCATTTTGAAAACCCTTCCTACAAAATACTGTATGTTTAGGAATAAGGGAGAATGGCTGGCATAAGATCCATCAGTCTTTGGGATAGTTTTGGGTTTTTGGGATAGTTTTTGAAGTGGCTTTAAAATTATTTTCTGTAATTGTGTGAGACAGATACTCTCGGTACCCTGTGTTGAAAACCACACGGTTAACCGTCACACTAAAGACACATAAACAGCTCTTTCTGTCTTTGTGCAGACGGGAACATTCCGCATGGTGTCAGAAGAGGAGCAGGCCATGAGGACCAAGTTAGAGCATTTGACAGTGAAGGATCATGGTCCTGTGTTTGGTCCTTGCATCAAGCTGCCTGGCCACACGGTACAAAAGGTAACCCACCATGGAAAAACATTAATTATGTAGATTTACTACTAGTTTTCTTCAAGAAATCAATGTGGCAATAAGTCTGGATGAAACCAGCAATAACCAGTGTACTATCCAGGCACTCATACACATTCTGTGTTACTAAGTTCCCCATGCTGTGTTCCACTCAGGCAAAAGATGAGCTAAACGAGACAGAAGAGAGGCGGATATCCTCTGTGAAAGAGCTGAGGGCCTTGATGAAGGAGAGAGCAGGAGAGGGAGATGACCTGGCCAAGCTGGTGCTAGAGCGGTTCGGAGACAAGCCTGATGCTCTGCTGCTACGTTTCCTCAGGGCACGCAAGTTTGATGTAACTAGAACCCACGAGCTCATGAAGGGTGAGTCACAGGAGACTTTACATGAGGAAGAACTGATTTGACTGTACCATCTACTGTAGCCCCCCACCCATCTGTCTGTCCATCCATCCATCTATCCATAATCTTCAGATTAGCGCTTTAAATTTTGATTAACATTTTGACCACTTTTGACCCCTACAGCCATTCATCCCATCCACCTATTCAAAAAATACTGTAGTGTAGTATATTCCAATTCTGTGGTAAGTAAATGAGGTCCAAACTCTTTTGTTCGGAAACATGGAGGATGGGCCACATTAATTGGGGTCTCTTAGATGCCTCCGTTTCCCTGACAAAGGCATCCCTTGTCTTCAAATAGGGCAGCAAGTTTACGTTTCTTGTGCAACCTAGTATTCTCCTGGGAACAGTGTGTGTGTGTGTGTGTGTGTGTGTGTGTGTGTGTGTGTGTGTGTGTGTGTGTGTGTGTGTGTGTGTGTGTGTGTGTGAGAGAGAGAGAAAATGGGGGGGGGGGGGGGGGGGGTATGTTGTTTGGGGCTTACTTGTGTAACATACATGCACCCACTCTCTCAGTTTTATTGCACATTTGCAGTAGCGCACACATGTAGGCAGGCAGGCAGGCAGACAGACAGGCACACAAGCATTTGTTCTGTGTGAATATACTGTAGAGCGGCTTCTTTGTAGTGTGAGAGAGGAATGTTGTGAACATGAATTTGTCCAATGGGGTTAATTGGACTTCCAGAGCAAAGTGCTGAAAACACACCCGCACAGGCGCGCGCGCGCACACACACACACACACACACACACACACACGCACACGCACACACACGCACACACACGCGCACTCGCACATGCACACACTCACACGCACACGACAAGCAGCCAGTCTTGCAGAGATTTGCTCCACTTGGTTAATTGGTATGAAGTGGCATGGCAGGGTGCAGCAGTGACACACTGATAAGCCATGTGTATTTGCAGTACTTCTCAACCTTTTCTGGATTTGAGCCCATTTGAAAATCTCAAAATCGCACACCACCCATCCCCGGCCACATGCCTTAGCATGGCAGTGTTGAGTGGTCAGATGGGTGGGGGGCATGCATTTTCTGAGCATAACGTTTTACTGATCAATCAATGGATTGTGTTCCGGCATGGATCAATATTCTTTTGGCTTTTTCTGCCTTTATTGATAGGATGAAAGTAATTTGGCAGGAAATGGGGAGAGAGATGGGGGGAAGACACGTGCCAAAGGCCATCTGGATCGGGAATCTAACCTGTGATACGCCACCAGGCTGGCTCAGCAGCCTAGGTGACAGTGGTTGGGCTAATCGTCCAAGCCATTTTGTTTTTGTTATGAAGATAATGATTTGTGATAAATTGTGATAAATTTCACAATATCACTGCAAGTAGCAATAACAGGGTCCAATGAATACAGCATTAGGAAAAAAAACTATATTCAATTTAATGAACCATGAATCAGGAGACTTGAGAGAAAGACCATGCGATTAACAATGAATGTACACATGTACTAATGAGCAACATACAGTACATGAGGCTTGATGTAAGGGTTTGTATTGTTTGTGCATGTGGGTGCTGCACACTGTAGGTTATGTGCGCTTCAGGAAGGAGTACCCTGAGCTGTTTGAGAACCTGACCCCTGAAGCGGTGCGCAGCACCATCGATGCAGGATACCCTGCCGTTCTGCCCAGCAGGGACAAATATGGACGGGTGGTCATGCTCTTTAACATTGAGAACTGGGATCTGGAGGAAATCACCTTTGATGAGGTCAGTGACTATTCAGTAGAGAGTACAGTAGAGAACACAGCGAAGTGAACTGCAATGAATCTGATTAAACGTTTCAATCATTCAATATGCATACACGCACAATGATAATGCAAGAATAATGCAAAAGAATGAAACTATATGCGTTATAGGTATTGAAATCATACTGTGTGATCCTGGAAAAGCTGCTTGAGAACGAAGAGACCCAGATCAATGGATTTGTCCTGATTGAGAACTTCAAAGGCTTCTCCATGCAGCATGCCTCAGGGATAAAGCCCATGGAACTGAAGAAGATGGTGGATATGCTACAGGTCAGCCATTACTACTAATCCTGAGTCCCTGACTAATCATTTATCTCTATTAGAAAGATAAAATTAAACAACATCTCACTTAAAGCTAGGGACAAATGTTAGACAAATGTTGTTATTATTCAACATTATTTTTCCTAATACCTTTCTGTTCTGTATGTCATTGGCAGGACTCCTTCCCAGCCCGGTTCAAGGCAGTCCATGTCACTCACCAGCCCTGGTATTTCACCACTACCTATAATGTGGTTAAACCCTTCATGAAGAGAAAACTGCTGGAGAGGGTGAGAAGGTTGAAGGGGGTGGGTGGATGACCCTCTGGGCAGGGGTAGCCACGGGTGGAGAAGGGGCAGTAAATACATTCCATTTTAAAGAGAAAGTAATAAGTATGTACTTAACATCAGAGAGCAGTATGTAGGATTGTGGCCAGAACTGGTACTGCAATCACTTTCAAAATACTGTTGAGCGGTGTGTCCCCTCCCCCTTCCCCCCGACTACAGGTTGCCAGCTAGGCTGCAGGAACGTAGACTGCAGGAGCTTCCATGGCAAGTGATGAATCCTACACAGTAATGGTTGTTACACATTGGAAAAGGCAAAACGACTCGAAAAAGCGACCAAAAAAGGCGAAATATTTGCCGGCGAATTTACTGGCGGGTGCCTGTAGGCCTACACATCTAAGTGCGACTCGAATAAAACGATTAAATTCGCTTTTCCACTACTCCTCCTCCCCTCCTTCTACTGCTCTCCTCTCTGCTGCGTTGTCATTGATATATTGTATTCACACCACGGAAGGACGCACGCAGGAGCCGATCGAAATGTTGGTCATAAAACTTTTTTGTATCATGAGTCATGACCGGAGATCGAGTTCATTAATTAATTAATCCGACGGGCTAAGCGCTAAAAGGCTGAAATACAAGTTGATCGTCTATTCAGCCAAATTAAAAATGCCATATCATCTATCAGATCATATCCCTCTACAGATTAGCCTAATCTAGTCGCCGTGCTCTTTTGCCTATAGCCTATAAGTAGACCAGTGGTTTTCAAACCATTTTCACACCAGGGCCCACTATTTATTCAGCATTTGAGCCACGGACCACCACTCGAGGACATTTGCTCCACAGGCCCTAAAATTGAAGATTTCTTTTGCTTTTGTCCACAATACCAGGCCATTCTATTTCTATGACCATTCTTCAACATTCTCTAGTTGTGTAGACTTGGGCTAATTCACATTATGTATATTTTAACTCTTCAGAGTGTAAACATGAAACCAAATGGACCCGCAAGGGTCCATTATTTGGTTTCATTTTTACGAGCTCAAAGAGTTTCATCCGGTTTAACCAACTTTCCATCATTTACCTGGGGACCACCGGGAACTCTCAAGAACCACTGGCGGTCCCCGGACCACCTGTTGAAAATCCCCGACGTACATCAATCAAATAGATAGATCAAGCAGTGACAAATTAATGCGCAGCAGCTTTCCCCGCTGTCTATAGGCACCACAGCCAATTTCAAGAAGAAATGCCAGGACTACTCACTTGGTAAAATTCCCAACTTCTCGTGGCTTCATTTCAATGACGGGTATATCCATTTGGGGGTCCGCGGCCCGCAAGATAAGAACATCTTACGAGCGGGTTATCCTAATTAAATTAAGCATGAGAGCGCGGGTCGCTCCCCCCCCAGACCCCTTGCCCTAGACAGAAAGCTGTAGCTTATATATAGTTCTATATTATGCACAAACTGTCTACCAGCTGCCTGCCTTATTATGAGAGTGATAAGATTCGTAATAAGATTCGGGCTCGAAGTTTGGCCATGGATTGATGCGCAATACAATATCGCATCACATAATAGGCTAAGATTGTTTCCACCTGTAGCCTACCGTTGTGTTTGCAGGGACAGCGCTAAACGTTTTACTTTCCTGTAAATTTGCAGTAGTTGAGAGAAATGCACAGACAGTGTTTCAAAACCAAAACAGATCGCTATAGGTTGTGACATTACATCTTCCCCATCCAATGCGTGATGCGCTTTGGATATGGCGACGTGCAATATGGAACAGTGGACACTGTGGTTTAATAACACACACACACACACACACACACACACACACAGGGCGTAAACTTACGTTCGTCCTCACGTAGGCTGCAAAAAAATACAACCCAGCCCCGCCTCCCCCGCCCCCCCCC
Source organism: Benthosema pterotum (assembly GCA_039105355.1). Lineage (NCBI taxonomy): Eukaryota > Metazoa > Chordata > Actinopteri > Myctophiformes > Myctophidae > Benthosema > Benthosema pterotum. The sequence continues at coordinate 22,120,135 of CM076966.1, read as the reverse complement.
CCCCCCCGCCCTTGACAACCCCCCCCCCCCCCCCCCCACCCCCCGCGACCCCTCCCCCACCCCAGAGCACACCACACCGACGCAAACAACCCCCTATACTTATAGCCTATGATGTGTTGATGTGTTCTACTAAGTACTTTAAAATACATAACAAAAGTATACTGTTGTATTGTGCTCTCTGTTTTCTCATGCCTATTCAGAAATTTAAAAAAAAAATCTCTTCATTTGTACTTTTACAGTTTGGTAATAAACACAGCAGTGGCCTATATAAGAATAATCAGCAATCAACAGTAAAACATTAGTAAACATTAGTAATTAGTAAAACATTTAATCCTAATTAAAGTAACATTAGTCATAATAAAAAAAAACGTAGGCCTATTTTATTTAAAGTTTGGTAATAAACACAGCAGTAGCCAAGCATAATCAGCAATCAATAGTAAAACATTAGTTTGAGCCTCTGCATCCCTGAAAATGATCTCTCCGAGCTGCAGGATGTGACAGGGATAGTCAACAGCTGTTTCACCAGCACTGCTAGAGAAACCTTCTGCCAGTGACAATGCTGCTCCACTAGCAGCAGCAGCATCAACGACGCCGGCGCATAACAATAGCCAGCTGATTAGCATTTCAATATTTGATGGCTAGGTGACTTGGTCAACGCCCAGCCAACCATTGATACTTCTCCGCCCCCGAAACTGGCTCTCCCAGAGCCAGCATTTCACACTTGGCCATTGTTGTGGCACAACCTCAAGGGGGCTGCACCCACAGCCTCTGAAATCCTACTGAAATTCTCATGAGGGCTGCAGCCTTGCAGCCCCCACAAACTCTACGCCACTGCACACACACACACACACACACACACACACACACACACACACACACACACACACACACACACACACACACACACACACACACACACAAAGCAAAATAAATCTTCAGTTTTAGGGTCTGTGGAGCAAATGTCCTGAATAAATAGTGGGCCCTGGTATGAAAATGGTTGAAAACCACTGATCTAGGCTACTCTATAGATAAAAGAGCACGGCGCCTAGATTCAAACTCATGATACAAAAAACTTTATGACCAACATTTCGATCGGCTCCTGCGTGCGTCCTTCACGGTAGGAACAAATTGACAACACAGCAGAGAGGAGAGCAGTAGAAGGAGGGGAGGAGGAGCGGAAAAGCGAATTTAATCGTTTTATTCGAGTCGCATTTAGATGTGTAGCCTACGGGCAGCCGCGACTAAATTCGCCGGCAAATAATAGTTTTATTTCGGACCTTGTCACGACGTAATTCCAATTCATAACGAGGTCTTTTAGGTTTCGGAAGGTTAGACATTTCTTTATCTCAAGTTCAACACGTTAGTAGCAGCTGCTGCGGTAAATAGAGCTGAGCTGGCAACCGGGATGCCGAAAAACTTTGACTTCGTGATTGGGAGATAAGTGGAGGGTGGCGCTTCGGCCAAAACAAAAAATGACAACAACAACATCAGTTGAGGGCTGCAACTGCACTTTTTAAACGCGTTTATCCTGACTTGCATACTGCTGTCAGTGACACAAGTATTGGAAATGAACATGATTTTTAAATGTCTGTTGACATATCAGGGCCATTTTATGATTAGTTTTATTAAAATTCTTACATACTGTACTTAACATCAGAAAGCACTCATAAAGAGGGGTGTTTTGCCATTAGGCAGACTAGGCAGTTACCTGGGGTGCCATGAGGGTGAGCTGGCTACCAGGGCGACCACCAGACATGCTTTAAAAGGATCCCAGCCAGGCTAATAAGCCTCATATGGATAAATACATTATACTTGTCCTCTATAACTAGAATTGAGAATTAGAATTTAGTTTAAAAGTAGTTCGCACCATTTTACTGTGCCTGTCATACGCATGATGTCACAGGTGATTTTCCCTGGAGCTCCAGGGTTTGCCTAGGGCTAAAAAAATGCTTAGAAACACCACTGCTCATTAACCTTAACGATTTACAAATTACCCCAAATTTATGAATGAATACATTTTGGCTCGAAACTCTGGTTTTCAAAAAGGGGGCGATTCTATGTCGTGTACTGTTATCTTCTGATCAATCCTTAAACGCTTAAATTGTGCATGCAATTTCAATTTCCTCATAGTGCCTGTTTTCGGGCAATGGATGGATATGATGACTGCTGATAGCTGACCTACTAATGATAGCTTAAGCTCACAGTGCATCATATCATGACAGTTATATAATGCTTAAACTCTGCCCATAACATCCTCCAGGTATTTGTTCATGGCGATGTGCTAGATGGCTATTTGAAGGACTTCGATGCAGACATCCTGCCTGCAGACTTTGATGGGACTGCTCCGGTTGCTGACTACAAGGCCATCGCCACCAAGCTTTTTGGTTCTGAAGATACAGCTCTGTAAAAGCACAATGTGAAGCATGATGGAACAGTTTCAGGCCTTTCCAAAACCAACATTATATTATTATAGTGGCCTTCACCTCTAGATGTCTCTGCCTTGATAAGATCAAGATTATGATCATATTATGAAGCCATAATAGGTGGCATTTGTCATTGTGTTGGAGAAACCCCTTCATGGTTATTTAAGACATAGGATACTGTCCAGTATGTAATGTTAGAAGAAGCGACAAATTATTTGCAAGTGGTTCTACACCGCAATAAGGATATATTGTATAAATAAGAAAGAAAAAGGATGTGGTTTGGAAAACTTTTGAATGAAAGTTAATGGTGGTATTCCCTTTAAAGCACATGTAGATTCTTCACAACCTGTAAATGCATCACCAATAGTAGCCTACTTCAAGAGCACCAAGAAAGAGAAAACTCACCATGCTCATAACCAGACCAGTGTGAGGCCATGGGTTTGGTGTTCATTGCCTTAAAATGGTACCTCCAGAGAACGGCCCTGTGCCTAAAATGGTAATATAAAATGTATTTAAGAATGGGGGAGCCTATATATTATGGTCTCATTAGTGTATTGTACAATTATAAAATTGATGTGTAAAATGGGATGTCCTGTATTACATTTTCAGTTCAATTCAGTTTCATCAAGCGGAACTCCATTTCCGTATGCAGTGCCTTTGTTGTTGTTGTTGTAATCTCTACAGCCTTGTTTGTGTCAACCGTGTGATTGTCTGCAGTCATTAAGCAGTTCAACACTCAGATGGCCTTTGTGTCCCAATACCTTTGGCACCGAAAATGAATATGTAGATTTACTCAAGAATTGTCACTTATTCTAATTATCAGGTTACTTCAAACTAACTATTTTCAATAAAATATGAATCATTTTTTCTGTTTTTTCATTCTGTTATTTAAGTCACATGAATGTCCCTTTAGTAGGTCCAAGGGATGTGCTTAGTAACACACCATTAATTTATACTAGTGGTGGGAAAAAGTACTCACATTTTTATACTGCAAAGTAGTACAACTGTAATATAACTTTTACAAAATGTACTACCTTTGTATTAACATAGTTTACAAGCAGCTCACAGTACTTCAGCAAATGTACACTACTGACTGTAGTTACTTTACACCACTGTACTCTACAGTGCAACACTACTGTGTATATACTCATAAGCTGGTATTTGCAGCATTAGACACTGCCACGCTTCAGGGCACTCACACACACACACACACACACACACACAACTTTGAAATCTTTGCCAATGGGGAAAAGGTGCAAATACAAGTCTATCACATGGCTATGGAGATAGTGTATATCGAATTGTGCAATGAAATGTGTAAGAGTAATGTAAAATGTGTTTTGCCAAAATTGACCTCATGGTGGAATATTTGGGTAGAGGTTTGTCGTTGGCATCCAGGGATTGTGTGTGTAGTTTGGCGTGGATTGGGGAAAAGGTGCTGGAGATTAGCTGTACATGGACGGACTGACCAAAACTTACTCTTAAAAATTTACAATTAACTATTCCTCCTTGCATTGTCATCCTTGACAATGAGACCATACTGATGCTACCCAGGTAAGAGAAACACAATATTAAGACACCCCTTCATTTGAGAAAATAATTTATTTTGAAACACAATAACAAGAATTTCTCAAGATATCAAATCACACACCATTGGTTTCACTAACAAAACCAAACAAAAATGATGTGTGTTCAATAATGGCATAACCAACGTGCCAGTTGTATTTTAATGTTGTATCGTCTTAGAACCGTCTTATATCACAATGACTTTGTAAACATAATAAAGCAGTAGAATTTTTAATCAATGTGTTATAGGCAAGTGTGGTTTTCTGCACTGTGAACCCCTATATATTTCCTTTTTAAATTTCCGGTTTAAAACTTCATTTTAAAATGTTTGGACCCAATTTTCACTAACATGTGCAGAGTACTGTTGGCTTCCTACTACGTTGTCCTCAATACCTCAAAATGTAACCATTATAATTATGTACATATATCTTTGTACATATTGCTATGACTATCTTAGTATGTTTTGGTTCTGACAACCAGGTGTTGAGTGTCTATGGTCATTTAAACACTGCATTTGCACAATAGAATTGTAACAAAAACAACAACAAAACAAATTACAAAAATACACAAAATAATAATCTAGGAAAGAAAAGAGAAAATAAAAAAATAAAATAAAAACATCCAACATAATACATCCAAACCTGCATTTCTGTGCAAGGTTGGCAAGAGGCAAAGATCATTTAAGAAATAACACAAAAATGATTGTGGCGTCACAGCAGAGACTGGGATTGTGCTGGTGTATCTGTATTTTACAGCGTTTTCTTAATATGCAACAAGCACCAGTTCTGTGAGGACGACTGGTGGAGAATTAGGCAGTTGTAGTTACCTCTCCCTGTCTGCAGAGGGCACCATTGAATATTGTTTAGACAAGTGCAAAGAGACACTCCAGTCTCGACAGACAATGGAAGGGCATGTAGAGAGATTCAAGGGAAATTCAGACCTGGGTCAAAAAGAGGTAGTAAATAACTCCTGCTATTGGCTATATCCTGCTTGGAGTATCAGATGCAAACAATATTGACGGCCAGAAAACTAAAACCGCCAGGGAATGTAAGATTGTTCTTGTCCAAATCTGATTGACTTCCCCTGATGCAGTGACACATCTGATGCGCCAAGTGGGTTCAGACACTAAGGATTATTTTCACAAACTATTTCATCAAGGTCTGATAACAAACTAAAAAAGAAGCCAAACCCATTTTACAGATGCAGTGCTCACAGATAACTAGTTAGTATTACAAACTATCAACCTGTTGTATCACAGTGATAAAAAGAATTATATCAGGTTTCTTGGCTGGACTTGGCATTGTTGTGTGAAATGATAACGGTTTCAGAAATTATAGTTGCATGGAATACCAGAAGTACCTTTCACTGTTGTATTTGCAACAGTCTAGATTTGAATAGTTTTGAAATGGCCACCAGTCATTTTCCCACATAAAAAAAAAAAAACAAAGTACATTTTTTCTTAATTTTAGTCTTAAATAAAACAAATATTATCTTTCCGAACTACTTGCACCCACACAAATATTTGACCTTCTAACCCTCAGCCAACTCAATAACAGAACAAGCCTTTTTTTAAACAAATAATATATATACTGTACTGTATATAAACAAAAACATTCCCTTGCATTATAATGTCACTTTTCTTTCTCGTCTCAAATGTGTGCAGTGGTCTCCAGTATTGTATGACATCACAGCATTCTGCTCAGCATTCTACAACAGATCCACTAATATTTGGATTAGCACTGGTATGGTTTGGTCATCCTACTCTGCATGCCTCACAGCTCAGCCTCCGGCGCAGCAGCACTTCAGCACACCCAGTGCTGTGGTGAGTCTAAAACAGCTTCCATTAGGAATCACTATTCAGATCCTTGTGTTTGTAATAGAAGGTTACATGGTAACCCAGGTTCTCTGAGTGGAGAGTGGCTCTCCACTACATATTATTCAATATGTATGGGAACCGTGGTTCAGTTCCCATACATATTAAATAATGTGTAGTGGAGAGCCAGACTCAACACGATAGAGAACTCATGTTTAGCAGGTAGTAAGTGCTCGAAGGCCCTGTATGGACACTAGGCGTCTAAGGGTGTCTGGTCTTGGCTTTGGGCTGTCTGTGCTGCAGTGATACTGTCTGAGTCTGAGCTGATCAAGGGCAAACATATTATTACTACAGAGTAGATGTTAATCAGAAGAGTCAAGGAACATTGGACCACATGGTCTGGTCTGAACGCAGGGATCATCAGAGTCGTCATAAATTCAGATGTTATGTAACTCTCTCTCCCACTAGCTTCTTCGACCAGTTAGAAGTATTAAATATACCTATCAACCTAAACTGTTAAAAAACAAACAAACAGTAAAAAAAAAAAAAAAAATGAAAAGGATTTTTGTTTTTGATGTACAAGTTATAAAGTGCATCAACTAAAAGGTGACAGAACAAGAAAACAGGAATGTGCATTGGGTCTGATCCCAAGAGCCACGTGGAACCGCTTTCTAACCGTTTTTTTGTTTCTCCTCATTTTGTAAATTTCCACTCCTCCCATGAAGTTCCGTCACTGGGTGGTCTTGGGGGAGTGCAGTCTCCTCCGATACACATGACATTGCCAACCACTTATTTCCCCACAGACAGTGAGGAGTTTCAGGAGGATATAACACATACAGAAGAACACACTATTCTTACAAGTTCTCCTCAATACTGAACCAGAGCCCAGAGTGAACAACACGCAGGAGCCATTTGCAGCAGCAGCTTCCCACGTGCAAACATGGCAAATTGTGTTGGTTGCTATGCCTGACCAAGCACCCGTCTCCAAAGTAGTAGACATTAACTGCTTTACCCAGGCAGCAGGCACCCCCTGCTTTCCATTTTGAATGTCTAAACCACAACCACATTAAGTCACATGAAGTGGCAAACACGGATACTCTTAATGTACTAAACTAGAGTACTGGATACCGGAAACAGAGAAATTAAATGACAAACAAAAAATGTGTTGCGGTTCTCTACACACGCACACTTTTCTCTTTTATGTGTATGTGATTTACATACTGTACAAACGTATTACAAAGAGGCTGTGTTGGTTAAGACAGCAAATTAGGCTATGTAATGTGGTGATAAGTGGTGAGCTCCATAGGTACAGTACAGTGAGTTGGCCTGTTGGTGGCACAGTCCTTGTAAAGTAGGAGGCTTTGTCTGTACTCTTATTGGCATTGGACTACTCATTGTATATGGCGCTTCGCTATACTCCAGGATACAAACTCACTTCACCCGTTTACTGTATTATGTGGCTGTTGGATCTATAAGCCAGGGATGCATCAGTTTTCTTGTCTGGCTCATGGATCCATCTTGGTCTTATATTCGCGTGGGGAAATTAATTGCATTCACATCCCAGATGAGGGAAGAGCTCAAAAGGCAGTTAGTAATTTTCTAATTCTCTCTCATGTACTGTAATAAGGTGGTGGCCAGAAAGGGGGACTGTGGTGAAGGCAGGGGGGCTGTGAGAGACAAGTAGGGCAGTCAGTAGCTCAATGCACGAGAGGAGAAGGCAGAGGAGAGATTGCAGATTAGGATTTGGTTCAAGGCATCTCCTCTCAGTGCAACAGTGTCCCGAGGGATGGGGTGGATTGACGACATGCGTAAGAGAGGTCAGAGGTTACGCTTCACCCTCTAGGCATAAACTCTTGCCCAAGGGGTCACTTTGGCATGGCGGTTTCTGCTTCTCCCACTGGGACATGGCATTGGCGTATCCCACAATCACTTTGTCCATCCACGTGAGGGGCTGGGGGAAAAGCACTGCACCCTCGAAGAAGCCCAGGTGGCCTCCGTGTAGAGTCAGTGCAAAGACCACATTCTCTTTCTTCTCTGCAGGGGTATAAACAGAAGGTGTATTACTGTCCCTGAGCCATTGCACCATCATTTAACAGTGCATTGGAACTTCCATAGCTACGGTGCACATGCACAAACACACAAATTAGATCCAGTTAAATCTAATTATTGTGCCACTCCTTATCCTAGAACAAATATAGGACGCATGTCCAAAACAAATGTAACAGTGTTCCTCGGAACACAGGTCTCAGCCTGGCCAGGCCAGGTAGTAGAAGTCAATCTTTGCCCAATCAGGATGAAATATGAAAAATCAGACAGATCTGATAACATGACTGTAGAGATAGATGTGTGTAGGAACCAATATGGGTGTTGTTTTCATAGACACACGGACACGCCACTCACAATCTCGGCCACGCTGAAAACCAGGGTGTTTTTATTTTGCCTTATCTATAGGAAGGACTATTAGATAACATCCCTGGTAAAGTGAACAAAAGGGCACTATGACAGCAGGTTATTGATAACAGCGTTATCACTTTCCCTGTACAAACATTAAATTCCATTATCATAGACCAAATCTGACACGGATGACTACGAAAACAAAGCGCATCACTTCCTGTAAACTCCAATTATACTGTATCTAATACTAGCTACAACACTGACGTTGGGCTGAATGACCAATCCATTCAGTGATTCTTCATAATGAAATAGTTAGAAGAGAACAGTTCAATCTGCCATATGAAAGGCAGTTCCAATCCATCCATCCATCCATCCATCCATCCATCCATCCATCCATCCATCCATCCATCCATCCATCCATCCATCCATCCATCCATCCATCATAATATTTTCATAGATGATAGAACCCTTCATAACTACTTTTGGAAGCACACGCACAAAATAAATGATAAATGAAAAAGATGTCAGGCTAATGTGATCCACCTGTGGCTCAGAAATAACACAGGTTTGTTGAATTGGATTGGGCTGGAAATAGAGAACAGCTCACATTTTAAAAGCCATCTTGATACTGATATGCTGGAACTCTGAAAATGAAGATTGGAATTCTTGCTGCTGTGTCTCCATGAAACTATTACTATCTCCATTCAATAACTAGCAATGTTTCTCCACTGTGTTTATTAAAAGGCCAGACATGGTTTGTCCTGGCCAAGGAAGAAGGAATTATTACATTTGTACTTGACCATTTTGATCTAATACGACATAAAATGTTCTTTAATTGTATCAATATAGTATATAGGATATAGGTTCTCAACATCGTACACTGGCTGAGGATCCCCGGAAATGCTTTGGCCAGCCTTGTCTGTATTCCTGTCTACGTATTTCTATCCTCTCTAGGTGTGTCAGTGTGAGTCAGAGTATCATTTATAGGGCAAAGGGGACAGCCCAGCTGACCTCCTTGGATCAGTCAGCATTCTCTCTACAGAAGCAGTCAGGATCTAGTTGCATGAAGGACAGACAGACTTCCGGTCTAGGCTCCAATCTTGGGTGCTTAAACTCACAAGCCTATTTCCAGGAAAACGTGAGAGGGCGTCCCCTCTCTAAAATAACTGTGACAGATGGAGGCTAATTACGTGTAGGTCTGGAAAATAGAAAACACTATGCTAATCATTTCCACTAAATATCCCACCTCCACTTATGTTTAAACTGCATACATATACTCCTTATGCTCCTTTTCTAACTAGAACTTAGACATTCATACACTTGAAAATGGCTCTGCAGAGTAAACTCTGGGAACTTGCATCCAGCTTCACAGTTTCAGAATTCAAAGCACTCCAGATGTCACTGTGTGTGAGAGGGGTTGTAATACGGTGAGACATTCCAGGCATATTGGCCTCCATACCACACCCTGTAGCCTAGTACGTTGGGTGTGGAGTAAAGTCTTCAAAGGGTCTTTATGCTTTACAGTCGTCAAAACTAAGGAATCATTAGTCATCAGACAGCCAGAGAGCACAACTCGAGTCAAGTGTGCACCATTGCACATGTCAGAAGGCAAATTCCATAAGAACACACCAATGGGCTTATCACGGCTAATAATGTGAACATGAGAAGATTATGGAGTTGATGACTACACAAGCCGCTCTACATTGGCTTTGCATTGAGGCCGGCATTTGAATCACTTCCACTATTTTAAATAGACAGCTTTTATAGGACCGTCTGTTAAAAAGGGATCTGACTATGTCCTTCTTTACATACAGTAGATGTTGGACAGAGATTTTTCACACCATGTTGAGTAGTGTTGGAACACAATTTGAACCAAATGTAATGGAGGGTATTTTTGGGGAATTTATCCTCATACTTTACTATTCTCATAGCTTAATGTTGATGAATGGATCCCCTCTACTCCTCCATCCCCTCCTCACTGGATTAAAGACGCACATTTTAATTAAATTAGAAAAACTTTACTACCATTGCTGCCGTGTTAGTTATTGTTTACCTGCTAGCGTGCGAGGGATGGTGAGCAGGGAGTCATGAACCAGAGGATCATCTGCAGAGTTCACCAGCAACAGTGGCACGTTTACCTGTGGAAAGAAATGCCACTATTTATTTAAAGTGAATCAAAAAATGATTCAAGTGGGCCCAGGCGGTTAGCTCAGCCGTCTGGGCACCTAGGCTGCTAAGCCAGCCTGACGGCGTGCCCCGGGTTCGATTCCCGAGCCCGGCGGCCTTTGCCGCATGTCATTCCCCAACTCTCTCCCCCTTTCCTGTCAATACACTGTCCTATCAATAAAAAGGCATAAAAGCCCAAAAACAAATCTTAAAAAAAAAAAAAAAAAAAAAAAAAAAAGAATATATATATATATATATATATATATATTAAGGCTGTTGAAAATAGTTAATTAATGGGATTAAATTAATTTTGTTGATTAATCTGATTAAAAATTTTAACGCAATTAACTCATGTGCACACTGACTCAACCCACTGAGCATTTTCTCATTGAAAGAAATGGGTAGAGCACGGTTTTACGGAGACATATAGCTGTGTGTCTCCCTGTAACCAGAGCCATAGAGTATAGCTGGAGGATCTACAAGCATTGAGGGCTTGTAGATCACCTATTTTGATAAATATTTGAAAGATAAATAGTTATTTTTTTCACAGATTCTGTTTCTTTTTTTAAATGTTGAAATCCTGTCCAGGAAAACATGCATATTTTGGACATAGTTCGAGTGGTGATTAATCATGATTAAATTAATTTTGAAGCTGTGATTAATTTGATTAAAAAATTTAATCATTCAACAGCCCTAATATATATATATATATATATATATATATATATACCGTATTGTCCCGAATATAAGACGACTCGTTTATAAGACGACCCTTATTTTTCAAGACCCATTTACAGAAAAAAGAACATTGAATGTCAAATAGTATAGCCCCTGAATATAAGACGACTCCATTTTTTGCGATGTTTCCATTGGGAAAAAAACATAGTCTTATATTCAGGCCAATAGGGTATATATATATATATATATATATATATATATATATATATATATATATATATATATATATATATATATATATATATATATATATATATATATATATATATATATATATATACATACATATAGAGATAGAGATAGAGATAGATAAATTTGGGTTTGTTGTCATGACTCGAGTTGGCTTTGTCCACATTATTGACACGATTGGCTCCTGATCTAAGGGCCACATATCTCAGCAAGGCTTACTCTTACCGGTACTTCACCTACCTATCAATTCACTTAGCCTCCTGAGTAAAGAAGAAATACATTCATCATTGCTTTTTATACGGAAAAAATGGGTTGGATGTCTTTAACGAGGAGAAGGGAAGGCGATGTATTTTTATCAAGACTTGACTGAAAATTCCCTTTTATCACTGCTGCTTTTAAACATAGCATTAATGTACTATGTCACATGATTAGCAGATGATTCACTTAATGTAGAACACTGTTTTCTCACTAGTCAACAGTAAACATAAACATGGTATAAGTGTATACGCTGACATTAATCCCTTTCAAATTAAGTTAATTAACACTTCAAAGCTAATCAGCAAACTACATTTAGAAGACGTCAAATATTATGTAAAGAGCGATTTCTCTCCAAGCTATAGATCGGCTGTTTTCAAAACAGAAGGTATGCGTGTGACATCACCAACCATGCCCCTGAGTTATGCAAGAATGCCTACAGAGTGGAAAAACAATGTCCTCTCCACAGAAATACACGGTTGTATCACCGCTTTTCATTCACTCTAAACACAGTCATTCTGAGGGCAGGGGACATGCCCCCATGTGCATATTCTCTATATCTATCTGTGGAACTGAGTGAAACAAATATTTATTCAACTCCAAGTGCTTGTCAGGTTGGGGAGTCCTTCAGTTCAAATATGATTATTTTGGGCAAGTCTGAAATTGCCTGACATGTTTGAGAGATAGTATAAACCATGGTCTTGTTTAAAAGACTTCTCAAAATGAAAACACCGAAAAGGCCAAGATGATATGCAAAATACATTTTACGATAACAAGAAAATGACAGCGCTTACATTGTGGATGTAATGCACACAGCTTTCCTTCTCATAATACTCCTTCAGCGAATGGTGGCCATGGAATTTCCTGTTGAAAATGAAATTGACAGCTCGTCACAACAAACATCCAGAAATATTGTGTGCATTCATGTCCCATTAAGGCCTGTTGTTTAACATCCTAGGACGACTTCTCCGGAGATTCTTCTTGCAGTTGTATCACGCATATACCACACTGTGGTGGCAGTCGTTTTTGATGTGCACACACAGGCATGTAGACCCGTGGCAAGTTAGCGTAGTAAACTACTCGAAAACTACTCGACTCGAAAAGCACGTTTCTAGCTACTGCCAGTGATGTTCCCCCTGTGACACCCCCAGATTCACACCCTGTTAAGTAACCAAATCAAATCATTAGCAGTTGTTTACCAATGATCAACCCGTACACATGACACATCATGCTTGTGTGGGCAGTAAATAAATAAGCATGACACCCCTGCCAATTTGGCAGATTTCGATCCACGATGACCTCGAAGGTGCAGAACGACAGTAGATTGCTACTATATTATGTTACACTATTATTGTCTTGCCCACTAGCGACCGGAGGGCACACAGTAAGACTCTTGTTATTATATGTAAGACGTCTTACAGGCAAGAAAGTACACATATAATATTCTAATGCAGTGGAGACCCAAGTGGCCTGCCAATATGCTCATTCCCCCAGAGAGAGAATCTCATGAGGTGTTGCCTTCCGAGTAACGCTAGCTGTATGTACCTAAGAATAACATATGCGTACCCACTATGCATTATGACAACAATGGATTTAGTTGTGCTTTGGTCAACTAATTACAATACATACCTCATGATGCATTCATCGATCTGCATGAGGGAGGTTGCTGTGTAAAGCCGGCTGACATCTGCGTCAATCATTTTAGTCGAGCTTCCCCCAAACAGACTGCCCCTGTAAGACACACACACAGGCCAATACAATTGAACAGAAAACATGCGTAATATGTCCAATTGTCCATACAAACATTGTACAGACCCAGCACTGCGCACCAGCTCTTAAGAAATGGATTTACCCAGTATACCATACCAGGAATATTATGTCAAATTTGACCTAAGAAAATGTACTTGCATTAGCTGAACTATGTCTGCATAGTGAGTTTAGTTGCTGTTGCAGTCTATTCTATAGCATAGATTACATTTGTTTAAATAATTGAATCCTATGTAATCTAATTCAACGGAAATTGATAATCTGCATGTACAATGTACTATATATGTAACAAAAACTCCAAGATAAATGAGAAGTGACATGGGAACACGGCTGCATCCAGATTCATACTGCACCTGTGTGAGAGGATGATTTTCTTCATGTTATCTGCCATGAGGAAGTTATAGAAGCGCCTGCACTGGTCCCACTGTAGAAAGGTTTCCTGGGCCCTGCGAGGTAAGGTAAACAGACACACAGGAACTCAGCTGTGTGGGGCCTGTGAGCATTCCTGAATGCTTTGCATAATCCGCTGGACAAAGAGACATTCCGTTGGGAGACAGGGAGCCCTTACAGTATGTCATGCTCTACGATACAGGCTCATCCGTTAGAGATGAGCTGTATTATCTCTAACGATGGTTAGAGGTTATGGCATCAAGTAATCAAACTGATGAGTGAGTGAGTGAGTAATTGTTTGTGTCTGGGAGATGAAACCAAATCTTCTGACTCCAGGGCTCCTCAATAAATCTTCCACTCAAAGCGCAATGCACACTTAAAACTTTAACACCGTGACAACAGAGTGTTTTCAAATGAAGCAAACAAGACGAGCGGAGTGAAGTTGCTGTGGAAATGCTGGTTGTTTTCTTGACTTGTTCACAAATGAAAACATACATAGGAAAATTATAATATAAGAATGGTATTGAAAAAGAGATTTCATTTGTAGCACAATGTATTGCTGATAAGTGCATATATACACTTCATCTCCTAAAATAATGCTCAGTTGGCTGTAGATATAATAAAATAGGGTTACAGTTGTGGGACTTTGCATCATGTAAGATCCCAAAGGGCACATAAGAGGCATCTGTTATGGCACAGTGTGAAGACAACTACCCACCTTAGAGCACTATACCCCTGGCAGACGCTGACACAACAGAGCACCCTCTCCTGGTTGACACGGTTCTCTCCTAGGAACTTGCACACAATGTTGCCACCCAGACTAAAGCCCACCACAATCAACTTGGTTTGGGGATATGTCTTCTTAATATAGCCCACCATGGCTGCAAACTCCCATGTACATCCTGCAAGTCAAACAGCACACAGAGACGAATCAATGCCCTTGTCATTCAGAACTAAATTCAGATTAAACTTTATTGTCAAAGCACAGGTTTTGCAAGTGTGAAAACATACAAAGTAGGTCAACTCCTGTGATTTCAATCTTTTCTCTAGAGGCTAAATTTGATGGGAATGTAACTTAGCATGTTAGATCACCCATCTCAAACAACATTCAAGTCTTTACAAGTTTATTTTCACATCATGTATAGCAGTAATGTATAAGTTAAAGGTCATAGAGGAAACTTTAGTGTGTACGAACACATGATTTGTTGACAACAACAAAGTTCTGGATCGTCTGCAGAGCAAAGCAAGTCTTTGTCTGCAGCGAAACAGCTGCAGCAAAATAGAAGCAACGTAGACGGGGGAAAAGGCAAAAGAAACATAGCTATATATCTATCTTGATTTTTGGCTGAAGAGTTGTCTGTATTACCTGTAAAGTATACAGTTGGTGATAGGCAATGTGCTAAAAATGCCAGATGAAGGCAGTTCCTGTTGACCAGTAGCTGAACAAGTGATAATTCAACATCTCTGTTAGCATAAAAATCTTAATAAAAATCTGTTAATTTAACCCAAATAATGCATAAATGCATAAATGTATAAACCCAGAGAATGTATAAAACTTTCTTGTTTTTGTTTTTATTTGTAGAATGACTGATGATTTGTTTAACAATGCTTTTCAAATCAAGGTATAGCTTATTGAGTTAATAACTGGTCTGACTCTCACCATAGGTGAACATGCGGGGAGAGGTGAGCTCAATGTTTGGTAAAGCTCCCAGGTGGTTGAGAACAGCACAGCGGTAGCCCTCCTTCTGGGCATAGTCCACAAAGGTCCGGATGTAGTGCTTCTCACTATGGTTACCAATACCGGGGCATATCACCATAGTGATATCATCTGTTGAAAAGCAAACAAACAGATGAATCAGTACGGTAAATTTAAAAGCTGAAGATGAAAATTTAAACATTGAAACAAGAAAGATGGTGCACTGCATGACAAAATAATAATAATAAAAAAAAAAAAAAAAAAATCAATGACAGTCAGACAATGTTTTACAGAAATTTTCAAATATTTCAATGGAGCATCTCTCACCTCCTGTTCTATGGTCCACCATTGGTTCAAAGAGGTCAAAGGTGGCAGTGGCCCCATCCTGCATGGGCAGGTACTTCCTGATCCCATAGGGGTGAGGCGAACTGACACGACCCAACTTTCCATACAGCGCAGTCTGGAGGTGACCGCTCTTACCCCACAACAAGGGGGGAATGTACCTTGTAGAAAAGAAACAAGGATATGCCACTGTTAGCAGAAAGCAACATCCATGAAACATTAACCTGTTCAACTTGTTCACTTTATGCCTATGGCTTATGACATGTGCTGAAAACATATAATGTACAGACAGTACAGTATGCATGTACTGACTGCAAACATACTTTCAACAGAGCCATGGATGACATTGCATATCAGCCCCCTCAAAGCATTCCACCTCTTGTTATGTGTACAGCAGACACATTACACAACAAAGAGAACTGTTCATTTTTAAAGAATGTTTACCAGAAATGCACTAGCGTTTTGGGGTTTTACAGAGGAAACTAAAGTCCGACTTGGTTGTGTGCAGCAAATATCTGATATACACGCTCACAACATGCTGCAGTGCATTGTTGAGCTTGTCGTTTGGTTGTTTTTCTTTTTAACTATACTGTACAATACTATACCCATAGACAAATCAGGCTAAAAGCCTGACTGCAAAAAATGTTTGTATATACAGTACATAAGGCCTTCTGACACCCACTGCATCCAAGGGAGTGTACAGCTTTAACTGGATTATGTAACATTCCTTTGCAATCGCGTGTCTTTCTACTGCTTATTATCACAACAAATTCACTATGTTATCTCGTCATGGGAGATTGTGCATAAACAAATCTAAATCAATCTAATCTAACTATGTCAAATCAAAGTAATCACTGCTGCATTTCATCCAATTATAGGCTATTTTTGTTTTTAAACGTTGGCCTTCAGAATGCCAAAGCAAGCATTGCAATGATGACTGAGAATGACATGCTAGCAAATATTTGAGTACTGCCAGGTACTTGTTTGACTGACTTGGCATACACTGCATCCATGCCTCATATCGATCCATAACTGCATCCAAAACTATATCTAACTGATCTCACTCTCCGTGAATATCTGTGTATTAACAACATCAAAGATTGTCATAACAGTCAACTGAAGGACAAAACTACACGATTTGCATCTGTATTTACACCAACATCTCTTGATCATCCCTTCCACATGAAAACTCACTGTACCTGACTACTTATAAGTTACTTTTAATACATTGAACGCATTCCCAAATCATTGATGTGTTAAAGCTGCAGGTGATAATGCTGTTGATTTCAGTGTAATAAGATAAGCTGTTCTAGAATGTTCTTTCCCTGTGTGTAGTGAAGGTAGGGCTTAATCTACAGTATGAGCATGGGATGACCTCATCGCATCGTTGTCATTTAGACATTGGACAGGCGATCAGCTCCTCATGGGCTATATGAGTTTAACACCAGTTAAACCATTTTACTTATACTTTCTTATAGTATCCTCTTCCCATACACAATGTCATTGTTCTGCCTCAGTGAATAATAACAGTGAAAAACTAATTAAAATTCCCTGAATGGAAGGCAAGCACAGGTTGCACAGTTAAATGAGTTGTTCTTTGCGTAAACAGAATTGCACACACCCACACACACACACACACACAAAAGCATGTGTGCGTGTGTATACATACCCCTGGAGGACCTCAGTTAACGAAGGAGTTAAGTGATCACCAGCTGTTTTCATTTTAATGGCAAACAAACTATAATTATCCCTCCCCTCTCTGTGATTAATCTTGCATTGGTCATGGAGTGTGGCTGGTCTGGAAACTCTGTTATGCAACAACACTGGGGCATCAATATCTGTTATAAAGCTTGACTTGTCACAGCACAGAGACCATTAGATGGACAAAAAGCCAATGTGTGCTACCACTTCAATGAGTGAAATAAAAATGTAGGCTCGTCCTTATGAAGTTTACAAGTGAAGCATAGCAAAATTGACACAATCCATCCACCACAACAAACGAGGAGGGTACTGTACATAAAATACAGTATCAGCATATTGTACACACTGATTCTGTCTGTTGTCGAAAGGAAAGAGACTTGGCAACAAAGGCTAATTTAAGCAAACAGAACAAAATTGTATCCCTTGCCTCTGAGCCGAATGCTCCTCAAGGTCATCAGAAGACTGGCATATCAGAGGATCTGAACCATGACACACATACACGAAATACTATATCTATTTACAGTAGGGGTTCATTCTGTCCACAGGGCAATAGTTGTCAACTGGCTATTTCTCCACAGCACATGGGTAAGGGGTATGCTTTTAAGGGCTCCATTTTCGTTACCATTTAAACCCCTTATCCTAAGCCCCTTATCATTTTTTTACTATTTTGAAAAGCTTTTTGAAATAATAGACTGTTGTAGACTGACCCTTTAAACTATTGAAAATGTTCTTTTTTAATAGTTTAAAAACGCAATGAAGTTAAAGGATAAGGGGTTTAGTGGTGACCGTAGATCACCGTAGATCACCTACTTGAAATTTCAAAATGTTTTTAATAATCCTTGGCCAACGATCAATGTATTCTACGCTTTACTGGGACAACCCATTTTCCCTAGAGTTTAAAGACCCGACCACCGAGCACTTCTCTTCAAAGTATCCACTGTTTTAAATTATTTTGATAGATGCTATGCAGATATACCAATTCACATGTGTTTTTACATAGTTATTTGTTTTTTGCTTGACTGCAAATGATAAGAATGTTATGATAGATACTGTCCTCTCACCATATGCTAATGTGACCATTTGCACCTACGCTGTTGCTTGTTGTCCATGCCACTCAAATCTCAGAATTTCTGCGTCTGTAAATTCCAAAATTCTAGAAGGGCTGAATACAATTAGGAAATGTTATATGCTGGTGTATTAATCTAGAAGGGACACAGATGACAACAGATGGGAGTCATCCGAGACAAACTGCCTCTGCCACGAAGTCCAGATGGTCAGTCAGTGCCATCCTACTGTAGCATTTCCATGGTAACCCAACAATGACAGAATCACAGCAACTCACTCTTTGGTCAGATGAGGACAGGATTTGAGAAGAAAGCGGTTGAGTGCTGAGTCCTGGTAGAAGAGGGCTGGAGCTGCAGTGGGACTCTTGAGGTTCAGGCAACGGACAATAATGTAGAGCACCGTGGCCACTGCTGCCAGCTTCATGCCATCGAACATCAATGGCTGCTCTGGAGCAATGGTGATCACTTCTGACTCGTGGGTAGCCATGATTGCTCTGTAAGAGAGGACCAGATCTTACATTGGGTTAGTGGGTAGAGGGCGTCTGGTAAGCCCTTTAGTTAAGCTATGAAAAACACCAGACCAGTATGAACTGAGTGGTTCTGTATTGTATTTGTGCGATAGTACTGTACTATACTAGCCATCCTCCCTGGCCTGTCTGTGCAGCTTGGTTCAAAAAGAAAAAAGCACACATAGTAACTTTAGTATTAATGTATTGACAGCAGAAAACTGGACTGGGAGAGCCCAGTCACATTATGACTCGTGTTTGCTTGTTCATTTAGCATTTACATAATTAGGCAGGGCGATCAATGCCAAATCCAGAGACTATTGAGCCAGCTTTATCAGTCAGGGCAATCTATAGCTACAATTTAATCAGGTTACTCTGTATTGTACACATAGGTTACTCTGTATTGTACACCACATCAGTGGTGGCTGGCTACTTTTGTAAAATAAATAGATAGTCTTCAGTTGACCACTTGTTGAGAATGTGAGTTGTTTTGTGATCGTGAGTTGTTTAGACAAACCATAGGTTCAAACTTCAATTATTTGATAAATGTATGAAATGTGGCACACACAGTTAGAGCATGCCATAAGGACATTTCTTTGGCTTAGGACCTTCACAGATTTGTCCTATGGTGACCATGAAAATTTTACAATTGCAGGCTCTAGACCACCTAGGATATTGATGCTGTGGACAGGGGTTGACACTAAGGGAAAGACACAGAGGCAGAGTGCAATGACTGCCTTCAAGACAAATTCATCTTGTGTTTTGTTATAGTGCACTATGTTGCACAATTGCCCGATCGGGCAACCAGGTAGCAGTCTTCACTTGCCCCGCCATTTTTTTTTACTTGCCCCGGGCAAGCGGGCAAGTGTTAGTGTCAAGCCCTGTGTGGACTAATCTCACATTTCAAGGATAAGGAATACAGTGGTTCAAATTGTCCCTCAAACCTGCTGCCATCAACAGCAAGTTTCCATCAGCCGTTCAAGTATCAACTATCAAGTGTTAATTGAATACCTCTAGCTTGAAAAGGCTCAGTCACAGGACAAATGTTCCTTATGCCATGTTCTAACTGTGTGCCAAATTACATTTATCCTAAAAGTGCATGATTTACACTAAAGAGGAACTGTGGGTATGAAGTCATCTTATGTTGATGAAGAAAGGAAGTTGTGGTAGACCACCGAGTCAACGGTAGGTGACAGCATAACCATAGAATGTCGCAGTGAGAAAACAAAAACATTGTTGATATTATGAGAACATGCCCAGAGAAAAGCAGAATCCAAGTTTGAGATCTCCTGTACAGCTCCATCTGAGACATACCAAATCTATTTCTCAAGAGAAAACAATGAGAAACATAGCTTTGAGATACAACATTTGAGCAATATTTTAAGCCATAGATGAGATTGATGTACGATCTAAGATCATGGCTCCTGTTTCTCATCGTTATGCCTCAGATGGATGCTCTGATGAGCTATACTGGAGCTCTCAAAATGGCTTAAATATTGCTCAACTATATTGTCTCAGATGGAGCTGTACAGGAGATCTCAAACTGCTTTCCTCTGGGTGGACACCAAAGAGGAACTGCAAAAATTACAAAACAATGAGGAACTTGAACCTGTGATAGTCAAATAACAAATTCAGTCAAATACAGTAGGTGACAAGCTATGCTGTATGATTTACAACTATGACTGTATAAAATATTTTATGTTGATTAACTCTTAGTAGCACTATGAGGATAACAGGTAGGGCTTTTGTCATTCCCACACAAGGATAAAATCATTGATCGATAAATAAGTTTACTTACAGTGGTGGGTTATGGTCTTAATGGCACTTGCTGTCCAACAAGTATTAATTTGTGAAGACGTAATCTCACAGTGATTTGGTCAACCCTAAAAACAAATGGAAATGTGAATGAAATTACTGCGATACATTTTGGTATTAACAAAAGCGACAGAGAAAAAAAGATCATTAAGCAAATTCACAAACTCAAAATCAAAAGTTGTAAGGCTATTAAGTGCTTTAAACCGGCTTGCGTTTCCTAACGTGAAAAACCAACAAGATAAGAATAATGCAAGTTTTTTATACAGTAATACATTTTATAGTAAAATAAATGTAAAAAATGTGCATATCAAGAATAGTAACATCGGTAATATTAATAATTAATTCACTCATTTCTTCTAACCAGAGAGCTAGCTCTTAGCTGCTTTTTCAAAGTTATGTGACCTCTGCCCAAATTTTTGTTCTCTCAAAATCAAGTGATTTATGCACATAAAAGTAAAATATGGCTGAACAAAATGTCTTTCCTGATTTTCCTGACAATTGACGAATATACTACATAGTCACACTTTTAAATTACAAAACAAAAGCAGGGTGGGTGTATTGGATGGCGTGACTAATGCCATTTAAAGTGTGGTGTGCAGAGCCCACAGAGAAGCAATGATGGACAGAATAAAGCAGACAATGACGCAGGTAAATAGAATGGATAGTCCATTTTGTAGCCAAATGCTCATGCAAATAGAATTTCCTTACTTTGCCGTTATTATAAAGAGCAGCCTGATAAGGAGGCACCGATGACATCACTTACTGTAACTATGGTTAACAGACTCTTTTCCATTTAGTTTTTCATTTATTTTTGTTTTGAAGAGAACCTCCTCTAGGAGAAGGCGTAGGGGACAAACACAATCGAAAGTAATTATTGAAATAATGAAGAAATAATAATTTTAAAAAAGTCCCCATCACATAGTAGAAGGGCAATATCAGTCACCAGCATTATGTGTAACTATAATGAGGAATGAGCCATCTCTAACCCTAATTATGACACATTAAAGCAGTTATTGCTGTTTGTTGAACCGAATGAGGCTTTGTCATCATACTAAGTTGTAGCACTATCCTATGAGCCCACATGTTCAGTAGCCCACAGCTCTCTGTGGTTCCAAATGGAACACAGACCTCAATATCAGTCTGTTCTACCATTTGTTTTTCCTAAACTAAGAATCACTTTACAAGAAACATGAATCCCATGTAATCTGTCTGTAACCTCTAACGCAGAGAAACTCCAACTGTCACTGAGACAGTGAGGGGTTCATTATTGTATTGCTAGTCTGCTGCCCTCAACTCTCCTAGAGCTGGTTCATCTGGATGAACTAGACCATTAATTTAATCACTTAATAACAAGTTAAAGTATCTATTTAAACTGGCATGTTTATCTCATTGTGTAAAAAATAGTCTTACAACAGCTGGCGAACCATTTCCTGCTGCTGCGCAATCTCCATCCATTTATATAACGTTTCAAGTTCCACTGCACTCCACTGTAAAATGAATTGTAATAACAACCAATTCCTGATATTAACCTGTCAATAATAATAATTATTATAATAATAATAATCGTAATAATCATCAACGATACACATAATTGTGAGCGTCTGCTTTTTTTTCCCTATAATGTAACATAAAGGCGGCTTTTGTGGAAAGCAATAAGCATTACGGAGAGAACACTTGGGAGATGATAGCATTTTTAACAGCTAACAGTAGCTAGTGATACAGCAGAATGAAGCAGCCTTCTGGACTGTGTCTTCCTTCCTTACCTGAGCTGCTAAAAGCTCCGGGTGTTTTCTGACTCGATGCGTCTTCGTCTGTGTGGCTTTCCTCCATACGGGATGTTGTTTTTCTGTCTCTCTATATAGGATCATAAATGAATGTACATACAGTACTATAAAACCACGAAATGTCTGTCTGTCTGTCCGTCCGTCTGAATGAATGTCTGAAACACAAATTACTCCGCGATGGCAACACCAATCGCTGTAAGTTTTCACACAACCGTTCACCATAATATCATGAAGAGCGTGACGAAGCCCTTTTGCCAAATTAACACACCGTTGATTTATAATGAATTTATTTGTGCGTCCCATTAGTTTATATGGGGAAAGTGCCCCCGCCCCTATCATGCACGTCACAAGCGACCGGCTGCCACATACCCCAACTCTTTCAAGCTGGAGCTCGATCTTCCCCTAAGTGTTGCGGCGTTCGACACCAACATGGAATATAACTATATAATCCACCATGATGATGAGAGAGGCGCATAGACACGATACATACGACGAATCGCCGATCCTCCGTGTCGCCTCGCATTTCCCACCCAGTGGTTACTGCAGCGCACCTCGATTCAGTGGCGTAGCCAGAAACTCAATTCAGGGTGGGCATGAGCGATTCAGGGTGGGCATGCTGCGTGCGTGATAGCCGCAAATTTGCACGTGCAAGAAATCTATTTATTGCTATTATTGCCATATATGGTTATATTTCAGTTTATATAACCTTTACTGTACTAGGGTTATCTTCTTGAATTAATGTCTTGACATGAAATAATAATCCTGTCACCTACAGTGTTTTGTTTCATTAGCACAATCATTATCAAATAGATTTCAGCTGTTCACTATTGAATCACAGCCATTTATAAATTAGTTACCAATGTGTCTGCTGATCATGACAGATTTTCTTTCAGGAGAACAGACCAGAGTTAACTTTTGAAAAATCCTTGTGAAAGTCCCCCCACAGAAACAAGCGCTATTGTTTTGATACCTGCCAAATGATAACGATCTGGCAGGTTTACAAACAAAGGGTGAATGAAAAGCTCCATTTGAACTATACTGGGTGATTAGTGCCCGCAAATCACCCATTATACTGTAACTACAGTAAGTCTAGACCTCTCAAGCTCTCTCCAGAGGCTCTCTGGTCTTTGTCCTTTGTTTTCTCAAGTTCTTAGTCATGTTTTCAATGGGTGGGCCAGCTCTCTATTTAGGTGGGCCGTGGCCCACCCCAGCCCACCCGTAGCTACGCCCCTGCCTCATTCATTGTAGCCGCAAGCTGATCGCTGTTGTTTTCCGTGGAGTTGGACAACAAAGCGACCATCACTTTCAATCGTCCCGGACCTGAGTTTTATTTTTCTACGATGGTGGGGGATAGTCCTGTGCTTACAGCGAGACCTATGCCACGGCACCGTCAGACGCATGATCGCGCTGCGCCAAGGATTTATTGCCGAGCGAGGAAACTGTGTTTTTGTGTAGGAGATTTGAGCGCACGGACACAGATCTCCCATCGTAATGCAGACGTGTGGTTTTGAAAACATGACTGCATGTATCCACGCTTACTGTGTGCTTGCGTGGCCAATATTAAGTAGCCTACATGCATACACGCTTAGGCAGTGGTCGGTGGTCCCCGCACTGATGTTTGTCATCAAGTTCATAGATTGATTAGGTCGACAATAATAATCAATGGCGGTTGTTGTGTAGGAATGAAGAGACGAGGGCAGCGGCAGCCCCAGGCAAATACAACTTTAGTTTAGTAGCCTAAAGCAGGGCTTTTCAACAGGTGGTCCGGGGACCTCCAGTGGTCCATGAGAGGATTCCAGGTGGTCCGCAGGCTAAATGATGTAACTATGAGAGCGTAAAAATGAAACCAAATGTACAAAAAATAAAATATTCATCATGTGAAGTCTACACAACGACAGAATGTAAAAGATTAATGGTCAATCTGATCTGTACGTTTGATTATTTTGTTTTCTCCAAAATCCAGCCTGGAATTGTGGGCAAAAGCAAAACAAATATAGGTATAGTTTTGGAGTCTGTGTCATCAAATGGTGGCCCGGGGCTCAAATTCTGAATAAATAATACAAGGTTGAAAACCACTGGCCTAAAGGAATTAAATAATTGTGAGGCCAGCATGTTTGTGGAGTGGACCTACAGCTTTAGTCGATGTGGTCTGTGATCCAGGCCAGGTCTGTGATCCGGGCCAATAATACGAATATCAGCATAATAATAATAGGCTAATAATAATAATAGATAATAAGCTCATAAGCAGCTAAATCAGGAGTGGACAATTATTTTTTCCCAAGGGGCCAAATGAGATACAGAAAATATTGTGGAGGCCAGATTTAAAGGCTGTACTAAATTCTGCATAATATTAATTTAATTTCTATAAAAAGTAGTAAATGGCAGTGTTTTGACACTCTAACAACAGTATTATAATTATTATTATTATTATGCAATGAAGTGTGGTTGTTAGGATAAGGGTTAATTTGGATTAAAATTGCCATTTAGCTGGGGACCACCTGGAAGTCGTGTTGTGAGCTTGCAGATTGCGGGTACGAATTAATGGGTCTATGCGTTCCATTTGTACACTACAGTAGTTACAGACCCATAAGGGTGCATTTGTTTCCAAACTATCATTGATCTATCATGGATGTTATATTTTGCACAGAACAATAGGCCTACAGCCAGTCAGTTGGAGAGCCTCACTGCATGTCGCCGCTGCGGTCATGTGCAACCTCTTTCAGAGTGATTGAGACACTAGAAACTACTGGAAAAATGTGTTTGCATGTATGCTGTCCTGCAATGGCAAACGTTCAGGGCAGGTCAGATCCAGGCAAACCAGCACAAATAAAATCTGTCCTAAACCAGCACGGCCAACCAGAAGCCATAGTCAGTTCACAAAGCAGAATAAAGCCTGGAATTGTGAACAAAACCAAAAGAATTCTTTAGTTTTAGGACTAGGGCTTGGGGCTAAAATGTTGTCAAATGGTGGTCCGTGGCTCAAATGCTGAATAAATAGTGGTCCCTGGAGTCAAAAAGGTTGAAACCCCCTGTTATATGATGTTGACTTCTACAACAGCAGGGACATGCACATTTTGCGATGCATGTCTGCCAAGTACACAGGGATTGCCCCCAGCTGCAGCTTCCCCCTGCCTGATGCGTTATGCATTGATATTATTTTTTCTTATATATATCTATGATATATACTGTAACACAAATAAGGTTACACTGTGCGTCTTCTTGATTCGGGCGTAGACACGCATGCACACGCACGCACACGCACGCACACAAACACAGTTATTACGACCCCCCTTCACTTTCTAAACACCTTGCCACAGCCACAGGCTTCATATGTCCACAGAAACAGATTTTTCACCACGTTCCTGCATGGCACCCTTGCTTTGCTACAAAACTGTTTTCCCTAAAGTATAGCCTACTCACAACTAGGCCTACACATTAAAGCAGGGGTTTTCAACCAGTGGTCCGGGGACCACCAGTGGTCCTTGAGAGGGTTCCAGGTGGTCCCCAGCCTAATGATGGAAAGTTGGTTAACCAGATGTAACTCTTGAGAATGTAAAAATGAAACCAAATGGACCCTTGCGGGTCAATTGGGTTTAATTTCACACTGTCAAGAGTTAAAATATTCATCTGAATTAGCACTATTTAATTAAGAAGTCTACACTGCTTGGTTTGCAAAATCCAGCTGGAATTGTGAACAAATCCACAAGAACTCTTTAGTTTTACGACTTTGGGGCTAAAATGTCATCAAATGGTGGTCCCTGGAGTCAAAAAGGTTGAAAACCCCTGCATTAAAGCAATTACATACTTACATGATTGGTATATTCTATTCATTCACTTTAATTCACCCACTGTTATGATCTGCTAATTCACTTTACATTACACTGTACATTATTTGTTGCTCATATATTTACACTGTACATTATTTGTTGTTCATATATTCACAACGGGTAAGGTCCTAGTACAGTACTAAACATCAGCTGACATCTCGAAATGAGGGAATGGGCGCACCACTTCCTGCAGTGGGGCGGTTCTTAGTTTACATAACAAACCTCTGATTGGTGGAGAGAAGACTAGTTTACATAACATTGCGCTGATTGGTGGAGAGGAAGACTATTTCCCGACATTTGCCACGCCCATGGGCTGCTCCAATTCAGAGCCATCTAGAAGAGTTGCGACATTGAGGTGTCAAAATTGCTCAAGCGCTGTTTATGTAGCCTTGAACTGGGACAAGCTGGAGTTTGAAATACATTGCTTTCAACGAGGGCGTTGGCATCAATGCAGCTATTTTAATGTGTGCAGTGCACCATGTCAGCTGTTTGCTGAGTAACACAACTACTGGAATCTTTTTGTGTATGTTGTAGCCAGGCCTAATATTACTACAAACAAAACAATCTAAAATATGGACGTTTTCTTAATCATTGTATCTGGGCTGTACTCTAAGGATCCAATGCATTTTTGCTTACTCCCGCTCCATTACTTGTCCCTATTTGTTGTCTCTAGTCTATTGTCATAGTCTAGTTAGTTAGTAGAAGAGCCGCCGTCATTAGACCCAGGGAAGTGAAGGGAGTTGACAGGACTTTATAGGCTCTACACATTATGGCTCTGCTGCACGAATGCTCACAGTATAGTACATTATATACAGCAACAGGAAGGCTCGACCCGATCCTACTCAGACCCGCGAAACATGAAGAAAGGTGGGACAACCGGGAAGAAGACTCGGAGTAAACCACTAACCAGTCAAAGGGTCTGCCCAGCACTGCTAGGCTACCCAAAGATTTTAATGCATTGTCAGTCAACTCAAGGACAACAAAGGAGGGCCCAAAGTGACACTAAAATGAAACAAATGAAATGGACCGCTTTGGTAGGCTACTTATTAGTAGTACTTCTTATAAAGAAGGCTGCTGTGCACACGCAGAACAGATGCCGAGACTAGTTCGCCTCGGGGCTCGGGACCTGGGCGGCCTACACCAAAACAGTGAGGGGGAAAAGGGTTGAACTCGAAATTCAACATTCACAACCACTGTCTAAACGCCCGCCCCTGAACGTGAGAGGAGCATATATGGTATATAGCCTACGGAATGTTTACCCAGTCAGCACGTGTTATGCCCTGTCCTACATCTACTCTAAAAATACAATAATAATAATAATAGTACAAGAAGAAATAAAACCGGCGCCAGCCCTGAAGCACTGACAGAAATAAGCAGACAAAATTGTAAGTTGAACATTACAAACATTACAAAGACATGACAAGTTATCTCTATGGATAGGCTGCCATTGGCAAATTGCAACCCATGTTACCTGGAAATGTGTTTCTGTTTAAAAGAAAAACACCATGATAAAGAAATTAATCCAATTAATTGATTTACTTTCTCAGCTCAATTGATTTACTATCTCATTTTAGTATGAAAGCAGTGCTTGGTGAGTCACCAGCGTTATTATTGTCACCAATGGTGAGGATAATAACATAGGATTCCATTTCCTCCAATAAGATAAGATGTATGAATCCATATTGATATTAGGATTAAGAAAATCTAATAGGATTCTTATAGGAATCTTATTGGATTTTCTTAATCCTATCAGAAAATATCCAATATGATTTGTTTCAAACCTTATAGGATATCCTTTCGGAATCCCTTTGTTATCTTTCCATCAGCATTAAGGGACATTGATCTTTGAATGAAAAATACTGTTTTGCTGTTTGTCTGGTCTGGGAGTGGGAGTCCTGTGTAAACTGGTGCTGGTGCCCTGCCCAATTTATCCTGGTGCACGGGTGGATCTGGCCTAGCGGGGTTCTTCAGACCCATCGACCTGGTGCGGAACAGCGCCATCTGGTGGTGGTTTCGAGCTTCAGGAAGCTGAACTAGAGTCTGATAATCAGGGTAGACAACTGGCCCTCAATTTCTAGCCTACTAACTAGTAACTACCCGGTGTGTAGACTACTTGAGTTTTACATCCCTGCCTACCTACCTTTTTACAGGGGTGTAGACCTAGTACCTGTGTGAAGTTTGCACCCCATGATTCGGGCCAACTTCACGCAGGTGGGTGTAGTGGAGGCAGGTGGACGCAGTTGGCCACTTCTCTCACATCTAAAAAAAAATGTGTATTAAATCCCCCATTTTGTGTTTCCTAGAAATTTAGGTCTGAAAAAAATCATTAGCATGGTGAAATGCATCTTGATGACATTATCAAGATGTATTTCACCATGATAATGAGTTTCCTTTTTTCTGAGAGTGTGCAAATGGAACCACATGGTTCACATTTGCACACTCTCAGAAAAAAAAATGAAAATGGGTGGAATTCCCCTTTAAGAGGCGCCCCCCACTTCTAAAAGTACCACTACAACACTATATATATATATATATATATATATATATATATATATATATATATATATATATATATATATATATATATATATATATATATATATATATATATATATATATATATATATATATATATATATATATATATATATATATATATATATATATATATATATATATATATATATATATAATATATACTGTATATATATATATATATATATAATATATACTGTATATATATGTGTGTGTGTGTGTGTGTGTGTGTGTGTGTGTGTGTGTGTGTGTGTGTGTGTGTGTGTGTGTGTGTGTGTGTGTGTGTGTGTGTAAACCTGGTTTCTAAATAGGCTATGCGCGTCTGTATGTTTTAATAGTGGGTCTGTGTGCGTTGCGTGTTCATGTGTTCTTCGCCCGTGTCTATGGAGCGCCCCCTCCCCCACTTAGCACACTTTTCAGCCCTACTTAGTACACTTTTGTCACGCCAATTTTGTCACGCTGTTGAACGCTATGGTTGAACGCCTGATGGAGATGTTTCAGACACAAGGTGGCGTGCCAACCACATAAATCGTGCGTAGTAGCCAGTCGACCATCCTCTGAAGAGCTGATCAAACGGATTTCAGACAGGGCCAGGCGAGGCTGAATCATCCTTTTATTCTCAAAAGTAATCTATAAATATAAATCTATAAAAAAATAAAGTCTCATATTAGTTTAGGCTACTGTTTTATGTGTATGATAAGATATGCTAATATGCTACATTATTTCAATATTGTCTAATTAATTAACTGCGTGAATGGCCACATAGTTTCCGGGCGTTGCTAATCTGAGCGACCAAATTTCAAACCCGCCTATCTTATCCAGAGACATCTAGTAGAAAAGTTGCGATATTGAGGGGGCAGAAGCGGAGTCCTCGAACGCTGTTCAAAGCTGTTCATGCAGCCCGAATAGGGACAAACCGGAGTTTGAGATACATTGTTTTCAAAGAGAGCGGCGAAAATGAGAGCTATTTGTAAGCAAGTGTGCAACATGTCAAAAGTAACTTACAGTAAGTCTCTAATGTTTATGCTCTAACCTGCTATTACTACAAAAAACGTTGCATTTTTCTGCCTATGTCCAGTCCATGTGTTGTCCCTATTTGTGGTCTCCATTCTCAGTAGAACGCTATGTAGAAGAGCCTCCATTGGACTGGCCCGATGAAGTGAGCGGAGTTTGCGCAAGTATGTCTATACTTTGTGTCTCTGATCCTATCCACCCTGCCAATCTGTAGCTCACTTCAGCGGCCATCTAGCGGTACAGCGTCTTAGAGAATAACGCAGCTAGCGCAAAGGAAACAAACATGAAACGTCCAGGGCACTTAAACTTCATATACTTGACGAACTTTATTGCCTTGATTTGTCTGTGTTCAGTGAACGGTAAGTTCCTTTGTTAAGACATTCTTGTGCAGTGCAGTAACTTGCAAGTAGCAACTGAAATTTTCAATTTACTAAACCCGATTTGTCATGAACCGGTATTTATTCATTACGGGGGCTGTAGGCTATTTTTCAAGGAACTCAAAGATTTCCGTTCATTTCATGTCACCAGTGGATATAGACAGTATAGGCACTGGCAGATTGTGATTTGAATGTGACAACTTGTAGCTGTAGGCCAAATACTTATATATATGTTCAGCATGCCGTTTTATTAACTATATCTGTATAGCTCTATTTATATTACTCACTGTTACACAAATTTAAACAAATTTGTCAGTAAGTTTTATATAGTAAAATAGGAGACCAAAAGCCATAACAAAAAGAGGGAGGGTTAATTGCATGGCAACAAGACAAAACAAATACATCAGCCTATATAAAATAAATCCAGCATTAGCCTACTACAAAACTTGAAGAATAATCAAATTATTTTTCTCTAGACCTAAGCTCCTAAAACTGTTATATCCCATATAATTAAGAAGACCTTAATAACAAGGTGCAAATGAGCATTGTCATTGTGTAAAGAATGAGCAGATGTTGGACTGTTTGAATTTCAGGTCAGCATAGTGTCTAGCACCAACACACCCAATGATTATAATAAGAACTATGTTTGTAAAATGCCATGTAGTTAGCAGCATGTAGCTGATTACTGTTGTTTCATCAGTGAATGTAGTTACAGTAGACCTATATATGGAAAATACTGTTTTTCTGTGGCTAACATGATCCATAAATATAGCCAATGTAAGCATCTGCCGTTGTGTGACCTGAACAAATTTAGGATCTTCATTTTTGTCATGTCAGGTTACCATAAAATATAAATATACTGGTATAATGATAATGAGGGGGGTATAGCCTACATCAGGATATGATGTTTGTGTATAGTAAGGATTACCCTCTACCTACCTGCACCTGTCCACTTGTTGTCATGAGATCAGGTGGGATTCTTTTAGGACCTCTGAGCCTCCTCAACAGAGTGTAATTAGTCACTGAGAAAGGTGTATTGCACATGTCTGACCTAACTAATCCCTCAATCTCTTAATCCCAGTATACTGTAAACACATTCTGTTATTTAGCAACAACCGAAGTAAGATTAGCTGTCTACAAGAGGTTTTCCAAGAATCATGCTCAAAAGCCTTGCTGAGGTTGATTTTCAGTAATAGAGCAGTGTTCTTAATTTTAACCTTACAAATGCATTCGTTGAAAATACATAAATATTTTTGTGTTTATTTGATGTTTCTGGATAAGGAGAAACAAGTCCTGGTCTGCTAAATATTCAATTGCACTGGTTAATCTGGCTATGAAAGAAAAGGCTGTTTTGATCCTGATGTTCATGCTGAAACATGTACAGTATGAAAAGCCAGTCTGTTCAGTGTTACACACTTTGGGATAGCCAAAGAAGGCCCCATGGCAATGTTGCTTTGTGTTGCTACATCCTCAGGCTACAGAACAAAAAAAGGAAACATACAGTATAGTAGATCAATAAGTTGGTCTATAAATGGGAGCAAGGCTGTATACTAAAATGCTCCCAGTTTGGAAAAGTCTGATTTATGGTTTATTATTAAAGAGTTTCATTTATGTAGTGTTTCTACAGTATACTATATGTATATCATCATGTATGTGTATTGGGCGTCAAGGGTCAAAAGGTCAAATTGTTGATGAACTGTGGTAGCCTACATTATAGCCTAGTTATACTGTAGCCATGTTAAAAATGTAGCAATTGTATTCAGTAGAATTTAGTTTAGCTACAAAGTGATTGCAAAACGATTACATTGAGGCTACAGTATGGTAAATGGTGTATTTACTTAATAGTGGTTTTATTCAAGGCTCACAGTGATACACCTGCTCATCAGGAGCAATTAGAGGTTCAGCATCTTGCTGACACCTCGACAGTAACACCCACAGCCCGGGATCGAAAAAGGTTCTACCTTCTGAGCTGCCGCTACTCGTTTGTATGACACCCTGTCTACAATTGTTCAATACGCTGCATCATAGATAATCACATAACGCAAGGCCAAGAAACTGCTTAATCCACTTGAAGTCATATGACAATGAGCACCTGTTCTGGTTCGATTTTGAGTATAGCCTAAATGCACATGCATGCATAAAGTGAGTGGCAAATTTGGCACCAAGGTGAGTCGCAAAGTGAGTTTAACATTGTTTAACATAGTTTAATTCAATCAAATCACATTTGTGTTTGAATGTATGAGATGGAAAGAAAGTTACGTAGTTCATTGTCATTTGGTAGGCACATATAACCTCCGGGTATGATGATGTTATGTTTATACCCTCTAGTAATTTGATTTTTCTCTCTCCTTTTGTCTTTTCTCTCTTGCTGTCTGTTTGTCTTGCTCTATCCCTCTGTGTTTCTCAGGTGACTACTGCAAGGTTAATCATTGTCATAATGGTGGAACATGTGTGACGGGGGTAGGGGAAGATCCCTTCATATGCATCTGTGCTGATGGATTTGCTGGAGATACCTGCGACCTAATAGAGACCGGTACAGACAAGGAAAAGGACACTTTTGGAGAATAGTACAGAACAACAGTTTCACCATACTCCCAAACTAATTACATCTCTGGAATCTCCTCTCAGGACCTTGCAGTCCTAACCCCTGCAAGAATGATGGCTCGTGTGAGGTCATCGCTCCAACCCGGCGAGGTGACGTATTCAATGAGTACATCTGCAAGTGCCAGCCAGGCTTTGAGGGCGTCCACTGTCACATCAGTAAGTACCGCTACCTGCATTCCTGTTTCAGGCACTCATGAATCATGTCTTGTCTAACTGCACTTCACCCATGCATCTGTCCGTCTACACACACACACACACACACACACACACACACACACACACACACACACACACACACACACACACACACACACACACACACACACACACACACATTTAGCAGCCTTTCCTCTAGGTAAATGTATGTAGTATACTGGCAGGTACTGCAGAATATAGTCCAACCACCGAGTTATTTACCCCACTTTCACAGCAGTGTGAGAACGGCATACCAGCTATCTTGGGATTTTCATGAAAGACTTCATTCAAGCTGTCCAGGCGTTTGTTTAGCTAATTAGCAAAATGCCACTCCAGGTCTTTTAGCATGCAGCAAACGTCCACATGAAGATTTAACATTGTGTCTGTTTGTGCTTCCCACAGATTTCAGCTTCCCCATAAGCCTGAGCTATCCTTAGCTGCGCGCCAGAGTTTCGCACTGAAAATAGCTGAACTACAAGCTCTCAGTGTGTTGTATACTGTGGTGCATTGTGCGCTCCAGATCTGCTATTATTGATGCACAGTATAAATCAGGCTTTATGGATCAAACACAATATTCAAATGCCATATCCTCTTAAAATAAACCCTGGATTACTGATTTGGGTTGCAGTTTGCTCATTTACAAGCTCACAACACATCACGGACGTCATGCGTTGTGAGCTTGTAGATCTGCGCAGTAATCATACAGTATATGTACTGTATATTATCAATAAATAAGTAATAATAATTCTGAGCCTGACAAACACTGATTCATTTGTTTTGTGCTAAAATAAACTAACCTACTGTATCCAGCCTCTGAAGCCACCAGACCAGTGCTGACCTGGCATGTATTGGGGGAAAAAACAACTCATCCTTCAGAGTTCAGTTTGACCACCAATTACAATGTTTGTGCAGTCTGGCTGTTCACTCCCACTGCACGTATTAAGTCACAGACGTCATGCTTTCTATGGGGCCGTACACGTATAGTATGGTAGGTGGAGGATGGGGTGGAACACACAGTCTGTCTAACTAACCACTTCCATACATGGCACCAATATTCCTCCACTTTATCCTGAATCATGCAGTCAATGACGATATTAGTGTGTCTTTCGGTGTAGTCACACAAACATCACTTGTTCGTCATGTAGTCTATGTATACAATATGTGACCTCTGTCTGTCGCTTGTCTGTCTGCCTCCCTGCCTGCATCCCTGTCTGTCTGTCCATCTGTTTCTCACACTATCTCTAAGTTGTCAAATCAAGTTCTTGCAGTGTTAACATAAATATAAACAGGCATTTGCCTGGGTTTAAGAATGGAGTCTAGAGGGGTCTGAGGTCCAGCAAGAAGGGTAGAGCACAGCTTGTTTTGTCCAACAGTTGTTGCAGTACATGGTCCAATACCCTACAGCATTACCCTCAGGATAGTGATTCAGTTTTTCCTCCACAGGGTGTCACCCTGTACCTGGTTCATTCTCCATGTGCCTTGTGAAGCAAGGCTGCCTCCCTGTGGAGAGAAGAATGAATTGCATGGCTCTGGGCAAAACATCATCTTGTAATAACTTAATAATGCTCTTAATGCAGGGGGTTTCAACCTTTTTTTCCCCAGGGACCACCATTCTGACTAAGAGTAACGTGGGGACCAATACAAAATCTTGCGGGACTGTCCCAAAATACCACTACTGTCCAACATGCCTCAAATCAAAGATATAGGGAAAGAATTGAGGCCCACATGGCTTTTGTTCAAGCTGTTGAATATAGGGTGAGCCTAGATTTCATTATTTATGGAGAGACATTC
This sequence comes from Benthosema pterotum, assembly GCA_039105355.1. Taxonomy (NCBI): domain Eukaryota; kingdom Metazoa; phylum Chordata; class Actinopteri; order Myctophiformes; family Myctophidae; genus Benthosema; species Benthosema pterotum. The sequence goes on along the minus strand of CM076966.1, from coordinate 22,085,183 downwards.
ATAGATAAAGCACCTTTAAAGGGAAGATGAGCTGTAATACCTCACTGGCTGAAAATTCATGCCTGATTCAGGCTTTGGCACTATAATTTGTTTGGGATTTATGGAGCACAGCTGTTCACCAGGACAATAAACATTTGAACTCATAGTGTGCGTTATTGCTCTATGTTGTAGGTCTCAGAGCATCCATAACTCATTACTTGCAATCATGGACTGTGTTTTTCTATTCTAGATGTGAATGACTGTGCCAACCAGCCCTGCAACAACGGAGGGAAATGTAGAGATCTAGATGGAGACTACACTTGCCAATGCCCCTCGCCCTATGTTGGAAAGCAATGCCATTTACGTAAGTTCACCAGCATTAGATTTAATTTAATTTTCTTTTAATGTTGAGTTGAGTATTGTCAGCCACGCCTTTATTCCAGTTAAACAGTTAAGATCGCAGCTTCTCTTTGTGCATGTTAAAAGGTTTGATGTCATGTTTGCATCTCAGGCTGTACATCTCTGCTGGGGATGGAGGGAGGAGGAATTGTGGAGTCCCAGATGTCAGCCTCCTCTGTGCATTATGGCATTCTGGGACTTCAGCGTTGGGGCCCTGAGCTGGCTCGGCTCAACAACCAAGGCTTAGTCAATGCCTGGACCTCTGCTTCCCATGACAGGAACCCTTGGATTGAGGTGAGCTGAATGTACGGGAACATGCTCAGCTTCTGCCAGTAACTACGGTCATACAGACAGAAATCTGTGATTCCATAATTGTTAGGGGCACGGTGGCACAGTGGTTAGTGCTGTCGCCTCACAGCTAGAAGGTCCTGGGTTCGATTCCCGCTAGGGGCGCTGCTGTGGGTGCTGGCGGCGTGTCTGCTCCTCCGCGTCATCAGTGCCCATACCCGAGGCGGGGTTGGTGAAAGGGCCTTTCTGTGTGGAGTTTGCATGTTCTCCCCGTGTCCCCTAGGGTAGATACCCTCACAAAAACATGCAGTAATCCTGGACTCTAAACTGCCTCCCCCTGGCCAGCCGGGGCGCCTGATGGAGGGGACTGGAACTGGTTGGAATAACGTGTAAGTGTTCCTTCCACGCGCTACGTCCAACCAGGGAAACTCCCCCCTGTCAGGTGAAAAGAAGGCGGCGCGACTCCTCATGCCTTGAAGGAAGCATGAGCCCAGTCTGCTGCCTCCCCAGGTTGGTGGAGGGTGTGTAGAGCCCAGGATCACATTAGGAATTGGCACTGGGTGAAAAAATGGGTTACAAAATTGTGGGATAAAAATTATATATAAAAAAAAAAACAGAAATCTGTGATTCCATAATTGTTTGCGCCTCTGTCTTTGATCTAATGCTTGCCTTTGTGATGATGCCTCAATTGGAATTATCACAGAAAGAGTAAAATGGTATCCTCCTCTCAGATCGATATGCAGAAGAAGATGCGTTTGACAGGCATCATTACCCAGGGTGCCAGTCGCATGGGCACGGCCGAGTACATCAAGCACTTCAAGGTGTCCTCCAGCTTTGATGGAAAGGCTTTCACCACCTACCGAGCAGAAGGCCAGAGGAAGGACAAGGTCAGGAGCTTTGACATGTCTCAACTGTGGCCTACTTTACTAATACTTACCCTGTAAATACCATGTTCTGCTTTGTGTTTGCTGTTGTAGTAACTTTCACATAGAGTAACGGTTTCATCAAACATCATCTTTAATTAACCAACTCTCTGTAACCTGTGTGACATTTCTAGGTATTCGTAGGTAACACAGATAATGACAGCACAAAGACCAACATGTTTGACCCTCCAATCGTGGCCCAGTACATCCGGATCATCCCTGTGGTGTGCCGCAAAGCCTGCACACTTCGCATGGAGCTGGTGGGCTGTGAGCTTAATGGTAACCAAAACCAACTACAGTATTGTTTGGTGAACTTTCTTGTCTAGACTGCTTCCATTTGGTGTCTGACTACCAGAACAAATACCCTTTCCTTTATTCAGACTAAAGTAAAAAAAAAAAGGACGATTTCTATCAAAAATTCAAATCCATTTTTTACCATCTTTTGGCCAAGAACTGCTTCTGTTATGTTAATAACTACTGTACATTTATTTTTCCTTACCAGGCATAAAAACCATGTTGGGATTATTTGGAAAAGACATATTTTGGAAGAAGTATATGTACAACAGAAGTCCTACCCTAGTGTCTAGACACTTTCTGTTGCAGTTCTTACCTGTTTTTTCTAAAGACAGTAAAGTCTATCCGTCCAAACAAGAGACTGTATCTTGAAAACAAATGGCAAAATTGACATTGAAATTTCCTTGTTGCCCCAATTACATACAAAATATCTCAAAAGTGTAATTGACAGGTTGCCAAAAAAGCAGCACGAACGATAGGAACACCTAGTAGGGCTTTTGAGACCTTGATTTCTATTTTTAACACAGAAAAAAACTACATCCCCTTTGTTAGTAAAACAAATGTAGAAATGTTTTTGCTAACTTTCCCACTCTGGATTTGTTATGGTGTGGTTTGACTCTTGTTGTGGTTGCCCTCACAAACATGAGGACTGTGACGAAGGCTTATTTTAATGGCATAATATAAGCCCCCATTTAGCTGTGGTTAGACTGAAGAGAAAATATTATGAACAGTATTCAGTGGGCGGCAGTACATGTTCTTTCTGAAGCCTGAAGACACACGCACACATTTTTGCTTTGTCTAGTAGTACTTTGTCCATAATAATATATAATAAATACTGGATTGGATTCTGTAAATAGTACATTCATATAACCCTTTTAACCAAAGCACTAAATTATTCTATTCACACTCCTATGGCAGAGGAAGCTACAGTATATGCAAGGCATCAATTGCTCAGTTAATAGTCACCAACACTAACCCAGGAAAACCTTCCCTTTCAAAAGTAGCCGCTCTACCTCCTGAGCCATTGCCACCCATATCGATATTTTTTTATTTTCATATCCTTTGCATCTGTTTTTCTCTTGGATATGGGTTGATGTATATACAGTATTTCAATTGTTCAGGGAACCTTTCACCATTTTTCTGAAGTTTCATGTATTTCCATGAAAGGACAACCTCGATCTGTTTTCTTTCTTTCTCTGTGGGTGAGATCATGGGTTGTTTCATCTCTGCTCTTCTTCCTGTCCTCTCTTTCTATTCTCTCTGTACTTGTTATTTCCCTCTCCTTCTCTGCCCCTGCCTTTTTATTCACAGTTCATTCAAACGCGGCAGGTTGCTGTGAGACTCTGGGAATGAAATCCCGCCTTATTTCTGACGGGCAGCTGACTGCCTCAAGCTCTTTCCGCACTTGGGGCATCGATAGCTTCACCTGGCATCCCCAGTATGCCAGACTGGATAAACAGGGCAAAACCAACGCCTGGTCGGCTGCCACCACCAACCGCTCAGAGTGGATTCAGGCAAGATCATTTATTATTCACAATGGCTCATATATGTAACCTTTGATTTGATTTGATAATCTTTATTTTGAACTTTCTTTCTTTTTGTTTTTCTTTCCTTAAAAGTTGTTTCTGGCTTTTGTGCCTTTTATTGATAGTTAATGACTATTGATATCTAATGACTTTTAGATAAACAAAAAAAAAATAACAATCCTTGATCTTCCACTTGAATTTCAAAACAACAACAAAAAAACAATGACTACTACTAGTAGTCACACACCAATCAGGTAGTTTTAAAGTTGTACTGACATGCCCTGGCCACGCCCCCTTCTTTTACATTGTGGAACAGAACTACCTGATTATGGCAAAATGGTAAATTAAATAATATTCACTTACGTATATAGGTACATAAAGCATTAGTCAGCACACCATTCTGTAACTTATTTTCTGCCAATTTTGGCCGAAATCGAACATTTTCTGTGGAATATTTTCTGCAGCTGAATATTCGGTGCATCACTACTTGTACAGCTTTGTGTGTTTGTGTGTATGAGCCATGTTTGCGTTTGTAACACGGAATGTGATTAGTTGAGCACAGAATGTGATACAGTATGATGATGTATGATAATAAGAGTGTTCCTTATCTTTCATGAGTGTGTGTTTTTTACTGATGTATAATAGTTCTCTGTTGTTCCTACTCTAGGTGGATCTAGAGAAGACCAAGCGAATCACAGGGATTATCACCCAGGGTGCCAAGGATTTTGGAGTGGTGCAGTTTATATCAATGTACAAAATAGCCTACAGTAATGATGGACAGTCTTGGAACATGGTGAAAGAGGAGAACTCGCAAAATGACAAGGTCAGAAAAAAATCTAAAATGTCCACTCCTACTGTTAATCTATCATGGCTATAAGCTTCCAAAAAATAAAATATTAAGTCCACTCCGAGCACCTCCTTTTGAATAAGCCAAGTTGCATTGTACTTGCAGAATATTCCTGATCATTACTGCTTAATCAAAATTAAAGGCATACCTAGCCCTCAAATACATTTCTTTAAATGTATTTTGTGAAACCTTGAACTCATCGATAATTCTTTATTGTGTTGCATTCTTTCACAGTGAATAAAGAATAAAAAAAATAATAATAAATAAATGGCATTAAAGCGCAGTTCAATGCAGCTGAGCTGATTTCACAAACATGCCAGGCATGTAGGTGTGCCGTTCAGACTGTTTTCACCAGAAGTGTTATAGTTTCGGTGAAAATGTGGTGTTTTGGAAATAATGAATTCCAGACTGGGAGCTGTATTTATTTGAGTTTTTATAACGTGAAGGAATGTGACAAATACAATAAGTCTTCAAGAGGAAAATGTCATTTTGGGCATGATGTATTTCTTTTGGTTTTTTGGTTTTGAGATTCTCTTTGTGAAGAATTATTGCTTAAACGCTCATCGCTAAGTGCGACAACATTTTGAACTGTTGATGGAGTGTAGCCTCAGCCATGACAGACCATGACAGACAACTCGTATAATAACGTAATGACTGCTCAAACTGTTCACTCTGAACAACTGGGTGGGGTCTGTAGAATAAACTGAAAGGTCTCAAGTTGGCTCTCTATTTCTCTTGCAGGTATTTCAAGGCAACATAGACAACAACACTCATAAGAAGAACTTGTTTGAGCCCCCTTTCTATGCCCGTTATGTCCGTGTTGTGCCATGGGAGTGGCATGAACGCATCACCCTGCGCATGGAGCTTTTGGGATGTGATGATTAGCGCTTCATTAACCACAAACCAACAGTGCTATACACGGGATTTAGAGATATTCTCAGTGTTAATGTAACTTTAAAAGGTCAAATTTAACATAATCTCTTTTTTTTAATGGTCACGGTGACATTTTATGATTTTTATGTGTACAGTATTTGCCCCTCCCCATATGTGTACAGTATTTGCCCCCCACATACTCCAGGCTGCTATGGGGTAGAAACATCCTACCTTTTTCTAACACAAGGACACAGAAGCTGAACATGTACACTGTACAGTATAGAATGTATCTGATGGGATTTAATTTTCCACTCATTTCTGCATACAAGTGTGGATAAAGCTAACATCAGCTGAATAGCTGGAATAATGTCACTTTGAGTTTATACTATGTATGCATTTATTCACATAGAGGACATTCTAGTGGCTCAGTAAGTCAGAAGTTCACATTCATCAACTTGCCACATAGGAGGATTTTTATTGGTAACCACTGTTGTCAAAATTGGCACCTTGTGATTGTTAAACTAACAGTTTACAGTTTACACTTTCATGGGCTTAACCTGCTCTTATTATTATTTTTCTTTTTTACATTCTTCCTCTATGGTGGACAGACATAAAGCACTCGAGTTTCTCATTTGTGGTATCTGGAAATTCTAGCTTGGCTCCAGCACTAAATCGCCACCTTAATAAAAATACTACCTTAATTTTTCTTCTGACGATTATTTGGAGCAGGATTTGGCATACTGAAGCAGGGTCTGTGTGTAATATACTGTAGCCTTTTGAGAATATCTACCCGGAAAATAGAAGAGATGTCAGAATACTAACACATTTTAATTGCAGTGCTTTGCAAAATCAAAAAATGTCAAGTGATGGGCAGACAGGCACTGTGTAAATATGATGGGGTCGTAGGACTTTCTGCATCATGTTTCATAATAGAAAATTAACTCCTGTTTACACAATTTAGCAGGATGTACTTCATGCATATGATTTGATCATCAACCAGTCATTTTCATTCCAAATGTGAAATAGTTATAATAATATGTATATGTATAATTATAAATATTTTTAAATAAATTGAATGGAAATCTCATTTAAGGTGTATAATCATTTATGAGGTATAAATATGGTAAATCAGTGGTTTTCAAGCATTTTAATACCAGGGCCCACTATTTACTCAGTATTTTAGCCATGGAACACGATTTGATGAGGTTTAGTCTCTCAGACCCAAAGCTAAACGTTTTTGTCCCAAAACCCCACAATTCCATTTTTTTCAACATTTTCTAAATGTTTAGATTTTTGGGGATTAAGTAATGCTGGTGCTTAGCAAAAATGTAACTCTTGAGAGTGCAAAATGACACCAAATGGACCCGTATCCATTTGGTTTCAATTTACACTCAAGAGTTATAGTCTCTCCATCATTTAGCTGGGGACCATCTGGAGACCCCTCAAGGACCACTGGTTGAAAACCATTGCCATAAATCATTGTCTATATCAAGCATTTGTATATTTCTTCACAATATTTGCAGGAGTATTAGTAAGAAGACCTATACTTTAGGTGCCACTGGTTGCTGAGGAAGTTCATACGTATAGGATTAGGTTCAATAACTGAAGTCTAAAATGTTTCCATAGTTTATATTAAATAATGTATCTGTCCAAAGTTCTCTACTTAGTTCTAGATACAAAATAAATACAATAACTCAAATGGCCTGGATACAGTTTAAGAACACGTACAGTCTCAAAACGGGTCTGCCTCTGCCATTGGCTTCACCAGATGGGGCCTTGAACCCCACCTGGCGATGGTTTGTTGAGCACTTGTTGAGTTTGAATGGACAGTATTAATCAAAACAGAGACATAGAAGAGGAAGGACGGGCAGGTAAGTATAACCTAACAAATGCAATGTCAGAACAGGTCAACTCCATATATGGAGATGCAAGGTTTTGAGGTCAGATGTAGAGTTGCTGGTCGGGAACAGTAATATATGGTGAAAGATACCGGTATGGACCTCCCCATGGTCCACAAATTACATATATAAAACATTTTTCAATTTCCCTAAAAAGCAATTGTTGTCAGAGCTTATCAAAATGTCACCGGGTCAAAGAATCTTCAGTGTCTTCTGTTTACAATATTTGTTCGGATATGGTTTACTGACTGCCCGGGCAAGTTTTTAGCTGTTAGATGTTAGACTAACAGGCATTTTCCTGCTGTTTATGACAGTAATTACCCCCTGTCATGTTGACCCCTCATCCCTCAGCTACACATATGGTCCTGGTATTTCTAGCCCCTGGCAACTGCTTTCATGTTCACTATGAAATGAATACACAAGACCATCCATAATATACAGTATCTGTGGTCTCTGTGTCTAAACTATGGTTACATATTTTTCATATTTTACATGTGTAGACCTATGTGATTTCCACAACAACAGGATTCCGAGGAAATAATAATTATCTGTACAGGAAAACAGTAAAAATATATTACTGTTGGCTTAACAGAAGGGTAGCGCCATGGCATTCCACTGTCATTTGGCTTACACTTTTACACTGCTTCGCTGTGCACATCTTTTACTTCTGGTCGCGGACGATATAGGCTCTTCAACTTTGCTTTGTTGCTACTTATGGAATTTTAACAAAGGAAACAGCAAAGGCTTTGTGGTCCTTCAAAAAGACATTTTGTGGTAAGTGATGATCACGCACCAAATTGAAAATAACCAGTGGTGGACATATAGAATAGGCTTCTCAATCTATGTCTACTACTACTACTACTACTACTACTACTACTACTACTACTACTACTACTACTACTACTACTACTACTACTACTACTACTACTACTACTACTACTACTACTACTACTACTACTACTTAATAGCCTACAATCTAATACATTGTAGTAAATGTACATGCTTTGTAAAAATGTACATATTTTGAAATATTCAGGAATTACAGTGAGTTTGTTAATTAATTCATAACATACTCTTTTGCATCACTAGAAAGTCTTTGGAGAATAGAATACACCATAAAACTTTAGGTTTGATACATTTTTTTCTCCATGTCTTAAACAAGAATTATTCTCAAACAAAATATTTGGATACATTCAACATAATGAATGAGTGCCAGATGTGTTTATTGTATTCTGAAAAGCATGTAGAATCTACAATTCTCTGTAAAACAATACATTTTCCCCCTCTTTATATCATCCCCTTCCCCTCTCCCCCTGACGAGAAGTGTTGACTACACAATCTTAATTACAATATCGGTACCCAGCAGAGGGGATATCAAAATAAAATGCAAGTGCTTAAGAAAAAAAGATAATGTAAAAAAATCACAATACACAATAGAGAGTCAAGAAAAAACAGTAATACCATCACCGGCAAACAAGCCATCTAAAGCATGAATCAGTTCCCTTTAGGAGAACAGAAACTCTTCAACATATGAGACAAATGTGGACCAGGTTCTGTCATATGTTCTTGTGTACCTAGGGCACAATGTCTCAATCTCTCTAATTTAAGCATTGACAAACGTCTTGTACCCACTGGGCCACTGTGGGAGGGCTCCCTGCCATCCAATTTTTAAGTATGAGCGCCTACGGGCCATCAGGGAGGCAAAGGCAATGGCGCCATTTAGATGGCTTGCTAAGCCCACCTCTTTTGGGACCACCCCCAGAATGGCGGTGTAGGGGTTAGGTCTCAATTATCTGCACCCCATTGATGGAAACCATGCTAACACTCCGGACCAGAAGTCTACCAGGATGATCTGCAGGACCAAAACAAGAGACGCTGGGGAGGAGTTACATCTACGACATTTAGGCTTAAGCAGTGGGTACATTCTTGCCATTTTTTTCTGGGGAATAGTGCATTCTATATAAAATATATTAAATTGTAATAAATTATGTCTACGTGAATTGAGGTAGAATTAATTAGGGGAATACTTAGGTTCCATACATACTTCATTGTCTTGAATGAACAATGAAACACATCCGCTCTGCTAATGTAAAATCTTTTTGAGGTTTTATAGCCCAACTTGGAAATGGTTAAGTAATATCACAGTCTTCATCATAATGTTATTTCTCTTATTAGGAGCTGAGGCTTCCAGCGCTTCCTAAAAACAGGACCAGTTATTCATAGGAGTTTGTGAGACATCCTGATGGCGAATTCCCTTCAGCCACTATTGATGACGGGGCTTGTCTTTGCATGGGTAGTCCAGGCTTCCCCTGACCACAGCCACTTCTTTTACCAAAACTTTCTCAACGGAAATGGCAAGAAACCCTGTATGTAGTCAACCTGATGTCATATTGCAATGCCTATTGGTGCAACAAATAGGAATCTTGGCTTTGTAATAGTGCAACTTACTGTAACTTCTCTCCATTTGGCTTTTACTCTTTCCAGTCCGTATGAATGGTGTGAAGCTCAATGTGGACACCTCTAAGGCATCTGTATTTTCTCTGCGTGGAGGCAATGCTACCTTACCATGCAGATACTGGTATGAACCTGAGCTGAGCTCCCCCAAGGCGGTCCGGGTCAAGTGGTCCTGGGTGCCTACTGTTGGTGGCCAGGAGACAGACGTGCTGGTGGCCGTTGGGTCCCGCAATCGAAGCTTTGGACCATTCAGGTAATCAAAGTGCTGAAGATGAGACTATTTACGTATGATGGATATCGGTTTGTTTCACACAACATAGACTGGTGTCTGTGCTTCTGTTTTAACAGGGGCCGCGTGCAACTAAGAAATGATGGTCCAGGAGATGCTACACTGCTGATGACGGAGCTTCAGCTGAAGGACATGGGCCGCTACCGCTGTGAGGTCACACATGGGCTGGAGGACAAGAGCAGTTTAGTCGACCTTGAGTTACGCGGTAAAACCATCTTTATATTTTGGTTTTAGATCAGGGGTTTTCAACAGGTGGTCCCGGGACCACCAGTGGTCCTTGAGAGAGTCCCGGGTGGTCCCCTAGTCTAGTCAAGTCAAGTCAAGTCAAGTCAAGTCAAGTCAAGTCAAGTCAAGTCAAGTCAAGTCAAGTCAAGTCAAACTTTATTTGTATAGCACATTTTACAACAGCCAACACACACACGCAAAAATACATACACCTACATATAAACATAAAAGAAGGTAAGGAGGATAGAAGGATAAAGTGATAAAGACTAAATGATACAACGTTAACCAGATATAAGTCTTTGAGAGCGTAAAAATGAAACCAAATGGACCCTTGCGGGTTTCATGTTTGCACTCTCAAGATTTAAAATATTCATCATCTGAGTTATCCCAAGCCTACAGAGAATGTAGAAGATTAATGGTCCTTTTGATCTGTATGTTTGACTGTTTGGTTTCCCAAATCCTACCTGGAATTGTGGACAAAAGCAAAAGAATCTTTAGTTTTGGGGTCTGTGGGTTGAAAATGTCATCAGATGGTGGTCCGTGGCTCGAATTCTGAATAAATAGTGGGCCCTGGTATCAAACAGGTTGAAAACCCCTGTTTTAGATGACAATTCAGAATTTCAAATGCTGCATGAAATACTTCACACACACCACTGCAATGCTTTTAATTTACTGAGTATTGTTTAGTTCATAATTGTTCAGTCATAGTGATCAATCATAGTGACTTCATCTTTGCATGTTGTATAACTAATTTGTTCTTACTGTACATACTTACTGTATAGGTGTGGTGTTTCCCTATCAGCCCCCACATGGACGCTACCATCTGAACTTCCTGGGGGCCCAGCAGGCCTGTGAGGACCAAGACTCAACCCTGGCGACCTTTGAGCAGCTCTACCAGTCCTGGCAAGAAGGTCTAAATTGGTGTAACGCAGGCTGGCTTGCTGATGGGACAGTCCAGTATCCCATCACCAAGCCCAGAATACCCTGTGGAGGACCTGGCCTTGGTGCAGGCGTGAGGAGCTATGGCAGACGCAACCGGCACCATCATCGCTACGACGTGTTCTGCTTCTCTTCCTCGCTTCGTGGTGGGTACAGTTTTTAAACAATGGATTGTTTGGTTGTGCAGAATGTGCACATTGCAGCTGTATAACTTGTGTGTATACACAGCAAATACCAGAGTGTTAGTTTAACCCTGAGAGTTCAGAGAAATTCAATATACTGTAAATCCATATAGTGTTATAGTCTAAACCAGCTAGCTGCCAATTGTGCTCATCTGACTAAGCACATATGTGATGATGCCTATTTTTAGCCCAATGAGTACTGGTAAATGTCTTGGTAACGATTTAGGTCCCAGATTTGTATAACTGTCCCTTTTTACCAGCCAGGCTGCCAGGTGGGTTCACTAACTAGTATACCGCTCAGCTATGGCTGCCTCATTCTGTTGATCTGGGTGAGATATATATGACCCTCCATACAATGGCTCCCGTGAAATACCTTGTTGTCAGGTGAAGCAAAGTGCTGGCAAATATATGTATTGAAGATAAGAGAGATAAGATAAAGCATTATTGATCACTCTGGGTAAACACATGCAGGTGAAAGACAATATAGCAGTTCAAAACAGACTACAGGGCAAGGGGAAGAAAAGTACAGTAGATACAGCAGGATTTTGACATATCACAAGCCAACACAATCAGTAAGGTGAAAAACAAAAGTAAATGTACAAATATAAATATATAAGATGTAAAACATAGGCCTATATACGTTGTACATAGAACACTAATACATCCTCAATGGTGCTATGCAAGTCAAGTCAAGTCAAGACAAGACAACACACAGAATCAAGAAGCATACCATACTGAACTCCAGGGAGTGGTCCTCCGTGGACCACTGGTGGTCCGTGGCCTGTGGTCCCTGACCATTCTTTTATTAATGTGGGATTTGAGTGAGTTTTAAAATGTTCCTTCCACTAGTTAAAAAACAGTGAACTGAATGGCCTAATAACCATATGATGTCCATACATATGATGTCCATATGATGTCCATATATTTATCGACATCGACAAGTTGGAGGTCAACAACTTCATCAGAAGAAAGGAGTTATAAGGGGGGGGGGGGGGGGGGTGCACTGGATCGTCTGGTTGAATAATTTCCTATTATTAGGAAATTATTATTAGTCAATGGACCATTGGTTGAGAAACAGTGGGATCCATGTACATGACCTGGCATCCATACAAAAGCACAAACCCCACCCAACACCCGAGGTTGATTCAAAGTCAAGGTCATGGTCCCATGTTCACAATCAGTTGATTTGGTCCACTTTCTATATACATCTTCAAAGCAAATGGCACAAATCCCTATCTAAAGTCTGTGGAGGGTAAATTATTTCCCTGCTGTGGAGGGTGAGATTGCTGGCAGCCTAGTGGAATGCATATTGAAAATGGGAAAGGACTGGGGGCAAATACTGTGTATGACAACATTTAATGAATCAATTCATTATTCATTAATTGGTTTGTCTTCTCTACAGGGGAAGTCTATTATCTCCAGCACCCGCTCAAGCTGAATCTGACTGAGGCCCAGGCTGCATGTCAACAGGAGGGTGCTGAGATAGCTAAAGTGGGCCAGCTCTACGCTGCGTGGAAATTCACAGAGTTTGACAGCTGTGATGCTGGCTGGCTGGCAGATGGAAGTCTTCGCTATCCTATCACCAGGCCGCGCATCAACTGTGGTCTCTCTGAACCAGGAATACGCAGCTTTGGCTTCCCACCTCCACAGCACAAGCATGGAGTGTACTGCTTTAAGTCAATTACTGAGTGAATATAGAGCACTGTATATGCATGCCTTGCATGCCTACCATTCAGAGATGTCAGAAAATGCAAGTTGATTTACATTCCTTCAGTGGTGTTGTCCTTTTTTAGAGCCTGTTATGATGATGGTATGCTGTGACATACAGATGGGATTCCTTCATAATTTCAGGGACTGTATAGATCTGCTGAAATGACACAGTAACATGCTCAGTGTTGAACTGTAATGAGTGTAACAACGAGTTACACATCTATAAATTAACACTTTTTACATTTCTAGTCCATCCATCCAAAAGTATGTAAGTTACAATGAAAAGACTTTCAATATATATTGAATTGTTCTTATCTGCTGTGTTATAAAACACTATACTTTTATGTGATAGAGTCACTACATTAGTAGTCTCACTACATTATTATAAGCTATTGAACGCAGAAACACAAAAACCAACACTGTAGTGTAGTTATATACCTCATAATTGCCACAATATAATAGGAGATGATTTAGAGACATTCTGTGCTGCGAATGTGAATTCATATTTTCTTTGAGATTTGAAATACAAATATTTTTGTATTCCAACTACATCTGTCCCTTCGAGAGGATCATATAGGGGATCATACTGTACATGCAGTAGAGTATGAAATGTTTAATTACAAGAGCTAACAGTTGGCCACCAGAGGGAGAAATGTCACATAATATCAGTCTAATTTTATACACAATGTTGAGATAGGTTTGATGTCTAATTTCTTAATTAGTTTTATCATCAGATAGGCCTATGTTCATCATATAAAATATTTGATATTAAAAATATAAATAAATAATGATCAAATCAAAGTATTTTTGTGTTTTTTTTTTTTTTTTCATTCTATAAATAGAAGCCATAGGAAATAGTGCTATTAAAAAGAAGAAGAAAAACAAGAAATAAACCTCCTGCAGCACATTTCATAATCTGGGAAACTTCAATTTTATATTGAGAATGGGAGGCTGACTCAGATGGAGATTTGGTAACTTCCAGCAGATGGCAGTCAAATGTTTCAGATGCAGAATGGATAGAACAAAATGTACAAACATTTTGTTCTGCTTTCTTTCTTTCTTTCTTTCTTTCTTTCTTTCTTTCTTTCTTTCTTTCTTTCTTTCTTTCTTTCTTTCTTTCTTTCTTTCTTTCTTTCTTTCTTTCTTTCTTTCTTTCTTTCTTTCTTTCTTTCTTTCTTTCAAATGAATGAATGAATGAATGAATGATTGAAATTTTACAAATAAAATGTAATTCTACATAAACGCATAGCCTGACTAATCATGCATAAAGTTTTGAAATGAAAGTTCTTTTTAAAAAAATTATTATTATGGTTAGGCGTACTCCACGTGTAGATGGCAAAAACACCATGTCGTCACTGCAGCCAATAAGCATTATTCCTACCAAGATTCCTAGCTGCACATCAGTTCTTTATTCTGTCCTTGACCTCAAACCTTTACATTTTGGCCTGGTGAACATTCCCATCAAGTTTCATAAACATCCCCTTACAGTATGTAAGGGGATTTTTTGGGGAACTGTGCCTGCACAGTGCACACCCATGCACACGCAATCAGTTACAACTGAATGTGATGTTCTTTCTGTTTGTTTTACCATTTGAATCAAAAGTGGTATATTGCAATGGTATTGAATGTGCAATAGCCTACTATTCCAAGTTTACATAATGTTGTGAGCCATGGTATTGTGGTATAACCTGGATATAAATTACCTATAACATTGGCTACAGACCCCAGACCCCTGCCAAGCCATTACTTATCAGCCACAAGGCCAGGGCAAAGTATGGAGCTGCCACAGTCCAGAAGAAAGAGGTGTCAGTTTTGTCCTACTACAAAATAAGAGAAGTGAGCTCATTGTGCTCTCTGTTCAGTGTCTGCAAAGACCACAGGGACAAGATGGTGCTGGTGATTTTCACAAAACACACACACACACACACACACACACACACACACACACACACACACACGCGCACACACACACACACACACACACACACACACACACACACACACACACACACACACGCACTGCACTGCCTCCTAGTTGGAAGTACATGCTTCCGATGTTTTTAATAGGGCTATAGGGTAAGGGTTAGTATAAACGTTATATTACAAAGACCACAACTGTATTACAGAGGCAGAAGTGTTTTATATATCCATCTTTACATCCATTAAATCCTGTGCTGCACAGTCAATAGCATTAAGCTGTGAGACATCATGCACAATATGTAGAGATAATAATGTGTGTCTGAAACATAAAACATACAGTATATATGTGTATCCGCATGTATATCATTTGTTGTCTTTTTTTCTTTGTTTTATTGTTGAAGTTTGCTACTCAAATAAACATAAAACTGTCCCTGGTGAACTTTTTCTTGGAGCTGGCAGGTAATTGTGTAGATCAGAAGAGAGCAGGCCCAGTTTCACACTCTGACCCTCACAGTTTTTGACACAATCCTGTGACTTGGATGTGCGTCACACAAGGTTCATGTGATGTGAATGAATGTTATACTAGCGATTGCCCCTGTGCCATATTGGCATTTAGCCTTGTGAGCAGAATGAATATCTAGCATCCATTCCATAGTATCCTTTTCACCTTCCTTCCCCCCTGTTTTATTTGTTTTCTTTCCTCTCTTTCCCAATTCTTCTTTTTGTATTAGATCTACTATATATAATTCATACTCCTATACAATATATTTCCATATATTATGAGTCATGCTTTGGTAATAATGAATTATAATTATTATTATATATTATAGTATAAATAGTAGGCTAGTAATGACATTTTCACTGCCAAATTGAAATGCTGGTCTTACTATAAGCCTATACACATAGCCCATTATTACTTTTACCAAACAAATTTGCAGTTTTGTAGTTGAAGTTTCTACATGTCATCACCCTGCATAGTTTTAAAGACAAGGGAGGTAATGTCAATTATTTCCCTGGATATTATAACACCAGCCTCTCTGCACTGAATAGTTAATCATTTCTGAACAATCAATTATCATATTAGTTAAATCATAACTGTTATTCTACAATGTATATGTCTTGAATATTCATAGCCTACGTGGTCAGCCGATATTAATAATTAATTCTATTACATGTCTATTCCAATGTTTCCTTATGCTGAACTTGAGGTCCTGACTCTGCATATATTTATAGAGGATAGATTGGTGGAAATATTTCCACCAATGTCACCATTAAATTCCTGTGAAGTCATTGTAGGCTATAATAAAGTGATTCTGACGCATGATTTTTCCCTACAGAATTGATCAGTCACAGACAACTGTGTTCTTAGCATCACATGAAGAGCGAGGGAAAGCGACATGCCTCTCAGATTTTCCAATTTGTCTTTGGAAATAAATGTGCATGTATACTTTTAAGACACTTAGGACTCAGAGAAAGGGAAGAGCAGAGATTCATATTGCAAAATGTGCTCAGAATCAAGCAAGCTTTAAATAGAAATCATTGGATTCCTTTACTTGGCAACTTCCCCTTCATAGCTGAGGTTCTCGAGGGTGTAAACCCCAGAGTAAGTGATGTTTTGATTGTAACCTCAGGAAACTGTGTCATGGCACTGGTTGGGTAGATTAGAAACAAAACAACCCAGTATAGACCAAAGAAAGAATATACTGTAGAATTTGTTAATAAATTATAGACTTTATTATCTTCCTCAGATAACCCCAGGTCAGATAGCTACCTCTGCAGTTGTCTGGTTTTCTCACTTGGTTGTCAAGTACAGAACAATCTCAGCTTACATAATATTGTACAACAGAACCACTGTTAACTGTCAGACATTCAGACAAAGATTATACAGACTACATACTACATTCAACAGGTGTGTGCTAATCAGCAAATAAAGTACCATCTGCAGACTCTAGCAATTTACAAACTAGTGTTAGGTTAGGGACCTCAAGTTGATAGATAAGGCTATCTATTATGCTACCTAAATTAGATAACATTGGCTACTCCACGTGGAGAGTATTTCCCTTGTTTACAGTTCTTTTCTTCTTTATGTTCATATTCATTTGTTGGGTTAAGTCTTAGCCCAGTGGTTGCCAAAGTGGGGTCGGTACCCAGGGGCCCTTGGGGGAGTTCCAATGGTTTGAAACAAAATGGAACATTATTATAGGTCTGTAACTCTGAGAGGGTACACTCTCGAGTTGAATTAACATTTATTTTACAAAATAAATTGGGGTCGGATATAGAGGTGACACTGAAAGGGGGTCCGTAGCCCAGTTCAGGTCAAACCTGGGGTTCTTCAATTAAACAGAATCAGTGCTATAGAGGCATACAAATCTTTTCTTTTGGGGGTATTCCTGGTATATATTTTCAAATGAGGGTCTACATACTAATTAGCAATTTTGGGGTTTGTTGGGGTTTGTTCAGGACTTATATTAGGCAAGCATCAATAACAACATCAGTTGTTGAAGTTGCAACAGGCACGCAGCATGCATAGGCTACAGCTATAAAGGTCTGACTCAGAGAGTTTTCTGTTTTCAGTGATGAAATGTTGTTGGTTTAGTGGTGCCACATTTAGTAGTAGTAGTAGTAGTAGTAGTAGTAGTAATGTTTCAAATCATCAAAAATATAAGCACTTATTTGGGTTGTTGCATGATATCCCCCCCCAAGCCCATACCTAGATCCAGCCCTGCATTGGTGTATGAATATGTGAATGACTAGGCTATTGACTCTATGATTACATACAATAATTACATTCTATGTAGGCTACACCACATTACCACATTGCATAAATGTGCTATATGAATGCACAATTTTATGCAACAAATGAATGACTTCTTGGCTGTGCTACTTTTTTTTTTCTTCTTCTTTTTTTTTCTTTATCCCCGCCCACCTTTCTTGTCCTTCCACGTTAAGGACAAGGGAGGGGGTGGGGCAGGGCCGGATCTAGAGGGGGGTAGGGGTGGGCAGGGCCTACCCAAATGTGAATCCTGCCCACGCAATGAAAGGTAGTGGTTTTCATCCGTGCTCCGGGGACCACCAGTGGCTGAGAGAGGTCCAGGTGGTCCCTAGCTAAATGGTGGACAGTTGGTTAACCAGATGTAACTCTTTGAGAGCGTAAAAATGAAACCAAATGGACCCTTGCGGGTCCATTTGGTTTCATTTTTACGCTCTCGAGAGTTAAAATAGTCATCATGTGAATGTAGAAGATTAATGGTCATTTTGATCTGTATGTTTGCCTGTTTTGGGTCACAAATCCAGCCTGGAATTGAGGACAAAAACTGAAGAAATCTTTAGTTTTGGGGTCTGTGGGGCTAAAATGCCATCAAATGGTGGTCCGTGGCTCAAATGCCGAGTAAATAGTGGGCCCTGGTGTCAAAAAGACTGAAACCCCTGCTTCATATGGAAAAACTTTGGAGTTGCTCACCCTGCCATTCTTCCAGCCCACCCTAGTAGTGCTGGCTAAATCCGGCCCTGGGGTGGGGACAGAGGAGAGAGGCGGGGCGGGACAAAGAGAGAAACATTCAGCGATAATTGGCTGCGTGGGTTTTCTTCCGCAGGGCGAAACGCTTTATATATCCAATCATAGCCCAGTAGACAGTATGAGTACGGCGGGTCTGGCCATCCGGTTCTCTTGGTGTGGAAGATCCCAGCAGAGTGACATCGTCCAGCCTTTCACCCCACTCAATACAATGGAGGACTCGAGTAGTTGACGTTTCCTGAAACCTTCTCTTTTTAAGCTTTCTTCCGTCTGATCACTGACTCCCCGAAAGTGAACTGACCGGCCCTGGGTTTTATTATCCACGACGCTTTTCCTTGCGACTTTTCTTCTCTCTGAGATTTTCAAACATGAAGTACATTATCGGCATTGGCGGGTGAGTGTATTGAAATGAATGGCTGTTGTAAGTAACGTGTTAGCCGCTAGGCCTTGGATCGGCCTCGCACGTGGAAACCGTGTGTGTGTGTGTGTGCGCGCTGGTCGGTTTAAACCGGATAACCATCCAGCCGGCGTCGGAAACGTATCTATATATTTTTTATTATTTTATTTTGTATTTAATGTTTAAAAACAAAACGAACAAAAAAAAAAAACAGTCGGCCATCATCACATCATCACCACGTGTAAATGAATACCGCCCTTTTGACATTAGCCAACATATGTTATATAGCCGATCGTCTTTATTAAAGGCGAAATTCCACCCACTTTCGATATTTTACCCCCCATTCGTTGGAAACACAACATGGCTACAGCATGGGACTTTGTTGCGAAGCAGCGAGGGAGAATATTGTGCAAATCAGGCAGAAATGTCTGTCAGGGCGCGCGTCACGCTCCATATTTGGGAATTCATTCCTTTAGTATAGGAAGAAGTAAGACTTGCTGGTATCACTTTCACACATGTACTTTCACAACATCTCTATTAAGGTATATTAATGTCTAGTAAAATGGGTGGACCTCCCCTTTAACATTGTGGGAGAGGTAATATAGAATAGGTAATAATAGAATCGTATAATAGCGTATAATAACGCTATTATCGTATAATAGCGTATAATAACCAGAAAAGTGCAACTAAATGAACACTACCCATTGTTTATTTACCATAGAGGAGGTAAACTCAGTTCAGTGGGCCGTCCGTATGTTCATTACTAGTCTAGTAAGGTTAGCTGCAGGATAAGTGCTGTTAAGTGATCGACCATGTGTTTGTTTTAAAACAGGGTCACAAATGGAGGGAAGACCACCCTCACCAACAGGCTGATCAAGAACTTGCCCAACTGCTGTGTAGTACATCAGGATGACTTCTTCAAGGTGGGTTTCATAAAAATGATTACACCCCTTTGTGGATAAAGGGCTTGAGTTGTGGGGCGTTTACCAATCCCATGTGATACTGGCTATCTCTTTGCATTAAAACGGAGTTAATGTGTAACAAATTGATACAGATTGCTCGTTCTGATGTTGTGGCGTTAAACGTGCCATAGTATAGTGTATCGAAACACTATCAGAGAACTTCCATGTAGCAGTCTACTACATTAGGCGTGGAAATGTACCTGGGTACATCTTATCCATGTATCTTTCAGCCACAAGATCAGATTGAAGTTGGCGAAGATGGCTTTAAGCAGTATGATGGTAAGCCTGGGTCTTTATGGAGGGCTTTTGTTTACGTGTGGGGGAGTGTGTGTGTGGTGGGAGGGACGGAGCGTGTATGTGGTCTAACATGGTGCCTTATTTGATGTAATCTGCATGCATAATATCTAAGCAGTGTGACATGTCCTTTCTGACTCTCTCCATGCATCTGTGCTTCCATCCCTCTCTCTATCTCAGTCATTACTGCTCTGGACATGGACGCCATGATGAGTACGATCTATGCATGGGAGGACAACCCTGTGAAGTTTGAGAAGTCGCATGGCGTTAATAACACCTTGGATTCCGACATTCTTTCCGAGTCTGACCACAAGAAGGATGAGGAGACTCACATCCTGATTGTGGAAGGTTTCCTGCTTTACACCTACGGGTAAGAACGAAGTTCACTGTAACCTTATTGAGATTGTTGGCAAGGTTAATCTATTATAAAATATAATGAGGTAATAAATGGCCAATTACTTGCATGTATTGTAACTGTAGAGTAATGCATGTAGTTAGTATTACAGTATTTTTTACACCTCAATCAATGGCATACAACACCGAATGTAATTTTGATGTAAAACAAAATTACATTAATTGGTCATCCTATAGTTATGTGGGAATGATTAAAAAAAGTTCCCCCTACTGTTTAGCCTAGAACTGAAGGTCACGTGATCACTGACATCACAAAGCAGTACTCTTTGGTCTGTAGAGTACACTGACATGATGTCACAGTTCTAAACCTTTAGTTTTAGGCTAAGCAGAAGTGTAGACTTCTTTATTATTATTACCACATAATAACAAGGTCTATTAATGACATTGTTCATTGCTGAAAATGAGTGATATTTGCCTTTTAATGGCTGCATTTTCACACTTTGTTCTTACAGACCTTTGATCGACGTGCTGAACCAACGTTATTTCATTTCCATTCCATACGAAGAATGCAAAAAGAGGAGGTGGTAAGTACTTCGCCATGCTGTTTGTACAAGACTTAAATGCAGTGACTAGTGAGGTTTGGTCCATGTCTGATGGTCTGATGTTTGTCACCCTGACAGCTCAAGAAACTACAATGTGCCAGACCCGCCCGGTCTGTTTGACGGACATGTCTGGCCCATGTACGTCAAACACAAGAACATCATGGAGGAAACTAGAGTTGATGTTTGTAAGTATTGTTTTGGTACTCTATTATGCCCTCTGTTTTGGTCATTGGAGAAGCACTTTAAGAACTCTGACAATGGTCTGTTGGTGTGGGTGCAAATCCTTCTCCAAAAGCAAAATTGAACAAAGTGTACTCTCAGTAAATGGTGCATGTACAGTATATTGCAGCTTTATCCAAGGCCCTTTACACAGTGCATTACATACAGCAATGTCTTGCTCAAGGACACTTGGACACTGACTCTGTTGGAGTCCGGATTTGCGTTTACCATCAGGCTTTGGTTCAAACTAAAGCAGGCTTTCAGACCTTTGACAAAAGTAACTAACACTTATACATTATTACAGATTAAATGGACAATTAGGAGGCCCTGCTGGCCAAGTGGTCCAGGCGATGCCACATAATATAGGCTCTCACCTGACAGCGTGTTGTGTGTTCAAGTCCCATTCATTACAACCCTTGCTGCATGTCACTCCCCTTCTCTCTGTCCATCTTCACTAACTATCAATAGAGGCACAAAAGCAAAAAAAAATAATAATAATAATAATAATAATAAACCCTATAACGGTGTAATATTGCTGTAATATAATAAATAGCATTAATTAAGTGCAAACATATTCCATTACAGTGCAGCTAGATGGAACCAAGTCAAAGGAGCAACTGTACAACTTTGTCTATGGAGACATCCTGAATGGCATCCAGAACGTCCAGAAGCGTCTGCAATAAACAAAGGTACATCTTTGTCACACATCTTTATGTATACCTTTTTTCTTCTTTGTTTTAAGAACAATTGTTTTTAGTATCAAACTGTAAAGCAATTGATTTCTTGTTCATATTTCTTACAGGTCAAATGATCGGCTTAGAGGAGTTCATCATATTCAGCCTAGAAGAAGACCGCCTTGCCATAACAGTTTCTACCTGGCAGCTCAAGAGTTTGACTGCTACGACTTTTCTAAATGTAAATTATTCTTTACCTGATGGCATCAAATGCTGGCATGATTTTTATATCCACCATATTTATTGCTTTGTTACCAGCTTAAACTCCTGCAGTTGACGGAGAAGTTCAGAGGATGGTTACATAACATCAATAAAAGATCCTTCTGTGAACCTGGCATTCACTTGCTTTTTTGCTTATATCAAACTTTTGCATTGATTGCATTATTATGAGCTACTATACATAACACTACAGGAAATTAAAGCAATGAACATGAAGAAACCATGGCGTGTGGTGTCTGCAGCATAGGCATGTCTATATTACTGCTAGAGTGAGAGTACAATATTTGTTATCTGACGTACAAGCGACAGTTGGTGTGAGTGATAGCAGCATCATCACAAGACTCAACCATGTGATGTTGAAAGAGGAAATCGTTGAGTTACATAATTCATTTGTTTGAATTCAGTAAAGCATATTAGATTTCAAAACGGAACACACCCAACATGCTGTTGGCTGCTTTATCAAGGGAAAAACACGACTGCTATTTTTTTTTTTAATTTTATGTAATGGGCTAACTACCATTAATGACTATGTAAAAATGACCTAGGAGCAAACAAGTACATTGGAATAATCAGTATATAATAAACAGTTGGAATAATCATGCTTACACTTGTTTAACATGGCAGGCACCCTGTTACATCCAGTTATTACTGGCTTGGGGCATAGAGTTGCAGCCCAAAGGAGAAAATTATATAGGCCAAATAGTTGGTGTGTATTTGGCATAAATACAGTATATAAATATTTAACTAATGTCAAGTAGAAGCTGTTCTGGATACTGTATCACTATTTTTTCTTCATCAAAAGCAACATTAAATTGTTGGGCCTTTAAATTAAAAAGGTTGAGAATCAGTGGCCTGTACATATGACTGAGGGGCTGCATTAATGCTTAGGCTACACAACTGCAATTACACAAAGAATTAATAGCCGATTCAACAATTGTGATAAACATTTATGCTCTCCGGACAATTGACACAAATCATGTATTTCTATTCCATTCTTTAATGTACAACGTACATTAAGGGAAGCTGAGGTACCGCCGTACCGGTATGACTGGAACATCTTGAACCATATGTGCACTGAGTGGGCGGGGAAAGTTCCAGCAGTCCTTATTTCACTTATGTGAAATATGTGAAGTATTATGCAATGCACATCATGCTAGAGAAGTAGGTCAATATGTAGGCCTTTTGGCCTACATATTGAAAGCATATGGCTGAGGTTTCTTTTTAGTGGAACCTTGCTATTGTTTAATTATTTAAAATGACAAGTGAGGTTTGCAGTATACAATGCATCATAGTCCATTTATGTTTGTTTATATTTACAGCAGTGACATAAATGCATATGACATAGTCACTATTTGTATATGTATGATTACTGAAACAAGCCTGACCAGAAGAGAATTCTGAGTGACCCATGTGTTCTTCTATTCTATAGAAAACAATGGCGCTATTGATGGTTTCTCTATCCAGACAGACAGCTCACACATGTGCATGCACACACCCATTTACACACCGAACCTGTTGTCTGTCTCAATGTCAGAAGGCTGATCTAGGGTGTTCTCTCTACTATTCTCTACTATGCACACACACACACACACACACACACACACACACACACACACACACACACACACACACACACACACACACACACACACACACACACACACACACACACACACACACAGAAATAAAAAGGTAAAATTGTCAACACTTAGTGGGTTTTTGATAATTCAGTTTAACACTGAATGAATGCAATGTTGTCAAATGCCGTGTAGTGTTCTCTCACATTTCATATCAAACACCCACATACTATTCTATATCATGTGAACATACTATCAGTGTTGGGACATGTGCACTACGTAACTTAATATATTACATAATGTATTACCAAAATGCAGTAACTTGTAATATAAATATATTACTAAGCAAAAACAAGCTAATATATTATACTTTTCTTTCTGCATTACTTTCAATATTACTTTCTGTCAATCTGTCTCATTGCAAGTGTTCTTGTGAAATTATCTTGACAACTGCAGAAGTTAAATAATTACTTATTTTCTATAATTTGGCATCAACTTATTTACTGGCTTCCATGAATTCAAGGAATACATTTAACTCCGGTGTTAAGGAGTGACGTTTTTTCAAGTTGATTTCATATGGATTTGACCAGAAAGCCAAGCTTTATTGTACGCATGCCACTGGCCTACACAATATTTGATTAATAGTGATACTAAATATTTAATTATATATTTTGTAAAAAGTAATATGTAATAGTAATATCAATATATTACACTTGCTCAGACAGTAATATTGTAATATAATATATTGCTTTAAAATGATGGTAATAATTAATAAGTAATATATTAACAAGGTAAAGTAATATTCCCAACACTGCATACTATAGGTGCAAGCACCCCTGCTTGAACCTCAACCCCACCAATTTCTATATCCCTTCTCGTGTCATAGAGATAGATGTTGGCATTTTGTTAACACAAAGGCGTGGTTTGATGTTCATCCGAGTTTCTTCGAAGCATTGCAGTGTTCTCATTGTAGTACACTTTGTGTTGTACCATTTACTCATAGACACATATATAGACACATAGATTTACATATAGACATGCTATACAGTATTGTATTTTTTCTAAAATTCCTAAAATGTTTTGGTTCAGTTGTTGGCAATCAACCATACAAACCAGCCAGTTAATGTGTTGCCACAGGAACTCAATTGCCTGTTTACCAGTCAGTCATTATGTTTTAAGTTACAATTAACCTCAGAATATGGGCTCAGATCAGCATGTACACAGTATGTACTGTATCTATACAGCATGTCCATGCGCATGAGAGGGACTGAGTCTCTCTAAGTGACAGAGTCAGCAGTAGGTGCAATTTGATGAACCCTGAGAAATTTCCGAACTAAGTTAGTTTTTACAGGACCGGCATCATAATATACTGTAGCCACTGGAAATTATTTGCTTATTGCTCGCTGGTTGTAATTTCCTTCAAACAAAGATATTTTACAAAATAATTTTCAGTCACCTTTGCAAAATGTGTACTCAATGGACCACTTCACACTTCATATAATTGTTCCTCACTAGTGTTCAAGATACAACACCAGCATTTATTTTCTACTCAGTCTGTGTTTCATAGGAGGGCTGTGGGCAGCTCAGACACTCTTCCACCATGCACAACATCGATGGGGAATCTGTGCTATAGAAACTAGTACTACAGGCTTTTTATTCCTGAATTGCTGCAATGTAACATAGCCTAACGATGATGTGCATGGTAGACAGGTTTCTGAACTGCCCACAGCCCTCCTGAGACACAGACCAAGTAGAACAAAATTGTGGTATTAGTGGTGTTATGGAACAGGAAGATAGCAGGGTGATAAGTGGTGAAGTAGTCCTTTATAGGAACTTCACAAAAAGCAAGAAGACAAACATTATGAACTTTGTCAATTTATTCATTGGCATAAAGCTATTTTAGAAGCAAAATTATTTGGTTGTTCTAAAGATCTACAAAGTGTTTGCCCTGTACAGTCAAGGGTACCGCATGTATATTTAATAAACAAAAAGCCCCTCGTCACTTCCTGCTTCTCAACTTCAAATCGTGCATAGAACACTCATGCATACATGATTCCTTTTACGGTCCCCCTTCCCCTTGTTCTCAAAAGTGTTCAAACCTGCCATGTTCAGTCGACCTAGCCATGAATGTGCGAGATAAGCAGTTATGTAACCTTGAGTTCCAAGCCATCCTGCAACAAGAGTTCCAGAGCTTCAGTGGGGCATATACTGCAAATACTGTACACTTTATGTATTATGAGCCACTACTATTCTTAGCTTTAAAAATATGGCCCAACTAATATCTGCAGCAAATTATACAACATTTAAAAAGGGTAAAATCAAGTGATCTTAAAAATGAATATGCCCCAGCTTAGTTGTGCTGTGGGCTAGCCAGGTTCCGCCCTCTACTTGACGGGTGCATATAAAAGGCTATAAGTAAATACACACAAAATTGAGGTGATGGTGCTGTCGTCTTCAGACATGCATAGAGCCTCTAGGTTGCTCGCACTGAACCCTGCAGTTATCTAAACCACCAGCCATCAAACCAGGAGTTATAAGGCTGCATCTTTCTGGATTGTATACGCATGTGTGCGTTTCTGTGTGCATGCGCACGTATCTGTCTGCACTTGCCATTTCTCTCGTCTCCACAGTGGATACAGAGAGCCGGGAAAACAACAGACAGTCTGCTGTGGTTAAGTCAAATAGTGCATGTAAACAACACTATAAATTCTAGAGCTTTAACTCTCTACTGTACAGTTTAGAGTAGACCATCGCACCTTTGCTGCATTCAGGTCAGCCAGTGTGTGGGCAGTGGCACATGCACACGTACACACACAATATAAACACTCCACAACCACACTGGCATCAGAGTAGACTGGATGTGTAAATGTCTGACTACATCTGTCTCCAAGTACGAACATTGTCTTTTTCACAGCTTTGCTATGCTCTCCCAGTCATCTTTTTTCCTCAGTTTGTGTTACCCAGCCCAGTAGAGGAAAATAACAGGCACAGGGCAGAATTGTTTAATCAAATCATCCTTTCACTTGGCCACAATTATGTTGCCCTTCAAAGCCTCTCTGCCATTATAAAACCCATGTCTATATTTACTTATTTACTGCAGCCCACGGAAACCAGGCTCTGACTCTATAAAACCTTTTGTTTTCTAATGTGCTTTTTGTGAGGCCTTGTTTTGAAAATGCTTGACCCACTTAGGCCATTAAGGTTCAGTGAGCTGAACAAGGTTGAGCCAGTACCTTGGGTTGGCACTAGACATATTTCAGACTGTGGTACACCAAGTCTGTCTGTGTTTACGCTGGGAGCACGGAATTGGCCTCAGGAAGAAATCATACCGCACTTGAGAGACAACAAGACATTGTTTATCTCAGAGGCGACACTTGACCGTTTACCTTCACACTTCTCTTCTTCACAGCAGAGTCAGACTGACATATTCTATGACTGAGAGTTCACAAAGCTAACATTTTGGTTACATACTGGATTATTATGTTCAAAACCATATTCTGCACCAGTTGTTGAGTCATAGAAACATAATTACAAATGTGCTCCATGGCAATCTGTCCCGAATTACGTATGGAGTTATATAAGAGTTCATTGGGTAAGGAAAAGTAACCTCAGTCTCCCTTTGGTTCAGACCACCACTAGGGGATGTGTTTTCCAGAGCACTAGTCACTACACATGGTAGACGATGTGCATGGAATACTACCATGTCAACCAAATGGCAAAACCTAAGGGGAATAATAACATGATGCAACAACAATTACTAGTGTGGGCTGTAGGACCATATCCTGTTTTGGTAGGTCTGGGAGAGGCTTGGTTCTTGGACCGACGCGAGCCACAGCCTCCCACTCCTCACCCGTCTGAATCACTGTTTACTTAGACAGGAAGGCTGGCCGCTACAACACCATCTGCTGCTGCATGTCTCTGACTCGCTTGTGGCTACGGCGAGGTGGGGTTTGTTTTTTCCCCCGACGGCCAAGTTTCTAAAAGAAGAGACAAGTGAAAACCAAAGCAAGGGGCTGAGAGGAGCGCAGCCCTGCCTCAGAAACCACGGCTACTCTGGCCCCCTCATCACTTAACCCCCGCAGCCCCCTCTAACGTTGTGGAAGCAAGGGTACGCATTTTCATCGAACACATTGGCCCAGTTTTGTGTGTTGCATAACAGCCCTACTTGGTTTGAGCCCTCCCTTCAAAATGGGAACAAAAAATAAAAAATGAATAAAAAATGAAAGAATGTGTTAAAAAAAAACTATGATAATGTGCAGGGTAGTAATTTGTCTTATTAGCTCAATTCAGCAACATCCTGGGACATTTTCTCAGCCGCATTGTGGTGCCAGTGTTGTTTCCGTTTTGTACGGTACAGAGGTGGGTGCGGGGTGGAGTACTCAGTGGTGGTTTTGGATGTTTCCTGCAGTAGTAGTGAGAGTAAAATTAGAGATTCATGTGAACTGTAGGAGTTGGAAGAGACACATAAGAGCCCTCTGGTAAGGGGAGGAATGTACCCTCTCTTTCTGTAAATCAACGGGCACTGCCATTACTTTCCTTCGATTTCAGATCAAATATCTGTATAAAAAGACAATAATTGTTGTGTTGACATCTGTGTGTACGGTTTATCAACCTAAACATTAAGCAGAAGTGGCTTGCACTGTCTTGAGTAAAAGCACAACAGAGTAGTACAGTAGTACATAGTAGTACAGAGTAGGAACACCAACCAAGCCTCCAAAAAGGCTTTGCTGACATCTAGTGGACTAAATGGTATTGCACACTTTGTTAAAATTAAAGTAAAGCATTGGAGGAAAACATCATCAGGCATTTTAATTAACAAGCTAGGATTTCATGAGCAAATTTCTTTGCTCATGGGGGGGGGGGGGGGGGGGCAATGTGTGAGACAGGAGTATAGAGGATCACACCTCCAAGGCAGGCACATCATGTTATCTTCAATAGAAATGTATCAGAGATTCTGCTTAAAACAAAAAAGTCACTTTACTCTATGTGAATTAACAGTAGTTGATTTTGACAGATGATGAATTCGATGATGAATGCCAATTCATCTCTGGCCTTTGTAACTGCAGTGGATGAATGGTACATTATCATTATACCGCTAGCCATTTAACATGATGTCAGAGACCAAACAGAGTCTACAGCATACTGTAGATGTAGGATGTAGAAGTATCTCTGCCCCTAGAACAATACACTGATCTAAAAACATTCAGTGTTGATGGAGCATGTGGCCAGGACTAGGACTAGGACCAGGACCTGATCTCCAGCACCAAGACTTAATTACCTTACAGCTTTGACAAAAAGGTCAGTGTGTGTATTTTACTCTTTTGGCCGTCATCCGACGACCGAGTCTCTTGAGTAAATTCAGCCATTCTCAGATGGGCCCATTCAATGTGACCAAAGACCAATAGAGATAGAAAGAATGTATCCAAGGTGGACAGCAGGATCAACCAGGTATGCTTCAGTTCATGTCTTTGGTTTGTGGTGTTCTTGGCAATGAGAGTTAATATAGAGTAGTGTTGGCAGGTGGTCCTACGTTCTCTTAGCAGGTTTGGCGATGAGCTGCCGTTCTCTTTCCAGTTCCTTCTCACGCTGCTGCTCTTTCTCCAGTGCTTCCTTCTGTTTTTGTTGCTGCAGCTTCAGAGCTCTTTTCTATGAGACAAACAACCGTCACACTCAGAACATCACCTACCGGAATTTACACCATAGCCATTTTGCTATTCCATCATACTTGTGGACTCAAAGAGAAATGCAAAATAGCAGCCTTGTGAATATTGACATGTATATTTTGTCCTGGTCATCCATATTTACCTTAATAAGATTGCTAAATGTCACAATTGTGCATTGCAACTGGAATAAAGGTATTATTATTTATTAATATTTTTTATTATTATGTAAAAGGCAAGTGATACCTTTAACTTTGTAGTCTTCTCGTGGAGCATCAGCATCTCTTTGCGTATGTTGACCAGCTTATTGTGGTAAACCTTTGCCTCTGTAAACTAATATCATCACACTGAATTACTAATAGTTCCTGATGATTAATAAAGGACTACAAGATAAAGATAAATACCATGTTTTGTGGTACGTAGACATTTAAACATGAATATACAGCATATACACAGGTAATAATATAATTTTAATATACCAGTGCATTGAGGTCCAACAGGGCATTACACTCCCTGAACTTGGTTACTTCCTGTTCCATAGTGTCAAGGAGAATCACTTGGTTTTGCCTGTTTAAAACAAAACATAAACAAAATGTGAGAGCACCAGTACAGTGAAGAAAATGTACTTTTAACACAACAATATAATTAATCAAAATGTATATTAGGGAGTGCTGGGTGTAACAGAGCTAGTAAGTGCACTAACCAGACTCTCCCTTCTAAATAAACTGTAAAAAAAATATTTAAAATTAAAGCACGAAAACAAGTGAATTACAATTTAAGGAATTTAGCAGATGCTCTTAATCCAGAGTGACGTACATTAAGCAATAAGCAATGAACAAAAGAAAAAGCATGCCAATACATCACATATAGTACACCCAAAGTAGTTAACGCGAATCAAACATAAGAGCAAAGAATCAATATAGGCTATAAGTTAACATGAAATTCTATAAGACTGCATACACTGCTATACTGTATATAAGGCTACATAAAAACGCTAACAGAGAGACTTTTCATACTCCTGTAGGAGGTCAAGGCTAGGGCAAATACTACTGCAAGTGTATGGGCTGTGATGGAGTCCAAAGAAGTGCGTTTTTAACAAGTTTGTGTCTGCTAATGACTACCGTCGGACTACTCAAATTGTGGCTTTGAGTGGTTATGTTTAGGGTTTGTGGATAGGGTGACGGATTATTGGGACATCAGATTAATGCTACGCACATCCAAATCCCGCAGACTCTCAATCCACATGGGACATAAGTGGAATGCAGACAGTAGATCGTTCTATCATCTGATTTATACATCAGGAGATGGTACGCCAAGTGCAGACTGGCGGGGATTTGTAAATGTAGTGGGTGGACCATTTCAGATGGGGAAACAGCACCCATGATGTGGCCCAACCCACAAAGAGGGAAAGGAAATGGGGGATTTCAGAAGTGGTGAAGATGAAAGAGGAGAACTATATATGATCAAGGCTGTGGGCCAACAGCAACAAGTCAACAGGGCCATCATGCGAACAGGCATGTGGCTCCAACCAAGCGTGAGGCTGAGCTTCGTCATTACGGCCACAGATGTTACCCTTCCCTTCCCAGTCCCTGGAATCCTCACATGTGGTACGGGACAGAGGTGACTTGCAAGCTCTGTGATAACCTGAAATCAAGCTTGTATCACATCTATTCTGGCTGTAATGTGGCTTTGATGAAGGGTGGATGCCGCCACCACCACCACCACGTTCTGGGAAAACTAGCATGTGGAATGAAACCAAACAGGAGCCCCTCTGGTAACAACACAGAGGTCCATCCAGTTTATCAAGCAAGACAGCAGGCCAAAGAGCAGCAGCTAGAGTTGAAATTGTCGTAACCACAACCTCTCTACGACTATGGTTTTGTGGTCCACCTCTACTAAGACGGTCATCATGGTAGAGATGAATGTGCCATGGGAAGAAGGAATGGGAGGGATATTCCAAGCTGGTGAGGGCCTTCACCTACCCATGGAAGTCAGGTGTGGAGGCTACATAGGAGTGTAAAGTCCTTTGGGATCAAAGACTACATGCTTATTATACCCAATGCTGGGGGTAGAATAAGGATCCTTCAGCTGTAACTGCTCCACCACCCAGATGTTCTGGGCAGAAGTGAAATATCAGTGAAGGGTGGCTGATGACCTTGCAAATAGCACTGTGGCACCATATGAAGTGTCCAGGCAGCAATAACGAGCTATTGTTCCCACTTGGGCTTACAGCTATGACAAGAGCAGTCATTACAGCTTTTAGTAATCAGCACTTTACGTGTTACAGTAATCATTTGAGAGAATGTACGTTTTTGAACTACCAGATGGTAACACAATTATACAGAAGCAGCTGATGTGTCACGATTTTGAGCCACATTGCCAGTTTTCAAACAGGAGAAAAGTTGATTCACAACACAATGTTTGGAATAGGGCTCAATTGGTTAAATAAAACAAAGTTCCACGTAGTAAATGTTTTCACCATTTACTACTGAGACATGGATATCATCGAGTCTTTAGCTGGGACATTTGCAGCACATGACATACATTTAAATGGATGAGTGATGCTGGTCATTAAAAGGGATGATTCATGCCATATAATGGCAGAGGTTGACATGCCTGTGCCTGGACAGACAGTACCACTTACAAATGCAACATTGTGCTTAGCAGCAGCATCCCTCAGGGTTTACTTACGTCAGCTCTTGTAGGACCTGTTTTGAATTCTGTAGGTCAGGCAGGTAGTGGGAGAGTAGTCCTTCTGTGAGTTTCATTACTGTGTTCTTATCCACTACTAGCACATCCTCTACAGGCCCTGAGTTCTCAGAAGACAGTGACTCTGGGAGTGTCAGCGTAGTATCTGTTAAAAAAACAAAAAACAAAATAAAATGTATGCTACTGCGTCACTGTCACTGAACCTTTATTGACCGACCCACTTCATAAATCCACAGGACTTTGTGCATGCATTTCTAGTGATCTAAAGTATTGGTTCCCAAACATTTTCATGTCAAGGACCAACAAATTATCATTTCTATACCTGGACCCCAATTATATTGTAAAATGAATCTGTATGGATTTGGCTGCATTTGTAAACTCTGAGTTACAGACCCATAAAGGTCAATTTTGGTTCCAAATTATCATTTAGCTGGGGACCCCCTGAAACTCCATCAAGGGCCCCTTTTTGGGAACCACTGACCTAAAGCATCTATACATGTCTAGTAGTCATTTTATAGCAAGAATTAGCGTGTGCTCTCTCTAGCTCTGATATATGTTTTTCATCAAAGGGAGTGCTATTATTGTCAAAGCAAACACACCTGTATTGTGTAGAGAATCATCGCTCTGTGAGGATGGCCCCTCATCTTCCAGTCCTTCTAGTACCTCCATGGATAAATCTATTTGGCCAGGACTGCTTTATGGCCCTACAATACCACCTGGAATGAATGAGGAAGCAACCAATGATCAGGCAAACAACTAACTTCCTATCTCTCTTTCCATCATCAACACCCTGATGGAAAATGACGATCAGCAGACATTCGTCACAGACAGACAGTCAGCAACTATCAGTTCATCTCCTCCAAACAATACGACTTGTGTAAGCATTAGAAGAATTATGTAGACTCACTCAGCTGTGGTTGGTGTGTTGGTGTGAATCTCTAGGTGCAGTATTCCAGCCTGTTTCCTCCTGCAAAAGAAGATTGTTTTCCTAAAGTAAATCGTAAGTCTAGCTTATCTTCACTTCAGTTGTCTGTCACGGGTCTCTATAGTGTTCTAACACGTGTATAAGTGTACAGTTAAAGTGTACATTTACCTTGTAATAATTACTGCTGCGTCTGGAGGACACAAAGACCATGATCATGTGACCGCGCGTGTCGTCAGTCATGTGATCATGAAATACACGAAGAAATATTACAAGGATTCATCAGGCGCGTCATGTTTGATGGCCCTACTACAGCTAAATTAGGAACCAAATGGACCCTGCAAGGGCTCTGTAACATCTGCAAGTGCAACTGATTCTGAGATTGCACAAAATGTCAACCAAATGGGCCCTTTATTGAACCAAATGGGCCGTTCCGTTTGTAGCCAACACCATCAGAACCACACCCTGTGCACCCTGTGTGTGTGCCAACCTATGGTGCCAACTTGCATGATGGCCTACTTGTGTGCTAGCCGAGCGCACCGTTGACACCTTACACACAGTGGTGTCTGGAGTGGACATTACTTAAAGCAGTGGTTTTCAACCAGTGGTCCGGGAGGGTTCCTGGTGGTCCCCAACGAAATGATGGAAAGTTTGTTTACCAGATTTAACTCTTTGAGAGCCTAAACATGAAACTATGTTTACACTCTAAAGAGTTAAAATATTCATCATTCGAATTAGTCCAAGTACACAACTAGAGAATGTAGAAGATTAGTCTACTGTTTTCTTTCCGAAATCCATCCTAGAATTGTGGACAAAAGCAAAAGAAAAAGAAATCTTTAGTTTGGGGGTCTGTGGGGCTAAAATGTCATTAAATGGCGGTCCGTGGCTCAAATGCTGAAGAAATAGTGCGTCCTGGTATCAAAAAGGTTAGGTTAGGTTAAGGTGTGACGTCACAGACCTATCCTTGGGTACCTCGGTGGTTCAAGCAGAAAAAACAAAAACAAACATCATCACTTCCTATTCCGACAGCGAGACGTACAGACAGATAGACAGACAGACATGCTCGCTACTTTCATTGGAAATTCTTCACTATTCCTGTGTTAAATGAATCGGTAACTTCAGGTATTGGGACAGTAACCATATCGGTAAGTTTCCTTGTGTTTCTTGTGTATTATTGAACGCAACTATAATGTTTAAGCGCCTCCACTTTAAGTACATAAGAATGCCAAGCTAGCCCTTTAGCTAATGAACCTTATTCCACCAGTTTAACTATTAACTTGTTAACTCGCCTTTATGCTGTTGTCGCTCAGCCTCATGTCCAGGCCCAATAAATTTATTCTGCGTTTGAACCACGGACCACCTTTTAATGGCATTTAGCCTCTCAAAATCTGGTCCAGCAACAAGACATTCTTTAGTTTTGCTCAGAGCCTACTATGGCACTGGTTTTGCTAAAGAATGTCTTGTCACTGGAGAAGATGTTACGATACAGTAAGAGAAAGCTTGATCAAAATAACAATTACTTTAATAATCTAATTGTGTTATTATACATGATAACTAATGCAGCTGGTTGACAATAATGTAACTTTTGGAACTATGAACGAATTATTTGTTTATTAACATAAATGGTGAATTACAGTACAAGTCAAGCAAAATTAGAACACAACTGATAACAGCTTGGAGATTTACATTACAATACAAGAACAACTACAAGTAATAACTGAAAAACTATGAATCGACGTCACTAGTTACACTTGTTTACAATAGTGGCCACCTTATTCATTTCATCAAGACATTTTTACTTATCTAAAGTCTGAATCAGCAATTCATAGTGGACGTAAAAGGAAAAGAGACATGTACAAAGAGGGGAAATGGGGTGGGTGGGGATTTTGTTGTTGTTGTTGTTTTCAAATATTTTGTTGAGTTGTGGTAGTGGACTTGATTGGGAATGGATGTATATATACTATATATTCTGGGATATTAGTGATTCTTCTTATTATTATATGTGCATTTGACTCTGAGAGTGTACAAGTGGAACCACATTTGATTCCATTTGTAAATCTAGCTGGGCACTCCCTCAAGGACCCCTGGGCTAACTGGCCCACATTTTGGGAACCAGTGCTGTAAGTCAGTAGTTTTCAACCAGTGGTCCAGGGAACACATGTGGTTCTTGAGAGGGTTACACTGTCTCAAAATTATGAGCATTGGTAGCCAAATGGAGCCCTAAAATAAAAACTAATAATAATAAAAAAAAAAGGTTTTATTCTACACAATTAGAGAATGCAGAATAATTGTTATTTTGATTGTTTTGCCAAAGCAATATTCAAAGTTCAATTCCAGAGAGGCTAAAACTCAGCAGCTCAAATTAACAATACATAAAGTGCCTTGATACAAAAAGGGTTGAAGACCACTGCTGTAAATAAGCTGGATTGTGATGTATGAGTATGACTCAACTTGTGTTTTGGGAAATGGCACTGCATTGAAAAAAATAACAAAAGATCAAAAAAAATCAGTGTCATAGACGTGCATCTGTTAATGTTTAATGCTTGTCTGATAAGATAAAGAGGATTGTTATTTGTTCTCCAGGTGCGACATTAGTGGAGTGAATGATGCGTCAACAATGTGAATGATTAGCTCCCAGTGAAGCCTGTCAGCCAACAGACACACACACACACACACACACACACACACACACACACACACACACACACACACACACACACACACACACACACACACACACACACACACACACACACAGCACTGAACTCCTGCACTTTCAAGATGTCAGGTGCTAACTTCATGAGCAAGGTCCGGTCCGTTTTCAAACGGGACCGGGAGGACTGGGACCTGAGCGACACGGCGCCTTTTGACTTCTCGTCGGACGAGCTTGCTGACGACGAAGCGCCCAAGTTCAACAAACTGAAAGTGGTCGTCTCGGGAGAGATGACGGACTACTCTGCCGGAGCCCCGTCCAACGGGGTGGCGGTGAACACAGTTGTTGCGTCCGATGACGACTCGCTCCTGGACTCTTCCTCTAGCCTGGGCAGTCCGGGACTGAACATGGGCCCCTGTGACAGCTGTGCCAAGAAGAGGGAGACAATCAAGCAGAGGAAAGTCATGAAGAAGCTTGGCTTTGCAGCTGTACTGTATTTCCTCTTCATGATCGGGGAACTCATAGGTATGAGTATGAAGTCAGATGGCTGGATAGCTTTAGATGGTGTCCATTGTTCTCCCTACTCTCGCATAAATGTAGGCTAGTCTCTCTCAAATATATTTTTTTTTTGCCAAAACACGTTTTGTTTTCATCAGAGGACAAATCTTCTTTATGAGGGTTTTCTCTTGGCAGTATCAACAGAGAGCGGCTCGCAGTGAAAGCCTTCATTTCCAGTGGAAATCATTTACTTTCTGGCCAAAGAGTGCATTTTATTTGTGTGGTGGGGGGCTCAAAGTGTTTTCATTAAAGAAAGTAGGGATTCTAATTACACATTGGTCAGATGCCTTTATGACCCAAAACAACACAGTATATACTGTCATGTTATAGCCAACATCATGAATGTTCAAGTTGTGAAGTGAAGACCTATGTAGATATATGTTTAAAATAAACTCGATCGTGGACATTGGAATGATCTGTTTGTTTGTTTGTTTTTTAGGTGGCTACGTGGCAAACAGTTTAGCGATCATGACAGACGCACTGCACATGCTCACAGACCTGATTGGCATTGTGGTGTCTCTGCTAGCCCTCTGGCTGTCTGCTAAACCCCCCACCAAGAGATACACCTTTGGGCTGCACCGTCTGGGTAGGTGGTCTGTCTCTGACCCATTCCTCTCTTCTGTCTGTCTGGGTTGAGTAAATGGTCCTGCTCCTACTAGTAGTAGTAGTAGTAGTGTGGGATAAATTACAGTTTCAGGTGGCGGTAGAGGAGTGCTGTCTCAATCGAACCTGAACCACATCCGTGGCGAATGTTGTGAAGTTCGCATGGCTGGTTCAGCTTTTTTCAAGTTGCAACCTGATGAGTCAAAATTGTAAACCATTTCTGGCGAAAGCGTTTGCCAATGAAAGTGGCTACTGGCCAATCACAGGGTGGGAGAGTGCACCCTAAACATAACCTAAGTAAACAAGCCCAGTAAAACTATGCCTAACCCTAAACATATTTCTAACCTTATTCTCAGTAAAACAGATACAATAACCGCCCTACTGAATGGTCTGCGTGACTCACGTGAGGTCAGCGGAAAATAAACGAGAGCGAGTATGTGAACGAGAGCAAGTGTGTGTACGAGAGCGAGCATTCCAGATAATTGCAGATACCAGATACTTGTGCGTGTTATTAGCCTTGGTTAACTGTCAAAAGCCCTTGTGAGTAATTGTATTCCTTTACTGTATAACTGTGCCTCCCTGGTATAGAGGTGATTTCGGCAGCCATTAGTGTGATGCTGATCTACATTTTGACGGGGGTGCTGCTGAACGAGGCGGTCCAGAGGACGATACACCAGGACTTCAACATAGACGGTGATGTCATGCTCATCACAGCAGCTGTGGGCGTGGCTGTCAACCTTATGTGAGTCAGTGAGACATGCACACACACATTGATTATTGTTATTTTGTACCAGCATGCATGCACCTGTCTGTACAAAACCATGGCCTGGTTTTGCTAAATTAATCTGTATTCTAAAATGAATGAATCCATGTCTGCATCTGCAGGCTGTGGAAATGTAAAAAATCTATCCAAATTATATTCACAGTACTGAGCACTCTTGGTAATAGAGATGGGCCACACCCCACTGGGCATTATTTTACTGGATCAGGTATACTCTGTTAAATTTGAGGTGTTGATATGGACTTTTCAAGTCTATATATACTTTTGGGGGAGATCAGGTAGGCTAGCAATAACAACCAATCATTATGGTAAGGCTCAGAGTAGCCCTGGTCCAGTGCATCAGCGTGTCTCTCACTGCCGCCTGTCGGGTGCCCATCTGTAGCTCTGTAGTAACTTGTACCAATCTCGAGTCTAATCTTGAAGCTGATTAGGGTCTCAGGTCCCCAGCCTTTCTCTAAAATACACGTTTGTGCCATCTTAGTAAAGTAATGTACAGTCACTTCTAGTATGGCATTTCTGGGTTGCGCCTGTGCGGATCCACTTGGTGCATTTTATTTCAAAACAAAAACAGTTAATTTCAGAGGGAAGCTGGGGACATGAGAGAGACCCTTTCCAGCTTTGACGTTAGACTTTTGCCAAGGTCTAGAAGGCTTTGTTTCAGTTAGTAGTTATGTTGTTTTGTTATTTTTGCCGTCTAAAACAAGTGAATCAACAATGCACGGTAGTAGGAAACTCAATACTGTGGAACTAGGCTCTGAACACCCTGGGCGAGACCTACGCTTTAGAGACTATCAGCAGGAGTTGTGCTTGAAACAGTACTTTCGTCACATGGTTGGATGTATTTACAGTCCCCAGTGAAACAAACCTGTTCAGTCTTCAGTCTTGACTCTTATCTTCACAAAATTTATATTTCAACAAAAAAGAAATTATAGAAGAGTGCAAGGTGCACAAGATTACATATTTTAAACTGTTAGAACAGCTTTGCGAGTGCGAAGGGAGAAAGAAAATGTTTCTCCGGGGAATACATTTTATGGAGCCCCATGCCACGATTGGCTGAAAAATGGCAACTTCTAGGGAAAGTTTACACAGCCTTTAGCCAGGATGTCTTCAAGTGGTTTGGACCAAATCCATATTGTATTATAAGTGTCACATGCTCATCCTCTGTCCTTCTTATGCCATCAGCATGGGTTTCCTGCTGAACCAGAATGGTCACCTCCACTCCCATGGCCATGGTCACGGCCATGGTCACTCCCATGGCCCTGCAGTGTCCCAGCCGGTGTCCGGGACGGGCCAGCAGAGGCCTCATGGCAGCCTGGCTGTCAGGGCTGCCTTCATCCATGCCCTGGGGGACCTTGTCCAGAGCGTTGGGGTGCTCATAGCTGCCTACATCGTCCGCTTCAAGGTGTTTTGCTGTTATATTACTCTTTGCCTTTAATACTCTGTGTGTATTTGTTTAATTGGATAAAATAGACATACCAAACACAGTTACTATCCTATTTATAGAGCTATTTAATACTCTTTATTTTAACAACAGACTAACACCTACCCTACCTATTACTGCAAACCCTGGCATTGTGATGTTCATATTGTTTAGTACTATTTCAGCTTAAGCTTTTTGCATTTTGAGAAGTGTTAGGATTCATGATACTGCATTCACAACTTTCTCTTATCAAGTGGTAAGTCTGAGTTACTGTCTAATTGTAATTGATCAGGTGATTTTAAATGAACCCATGCCTTTTAATCCTAACAGCCGGAGTATAAGCTGGCAGACCCCATCTGTACCTACGTCTTCTCAGTTCTGGTACTATTCACCACTGTTCGCATCATAAGAGACACGGGAGTCATCCTGCTAGAAGGTAAGAGTGTACAAATGTTACCAAATGAACACTGACATGCTTCCAGGGTGTGTTTTCACTGTTCCTGGAGGAGATGATCCCTGATGAGATGAGTAACGTTCCGGTTGAAATTAGTATATTATATATTATATTAGTATTATTATATTATATTAGCAGCGAGCGGGCAAGACAAGAAAGCTTGACCCGTATAGCAACAGTTGCTAAACTATTTGCATTTGCGTTGACAGTGACTTTTGCGGTGGGTTTAGTGAAGGGCTAATTGTCAAGGTAAAAATGACGTACCGGTAGTTGGGTTTATGGCAGTATCATGGAGTTGGCAAAATACCAAAAGAGATGTTATGTTTATCAGAATAAGTGAACAAATGACAGAAAACCAGAGACCAGGTGCTGCAATGATTTAGCTTGCAGCAGGGCGTTGCGTTTTGAGATACATTTTTTTTTCTCAGCCCACTAGTTATGAGAACTCCTCACAGGTTCTTAAGACAGGAATCCTAAAAATAACATGTGATGTTACAGTTGGTCATCAGAATGCTATAAATAGATGGCTCTCTTAGAAGTGTTTTTTTAAGTGAGTGATGAGCGGGTTTAAAAATGGGTAATAGCACCCTCCAGAGTGAGAAGTATCCTCTGCTCCAAGACACTCAGTGCACACGATGGCACATGTGTATAGAACCTATAATGCTTTCTTTAGTGTGTGCAGAGGAAATTTACCAAAGTAATTAGTGTTGAAAAAATGTAATATTCACCCTAAACGTAGAATTCATGTGGCAATTGTGCAGTGCCAGCAACATGATCAAGGTAAACATCCTCTCTGGCGCTGAAGGAGGTGGAGACAGAAAAAAAGAGAGGGAGAGGATTTATAGTTGCAGAAATAAAAGATTTTATACCCCTCACGTTCAACACATTGTCTAAGGGAAACCAGTTGCAACTCCCAATTTAATTTCTCTGAAGTGAAGCATTTATATCCAATTCCCCATTCACACAGTACAATTTATTAAAATCCTAATCTCCCATAAGAATTTTGGAAACGAAATAGCCTGTATATATACAGTACCTGTCCTCAAAAAACATGCATCACAGGGAATAATGACTATAGGCCGGTGGCCATTACATCAAACGTGGTCAAGTCCTAGAAAGGATTCTCTTTGAGATACTTAGGAAAAGTGTAGAACCTTGATTAGATCAATTCCAGTTTGGTTATTCCAGAAAATGTTGTACTAGTGATGCAATTGCTACGGTAGAAAATCATATCTTAAAACATCTAGAAAGCAATGGGGCATATGCCAGACTGCTTTTTATTGATTTTTTTTTTGTCTATTGTCCTATGTATGCAGCTGTGGTCCTGTCTCCAAGACAAATTTCTCCTTCGGGAGACAAATAAACCTGAAACTTGAAACTTGAAGTTGAACTCGATCATGCAGCAATGTATGCAGTGAACATTAACGTTTACAACTCTACATATGGTCTACATAAGGTTAATTAATTATTATTCACAACACACAGCTAAGTTAATGAGATGTGTTTTAAAATGTTTATGCTCCGAAGGCCTTCGTGTAATAATGATGTGTTTATTTCAGGAAAACAGCCTTTTTATTGTATTTTTTTTTCTGAGCGAGCGGAGTGTGGAGCACCCAATGTGCAAATGACCCTACATGAGTGAATTGCGGGTGGGACAAAAGACATCGAGCGAAGAGAAGATTTGTCGTGTGCTCCACTCCGCTCACATGCTACGATAGTTCTATCTGATTATTGACCAATTTATTTCGCAGTCAAATGACATAATCATCACTAGGTTGTAGAGTAATTTAGCAGAACCTAATGGCTGTGTATGGTTTTGTGTTATTTGTTCATGATAGGGGCTCCCAGGCACTTACATGTTCAGCGAATTGAAGAGGACCTGCTGAAGATGGAGGACGTGGAGTCAGTGGATGAACTGAATGTGTGGGCGTTGACTGGCGACAAGACTGCTGCCATTGTACACCTCCAGCTCTGTGAGTGGACACATAACTCTCACTCATCCCATACAAGGGCTCATTGGGGTCCGGGTCGGTTCTCACTCCATTAGCTTGTGTCCCAGGTCTGCTTTATCATTAACCCATTTAGGCCCAAGCACGTATATGTGTCACGTTTAGCTTTAAAATAAAAAAACTGACAGATCTACAACATTTGTAGATCTAGTTTTCAGAAAACTGTCAAGATTTGGAAGACATTTTGTAGGATCTATGCTCAGGTCTTATTTCGCTTAAAATATCTGTCCTAAGAACTTGGCGTACAGGAGAGGGCATCAAATGAATTACTACTAGATGAACAGGGGTCATATTACTGCAGCGCAAATTCTGAGGGGAAAACTGAACTGCACATGCATGAGAGACTGCTAGGAGCTATCAAAGAATAGCTCCTGAGATCAGATGTGCAAACACCCTGTGTGATCAGTGAGGTGATTAAATTCAATTTACGCTGCTGTGTAGAAGCTAGATTCCATTTTATGGAGTATCCTAGAGAGGGCCTAGGTTCAAGTTTAGGTTTAAGTCCCCGGAGATAATACGTTGAACAAAGAATACAAATGCACACATAAAAACATACAAAACATCTCGTATTCATAGCTGAAAGCAGAGTGCAATACAGTATACAGAAGACCTTAAAGAGCCCAGATAGATGGCATCATTTTTTTTTAAATGTTAGCTGTGTCAGGTCCATATAACCCAGGCAGTGGGGTTCGGTTGGCTTAGTTCTGTAATATATTGGAACAAATCAGATTTCGGAAAGACTTTCACAGTTACAGTTTGGTTTCAGGTCCAAAAATCTCGGAACAAATTTAACATTATAGTTCAGGTCCTATGACTCGTAACCAATCAGGTCTCAAGTCTATTATTCAGGGGTTCTAGCCTTTTCCTACTGTATATTCATCTTACATAAACATTAAATCATCATTGACTATTTATTCTGACCGAACGATACACTCCCATTGACAATGAATGATTCATTTTACATCATACAATATGTCTGAGTAAATGGGCATTGTGTCTATTTTACATAATGATGTTTCACTTATGTTTCACAATGCAGCACTGATTTACTGTATATCAGTAGTGCATTGAATCAAATAAATGTTACTTCAGGTAAATATATTGGCCAATAACATATCAAATTCTTTATCCGATTTATGTCCCTCTCTTAGATACAGTATCTAGTACTGTGTAATTTGATGCTCAAAAACAGGATTACTTGAGACCTTTGGCATAGCCTTGACTCTTGGCTCACTGTGTTTGCAGCACCTTCTAGTGCCAGCGCATGGGAAGACGTTCAGGCCAAGGCTCGCCACCTTTTGCTTCACACCTACAGTATCACGCGGTGCACTGTACAGGTCCAGACACACAGACAAAGGCCAGTACACACTTGTGCTCACTGTCAGCTTCCCAGTGCCTGAGGATGCAGCACTTAACGCTAGCTGACAGGACGCGTGTGGTGGAGCCTCTTGGTAAAGAGCTACGGAATAACGGTACGGTAACACCATTGTCTCAGCTCAGTGCCATAGCAGGACCAGCAGTATATGCAAGTGGACAGTGTTGGAACACTTGTGCCAAATGTCATTGTCATAGGAAATTATCACTATCAGATGCACATTTGGGTTTTAAAGGATGATTAGATTTTTTTTTTCCTCCAGGGTATTTTTTTTTACTTAATTTCAAAAGAAATGTCCTCATGCGCTTAAATCACCATGGAAGCCTAAGTCAGTTGTTTGTCAGTTAAAATGTCAATTGTTGTGTAGTTAATTTAATTGTTGGCAATTGATTGATGATATGTTGTCAGGTGTAGCTGTACACTTTGTCACTGTGTTTGTATGTGTAGGGGCTATCTCTTAAAAAAAAAAAAAAAAAAAATCACTGCGGTTTACTGAAACCACTCACTGCTAAAGAGCAAGTTCCTTTGAACTCCTGGGTTGGAATCCAGTTTTCACATTGTCCTGGGCAGCACCAAAGTAACACATTTCTTATGTGCAGTACAATACCCAGTGTTAATTTAATGGTGTCTTCCAAATGTATTTGGTCTACCCGGTCTTGAGGTCAAGTTATCACAGTGGG
Source organism: Benthosema pterotum (assembly GCA_039105355.1). Classification (NCBI taxonomy): domain Eukaryota; kingdom Metazoa; phylum Chordata; class Actinopteri; order Myctophiformes; family Myctophidae; genus Benthosema; species Benthosema pterotum. The sequence goes on along the minus strand of CM076966.1, from coordinate 22,041,741 downwards.
TTTTACTACAGTATTCAGCCCCAGATGGTCAACTACCTCTGAGTCTTTTTTGGAGGTTATGGCAAGGAGTTTGATCTCCAAACATACAGTATGCACCTAATCATGCCATCATTCTTATGCACCTAATCATGTTCTCATAATTATTTTTAAGGCTCTCATATTACTGACAGGACATTTGCTGTCTCTGTAACTAGTCTAAATTTGTCTATATTGACCAACAGTAACATAACAGTAATTATCTTAATTTATTTTCTTTCTTCCACTTTAGTTGTGCCAATTTGAGTTTCTCCATGTATTATAGTGATTACCTTGTTGCAGGTGCAATTATTACACTTGGTTGGCACAACTCAGAGTCTTCTCCGATACGGGTAATATTATGGACGCGTGTGTTCTCTTGACAGTCAGGAGTTTCACTGGGAGGATGCCGAGATTCATGCTATACTCCTCGAGGTTCATGCTAATAAGTGCTGATCAACCTGTAGGAGTTGCTAGTTGCAGAGAGCAACCTCTCTGCCCGGCTTCCCTCCCATTAAAACGAGCAATTGCGTTCATATAGACGCCCAGCCCCAAACGGAGGTAGCAGAAGAGGATTCTAACCCCTCGTGTCTGCAGTGGTGAGCAGGAACCTTACCTCTGCAGTTATTTTGTGAGTGTGATGTTTTTTTTTATGCTTTGGAGAACAGCCAAGTGACAATCACATTATGAATTTTCTATCATTCAAAACACACTACTCTTAGAACCATCTCTTGACAACATAGTTCCACATTATGCAACATGTTAACATTTGGTAATATGGTGTGTCCATGTAATACGCTGGTTTCAGTGCAGTAAACTATACAGAAGTGGGCATTTGCAGTGTTTTGGCATGCAGTTTTCATGAGAAACTGTTAATTTTAATGTTTGTCATGTTAAGTGATCCTTACTCATATTTATGGATGACTTCATTAGCACATCAGAGTCCCTCTCCTTCACAGGATTGATTCAATGTATTTGCACATTCCAGCATGAAGCTTCTTCTGGAAATATGCACAGAAAGAAACATTTCACCACATTGTATTGGTTACCGTTGTAAACGGTGTGTTATCTTGCTAAATGTATTTTATCATTTGTGAGAATGCCTTAGTCATGCTTTCTTTTACAGTACAACTTGCATGATTATATGTTCTCTGCTGACATATCAATTCATACTAATATGATAATAAAATACATGAATTGTTGTAAAATGTTGCATATTTTGAGCTCCAATCTTGTATGGATTGCTTAGTAGACTTGGACCTGAATTCTCAATGTCCATAAGCTGCGTTATATATTCTTGACACTAGGTGGCATTGTTTGCCAAAAGCTGTCAGTAAATTATCAAATATATACAGTATGCTAGGGCCTTACCCGTTGTGAATATATGAACACCAAATGATGTACTCACTGTGTGGGTAATGTGAATCCTTCATCACATTATGTGATGAAGGATTTGATGAAGGATTGCTTTAATGCACACGCACAGACACTGCAATGGCCAGTCATAAAGTGTGTGTGTGTGTGTGTGTGTGTGTGTGTGTGTGTGTGTGTGTGTGTGTGTGTGTGTGTGTGTGTGTGTGTGTGTGTGTGTGTGTGTGTGTGTGTGTGTGTGTGTGTGTGTGTGTGTTTGTTTTTGGTACATAGTGAGGACACACACGTGCTTTCGACTCACAGAGTGAGGACCGTTTGGGAAGTGAGGACATTTTGCTGGTCCTCACTTTATTGGGGGATAGTGAGGACTGACTTCGTTGTTAACCCGACAGAGTGAGGACCTTTGGAGAGTGAGGACCGGGCTCCACAGCGCCCCCCTACAGCGCTGTGGTCGGTCGGTCAGCCGGTCCTCACTTTCCTTTATGCTTATTGCTAAGCATAATGGAGCTATGTTGTGCCAGGATCCATAACCAAAAATGGAATAAATGGTTTGTACTTGACATTCACAATTATTCATGGCCTTGAACATGCTTGAATATAACTTCCAATAATAATTACAGATTAAGTTATAAGGTTCAAGGTTTCTTCTTTGTTACTTCTCACATGCAGGTATATAAGAGCACAATTCTTCATTCAACATTGTACTATGTCATTAATATACCTTTTGAGTTGTTATAATAACATCATATTGAGTCACTACCTTTTCTAAAGTAATGCAAGGAAAGTAACGGACCCCAAGTCTGATGAACTGTCACCCCATGTACCAGTTGCAAGCGATTTTCAGTAGTCCTTTCTTCCGGGTCGATTTTTATGATGGCAGTCTATGAGAATTCCGGGGGAGCTTAACTTGTGTTTAGAGAGGGCCTACCTGTCCTAGTACCCCCCATCCTCACAAGGGCTGCCCATGCCCTGCCCATTTGTTTACAAAATGCCAGGGAGGGAGGACAGATTGGTGAAATTCAGTCTTACATTACATTGCACTGCTGCCGACCCGTGTCTCATCTCTTTGTCTCGTCTTTTGTTTTGTTATGTTTTACGTTGTTTTAAGTGCTTGAACCCGCATTCTCTTTTCGTCAAAATGAAGTTCAAGATCGGTATGATACTGTGGCTGGTTATGTGCCTTGTCAGCTGTTTAATCGCTGAAGTATGGAGCGTAAACGGCAAGGTCGGCGTCCTCACCTGCAGCCAGGACCAGCTCCTGTCACTCAGGCAACCAGCCAGACCAGGAGACTCTGACTTCGACTCACTGGATAAGTATCCAGAATTTAAAAATAGCGGAACGCGAAAATGGACTAAATTCAAGAAAAGAGGATCGAGAGGCGGAGTGAGAGAACGGCTAAGGAGACGAGGCAGCAGACCCCCCTTGCCGGCAATAACTCTTTCTAATGTTTGCTTGTTGACCAACAAGAAAGAAGAAATACGCGCTATGCGTCCGCTTTCCCGTGCAGCGAAAGAACCCGTGCTGCTTATTGGGGACTTTAACTCTTGTGACTTGTCCGATCACCTCCCCAACCTACATCAGTATGTACACTGTCCGACGCGCTTGGCACGCACTTTGGATAAGTGCTACGGCAACATACCCGATGCCTATAAAGCCACCTGCAAGCCTGCCCTGGGGAAGTCAGACCACAAGGTCGTACATGTTCTTCCACGTTACAGGGCTCGGCTGAAACGGGAAAAGACAGTAAAAATTGAGATTGTGACCTGGACAGAGGACTGTAAGGAGGAAATGCGATGCGAGCTGGAGACAGATAGAATACAAGGATAAAGTGGAGCATCACTACTTTTCAGGAAATGCCAAGAAAGCATGGGAAGGTTTAAAGGTGATGATGGCCAGGGACTCTAAGCAAAAGTGCACCCCCCTGTCACCCCTCTCCATCCTTTGCTTGACTGACTTAAATGACTTAAACATCTTTTTTAGTCGCTTTGATAATAACGACTTCAGTACTGAGCGTGATAATGTGTGTAGGTCCATTCCTGAATATGTCCCTATTACACTTAATGAACATGAGATTGTAATTAGCCTGTCCTGTATCAAGCCCAACTCTGCTCCTGGGCCTGATGGCCTGAGAGGCAGAGTTCTTAAAAAAACATTTATGAACTTAAAGGTATTCTTTTGGAGCTTTTTCAGTACCTGCTTGATTCTTTAACTATGCCCAACGGATGGAAAATGTCTTGCATTGTACCTCTTCCCAAAAAGCCTGTAGCAACTGAACTGAAAGGCTTCAGGCTCATTGCCCTTACCTTTATTCTGGGGAAATGTTTTGAGAGAGTTATAGCTCGACTAATAACAGAGTCTGTTTCTAATTGTTTTGATCATCTACAATTTGCTTATAAAAGTCAGGGGAGGGGAACTGATGATGCAACTGTCAGCCTGGTCAACACCTTGACTAAGCACATCCAGGTTCCCACCCACTATGCCAGGGTTCTGTTTATTGATTTTACTTCTGCTTTTAATAGCATGCAGATACACACTCTCCTGCAGAGACTCATTGATATAGGGGTTAATGGTGGTATCATCCACCTAGTCAGGGACTTCCTCTCTAACCGTCCTCAACAGGTCCGTGTCAATGACACCCGCTCTGACATCACTGTGCTTAGCACAGGTGCTCCGCAGGGGACAATACTATCACCTTTACTTTTCTCCCTGTACACTAATGAATTCAAATTTATATCAGGAGAAGTTTAGTCTCTTTAAGTATGCTGATGATATGGCTTTGGTTGCCATGCTAAAAAGGGAGAAATAGTGGGGGGAAAAGCATTCAGAGGACACGTGTCTTCTCTCCAAAACTGGTGCGACGTAAGCTCCTTAGATATTAATATAACAAAAACAAAGGAACTGGTTATTTATCAAAAGGACCCTGTGCAGCCCTTTAAGATGAAGGGACAAAATGTAGAGATAGTTAACTTTAAATACTTAGGATCTATTGTTGACAGCAACCTTGACTTCAATGATAACACAGATAATCTTTTTAAATCCTGTAACCAACGTCTCCACTTGTTGCGCAGGCTCAACTCCTTCAGAGTGAGCAAATACATCATGGAGACTGTTTACAAGAACCTCATAGAGGGAATCATGACCTTTAACATAGCTATGTGGTATGGTAACCTCAGCAACGACACCTCTCATCCACTCCACAGGGAGTTCGAATTACTCCCCTCAGGTAGACGTTATAGAACACCAAGTTTAACCGTAGCCGTAATATTTTTTAAAAATATTTTATTCCAAAGGCTTGGTGCAGTATTATGCCTTGTTGTGCTCTTCTCTGCCTGTTAAGATGTTTTGTGTGTAAATGTTTGTTGCTTGTTGTTGATCTTGTTGTCGTTTTTAATGTTTTTTGTACATGAGACTAAAGACAAATTTCCACTTGTGGACAATAAATAAACTAACTAACTAACATGTGTGAACCAGATTCTGATGAAGAAGTACAACAAATTCATAACTGCCTGCATGTAGTCGCAAAGGTCCCCCTGACAGCTTAGTCCCCAGCTTACAGATATTAGTTGTAATTTGGACACCTACGGTAGGCCTAACAGAGCTTCGGAAAGACAGATGGTGCATTTTACTTGCAACTAGTATTAGTATCCATTACAGCAAGCACATTATTACCATCACAGCACACATTATACTATCATTGGGATACTTTTTTATTTGTCATTATTTATTCTGATATATTGCAATGATAATTTATTTATTCCTTCATCTGACTATAAATATAAACACTTAGCCTATGTTGGCTATATAGCTGCCCATCCTGTCACAAACTACCAGGTTCCTTCACAATTTCCCCTCCGCTCCACAAGGAGACACAAGTTCAGTGGAACCCCCTTTGCATGGAACCTACAACCACCTCACTTCCTGTCACAGTCTACATACAGGCCTGGATCCCCAGGCCCAGTATTCTATTGTCTCCAAACAATTCACAGCCAGCAGAGCCTGCTGTGTTTCCTACAAACTGATGATGATGCCATGCGTCTTTGAACATTGATCTATGTAAGCCCAAATGCCCTGACTCTGATGTATATGGATGGATGCATTTGATTGAGATGTGATTTGGTATATTATGAAATTACTTTTACTTGGCTTGCTATTTATTATTTGAATGCTCTATTAGGTAATATATTAGACTACATGCAAGTATTTAAATGCCATATTTATCTTCTACTTTAAGAGAATATTACAATCTGTTCCTTTTATAGAACCATGAAGAAGACAATAGGCAACGCACATCGACTGATGGGTGCTGGGCTAAAAGAATACTATGAAAATGGATGGAGCCCGCACACCAGATAAGGTACAAAAAGACTTTCTTTATTTGGATCGTCCAAATAAAGAAAGTCTTTTTGTACCTTATCTGGTGTGCGGGCTCCATCCAGCTTGCAGCAAAAAGCAGCAAGCTCATGAAGTTTATCCAAAATAGGAACCTTTGATTCCTTAAAGGTACCATAAGTCATTTGGGCGATTTGGAAAATCCTACTGAATGTAGCAGCTTTTTGGACTGGAGTGGTGGGGGGGCTGCACAGGTGCATTGATTACAGGCAATTCTACTACACTACATCTCATAGCCAAACACAGGCCCATTTACCCACTACAATTATATACTGTATATGGTATAGTAAGTGATTTGTGTGATTTGGGAAACCCTCCAGTCCTCCTGGTTACAAGATGTGCACATGCACATACTCTACAGTGGGGTGAAGTGCAACAGTGCCCACCTTGGGGTACAGTATACACTGGAGCTGTGTGTAAAGTTGGTCTGACCTCTTCAATAGCTTGTTTCATTTATGCTCCGAGTTGAACTGTCAGCTAGACTGCACCCATCCCCCACTCCACTCTACTGTAGCATTCTGTAGCAGCTTTACAAAATGCTACAGTAGAGTGGAGTGGGGGATTGGGGGGGGGGGGGGGGCTGCGCAGGTGCATTGATTACAGGCAATTCTACTGCACTATCTCAGAGCCAAACATTGTATTAGGCTCATTTCCCACTACAGTTATATAAAAGGTATAGTTAGTGATTTGTGTGATTTGGGAAATCCTCCAGTCCCCCTGGTATGTGCACATGCACATACTTTTACAGTGAGGTGAAGTGCAACAGTGCACAACTTATAATGGAGCATTTTAACAGAAAATGTTTTTGAACCACTTACTATACCTTTAAATCCTTAATGGTACTTTACTTTGGAGATATGACTTAAGCATTAACCACTTCGATCCTGTGCATTTCGGCCACACTGGCTGCTTAACTGTAAATCAACTGATTTGGCAGTGTACCAAGTATAGAAAAAAACAAAAACAACAACAAAAAAAAAAATTGGTCATCTTATGGTCTACTCAGTCTCATGTGAACACCCCAGTCAGTTAAAATGGTCACCACGTACCTAAATACTGAATGGAGTAACTTATAAACAGTCTGGGGTGAAACACTTCTTTAACAGAGCCCAGAACGGTGCCAAGACCAGTTATTTTCTTTTGTTTGCGAAGGCTTTCAGTTCAGCTCTCACATCACCACAAGCTGAAAATAGCTGATCTAAAAGCTCACAACGCGACGCAGACACAATGTGCTGTGAGCTTGCAGAGCTGCTCTATTTTCAGCATGGAACACGCAGTAGGACAGGGGTCTCAAACTCATTTTTATGATTCTTAGGGACGTCTAAATAACATAAGTCAAGTAGTTCCAATTTGATCCGTTCAGTGAATAGAGTGGACTAGTTGCTGCAGGTGAGAGCACCAGCCAGGAAGCACCAGGAAAGCAAAGGATTGCTTTCCAGAAAGGCATACTTTTCAATATGCACTAATATATAATAATGCACATATGATGGTTGTAAAAATGTACATCATGGTTTCTTCATAAGAATACAAAAAGAAAGTTCCACAGGTTTACCAAGGTCCAAGGTGTGAGATACTGTTCCAAATTCCAAACTGTTCTGCTCTGCCCTTCATAGAGTAGAGTGCAGGGTCGTTAATTAGGCTGTGTTGCTACATTAACGACCCAACCGTGGCAGTATGGGGGAAGGGCAGCAGTTGAACTGAGCTTACAGAAACTACAGCAGTGAATTGTTCTGACAGGTGAAAGAAAAAAATCTGAGTATCCTATTATTGCTTCATACTGATTTTTGCCTCACACAAACATCTATTCTAATCACATAATATAAGTGTATTTAAACTGGCTAAAATAACTATTAATAGAAAATGTTTTGGATATGTGATATAGTAGTGATTCTTGTAGCTTGCAGTCACCTCTTAAGAATTCAAGAGGGTGCCCACTGATATGCCTCGGGCATTTTTAATTATTAACCCCTTAATGTCCAAAATATATATATAAAAAAATCCATACAAAATAGAGTTGTATGGTATTTAATGCAAGGGCAGTTCAGGCTCAAGGCCTACTGTTTTGGCCAGAGCCTGTGCCAGAGTGTTTGTGAGCTGGAGGCAGGTGGTGCTCAGTCCTACAACGGTGCCAAGACCAGTTATTTTCTTTTGTTTGCGAAGGCTTTCAGTTCAGCTCTCACATCACCACAAGCTGAAAATAGCTGATCTAAAAGCTCACAACGCGACGCAGACACAATGTGCTGTGAGCTTGCAGAGCTGCTCTATTTTCAGCATGGAACACGCAGTAGGACAGGGGTCTCAAACTCATTTTTATGATTCTTAGGGACGTCTAAATAACATAAGTCAAGTAGTTCCAATTTGATCCGTTCAGTGAATAGAGTGGACTAGTTGCTGCAGGTGAGAGCACCAGCCAGGAAGCACCAGGAAAGCAAAGGATTGCTTTCCAGAAAGGCATACTTTTCAATATGCACTAATATATAATAATGCACATATGATGGTTGTAAAAATGTACATCATGGTTTCTTCATAAGAATACAAAAAGAAAGTTCCACAGGTTTACCAAGGTCCAAGGTGTGAGATACTGTTCCAAATTCCAAACTGTTCTGCTCTGCCCTTCATAGAGTAGAGTGCAGGGTCGTTAATTAGGCTGTGTTGCTACATTAACGACCCAACCGTGGCAGTATGGGGGAAGGGCAGCAGTTGAACTGAGCTTACAGAAACTACAGCAGTGAATTGTTCTGACAGGTGAAAGAAAAAAAATCTGAGTATCCTATTATTGCATCATACTGATTTTTGCCTCACACAAACATCTATTCTAATCACATAATATAAGTGTATTTAAACTGGCTAAAATAACTATTAATAGAAAATGCTTTGGATATGTGATATAGTAGTGATTCGTGTAGCTTGCAGTCACCTCTTAAGAATTCAAGAGGGTGCCCACTGATATGCCTCGGGCATTTTTAATTATTAACCCCTTAATGTCCAAAATATATATATAAAAAAATCCATACAAAATAGAGTTGTATGGTATTTAATGCAAGGGCAGTTCAGGCTCAAGGCCTACTGTTTTGGCCAGAGCCTGTGCCAGAGTGTTTGTGAGCTGGAGGCAGGTGGTGCTCAGTCCTACAAAGGTGACATCGATAATACTGAATTATGTGAGGCAGAAGAGCTGAAAGTGGCTGAAAGCAACAACCAAGCCTTCAGCGCCTCCAGGTCCTTTAGACGAGCTATTCACAAATCTCCTACATACAGTGGGCTGCTGAAAATATACTGACTTAGAGGACCAATCTGCTCATTAAATCACAGTTTTTCCCACGTGCCATATACATACATATATTTATTGGGGATTTGAAAGTTTGAGTGTTACAATGATTATGAGTCGGGCTGTGTGCAATAATAGAACTTATTAGGCCTATACTGGGCCTTTAATTATTATTTAATTATTTATTTGCATGATTTGAGTTTTGTTTGCCGTGATTACTTTACTTTATTTTGCTTTATTTACATAAGTTACTTCCTTTGATTTGGAGTGGTTGATTTGCAGTGTTTGTTTAGTTTAGAGGACTCAGTAAATCTATTACTATTGTTTGCCTATACATCCGCCCTAGAGCATCATGATATATATTGATATGACTTAATATAACCCCTGCTTCCCTTCTGTATTTTAAAGTAGTCTTTCTAATTGTGAAAAAACTTTACACTTTTGATACATCAGCCGCTGGTTCTATTCATACGGAGCCCATACCTACAGTAACAGTATATGGTTCATGCTGTGGTTAATGTATTTATAGGATCTCTCACTCCTATATGTGATAGTGGGGTTGTTAAGTCATAATTGACCCAGTGTTACACTGTCAACAATTAACCAGGAACTGTTGGATGCAGTACAGTGCTTGTGGGCAATGTAAAAAAAATCACATAACCATGCATTCATCTCTGGTCCTATGTCAAAGAAGCAGTCTTATGGGTGGGCCGGTAGGCTATAGGAAACAGGTGGTGAATAAATCTTTAGCAGTCTGCTCATCTTCACCATACTGGTAATCTGTGTGGTTTGCCAAGGTTAACCCACTGGGTTTTTCAAGAGGGTTCCCTGCCTTCAATTGTGATGGCATACCCTATTTTTGTGGGCCTGGTCAATGCCCGGCCATCACCCACTCCTGCTTCCAAAATCTTGTTAGCCGAATGTAGTATTACGCAAGTATAGGGCAGTGCCCGATTAGCTGGGCTGTTGCATGCTGGTTATTTCGTTTGGGGCTACACATGCATTGACAGACAGGTCCTCAGCGATAGAACAGAGCTGAAATGGTCACCAAGTACTGAAGTGCAAAACTACCTCCCCAACCTTTCCTCAGCAGCATTCAGCAGGCCGATGGAGTTAGGGACAAAGGAACATAAAGCAATTCTTATGAATGAGGGGGGCTTGCAGGCGCCCAGACGGTAACAGTATGTACTATGTACAGAGGGTGAGCTCTATCAGCTTAAATGGACTTAACTTTAGTGAACACCTGCTTATTATAGATGTGGTCTAGGCTGTTCATTTGGGTGCCAATCTCACAAGGGAGTTCTTATCCTTGACGCTAAGATTACCAAACCAGCGGATAATCAAGAAAGTAATAATAGACTCAACATAAGCACCATAGAGCAGTTTCATGAGAGTTTTATCCACATTGAACTTAGCCAGTGTCCTCAAACAGTGTAGGTGCTGTCAACATTTTTTGTACAACATGCCAGTGTTGAGGTCAAATTTCAATTTCTTAGCGATGATTGTGCCAAGGTACTTGTAGCTGGGAACAAGCTCAGTTTGTCTGTTAACAACAGTGCTTTGGGCAGCATATAAGGAGGAATAACAATACCGAGATCTCCATATATTGGCATAAATGTGACAAAGACAGATTAGATCTCAAATATCTGCATACCACAGGGTTGAAACGTATATGGGTTGGCTGTGGTCCTTCAGTGCATGTAACAATGTGATGTTGATGTTCTATCAGTCTGTAATGGCTAGCTCGCTGTTCTTTGCAAATGCACAGGGGGTTACATACATACATATATATATACATCTATTATGTTATCTTATGATATCTTGCTTGCAAAGTAATTGGTGTCATTAGTAGTGACGTGGTACTGACTCCTACAAAGACTAGTGCTAGGATGAAGACATGGATAATATACATAATACTAGGCGCATTTGTCACTATATTTGGCTTTTTTCAGACCCCCCTAACGTCAAAATTAGTGAAAATCTTCTGGCGGGAATCTGGTGCTTTTGAGTTGGAGCGAAATTGGTTGACAGTCACCAGAGACAAAACCCTTGTTTTTCACCATTTTTCCTCCTATGATAGAGTCCTCCTTCCTTCCTAGAAAGGGCCATTGGTAACCAAATGGACCCCTTATAGATCTGTAACTCTTGAGAGCGTAAAATGAAACCAAATGGACCCTTACGGCCCATTTGGTTTCAGTTTACGCTCTCAAGAGTTAAATTATATTATATCTGAATTACCTAATTTTCAAGAATCGACACATTTAGAAAATGTAGAAGAAATGCTATTTTGACAAACGTTTTACCACTTATTTCACCTAAATTAGTCTGAGAGACTAAAATCGACATCAAATGGTGGTCCTTGGCTAAAATGAGGAATAAATAATGGGCCCTGGTATGAAAATGGTTGAAACCCACTACTCTAGTGCATTTTGGATTTCGGCAGTTGGCAACACTGCTCGGCTAGGATCATCCCTGGGAGCTCCCTGGGGGAACGAGGAAGAGGCCTAACAAGTTGTTGTTGTTGTTGTACGCAATAAAAGGAAATGAAACCATCTCTAGATTCTCTACATCAGTGTCTTTCCACCTCTGGAACGTGCACGTATATTAGTGTTTACATTTATCTGGCTCCATCACAGATGCTGATTCTGGAAGGACATGTGAGGGTATAGTGACTTGTAGTAAATTCAACATTTGGCTCTGAAGACGCAAGTAAAAAGTGCTCCAACTTCTCTTGTATTATAATTGTTATATTCAATTTGTCCCACTGCTGAGCATAGTACAAATAACTGGCTTACACACTAAACCCACAGATGGCTCCATCCCAAAGGTACTTTATGGTAGGTTGAATCTGCTTATACAGTGTATCTACACAAGAGGGGGGGAACAGGCAGCGCAAGTTCAAATTAAATGTTTTTATTCAAGTTGAACAAAAGACATGGTTTACAGGTCTATAGATGCAATAGATGCATTTGTTACATAATTACATTTTATCTAAATACTTTCATTATTAACGCTAGTTCAGATAAGCAACACACCAACATAGAAATAACTGTTAAGAATCTACAGCTTGTGGCCGGTCCTCACTATGCCCCAGAAACAAACAGGAGTGTGTGTGTGTGTGTGTGTGTGTGTTTTTCCCGGTCCTCACTTTGTTTGTAAAAAATATTTTTAAAAAAAGAGGTTTTCAGCTAATCTAAGTGAGTGTTTGGGATAAGGGTGCCCCCAAGTGTCCAGAATGACCCTTGGTATTTTCGTAAATCAATCAGAAGTGGTGGTCCTCAGTCTGTAGGCATTTTACTGTAGACCTCACTATGGACCAAAAACAAGGATGTGTGTGTGTGTGTGTGTGTGTGTGTGTGTGTGTGTGTGTGTGTGTGTGTGTGTGTGTGTGTGTGTGTGTGTGTGTGTGTGTGTGTGTGTGTGTGTGGTTATTTGCATTGCCCCCTGTGGCCAAAAAGGGAATTGCCAATGTTAAGCGAATGGGGAAATTTAATTCACCAATAAATTCATTATTAATCAACAATTTGTTAATTTGAAAAAAGGGCTTCCTCAGTCTCTTCCTAATGTTATGGTCAATGACTGTGTGAAAAATCATAGTGATCGGTGCAGCCAGTGATGAGTTATGCTCGCTTCAGACATTCAGACATTCAGACATTCAGACAGACATTCAGACAGACAACTCCTTAATTATAGTATTGATATACAGTATGTTAGGTTGGATACCTAACATACTGTATATATTGGATAATCAATACTCATAGTGTAGACCCATGTTGTAATTTTGAGATAATTGGTAATGCAGTATTATATCTCAAAAGTATATACTGTAGTCCTTTTCGTACTAAAAGATGCTTTACGTGGGGTTGGGGGGGTGCAGCAACGGCTCTTGAGGCGATTGCAGAGGTTGGGATAGTCAGTTTATTTAGTGCTTTGTAGGTGTTTAGTAGCCTGGGTACCAGACTTACAGCGAGGTTCAAATTCAACTTCAACAGACCTCCATCTGGCAAGGAGCTTATCTCAATGAGTTGGCATGGCTTATGAAGGTTGAGGCTTCTGATTTGTTTAGGTCAAAATACATGCCTGCATTCCGACATGGCTCCATTCCGACATGGTTCTATTCCTACATGTCCCTATTCCGACATGTCTCCATATGACAAAAAGATAATGGTTGCCATTCCGACACATAATGCTTGTAGGAATGGTGCTACCTCTTCTGTCGGAGTGGTGACATGTTTTCAAATAGTATAAGTGCTGCCACTCCGACAATTGGACGTCAATGTAGGAGTAGCGGGATGTCGGAATAGAGCGGTGTAACCGGCTTCTGATTTGTTTAGGTCAAAAAACAACTGTTCTTCATTGGGACAACATCAAATCAGAAACAATGGCGCTATGCAACAGGTGATATCAGGGAAATTCGAGTCAAGCAGCCCTGGTAATATGGGCTCTGGAGCAGGAGCAGGTGGGCAGCTGAGTTCTGGACATATTCAAGTTTATTTCAAACTTGTCAATAAACGTCTTTGGTGTTGTAAGTGTGGCCATAGACTAGAGCACAGTCTGTTTTGGTGTAATCATGAAGTGCAGCTTAGTGGCATTTGGCAAAGACTGCATGCAGAGTTCACAGCTCCCATAAAAAGGGTTTCCAATTGATAATGGAAGCATTATACAAACACAGGGAGTGGCCTGGTTTCCAGGCAACCACTGGGTGAGGTTAAAGGAAACCCTAGTGAGTGCCAACCATCTCTTCAGTTTGCATGAGGAGAGCCAAGCCAAGGGATTGTAAACAGGGACAGGTCCCCCAAGATTTTAAACTGGCCAAAGTAACCGCCCTGCACAAGAAAGGGAGCAAATTAGACCTCGCCAAATACCGCCCTATTTCTATTCTAAGCTCCAATGTGGTGGGGAAAAAAACAGGTTGAAAAATATCTTGCCACAAAAAAGTATGTATGAAGAATTCCAGTCCAGCTTCAGAACATCCACCTCCACTGATGCATGCCTCCTCTATTTGAGTGACCATATCAAGCATGAAGTGGATACTGGCAATACTGGACTTAAAGTACAAAGGGCTTTTGACACCATGGACCACTCCATACTGCTTAACAAGCTAAGAGCTACTGGCTACTAGCTAAGAGCTACTTTTGATAGCACATCAGTGACCTGGATGCAATCCTACCTGAAGTGAACAGAGCTCCATTCCCCCCACCATAAACATAACATGTTAGAATGCTAGTATGTAAGCATATCATGTTAGCATGCTAGTATGTAAGCAAAGCATGTTAGCATGATATCATAGCATGTTATGATCTATTCTAAATCAAGGAAGCAAAGCAGGCAAAACTACAATTTGTGTTATTGATTGTGCCGGTTGGTGCACTGTCATGAAACTAAAGTGATAGCAGTACTAACAAAACTGTCCTTGTGCTGTTTCATCATCAGGTATATGGCGCGCTGCCAAGCAGACGGCCGGCAACATCTCTATTGTTTCATGACATTTTGATATTTTAAACCTGAGCATTTCCCAGAATATCATTTTCAGTCTTCCTTGTTCCTTGCACTTTTTTACCTTGCTTGTCTGGTTACATTTGGCAATGTGTAAAAAGGCTGAGTCACACTTGCAGTCCACACAACACATCTGACCAAAGACCTTTCCTATTTAGTGACCATACGTGGCTAGTTAAAACTGAGGTTAGGATTATAGTGACCAATGACCTATGTGGCTGGTTAAAAATTAGGTTAGGGTTGGAGACCTACGTGGCTGGTTAAGATTGAGGATCGGGTTAGAGACAAAGAGACAAGCAGGAAGACAGACAGCCAAATTGACATGTGGCAGAAGCTTTGCCAGACCCTTATGTCAGACTCAGTAGCAATGGCTGTTAAGCTAGCATTTTACAACTTTTGGGGTAGGGTTTAAGGAAGGATCCATTGTGTGTAGGCAACAAGGTTCAATACTACAAATCTCAACATATTAATAATGAATCTACAACTTATATGGCAACCAGGAGCAGACTAACACTCCAGCCTGTGTCAACCTGTGGTGAGGTTCCAGCTAAGCAGGCCAGGTGGATCCTGTAGAACCACTGCGCCTCAAAAATGTGACAAACTAAAGGGTCTGGTGCAGCTCACAGGTCCTGGGCTCAGTTGTCATGTCTGCTCAGGATTTTGGTGATTGATGGAAAAGGTTGTAGGCCTACTTTGCGAACAGGGACAATTAGCTCTTCACTAAGCCCCTCCCCAATCCGGCCGGTATGTTGGAGGCGGAAAGCTTGACCAGGAAAGCTTGACCTGTATAGCAGGGGTGTCAAACTCGCATACAGAGTGGGCCAAAATAGAAAATAGGTTTACGATGACGTCACTGTCAAACAGCAAAAAAAGTAATTTTCCATCAAAAATCAATGTGTCTTAATGGCAAGATAATTGTAAAGATGAAACTGCCTGCATTAAAAAAACTGTTTTAAGTTTCACGTCTCATAGCGCGCCACTCTGTGGCGTGCTATGAGACGTGAACACCTGCTATTTTTCGGGGAAAATCTTTTCTTCTTCTATGATCCTCACCAAGTCCTGAGTTAATTGAGAAAGTAAATGAGACTGAGTTGAGGAAGTAAAACAATTAGTTGCATTCATTTCTTATCACAGTGTGTGCAATATACCAGAGGGCCAGTTCTAATACTAATTCAATATCATCCCGCGGGCCAAAGATAATCCATTCACGGGCCTGATTTGGCCCACGGGCCTTGAGTTTGACATATGTGCTGTACAGCAACAGTTGCTAACGTATTTGGATTGGCATTGGACAGTGAACAAACCCCACTCCAAAGGGTGGGGCTTAGAAAAGAGCTCATTGTGTATGGGGTGTGTATGGGGTCATGTCTATGTTCCCTCAGCTCTATATTAGGGATAGGTTTAGGCAGGCTACAGTTTTACTAAGGTTAAGGTTAGCTTTCTGGTTTAAGGACTTCAGTGTGTTGTACTGTACAACTTTATGCAAGTACAAGACAAAGAATATTTGCATTGGCCATCTTTATGGAAGAGTCTCAGTAATTGTGTTGTAAAGTAGCAGTAGGGAAACAAGCAGAAAATGAAAGTAATTAACCTTTGCATGTTTGACATTGAAAAGAACTGAAGCTCAAAGCAAATTTCACTTTGGATAATAGAAACCTTTGGTACTAGTGATGCGCGGGCCACCTTTTTTTCATAACCTGCACCCGTCCGCAGCAACGCGTACCGCAACATTTTAATCCACAGCCTGCCCCAGCCCGAAGCCTGCAAAAGCAAAAAGTAACCTCTAACGACACGCAAGAATTTCTCAGCTTAAACCCCCCTGCAGCCCAAATTAGCTGGTTATCAAGGTAAAATGAGCATTGGAATGATGATTGTATAATCGAGAAAGAGAGGGAGCGCGAGGGTATGCATGCGAGAGAGGGCGAGGTGACATTGATGTCGTAGCTTAATAATTTTACTTGAATCTTGACATGACATTCTGTTCACTCACTTGGGTGTGTAGCCTGCTGCAGACTCGTAGCTCTCCACTCCAGATGAATGTACAACGTGAACGTATGAAATATCCTACTCTACAAACTCACAATGCCGATGCATTGTGAGCTTGTAGATCTGCTATAATTCTGTCTGTGCGCACTGTGCACAGCTGTGCACGCCTTTCAATTAAGAAAAAATGTGTGCAGTTGTGCTCATTACGCTGGGGGCCGGCCACATGTCCAGAGGCTCAAAACGGAGAGGCAGAGGACTCTTTAGTCAAAAGGCAGGAGCTAAACCCCCTATCATAAGCAACACAACACCGCAGCCCGCTAATTGCACCAAAAACCTTAACCGGTCTGCCTAACAAGCGGTACAACCGGGTACAACCCACAAGTCCACGACACCTGTCACCATTGGGCCGACATCACTATTAGGTACTGATTGGCAGAGAAACAATATCCGCATGCCACAGGCAGACAATTCCGTACATGGCCTGCCTTCCACACGAACAGGTATGTGTGACTTTGGTTACGTCAGGGGCATAGGTCAGGGGTCTGTAAGAGGTGGCTTTGGAGCCACATTTGGCTCCTTGGCCCCTCCTTAGTGACTCCCCTAGCTTTACAAAATATGGAGATTACTAATTGTTGTTTGTCTTCATGTTTTTTTATTTGCTTTAGAACAGCGTTTTATAACGATTGTGAACAAGGCACCACCACCCTGACCACATTTTTGGGTGTGGATATGTGCTAAGTTTAGTAATTTAGTAACACTTGCTATTCATCATGTGCTACATGATACATCACTGCACATACACTGCTCAACCAGTGGTCCACTGACTCCTAAGAACTTCCTAGTATTAAAGACTCCACCAGACATTCCGTTGCACTTCCCCCTCTTGATATTCTTAGTTCTTACTTTCTTTTTCTATTTCGATTTCCTGGACTCAAACTAGTCAGTAAATGACACATGGTAGTCTGGTAATGATCGTAATCATAGGTCACAAGGTCATGCACTTCACTGTTTCTCAACTGTCAAAATGTCTTTCTCAACAAATCCTACACCATTAAATGCATGGTCAGAGACCACATGCAATATTTGCAAGGACCAACAGTGGTACATGAACCACCTATAGAAAATCATTGTTTTAAAATAAACAAAGTTTCAACATTTCCGTCAACTACAATTTGCATTTTAGCATCACATTTAACACATGCTTATTAGCATGTACATTTGTATTTAATAGTTTTGATAAGCTAATGTAGCCGATGTTGACTTCATTATAACACTCAAATATACAGCATTTGCTGCTGTAGACAGATTTTGTTTTCATGTTTTTGGTCCAAATTGCAGGTGACATTAAAGGTGGATGACCGCTGGCTTATGTCATCATCATGGGGAAATAAAGGACCACTGACTGATCTCTGACTACTTTTGAGGGGCGCGTGCCCCACCTATATGTACATAATGTCCAGAGGGTGTACTTACCTGCCTCAGCTACAGAAACAATCATATCAACATATAAAGCACCAAAGGTAAAAGTATTCATTATGCAGAATGCAATCTGGAAGAAAAAAAGAGCTCTCTGCTTTTTGTTTCCTTTTCCCTTTTCTTTAGAGCAGCGGTTTTCAACCTTTTTCATCCCAGGGCCCACCATTTATTCAGCATTTGAGCCACGGACCACCAATTGAGGATATTTTTAGATCCACAGACCCCAAAACTAAAGGTTTCTTTTGCTTCTGTCCATGACCATTAATCTTCCAGTTGTGTAGATTTGGATTAGCTCACATGATGGATATTTTAACTCTTGAGAGTGTAAAAATGAAACCAAATGGACCCGCCAGGGTCCATTTGGTTTCATTTTTACGTTCTCAAGAGTTACATTTGGTTAAAACAACTTAGCTGGGGACCACCTGGAACCCTCTCAAGGACCACTGGTGGTCCCCGGACCACTGGTTGAAAACCCCTGCTTTAGAGTATAACTGAAAGTTTACAAAATATATACAGGTCTAGAAAATCTATGAGCGCACACTGTGAGCTTGTAGACTGAGCTAAATAACCAATAGGCAATATAGGACTGTAGAAGAATTTTAGATACTCTGCCTTCAGGAGTTTTTGTTCCTTTCTGGGATTATTATTAATTATGACAATAAGAGGATTAATGAATGTCTAACTCTAACCTATTGCAATGGAAGTGGACAGCCATAAAGGGAGCAGGCTGTTTGCTCAACCAGTTCTCTGTAAAGGATCATTACTTTCTAACTACTGTTACTACTGACTCATCTTCAGCTTGAACACAACAAAACAACCACTGCCCCAGTATATTACAATGTCTGTGCCATCATGTGCTGGAGTTTGGTCCAATGTCTGACTATAAACGCAGGTATATTATATGTATTTTCAAGTTAGACCTTCCAATTCATTGTGCAAGTGCAACATAATCAAGTCTGCATAGTGGTTAAACATACTTATGACTCAAGGCTGTAGAAATATCAGACATTTCAGAAATCTCAGAATCAGCTTTATTGTCACATGACAGGTTTACACGTTTAATGTGTATATACCATACTTTATTATCCTTTAGTTTGACGATATTAACCATGGTCACAGTGAGAGGACAAGTTTCTTATTTCTTTTTGCAAACTAAAAAAAATATATAGTATAACTCACAGGGAGTAGAAGGCAACACAACCCGAGGCATTGTGAGTTCTATAGCATTGTCTTCACAAATCACACTTGTTTGGTTTGTAGAGATTAAACAAAGGGGATACATACAGTATTGACATTAACCAAATGGCCTGCTATGCCCCTTAAGGGTGTGTTATGTAGTAGTTCATAATATTGCTGGTATCCTGGAACACAGTCAATGGGCCACTGCAAAGCAGGCTATACCCTACCAGTGTATCAGAACCATTCCCGCACACTGTACAAATGCCTAGTCTGTGCAGAAATGATTCCGTCAGACTGATGGGGGGTGCAGATGGTGAGGGATTGATCGCCGCATCTCTCCAGAACAGATTCCAGCCTTTACTTGGTTAGGTTTTTCACCAATTCCAGTTCCTCAATTGGCTTCCACTTTTGGTTGATGGTGATGAACTGAAAATCAAATCAAATAAGTCTATGATCCGGTGTCAGCTATTGAAATATACAGTACACAAAGAAGTAGTAATCGCATAGTGTGTGGATTATAGGTACACTCACTGTAGCTGCAAGGTAAAAAGTCAGTTTTGGTGTGTACTGGAAATCATATATTCATTTGACATGACTACAGCATAGGAATGTTGTCACCTTTTGGGGTTTTGACGGGTCTACTCTCTCCCATGGTTCTGGGTTTTTGGTCTTATTCAAACTAGAGAAGGGACGTAAATAGAAAATAGAAAAACAAGACTTGTCAGACTCACAGACTCGCACATACTGCCAGATTACAGCAGCAAACCTGATTATAAATTGAAATATAATCATAAAGAAGAAGTAGAAACTATAGAGTATATACACTCACATGACATCAGATTTTGTAAATAGGAAATACGTGGAAGCAGATGCAGCCATTGTTCCAGCAAATCCCATTAAAGCAACCAGAGGAATCAACTGGAATGTATCAATATTGGGTGTCAATATAATATACAATATAATACAGTCTTGCAATAAGTAATTTCAAGTATCCTGGCACAGATATCCAGTGATTAAATCCTGCAACAATAATAAGTTGCAGGATTGCAATAAGTATTCATTATTTTTTTATTATTTAAAATGTAAACACTCACCTCTTTCCTCTTTCTCAGCATTTGGAAAAATCCAAAAGACATTTTAATGCCCTCCCAGGTATGCCCTAGAATAGATTATAGATATAAAATAAAACCTCAATCCTTCAAGTTATAATAAACATTGTTAGGCGCATGCAGTATAAGTTCATCTTTGAAACCAGAGACTGTCATAGAATAGTGATAGATAAATGTGGCAACACATTCACCTGTCTGAATCTGTTTGAAGTTCGTGGTGTATCTGACTACAACATCCTGTCAGTCTAGCTAAAGTAGACTGGCTCACGAGATGTAAGTCACGTACACAGAACTACACACTTCCTGTATTGGAAATCCATCAGTTTGTAACCATAGAGTTATAGGGTTGTAGCTTGTGGCCAGTTTTAGATTAGATTGATTCGATTTGCATACAATCAATATTATATTTGAGTGTGTACTGCCCTCTAGTGATGATTTTAAGAATATACTAATTTAAATGCATATGTGCATGAGAGGGTAGACCCAAAATCATGTCTAGAGCTCTTCTCTAACTCTGAGCACTCTAGCATAGCCTAACCCTTTAGGAATACCTGTATTTTTTTTAAATTATTATTATTATTAATCTTTTTTATGAAGTCAGATCAACAGAAGAGTTGCTGGTTGCTAGGATTACACTACATGGTGCAGATGTATCTTTGAGAATAGGATTACATGCAGATGTATGTAAACTATGGAGGTAAGAAAGGGCGAGGGTCTCTGGCAGAGTCTGGGTTTTGTTGCTTCTCTTATTTACAATTCTTCCTGTGACACAATTAAACGGTACCATTTGCAGTCCCTCTGACTGTTTTGGCTGTATTTTATTGATGGAGTTTTTTAATCAATTGAAATGTTCCCTTTAATATTGTGTAAACATTACATGGATTTTATCTTCATATCAGAAATTATCTTGCTTTCTTTCAGTAGACACCCCCTATTTTGTCCATTTTTCCATGTCCCCAGTGGCCTTCGATGAAAGTGGACTTCACATATGACTATTAAACATCAACAAAAATCCAAAATTATGACATGAGCGTATATATCTATCTGTACTTTATTGCTGGACATGATTAGTTTTTGAATAAATAGATGATTAATCATTTAAATAGCATTATATAGCTGTGTCCCTCAGTTGCACACTAGGAAGTAGTATTCTACTCTTCTGACCAACATGCTACAGAAAGTTGCAATTTAAAACCTCATTTTACACTGTTTTAGAGGCATTTTGTACTCTCACATGTGGTGGTAAATCATAACAGCTCAACGCTGTTACATGAAATAATGATATAAAACAATTAGTTATAAAGATTCTGTTTGTTATTCCAACAATATATCTGATTCTGTAACCTCAGGCATGCCAAGTCTTCTCTTCTTACTCAACTCAGTTAGAGTAGTGACTATCTTTAGTACAACTGACTTTAGTAGTCACAACTCTGTTATGAACTTAATTGGCTCAACTCGGTTATCAATTAACATGTTAAAAGATACATAAAAAATATATTGAATGCCTGAGATGGGAAAATATGTTTTTCTTATAGCTATGGATGTCCTTAATAGTGTGGGCTATTCAGAAAAGTAAAACCTTTCGGTCAAAATTTCAGAAAAAAAAATGTCCAAATGGTACCATTTCCGTGGAATGACTCTTATGCTGAATTATCTTACTTCACTCACTCACTCACTCACTCACTCACTCACTCACTCACTCACTCACTCACTCACTCACTCACTCACTCACTCACTCACTCACTCACTCACTCACACACACACACACACACACACACACACACACACACACACACACACACACACACACACACACACACACACACACACACACACACACACAAGAGGAATGTCAGGCCTGCAACATGATCACAGTATCACACTATGAAATATTGTTCCCATGTGTGTAGCACTGCTCCTTTAAGGGTAGGGCTAGTGTCAGGTGACCAGGTTGATGTTCAGAAGCCTGATCTGTGTTTTGGAACTGCATGGAGGTATGAGGTGTATGCTAGTCTACTTGGTAAGAAAGAGCTTTAGCAGCTAAAGCTAACAGGGTGACTGAGACCAACTTGCTATTCATGTGTGACAATAAGATGTTATTAATAATTAAATTATTATTCCAGTATATGGACGGAATGGGTTGAAAACCAGTGCTCTATTGCGGGTACCCCATGTTGGCTGTAAAATTGCAGTTGAAACCTTTATCAGGAGGTGGCACTGTTGCCCCTTTTAATTGACTAATAACTGATCTTTGACAGGCCATGATCAGCAGTGGAAGGAGTAAGATCTTGGAGCATTTCTAAAATAATTTTAATAATAAAATTACGGAATTAGTGTTGTTTCTTCATTCAGAGCATACCAACACGGGCAAGGGCAACACGATATTTTATTCAATGACACTACATTAAAGTTCTCACTTGAATGCACTATATTCCTATGTATACATGTCTACTGTACATTGCTCACTTTTTTTGTTTTTGTCCCCCCATGAATTAGCGTTTACGTCTCCGCCTGTCCCTTCATATTCTAGGTGCGCTATACCTGGCTGTCTCCTCACGCCTGTCCAGAACTCAGTCCATGGTTCTGGCATCTAAAGCAGGTGTGTTTGCTTTACTACGTCATCACAACACGGAGCAAGTGATGTCACCTTCCTGGTCCCCTGGCCTGGTAAGTCACGTACATAACTGCCTCTTCTGTTTGGAGGCCTCCCAAGCTGCCACACTCATTGGAATGCAATGGCATTGCATTACTCCGTTGATGGCTGTAGTGAAGTCATGCATGTGGCTCAACTACACAAACACGGCCCTGTTTATACAATGTCAGCGATTTCCAGTGCTGGTCCACAGGGAAACCCTGGTGTTGCCTGTTGTTGTTGTTGTTGTTGTTGTTGTTGTTGTTGTTGTTTTCTTCCCCCTACCACTGAATTGTGTTCACCTGCCTGGTGTCCCTGCCATTGCTGCAGTATGAATCAGGCACTATTTAAGATTAAATCTATGTCTGAACAAGGTGAGTGCATAGTGTGGTAGAATATGAGGACAGCCTAATGTAGGTGTATAATAGAGCCACAATGAGGCCGAAGGAGTTTGGACGTCTGTTCCACCTATATGGCCAACTGAGACGAGTGAATGTGTTCAATGTTTCACAGTAATTGGACACACTCATGAGTTGTGGCATTGGGCAATTCCCAGAAACTTTGAAAGCCAATTGGAGGCAATCGGGAAGGAATCTAAAAAATGTGAATGATGGCACTCTTGAGCATGTGCCCATGCACAGAGACAATGTGTAGTGTACTGATTTCTGTCAAAATTAGATCCGTTTAGCAGAATGGGCATGGCCTTCATGGGGAGTTGTGTCAGGAATCATCCAAGGAAGCATGTGATAAAATGCATAGCTGTAGTGAAAGTGATACCTGCTGTCTCTACCAGTCGATTTTTTTTATTATGGGCTACAGAGTCTCTCTCTCTCTCTGCGTGTGCCTTTATGTGTGAAATGTGACACACCCTTCTACAAGTAGCTTTTAAATCACATGCTTAATGTGGAGCTTAATTCAACCACTGAAAGGCTCGGCACACGCACATGCACGCATGCTGCACGAAAGAGAGGGAGAAAGTGTCCTTTTGATGTTTTTGTAAGCAAAGAGATTTTGTAGCATTATTAATGCTACTCCTGCAGATTGGATGGTTTCTCTTCACACAAAAGCATGTCTGTTTCCTCAGCAAAAAAAATAATTTGTGTCTCCTCCAACTTGCCCAATCTGCCAATTAAATAACAATGCATCATGGTGCAGGGACACATACGTAGCTCTTAGAGGCACTGGGAGATGACACTCTGATAGGGCTATTTATCTTATATGCAAAACACATCCATCAGTAATTCACAGATTCATTATTCAACACTTTGCACTTTAATTTATGCTGACGTTTTCCGCCATTAAAACTGGAGTTGGACTGCCACCCCAAGGCGCAACGTTTTACCGTACACTACCTTGCAGAAATTGAAATATAGCATGTCTAAATGATCCCAGAAGAGTTTTATAATACCTCTTCTCACAACATTTTTAGCTTTAATTAACCACCCTCTCTGACATGATAGCAGACAAGATGGGCTGTTGGGCTCACTGTCTTTTGACGCTTCTTGTTTTACAATAGCAAGATGCAGTCAGCAATACTGACAGGTTGTTATTATTTGTTGTTATTGTTATTATTATTAGCCTATTATTATTATTATTAGCCTATTATTATTATTGTGATAATGATCTGCTTGGATGAGATTTCCAACTTGGTAGTGTGTATGTAAGGCAGAGGAATCTCAAATCTAGCTCCACGCGTGTCCCCAGAGAAGCTTTTTTTATGTGGATATTCTTCATTTGATAGTCACAAAGCAACATGCTATGACTTTTGCACAACGTATTTTAGCGGCAAGGTTGTTGAGCCCACTCTGTCAAGGAGTGCTCATTTCCTTATGATGCAACTTACTAATGTGCATGCGTACATAGCTTCTGAATGTACGCTGTCATATGACGTAGATTGGCGCATGAATCTGTTTTATTCTGCAAACAGTTATTTTCTGTCCGGTTTTTCTGTCCAGAATGTAGACCTATTTATCAGCTTGTGTACATCTTGGCTTGGCCAGAATGTACACATAAGGCTTGGCCATCCAAACAACAAATATGGCATCTCTTTCCGTGTCAATAGGTTTGAACCGAAACTGCTTTAAAGTGCTGGCAGGCCTGTGTGTTCTGCTTCCCACACCATGGGAGAGGGCACTACTTCTGAACACTAAGGTTGCTGTAGTGAAAGCACTTACGGCTATTCCTTCACACTGGTTAACCGCTCGCCTTCATTATGATACCTGAGCTCAAACCCATTCAAAGGTAGACTCGGGTTGTGAGAACCACTCTGTGTAATTGCTGAATGAGTAACATTATATGCCGTATAGTTCCATATAGGTTGCCAGTGACAAAAATGAATGTGAAAAGTAAGCAGGGTAAAGTTCTCCAGTCTCTCAAATTAATGCAATATTTCAGAATAGGCTTTACAAATGTATACATGTTGTTCAATTGTAGCCCAAGGCCTGCTTCAGGTTTTGTGTCCACGGTAAAGGGCGTCCCATCTTGACAGTACGGCGGAGACAGTGAAAGACCTGTCTAATCCCTCCTTTCTTAGCATTACACACACTTGCGCACAAACACGTCGTCACATCTTATGTACACCGTGTTGTAAACATATTTTGAAAAGGAAGACCCAATTAGTGTGAGTATCTGTCGGATCTCACCACAATATTCATCACTGCTGAGTTCTATGTTTTCACCCCCCAACACAATGACTTCCAAAGGCCTGCCAGGGGCCAGCAGAAACCCAACCCTAGCTCAAAGGACATTCTTGAGTATTATCTTCCTTGTTGATTCATTTTCTTCTTCTTTCTTTAATAAGTAACATGTAAAGAAAAGGGGGAAAAAAAGAACAGGGCCTTTTGTTCTGCGGATCGGTGGGCAGATTTTCGAGGTTTCAGAGGTGGATTTTACTGGCCGAGTTAGCTCTCAAACCACTCTTTGACATTGACGAGTGTGGCTTTGATAGGGACTGTGGACAATAGACAGCCTCCCACCTTCTGGTGCCCTTGTCAGAGGATCCGCGTCAACCACGTAACCTCATACTCCCATGTATCACTTCTGCTCTCACTCTCGCATTCCTTAGTGGTAATGGCCAAGGATGTGTGAATAGACTCACTTCCCTATATTAGAGAGGGAGAGAGAGAGAATGAAAGAGAGAGAGATGCTAAGCAAGACATGGAATAGAATAAAATTTGGTGTTTTGAAGAATATGCTGGTCCACATCTCCGCCACAGAGGTATCCATGAGATGGTTCATTCTGCCCATCATACGCATTCCTGACTGACACGCTCACAAAGCACCTTTGTATTCCAGTGTGTCTGTGACTCATATCCCCGATGCAAGCCAGCTACCTATAAGTTAACACACACAAACACCCGTTTGTTGCACTATACAGAGACAGCAAACATTCAGCTCTGCCACACGCACTCCCACTGACTGTACATCATAAACACAGATTCCTAATAGAAACGCACGAACGTGTGTGCCCACACAGCGATATTCTTTCTTCACATAGCTTTCTTTTTGTCACGTACATACTCGTGCTCTCCCGCAAGCTCACACATTTGGCCTTGAGCCTTTTCCCGGGTGCAGAGTTATGGGCTGACAGTTTTAAGACTACCTGTAAATGAGTGTGTACGGTTAGAGTGTAGGGGAGGGGCAAAGGGTAGAGATGACAAGAACTTCAGAGGAGTGGAGCGTTACACTACCACACTGTTATCTGAAGCGACCCACGCTTGTAAAAGACAAGATGTGCACTGCATGTGTGCGTGCATGTGTGTGCATGCAGCCATGCGTGTAGAATACACTTGCACGTGTGTATGGCACACTACTGTTTTCACAGCACACCTGTTAAGCCTCCACACCTGTCTGATCTTTCCATAACCAGCCGCAGCATTGAATATCTTCAAAGGTCTTGAGAACATTGGTTTTAACATCTGGGTATGCATAAGTTCACCATTGTTCTGTGGCAGCGGTGATGGAGGGGGAAAAAGCATAAGGCTACATTTTTGATGTTTGAAATAACCGAGGAGGATCTGTAAGTCCATCTCCTTGTCTCTTATTTCTGTCAACACAATAACGGATGTGGAAAATGTGAACACACTTGAAGGGAAACTGGAATGGATTTGCGCTATCCTGCATGTTAGAGCAGTATTGTTTTATAGTGAGTGGAGTGAATTTATGACCCATTATATGAAGACAAAGACAAATTAGTTCCAACAGACCAGAAATGCCTGTCTTATGTGGCTTTGACACATCACAGGTTTGATATTAAAAATATATATCAACTCAATAATGTCTCATACAAGCGCCTGTCGTTTGCAATTCAAAAAAATTAACAGAAACAAGGGCGATCCATTAGATTGGAGAAAGAGTGAGTGCAAGAACTGGCAGTGGCAGTAGCTTGGGGATAGCCGTTGCAGTCAGTTGGGTTTCATGTGGAAACGGAAAAACCCTTATCCTAATCTTAACCCCCCCCCAACCCTGTATATTTTAATAGTATAACTAGAATGTGTTTATGCAATGATGTATAGTCCTCTTTAACTGCTTGGTAGGGATACAATGTATGTTTGTAGTTTTGTAAAAAGTTAATATAACTCTGGATGAAGTGGCGATGAAGCCGGACCCACACCATTTTCAGTTACTGGACTTTTATTAGGCAATTAGTCAATAATAACAGTTGATAACAGTTAATACAGTTAACAGTTAATAACAGTTGTTGTTGAAGTTGCAGCAGACACACAGCAGCATGCATAAAGGTTAAGGTCTGACTCAGAGAGTTTTCTGTTTTCAGTGATGAAATGCTGTTGGTTTAGTGGTGCCACAAGTCACAATAGTTACAATATAGTTAGTCACAATATTAGTTAGTAGCGGTAGTAGTGTTTCAAATCATTTTAAATATCAGCACTTTAATTTGAAATATCTTAGGTTGTTTTGCCATGCCATGCCCCCCCCATGCCTAGATCCGCCCCTGCTCTCTTATCTCTCATCTCCCTTGCATGTCACCTTATCTCCCTTGTATGCCTCCTTTCTTACTCCTTTCGGCAAAACCATTACCCTGACCAAACAGCAGGGAGCGCTCATGCATTGACGCCGCACGGTGTGCATGCACAGTCAAGCCTTTGTCATCAGGTCCCTCCTCCACGCATCCCTGCAATTAACAACAAGAAGTTTTTTCCCTCTGTAGTCAAGGTCATGTACACTTAAGTTCAACCCCCAGTGGGAGGAGCAGCAACAGAGCACAACCTGTTATTTGGCCGTTAACACTTTTAAACGGGGTGCTGGAGGAGCTTGGCCCCTCTGTCTGTGTGTCTGTGTGTTATGTGTGAACAGAAGGTGGAGGTTGTGAGCAGGCTGAGTGAGCCCACAGAGTGCTGCAGAGCAGAGCAGCCTCAGGCCAGAGGTGTGTGTCCTGTAAATGGTACGCAGGAGCAAAAAAAAGAGAAAATCCCCAAATTCCCCCTTGTGAATGGCACAGAGTAATTAATCTCCAGCAGGGGTTTGCCCTGCCTCTGACATATGACTGACGTGTGTGTGCGTGTGTGTGTGTGTGTGTGTGTCTGTGTCTGTGTCTGTGTGTGTGTCTGTGTGTGCACGCTTGCATGTATGTGGGGGTGAGGGGGGGCATAGAGGTGTTTGATTGCTTTTCCTTTGGGCCTGCTCCATCATGTCCTCTCCTTCGTTTGATGTCTCTCCTCCTCTTCACAGCACATCCCCTCTTTGCCTTTTCGATTTTTTCACTTTTTCACTTTTTTCACATCAGTTCACTATGGCAATGTCGATTACAAACCCACAACAATACATTATTGTGAACGAAATCTTCAGCTGTAATTGTAAAACCCAATAATGGGACGTCTTTCACGTCACTATAATTCAGACATGACCATAAAAAGCCTGGCAACTATGATGACTCAGACATGATGACCATAAAAAACTGGACCACTGCCACAACTCTTTGAATCAGACATAACCATAAAGTAACACAGTCTGGCTAGCATGTCACTATGACTCAGACATAAACATAAACTTCATGATATGTCCTTGTAGAAGCATTATGAAATTCCCTGAACATTTTATTTACCAATGTTGTCAAAGGCAGGCGGGCATTATTATCTTATAGCTTACATACAAATAAAAAGTAAGTACAACAAAGTGAAAGATAAAATAAAAATGGCACTGAATGAATGAATGAATGAATGAATGAATATATTAAATAACGCATGTTTTAAGTGCCGTCTTAACAATAACAGTAACAATAACAGTTTATCAGTGTGACAGGGCCAGTTTTTGCTTTTTAATCGCTATCATTCAAGATCTCTGCTGGCCAAAAACCAGCTTTGTCCAAATTCTGGATTTCATATCCGTAAAAACGCAGTGGGGAAAGACACGTACCAATGTGTAAACACCTTCAGGACCCACACGTGAAGATCTGGTTTCTCGCATGACAAGTAGCGATATTGTATAGCATTAAAATAATAAACCTCAGCCACACAACTGGCTCTCACCATCAATAATTATTATTTGTGTAATCACAAACATTGCATATATACAGTATATATACAGTATATGCAATGTTATACAGTATATATATATATATATATATATATATATATATATATATATATATATATATATATATATATATATATATATATATATATATATATATATATATACACACACACAGTGCGTATATATACACACCCAGATACTAAGAGAAAAACACAGGGGCACCAGCTATATAAAAATGGTTCCTGAGCCACAGTTTGGGAAACGCTGCTGTAGCTATTTGTGTGTTAGTGTATGTAAGCAGAGCCTGGGGGGTGTGGCCCCTGAGGGCCAGCCACATTAATGACAACCACGCTTATGTAAAGCTTCATATTTATAGAGTTAGTCGGTCTTCAAAAGGCCACAACTGGAAAGTCCACAAACCACTGGTCCTGGAGACGCATCCAGAGCGTCAGGGAACGTCACACGCTGTGTACTTACTTTACTGTACTGTACTTGGGACAATATTCCATTGGCATGCATTCACTCCATAGCCCACAAAGCCTAGGCCTGTCCCCAGTAGCTATAGCGTGTTATGTATCCACACACACACACACACACACACACACACACACACACACACACACACACACACACACACACACACACACACACACACACACACACACACACACACACACACACACACACAGTGCATGAACACATGCACCTTTTTCTTCAGAAACTGTATTTAGTGGACATGTATTGCACACATAATCTACCTCATGATCGTATGCATGCTGACACACGCACATGTGCATACACCCCCACACACCCCCACACGCACACTATGCGTGCAAGTATACCAACCCTAAAGGGACTGCATTTATCTAGAATTTTTCTTCAAAGCGCTTTACAATGTCACCCATTCACTCAGGGACCTACACGTAACCGCACGTATTTCCGACGGAGCATTAGTCCGACATGCAGGAACAATATGGTTTGATCTGCCTATGACCTCACACTCTGCTTACCATACTTAATACATCTGTGTTTAGATAGCTGCATATACGTGCCATGTGTGTGCGTGCATGTGTAGCATACAGAATGTACTATACCACAGATTGAGTGAGGGTGTTTAAAGCTGTGGGTGTGTGGTAGTGGCAGCATTTTTTAATACTAATAAATTCATATGTCAGGGCTTGACACTAACACTTGCCCGCTTGCCCGGGGCAAGTAAAAAAAAATGGGCGGGCAAGTGAAGACTGCTACCTGGTTGCCCGATCGGGCAAGTGTGCAACTTAGTGCACTATAACACAACACAAGATAAATTTGTCTTGAAGGCAGTCAATGCACTCTGCCTCTGTGTCTTTCCCTGCTTTCTAGCTGTCCACAATTCCAGGCTGGATTTGGGAAACAAAACAGGCAAATTAACACATCAAAATGACCATTAATCTTCTACAGTGTAGACCTGGGCTAATTAAGATGATGAATTTTAACTCTTGAGAGTGTAAAAATGAAACCAAATGGACCCGCAAGGGTCCATTTGGTTTCATTTTTACGTTCTCAAGAGTTACATCTGGTTAACCAACTTAACTGGGAACCACCTGGAACCTGGGGGGCAAGTGACCATGACCTGAGGGCAAGTAGAACCTGACTTGCACTTGCCCGATGGACTGTAAAGTGGCAGCATTTTTTAATACTAATAAATTCATATGTATTTGTTTCTTGACAAGGATCACACCATACCAAGTCCCGTTTGATTTGTATGGAACTTAGAGGAAATGAAACAGTTCTATACCAGACAATCTAGAAGACATGAGAAAACAGAGAGACGTTTGGAAATATGTGTCTGGCATAAAGCCGTTGAAAAGTCATTTGGTGTGTGGCCAACATTAAAGTAGGACTGAGACTCTAAAGCAGTGGTTTTCAACCAGTGGTCCGGGGGCCAGCAGTGGTGCCTGAGAGGATTCCAAGTGGTCCCCAGCTAAACGATGGACAGTTGGTAACCAAACCTTTATAGATCTGTAACTCTTGAGATCGTAAAATTATACCAAATAGACGCTTTTATGCTCTCAAGAGTTATTGATTATATTTATATTTAACATTTGAATTACCTAATCTTAAAGAATCTACACATTTAGAAAATGTAGAAGAATTGTTATTTTGACCAACGTTTTGCCAGTTATCTCTCTTAAATTGTGGACACAAACTTGAAAATCCTTTGTTTTGGGTCCGAGAGACTGAACATCAAATGGTGGTCCGTGGCTAAAATGCTATAAAAGATAAGAATATGCCAAGTGGTGGAGACATTTTACTTGGTGAGTGATTGTGACATTAAGAAAATGTTTTTGTAATTTTTCTTATTTGTTTTAGGATTTCTGAGCTCAGTTTCACCTAAAAAACCTGAACCCTTAAACATTCAGTAGACGGTGGTCCTGAAGTTTTTTGGCTCAAACAAGTGCTCTGATTTTCCTGATGTCGTAGCCGGCAATTCCCATATATGTCAATGGGATTTACCAGCTGATGTCACTGTTTTTACTGTTTTCATTGCGGCTGAAGAGCCTTCCAAACCCCACAGAAAACTCCAGACCACGGACAATCCAGTGAATGTTCAAAGTTCAGGTTTGCTGGGTGTAATTGAGCTCATGAAACCTAAAAATAAATGAAAATGATGTCACAAAACCTTTTGAAGTACAGAAGGCCACCAGCAGGAATGTGTCAGGGAAATCCATAATGCATGACCGAAAAAGCCAAACACCTGGCAGTCTGGTGGAATTTCTT
Organism: Benthosema pterotum; assembly: GCA_039105355.1. NCBI lineage: Eukaryota > Metazoa > Chordata > Actinopteri > Myctophiformes > Myctophidae > Benthosema > Benthosema pterotum. The sequence continues at coordinate 22,009,570 of CM076966.1, read as the reverse complement.
GTCCTTGTTTTTCACAGTCGTAGGTCAAGGCTGTCCCCACGCGAGCACTGCAGCTACTGTGTATTGTTTGGGGAGGGAATTTGCAGATTCAAAAGTTAACAGAAGCAGAAGGCGAGGAAACAGCTAGTGCCAATGCTTGATCACACACAGTGTCTTGTCAACCCCAGACACTCCTTCAAAAGCTTGTGACACAGCAGGGGTGCCCAATAATTGGCTTCTGCTTCTGCTGTGATGAAGCAGGATTACCAGTTTGTCTGTGCCGGCGCAGTATTGTGATCTGTTATCTGGAACCGTATTTACGAGAAGAAAGTAAACGCAAAAGTTTAACCGCATGAACTCTAGCATCCCATTTCTGGAATATTCTGAATGACTGTGCCTAGAGTCGGGAAAAGCAGCTGACGTATAACCATGGGGGAGTACAGTAACACTTCCCTCGCTTTGTCTTCATATGACCTTACGTGTGAAAGTATTTGTGGTGTCTTTCTCACAGTGTGCTTTGGGAAACATGCGTGTGTTGTGTGTCAGAGGGTACACTGTGTTAATCTCACACACAGTCTCTGTAGAAGCAGTGCTCCCTCACTGAAAAAAGTCTCCTTGTGGGTAATTTCACTGTTTGTCAAATCCCTGTATGACAAAGTTGTGAGGTTGATGTTCGGTTCCCGGCTGGGTCATACCAAAGACTAAAAATGGGACCCAATGCCTCTTTGCTTAGCACTCAGCATCGAGGGTTGGATTGGGGGTAAGTCACTGCGACATACCGTATAGCGTCATGTCCAGGGGGTGTACTTGTACATCAAGCTGCCTCACGCTACAGAAACAGGAGATAGGCTCCTGACCTATATGGGCCTCAATGGCTCAGCCGTGCCTCATGACATCATGGCCTGGCAACCCTACTTACCTTACTTGAATGACAGTACATTTCCCCCCTGCAATTTTGCATCCTTTTTTCCTAGTGATCCTGGGCTCTACACACCCTCCACCAACCTCATGCTTTCTTGCATGAACAGTCCATGCTGCCTTTCACCTGACAGGGGGGAGTTTCCCTGGTTGGACACGGCGTGTGAAAGGAACGCGTTATTCCAACCAGTTCCTGTCCCCTCCATCAGAAATCTGGGGGGAGGCAGGCAGTTTAGAGACTGTGGGCTCCATATTCGTCACATGCTAAACGCCTTATCCCAAACCCCTTATCTCTCTTTTACTATTTTGATCAACTTTTTGCAATAGTTCAACATGCCAATCAACTGACACGTTGTGAGCTTATAGACTGACCATATTAACTATTGAAAAAATGTCTTTTAAATTAGTTTAAAACGCCAAAGAAGTTAAGGGATAAGGGGTTTAGAGATGATGAAAATCTAGCCCTGTGTGTTTTTGTGAGGGTATCTACCCTAGGGGACATGGGGAAAACATGCCAAATCCACACAGAAAACCCCACCTCAGTAAGGGCAGTGATGACACAGAGGAGGAGACACCCTGCCAGCACCCAGAGCGTCCCTAGTGGGCATCAAACCCAGGACCTTCTAGCTGTAAGGTGACAGCAATACTTCTGTGCCACCGTACCCGTATATATGTAGGTCTTAAAGGACCCTTCTCCACTTTTCAACGTAACTTTATATAATTGGTCCTCAACAGTGTTCATGATTTCCTACTTCCATCGTCTGCTGCTCTGAGTAATTCCTTAAGTTTGCTTTCTCTTTCTGTGGCCCTTCTGTCATTCTCGAGTTAGTGTGCGTGAACTGAATCACCGAGAAGTAAAGCACAAAGTATTTTTTGTTGCTGGAAGTTACGGAACTTGTGACCTTGATGTAAAGATAATGGAACCATTCTGTTTTGTTTGCGCATACAATGTGCTCTTAGTACATTTTACGATCAAGAGTAACAGCCAAGGTCTATTCATATTGACCATAACCAGTTTATGGTTCAACAGAATAACACATTAAGATAGAGATGAACAATGGAGTGGATTGTCTCTGGAGAGACAAAGCATTGATTATTTATTGACTGGATAACAGTGACGTGTCAAGGCCACAGAGCTTGAGGACATGAGAAATATCTAGAAAGGAATGGCAGCACAGACATTGAGTAGCACTACAGAATCCTGACAGAAATTGTAGGGAAATACTGTACATTCATTTCACATGCAGAAGTAGCAACCTGGTTGTGACCAGTTCCTGGTCGTGAGTCTACCTGTCGTGGCTATAGGTGCTTGTGGTAGCAACTAGTGAGCAACTACAGTAGTTGCAACCTGGTCACAAATACTTGCTTATTGCTGCGACTAGGTTTATAGGTCATATATACAGTAGGTCACGTATAATTAGTGCACTCTCAGTGTTTATTGCTTAATTAGCCTAAGATTCCTTGTACCATGTATTCGACATGCTCACAAGGAGCCAATTTGTTACTGCGTGCAAGAACGATGCAATATAGATGTTCAATGTTGTCTCCCCAAAGTTGCGAGGGAATCACAGCATTCCACTACCCTACTCTGTATTACTTTGGAAGATCTCAGCAGGATTCCAACATTGAGTTTTCACACACATTGAGATGATGGAGATAGCATCCATCACAACTCATTCTGTTCCTGGGAGAGATGAGCGATCCATAAAGTTGAGTAGAGTCCTTGCTTCCTGCATCCGCAAGCCTTTTCTCGGCCAGAAATCTCGATTCAGATCTGGCATGTCGATTCACTCCATTCACATGCTATAAACAAATAATATATATTTGCAAATATAACAGTGCAGCAGCCATAACAAAGTTTGCTTCTTGGAGCACAGCTCTCCACCACGTCGGGTTGCCTACCTACGGCCTGCAAACTTTGAAAGGCATTCTTAGCCAATTGGAATGGGATTAAAAACATCTCCCCAAAATGTGTAGGATATAACAAAAATGTGTTTTAAAATGGCATTAATAATGTTATGTAGAAATGGGCCTGGCTCATTTGGGGTGATGCGTAACAATCCAAGGAATCTGGGTAGAAAATAAAATAGTTTGATTGTATGACCTAAAGAGATACTGTACATTGAACCACCATGGGGCTTATATGCAAAATGTAGATTCACATTTGTTCCTAAATATACAAAGCAAATATACAGTATGTATAGAAAGTAATGAAAAATAACATAGTATGTACATTGGTTAATCCATTGGCCATTTGGCCCCAAGTGTAGTTAGAAGTAAATCTAGGTAAATGCTGTTGTGGGAAACATCGGTATGGGATGATTTTAATGAGCACATTTCAAAGACAAAATGAGGTTCAGCAGATCTGAAAGCATCCTGGGGAGTGGAGCTTAAAGTCTTAGGATTAATTTGAACAACAAAAAAACACCAGAATGACGTTACTTTCAGTGATTTCAGTCCCAAGGTGACCCTAAGCAGTAGCTAATGAAAAATAAAAAATATATAAATAAAATAACAATAAAATAAAATAAAAATAAACTAAATAAATCAAACTCTCTCTCTCCCCTTCAAGGCCAGAGACCTGTGTCTCTCTGGTCCAACCGGTTCTATTATTATTGTTCTGCTCTTCCTCCTCCTCTGTCGTTTCATCTCCAATTCATTCTAAACACCCCCATACCTCCACCACAACAACAACAATGGCTCTCTCTCTCTCTCCCTCTCTCTCTCCCCACACACATACCCAATCACTCCCTGTCTCTTTTTGACTGCAACTTCCTTGTGTTCTAGCCAAGTTTTGCTGCAGGAGATCCTCTCTGACAATGATCACTGTTTGGTTACTTGGACTTGTCATGGAATATGCACACAGACCCTGTGGCTATAGGAATGCTAGACGGTGCCTGCCAGCCACCTGTACCTCCTCGACAGCTGAGAGAGAATTCTAAGTCCTGAAATGCTTCTACTCAGCTACTACACACATATTTCAGACAGTGACTATGACTGCGTGGTACAGGAATATCTCTCTCCTGCAGAGGGTCAGAACTCCACTGCCCTCCGTGTCACCCTGGGCAAAGGGTGCGCTTTTGAGACTGTCTATGAGCGGGACTTGCGGAAGTTGCTGACGGTAGTTGCGGTGGTTACTGTATTTACAGCCCCCAGTGAAACAAACCTGTTCAGTCCTCACTAGCAACTTTACTTGTTCACTCTTATTTTCAGAAATAATGATTTCAACAAACAAAGCAGTTAGCAGTTAGATAGAAGTGTGCAACACACGATTCCATCTTTTAAACCTTTACAACAGCTTTGCGAGCACAAAGGGAGAAATAAAATGTTTCCGCAGGGTATACCGGTATATTTTCGGGAGCACCGTGCCGCGTTTTGCTGAAAAATAGCAACTTCCGGGGGAAGTTAACAAAATGGAAGTCCCCCGCCTTTACATAGTCGCTTTGTGGATCCAGGATCCAGGCTTTCAACACGCAGCGCAGATGTAAGCCGGGAGATCGAGACTACCTCTGTGTTGGACCTCAGATTAGTCCCAATCATCTCACCATTCCACAGTGATGTACAGTAAGAGAAATGTCTCTGATCGGCCAGTCAATATGTTGCATTTTGCAACCCACTGACTGAATCTCAGCTCAACATGATTTTCAGCATAGAATGACTGCGTAACATTTACTATTAAGGTAATGAGCGTGTTTGTTTCCGGTAAACCAAAAACAATGAATGTCACGACGCTAGTGAGCAGAGATGAAAAGAATTTTGAAGGATACCCTTGTGCTACTGTGCTCAGGGAATAGAGCCACTCAGAGACTATAAGCTCTTTGCTCTGTACAGTAACACAGCTGTACTGTACAGTAACCCAGCTGCCAGGTCAACTGTCTTTAAACTATAAATATCCCCTGTAATTCACCCTAGCCCAGTTCTTGCCAACCTGCATGGTCCCTTTGTGGAGAACCAAGACAATGGTGTGTGTGTGTGTGTGTGTGTGTGTGTGTGTGTGTGTGTGTGTGTGTGTGTGTGTGTGTGTGTGTGTGTGTGTGTGTGTGTGTGTGTGTGTGTGTGTGTGTGTGTGTGCGTGTGTGCGTGCGTGCGTGCGTGCGTGCGTGCGTGCGTGCGCGCAAAAACATACAAGATTAATTATTAAAAACAAAAGCAAATACACACAGGGTCCAGGGACAAACTATGGGATATGATATGATATGATATGATATGATATGATATGATATGATATGATATGATATGATATGATATGATATGATGACATCTGTTCATTGTGAGACTATATATAGTGGAAGACATTAGACTGCGTTGAGCCGCCGTGGTATACATTACATTGGTTGATTAATGGGAACCACTGAATGAGTGTGTGGGTGGTCTCAACATTGGTCATGTAAGAAGCGGGACACCAAGGATAAAAGCTTGAGAAAGTCCTTATTTGTAAGGGGTGCAACCACTTCCTTAACAAGCTGTGTATGTCCCTGGGTTCCTGGCCTGGGCCTGTTCATTCCGAGCGAGTCCGGGGGAACTCGTAGGGTCCACACAACTTGTGGGGTTTGGAGTAACTTGTGAGGTCTGCGGTAACTTGTTTGCTCTGTGGTAACTTGTGGCGTCCACAAAACCTGTGGGGTCTGGGGAAACCTGTGGAGTTTTCTGTGTCTGGAAGTTCTGGGGGCCTTCCAAGTACCCCCACGCAGAGTTGCACCACTTATTTCACAAGGGTGTGATTTTATTTTATTTTTTACTACAGAGACTGCCAGTGACGCTACAGTAGTTAAACGTATAGTGATTTCACTTAATTGGTGATTATATAAGGAGTTTCTCCCTGTCCCCAGTGAGCCCCTGGCGTCATAAAACCCTATTTTCAGTTTGGACTTTGGGAGAAAAGGCTTTCGTCCAATCAGGATCGAGTGGGGGTGGGCCTTGGTGTATGTGCGGTTGGCCTTTAGCACTACTTCTTCCCTCTGTAGAATGTGTGCATGTGGACATCTTGTTACCGGAGGGTTTTTTCCAAATCACTGAATGCTCCCTTTAAAAGGCAGCATGAACAACAATGGGGCCACATATGCCAACATTGTCTAAAGCAGGGCTTTTCAACAGGTGGTCCGGGGACCACCAGTGGTCCCTGAGAGTGTTCCAGGTGGTCCCCAGCTAAGCTGGTTAACCAGATGTAACTCTTGAGAACGTAAAAATGAAACCAAATGTACCCCTGCGGGCCCATTTGGTTTCATTTTTACACTCTCAAGAGTTACAATATTCACCATCTGAATTAGCCCCAAGTCTACACAACTAGAAGATGGACAAAAGCAAAAGAAATCTTTAGTTTTGGGGTCTGTGGGGCTAAAATGTCCTCAAATGGGGGTCCGTGGCTCAAATGCTGAATAAATGGTGGGCCCTGGTATCAAAAAGGTTGAAAACCCCTGGTCTAAAGTCAATCAAAAAATAATACAGATTTTAACCAAATACTGCAAACCATAGGATGGGCCAATGCATGTCCGTTTTCCATAAAAATTGTACTACTTGTGCATGTTCTAGCGCAAATTTATAGCAGAGTGGCGTGTGTCAGCTACTGTAGGGATAGTAGTAACAGTATACTAATGAGGCCGCATCGATCTGTTGTTACGGTGCAGTCCTACCACCTTCTGACAAGAGATTATATTGGATTGATGTACGCTCACCTTGATGTGGTATCACAAGGGTATGTTGCCTCAAGGTATAGCAAGACACTGATACTGCAGTGCCTTGTGCGGGACAATTTACTGCAATTCTATTGGCTGCCACTGTACGTGGCTGACAGCTGTGTGACAGCTATAGTAACAGTATACTAATGAGGCCTCATCGATTTGTCATTACAGCACAGTCCTACCACCTTCTGATGACAAATGATGTTGGAGTGATGTGTGCTCGCCTCGATGTGGTAATAATGTGGAATTTGTCTGCAGTTCTATTAGCTGTCAAATAGCCATGGCCTGCTGGCCCCCACAGCTGACGGTTTTACCCCAGCTCATTGAAATAGCACAGACTGACACACAGCCGTTCTGTTCATAGAGTAATGTTATTTTATATTATAAAACCCAAACTCATCCAGCCCAGAACTTCTCTGTTTGTGACGTTTATGAAAGCCACGCCTCCATACACAGTATGGTAATATATGAATGAATTAGTGTACCTATTTTAATGGTGGGGACTTTAGTATGCTATGAACAGACTTAGCTACCTCAGTGGTAAAAACAATCAGATCTTAAATATTCAGGCAGTGTCACTTTTGGCAGTATCACATTTAAATTTCTCAAGCAGGGATAGCAAATTCAACTGCAGCATAATGTAACATACATATTAAAAACTAAAAGGTTATATAGTGTAGTTTAATGTCCTTGTGCTATTACAGTAAATATAACTATTTTGTACCTAACCTGGAAATTTGAATCTAAATTTAAATCATGAGCCTAGTGTTTTTAATTTTAACATGTCTTCACAAAAGTGTTTTAAACCAATGATTCTACCATATAATGTGTTCACATGTACGTTCATCATGTGATGATTGAGTTTAAACCGACTAATACACTGTCTGCATGCCAGAATGGTATGAATACAGAGTATTTCTGACTATAATCAAGGTGTGGAGGACTATTCAGAAATGGATTAAAAAACAGGTCAGCTTAATTTCTATTGGCTTTTATTGACGTAGGCCCCGTGGCGTTATCGCACAGCACGTTTTCATTTACAGGAAATAATTAAAAATCGATTTTATGGAGTTTTGATATAAAAAATAAAAATACACAAAAATGACATTTTTCACATGTTTTGGGTATGCATTGTATTGAAAAATGTAGTCTCAATTCGCTGGACCTTTAACCTCCTAGCTGTACACTGACCTATACTGGCCAGCTGCACACACAGCCCCTGGCTGCCTAACCACAACACCAACCTTCCCTTGTATCGATCGCCTCCCTATCTATTGAACAGCCTCACAGAAAGATCCTATCCACCTATAACCTGTTCAAACCAATGCCTCATGTTGTTTTTGGAATTATGTAGCTGTCAGTTCCATCCAAGTCTTCAGCCTACCTACCTCATCTCCACTGTAAACACATTCTCCACCCCAATCTGAGTCCCCGTGTGCATAACAGTGTGACTAATAGCGTGACCAACTATTTCTGACAGCAAATGCACAATTCTTATGGGTTTTGCAAAAACAGTTCTGTGCATACATTCTCCAATTCACTTTTAAGTGTACATACAGTACAACATTTGTTTTGATTGTGTTTTCCCTGCACCTTTGATTTGGCAATGTCACCATATGTTATAAGGCTCTTTGAATTGGATTCAACTGAATTGTATTTGTTCCTGATATTGTATATGTGCAATGTGTATACAGAGTATGTGTACAGTACGTGTGTGTGAGTCTGTGTGTGTACGTGTGTGTATGTGCGCGTGCATGTGTGAACAGTATGTGTCTGCGCATGCTTTGTTTGTGTGCACACGAGTATGCACACTCAGAAGTGTATCTGTATAACGTCTCTATGTGCACGTGTGTATGTTTGCTCGTGCGTGCACGTGTGTGTGTCTTGCGTGGGCACATGTGTGTATGCACACTCAGAAGTGTATCCGTTTACCGTTTTTGTGTGTGTGTGTGTTTGTGCATACTGTACTGTACTCTGTGCATGTGTATGCATGCTCAGACGTGTATCTATGTACAGTATACCGTGTGTGTGTGTGTGTGTGTGTGTGTGTGTGTGTGTGTGTGTGTGTGTGTGTGTGTGTGTGTGTGTGTGTGTGTGGTTAGACACTGTCGGCAGGTACAAAGTGAACCATGCCTAGTGTGACAGCTGATCCATTGTTTTATCAGTGTAATCAAACTAAATCCACTTAATCTGCAAAGCCTTAAGAAATCAGAGCGGGGTAGTTCAAAATCACAGAAACGGCCTTAGTTATGTACATCCGGATAAATCATGGGGTAATTTGGAGAGAGGGAAGGGACTAAGATGGAAAGGGAGAGAAGAGAATGTGTGTCAAAACTGCAGGGGAAGCTTATCTTTGATGCTACAGTAATTACGTAGTTGCTTGGTAACGGGCTGTTATGGAAACAGACGCACCATGCCGTATGACCTTAAAACCAGCACGCTGACATCAAACCGATTCAAATGGTAGCAACACAGGCAGAATCATTGCATGTAGAGAATGCTGTTGCGGTGCGTGTGAGCAGAAAAATGTGTGAGACTGTGGAAATACCCTAGCTATACTAAGGTATTTCACACAGAGACTAATATGGGCAATGGGCATGCGCATTCCGCAACCGGAAGTTTGGTGAAATGCGTTGTAATCAATGTATTCCACAAAGCATGTTCTTGTGACCTTTTAGATCTGCTATTTTTCACTACTTTGGGATGTGGGCAAACGTCTAATTTGTCTTTAGGTTCTTGATGCTGCTAGTTTCTTTTTTTAACCACTGCCCGATTGTGTCCAGGTGAGCTTGTCACAGAAACATGAATTGTTTAACGATTTAGATAATTGAGAACATTCCCCACCTCAGTCAGGAGGTCACACTTCAAGATCATACTTGACCACTGGGCGTACAGGGAGGTCTCCCAGTGGGCCACGACCCGTAGGAGGCCGGTGGTATCACAGTATGATTAAAAGCACTATTCATTCAGAATTTTGACCAATTTAGATATTTTAACTCTTGAGAGTGTTAACATGAAACCGGTTTCATGTTTACGCTCTCAAAGAGTTACGTCTGGTTAACCAACTATACCTATATTATATACTATAATATAGGTAGATTAGGTCCATCACACGCTGGTTGTGGTGGTCCGGTCTAGGCCAAATCACGCTAAAAATGTCTGGGCCGATTTTTTCGCCCAGTCCAGCACTGACAGTAGCTCCAGCAGTGTTGAGAGGATCCCCTGCAGGCCGATGAATTGGACATCACATGTGATGAAGAGGAGCAGCCATGCAGCTGTGTTTCATCTGATGTCATTCTATGGTTTCTGTAAGAGCATGAAGAAGCTCGTAGCCATTCAACCCATCATCCTACTGGTATGTCCTACCAATCTACCCAAATGTTTACAAGTGGTATGTGAATTGGTTCGATCCCTTTTACTGTGACAAACCGTATCTAATGACAGGTGAAAATAATAAGCCTGGACACCCACATATTCAAACCTGCTATGGTGGACTTTCATAGTGCGTACATGAGTAGGCTACATTAACATTATCAACAGCTGACTTCACTTACAGTTTTATACTCCAAATAATGTATGCATGTACACGTAGTGTAAAATGTACTATATGAACTTCAATATTATTTTGGACACATGCTTAGGTGCGCGTGCACACTGGGGTGTGTGTGTGTGTGTGTGTGTGTGTCTATGCTGTGTGTGTAGTAGAGGCCTAATACACAGTTGGAACCAGAGAGTGTGTCCCCGGCTTTGTGTTGGAAGTCGGAGCTCGTCCCCGAGATTAGAAATGTGCATGTATGGATGCGCGCTCATGCTTGAAGATTGCGTGCCGCAGAGCGACACTGGCATATATTCTTTACCAGCAGCATGTAAACGTTGGCCCCCGAGAGCAATTTGTCCCCATAATAGTCTATTCCCTGCAGCGGTGGTTGCCATGCAGGACGTTGCCCCCGTCCCCAGTCTTCATGTGGTGGCAGACCAGTCCCGTCTGGGACGGGCCGTGGCTCCTCTTTGTGTCTGCTCACAGCAGATGGGGGGTGGGCCTTTCAGCCAAATCAGCTGGAGCCCAGCATACAGCGGCCCACCAAGACATTAGTCATGCCTCCAGGCTACCGCGGGACACGGGAGAGCTAATTGGAAAGAGATCACACCGAGCACTCACTCACTCACTCACTCAACACTTGTGATGGTGTCTCCTCACGCAATCCAGGGGCGGATGTAAAATGCCCCATTTGGGGGAGGCAAGAGAACATGTTGGAGGGGCAAGAGAAAATGGCATGGGTGCGACTTCATGGGCGATGAACGGGCGATGAAGTCGCACCCATACCATTTTCGGTTACAGAACTTTTATTAGTCAAGTAAAGCATCAAAAATAACATCAGCTGTTGTTGAAGTTGCAACTCAGAGAGTTTTCTGTTTTTAATGATGAAATGCTGTTGGTTTAGTGGTAGCCTCGACACCCAGGCTTTCATTTTCGTCCGCCTTGCGCGAAAACGGAAAGCCTGGACTAACGCGCGTTGGAAAGTGGCCTTGCGGGGGAGTGAACCTTCCGGGGTGGGCGTCGCTCTAAATGATGTGACGTAGAACAGCAGTGGACGGGCGTGGGAGGAGCCGGAGATGACGACACGTTAGTGAGATCAAATCAGAGCGCAGCACTTCCGCCGTGTGGATCCCACGACACCCCCGCCCCCCAAGGCCAAAATCATTGAGGGCTAGACCAGGCTAGTTTAGTGGTGACACAACTGTAGTTAGTAGCAGTAGTAATGTTTCAAATCATTTTAAATATAAGCACTTTTAATTTCTTGGGTATCTTGGGTTGTTTTGCATGGCATTGTCTTTGGGGGGGCAGACTGGGCATTTAGGGGGGCATTGCCCCCACATGCCCATGCCTAGATCCGCCCCTGACGCAATCACATACATGCGTGCATGAACACACATGGGACACGTCGTTGAGCTGCACTGGGGCACATGCAAGCTCTTACAAAGCACGGACACAGCCAGATACACACATGTGCAAAATTACACACTTAATTACACACACACGCACATGCTCACACATACACACACAGGCGCGTGCGCGTGCGCGCGCACACACACACACACACACACACACACACAGACACACACACACACACACACACACACACACACACACACACGCACACACACACACACACACACACACACACACACACACACACACACACACACACACAATGCGCTCCATGCACTTCACTCTATTTCAGAGTCCTGTCCCCCAAAGGCACCTCGGGGTTATAGGGGAAGGGGTCACCTTATTGTTTCTTCTGAAGAACATGTCAAACAAATGGAAGAAACGAGAGAGATAGAGGAGCGGAGGGACAGAGTGAAAACCCTTTTTCCTCCATTAACGTCTGTTGTCCTCGCCCCGTGTAAAAGGACGGCTTCTTCTCCTTCTCATTGTGCCGAGTCAGCAAAGCGTGAACCCCATAATGCCTAATGGTGGCAGCGCTTCGCAACACTCCCCGAGTCTGGCCCCACTCTCTGCAGTCTGTGGTTCCTGCAATTAAATAACCATCTCTTAATTAGTTCATCCAGGCCTGACAGTTGGTTACTCTCTAGCTGTAAGCTGTAGGTAATTATGGGTTGTAAAGGCGCCGCGCGCATGCGCGTTACACGGTTTCGCAGAATGCCGGGGGAAACCAGGGATTGCATGGTATATAGAGGTGCACACCGACTCCCAAAAATATCCCGCACCGATCCCCTCTCTGTCTCGCGACCGGAGTGATGGGAAGGTGTCACAGAGTGACTGCCAATTAAATAATGCCCCGGAGCATGTCTCAGCCACGCGGCTAATTTGTGCCTATTTCGGAAGGCAGCAGGTTCGCCTACTACCGCCACCGCGGAAGGTAGACGGTGCGCTGTTCTCTGGAAGGGCTCCTCTCTCGGCGGAGCAGAGCGCGGAGGAGGGGAGACATACGTTGTGATGGACAGAGGCTGATTAAGGGGAAGTCCACAGAGCAGGCATAGCTTACTACCTCAGGCCCCTGAGGCTCTTTCAGGGGCCCCAGACTGAACACTTTCAGCCCACGGCACAGTGCACGCCCCCGCACTTTATTTATTAAATCTCACCACTGGCTGACGTGTTGACAAGCCGGGGATGCAGTGAGGGACGTGCAGAATAGGATATCATTGTTTTCAGGGGGGCCCCAGTGCCCACCTCAGCTCCAGGCTGGGCTTGGTGCTGTGCTCGGCGCTGTCCCCACGCGTCAGGTGATGAAGGACAATAAGAGGAGCTGAAAGTGCATGCACAACACATGCACGCACATGCACATACCTGCAACAATGCATTGTAGAGAGTATGCATGTTGGGGTGGGGGGGTGGGGGGGTTCCCTGCCCTCAGAGTGACTGAGTTGCAAAACAACTTGTCTCTACATGGAAATTGTTGTGGTTGTGGCAAAAAGGATGACTTGTTTGTATGTTTGTTTGTTTTTTCAACCAATTTTTTAGTTTTTAGAGAATGTAGAAGATCAGTGTCTCATTCATTGATTCATTTGCTGCTTTTTTGGGGGTAGCTGTTTTTGACTGACATTTTTGTATTAGCATTTAGTTTCACCTGTAGTATTTTGTCATGGGGTCTAGTAGTAAATAAAATAGCACCCTGATATATTGTCAAAAACAGCATCAACAGAATGAATATTATGGCTATATATGAGTGTATCTTGAGTCTACAGGGTTCTTGACCTGAACTTGTCAGATCAGGTCAGTTCCATGGAGATCTAAGGGTGGTCACAGGGGCAGTGTCTTGAGTGGAATACAATACAGGATGGCCCTGCAGGTAAGGTTGTGCCTTCATCTCTGGGCCTGTTGAGAATTCTAATTTCCACAATCAGTGAACCAATACGGTCCATGTCTCATATCATCAAACGTGACGCGTGTTGTCGCTGTTAGAATGTATCGCTACACTCCTGGTACACGGCTAATAGGAAGGCATACATGTGTAAAACAAATGCACACAAAGCAGTGGACACAAATTAAGACTTAAGATGCATGTACACAACACAGCACACACAATTAAGCACATGAAAAGACCCGACTGCACATACGCATGGACACACACGCACGTGCACGCACACACACACACACACACACACACACACACACACACACACACACACACACACACACACACACACTGGTACAAATTCTGGCCCATTCAGCTGAACGACCGGCTTGTGGCACTTAGTGCAGCGGAGCGAAGGAGGGATGAGTGGCAATTAAAAACCATGGAGTAAAGGAGAGGGAGTGAGGGTGTGCTGTTGAATTTAAAAAAAAGAAAAGAAAATATGTCAAGGGAAACTGAGAAAGCAAGACATGGGGGGGGGGGTCTGTATAGCCAAGTCATGTGGTAGATATGTACAGTATGTATAACAGGCTCACAGCCTCTTCCATGATGACGGCCTTAAAAGTCTAATGTCTTTCCATGTTAAGATGTTAGACTTTCACACAGAAGACCTGCATATGTTCGAATCCTGTGCATTACATATACGTGCAGAGAAACGGGCGTCACTGGAGCAGAATTTTATTTCATTGTAATTTCCTTCCCCCTTCTCCTTACTTTAGACAGGATAGAAGTGAGGCAAGGACAGTTGCAGAGTGGATGGCATCCCGTCTGATAATAACTCTTAATGGCCCGTTCACACTGGATGCGGTACGGCCGGAACTCGCTGCTGTGTAAAGCAAGTAAAAAAAAAGGGATTCTCCACTCTGTGATCTACTGTATATTCAAGCACCAAAGATGTTACATCATACCACAAAGACTGATTTAAAGCTGCCATGCATGCAAATGTATCAACGTTTCAGTGCTTATTTGTTACAAACATTTGGAATAGTCACCAGTTTAAAGCAGCAAATTACACTCAATTGATGTCAACGGCAGTTGCTTCTGTATTGTGTCTCATCTGGCATACACTACTCTGATATTAAACTCCTCCACGCTTTAACCGGGACCTCAGCAAACATCCCCAGAAAGTCTCCTGCGGTCCATGGACCCTGCTTTAGGAACCACTGTATAGGATACCTAAAACAGAGGGTTTTTTTCTATGGTTTACCCAATATTGTAGCTCATGCTCAATTATAAAAAAAAAATAAGGTCAGTGGAATCATTTCTCTGGCCACAATACAGTGCTGTGGCCAATACAAGCATTCAAAAATTCACTTCTTTAATAGAGGGCTGTCAGGGAGTATTTGGACAGTGCTTGCCAGTGGTTGAGAGGGACACGTCAGTATGCTGGAAGCATGACAACAACAAAAGGAAAGACTTTAGGCCTATAATTATCTCTGCTCTCTCCCCAGATTATTCCTTGTGTTTTTATTAGTATCATTTGAACATCCTGCCACTGAATAATTTGTCCGCCACACACACAAATTATTTTCTTCGCCATCGCTTAAACATGGCGGCATGTCGACTGTGACCTCTGCTCAACACTCCACGCATTCCATGTCTCGCTGTTTCGGACTCCTAAATCTGGTATTGTCATAAGACACAATGACTGCCACCTAGTGATCAGCTCACTCCGCCACAGAAAAGACTGCATTTGTGACATTAGACATTACCAAGCAACCGGGTCAGTGTTGAAGATTGGTTTTCAGTGTAACAGTAGGTTTTAACGGTGGGGGACGGCGGGCGTCACCCCACCTTCGTCAGGTCTGATACCTGACGAAGACCCATGTAGGGTCAAAACGTTGTGTCTCTACTCCTCCAAATAAAGTTTCCTGGAAGCTACTATAGGGTGTGCGAACTATTTTCCTCTTTTTGTACGGACGGCGGGCGATGGACAAGCAACGTCGGCCGATATGAGCGACGTCGACGGTCATTACCGTAAATTCTCGCTTAGAATGGCATGCAAAGTGAGTACCCTAAACGACGGTTCTGTGGTGCACTGGAAAAATAGCATGGTGGAGGAGGAAGCGTGACGGAACTAGGAACCAAACTGCGCCGAATGGTTTCGGGTCGAGGGCAAAAAAAGCAGCACTTGACACTGATTGGTTATCCCTGGCCAAACGTCGGCCGATTCGGCGACGTCGCCCACCCACGTCGGCCGACGTCGCCCGTTCTGCTGCTGTCGCCTGAATCGGCGGCTCCCATAGAGAAATAATGGATGTCGGCCGACGGTGCTTGTCCATCGCCCGCCGTTAAAGCGTACTGTAACCGTTTCATATCGATAAAGAACATTAAATGAGTATTCCATTAGAAGCATACAAGTTGCCAATATGGTTAGATCTTAAATGACATGAGTACATGGATACACAGTTGTTTCACAATCATAGGAAAATAGGATGGGAGTGGTATTCTTGACCTCGCTGTCCCTCCAGAATAATGTAGAGTAGATGTTTGGTTTCCCATAAGGGGAGTTTGAAGCCAAGAGATCCTTGAGCCGGGATGAAAGCAGCAGAGTAGCCCTGCGTGATGTCCAGAAACCTATTATCTCCCTTTGGCCATGGAGATTCCCCTTTTCATGAGCATTAAGCATTTCTTGGTTTCCCACAGGGGAGATCCAGGTTCTAATCCACATGTGCAATCTGACATTATTAAACTAGACAGCACACAGAAGACTCACAGACAGCTTATACAGTAGCATGTGACATTAAGCATGTGACAATAATGGCATGCACCAGTGTACCAGCTACTAAAACACCTTGCGTGCTTAATCCTGTTATTATAGCGTTCTGTTATGCGATTAGCAAATGACTTTCATGTCCGATTGTGATATTTTTGACAACTGGAACACTGTTCTAACAAAATAAATGACAGACTCATACACCCTGAGGGCATGACAATAATAGAAGAACATTCGCCCGAAAATAGCAGATACACAAATGTGCCACGCTGGATATTTTTGGCAGAGATTTGGGTGCTAGGAGATGGTAGCCATGCTGCAGTCGCGACAGAAAGAATGACGCTAAATTCTTTAGGCTGTGGGGCCCTGTCAAAACTTGACCGCTCTGAGTAGAGGACTTTATTATTATGACGTACATTTTAGCAGCGCTGACAGAGGAACAGACACACAGTCTGTTCCTCTGTCAGTGACGATGTGTTTCTGCGTGGTCACCATGGAAACCGGCATATAAACACGCACACGCTTGGAAGCACACAAACATGTTTGTGCACATCGTGTGCATAAACGCAGGTGCAGGCATATACGTACAGTAGACACACAGACACCTACACAAACAAATATAGCTGGCTATATATACAAAGTGTGGTATAGTATAAACACATGCCTGCAAACGCAAGTACAGGGTTGCCAACTGCCAAAATCCAAAATGCACTAGTGGCACTTCCAAAATGCACTAGAATGCGCTAGATGCTTGCCTGGAAGGGAATATATAAACATACAGATCAAAATGACCATTAATCTTCTACATTCTCTAGTTGTGTAGACTTGCGCTAATTCACAAGATGAATATTTTAGAGCGTAAAGATGAAACTGCAAGGGTCCATTTGGTTTCATTTTTACGCTCTCCAAGATCGAGTTACAGTTAACCAACTGTCCATCATTGGGGGACCTGGTTGACCACTGGTTGAAAACCACTGTTATAGGGGGAAAAATGGTGATCAAATGAGGGTTTTATCTCTGGCACCTGTCAATCAATTTCGCCCCGATTTCCACCAGGAACTTTTCACTAATTTTGGCACTAAGGGGGTCTGAAAAAAAGCTAAATATAGCAACAAATACAGCAAGTTGGCAACACTGCGCAAGTAACGCAAGTGAGTGCTCACTCGCAGGCAAATATGCATGCATGCACGCACACACACGCATGCACGCGCACACACACGCACGCGCGTGCACACACACGCACGCGCGTGCACACACACACACACACACACACACACACACACACACACACACACACACACACACACACACACACACACACACACCTGTGGTGAGTGGCAGTGTTCTGCTGACCTTGCCAGAGTCTGGATGTTGTCCAAGTGTCATGCTGCCTGCCAAAGGTGTTGAAGCTTCAGAGCAAAGTATCTTGAAGGACGGCCTGCCCTGTCAACACTTTGCTCTGTTTATTTTGGCTGCCATTGTTCTTCCCCTCCGAGTGCTCCCCAATTACCCGAAACTTGCCGACTTTCATTCAAAATCAATTCCTGCAATAGTATTTCCTAACAACCGGTTTGTCCCTGGATTACTTAAGAAAGAAACTATAGTTGGGGTAAGTGATTTCACTTTTGTCAGATATCACCCAAAAATATTTTTTTCTGTTAAAATGCTCTATTATAAGGTGTGGAAACCATATATGGAGTTTCCCCCTCCCCCACGTTAGCAGAGGAGCTAATAAAAGTTCCCCAGGTGGTGGGTGAATTCTCCTCCAATCAGGATCGAGCAGCAGGTTCACATAGTGTAGCTACTGTTGGACGCCCCTAGTGCACCAGGCTGGTACTACACCATGAATTTCAAATCACTTACCCTACCTTTAAGAAAGAAACTCCAAATAGTTGTAGTAGTTTGTTTTGCATTACTTTGCTTTGTATGTTTAACGACATGAATCCTAGCATCCTGTGGGTGAACATTCAGGTAAAATAGTAGATCTACCAGCTCACAAGCTTGTTAGATTTGCTTTTTTCCACAAAGAGATTTGGTCTAGAGCTGTGGTTTTCAACCAGTGGTCTGGGGACCACCAGTGTTCCTTGAGATGGTCGTAAAATGAACCCAAATGGACTAGCAAGGGTAGGCTACATTTGGTTTCATTTTTACACTCTCAAGAGTTAAAATATTCATCATCTTAATTAGCCCAACACAACTAGAAGATTAATGGTCATTTTGATCTGCATTATGTTTGACTGTTTTGTTTCCCAAATCCCTATTGTGGCAAAATAAATCTTTAGTTTTGGAGTCTGTGGGGCTAAAATGTCCTCAAATGGTGATCTGTGGCTCAAATGCTGAATAAATAGTGGGCCCTGGTATCAAAAAGGTTGAAGACCCCTGGTGTAGAGGGATATAAGAAGAGGGGCCAAGTACAGGCAACTGGCAGACTCCAACAAAGTCAATAGACTATGCAAGAGTAGAATTCTCAACTTGTTCTCCATTTTGGTTTGCTTCTTTGTGTCTCCTGTCCTGCTGTCTCACGGAGTTGCAGTAACTTTACCCGAGTGTTGACTTTGCTCCTGTCCTCTTGTTGCTTTGCCTTGTTGCTCTTTGTCAGCACATCAGAATAATGAGGACACAGGGAAAGGCGATGTTTCAGGGCTGGTCTGGGGACAGCCAGGCCTTGCGGACGGCATGAATATTCAGTTCCGCATATGGCTCTGTGCGTCAAAGACTCTAATTAGGATGCTTAATTTTTTTGTAAAGAAAGGGGGCTGCGTTTGCTGTCAAAGTGCCTTATAGCTACTGTGTGCTAAGTAGAGAAAGGGAGACAAGAAAGCAGTGGGAGGGTGCAGAGTGCAGTGGGGGAGGCTCCAGAGAGTGTGAGACACAAGGAGGTAGAGAGAAAGGGAGCAAGAGTAAGGGAACAGGTCAAAGAGCGAGCAAGAGAGCAGAGAAATAAGGCTTACAATAGGCTTTGAACTTGAAGGCATATGGCCTCTTAATGACTGCCCCTTTGGGAGCCTCTCGTCAAGCGTAGACATGATGGGAGGATCTGCTTCGAGTTTGAGGGGGACAGTCTGCCATCCTAAGTCATTCTGTGTGAGTCACCTACTGTAATAGCCCCAAGCACTGAGTCATCCACCCTAAAAAAAGAAAATACAAAAAACACCCACAGACGACATTCTTTGCAGTCCAATATCATGATGGCATTCGACTTGCCCTCACTCCTCACTAGCACATGTGTAGCAGAAGGTTGATATATTAGGAGGCATCCCGTTAACGCCCGGCCACATCCTAATTCTTTGGTTGCCACCTCAGCAGAAGCTATCCCCCATCTCGTGTCCAACACGGGGAATGGCTGAAAGAGCTGTCCTGCAGCCGTAAGGACCTGGCAGCTCCAGTGAGCAGACATTTAGCGGTCTGAATCTGTCTCTTCTACTGCAAGTATGTCTCTGTCTTACCAGAGCGAGTGCGGGTGGCTGTTCGCTCTATGCCATTCTTTGTTAAGTCGACCGCAGTCAAGTCAAAATAAATAAATAAAATATGTGAACAGTGAAGACCACCAAGCCATGGAATTTTCCACAAAGATTCGACAAGTCCTCTTGAGCCAAAGAGTGCAATTATCTTTGGACGAGAGTTACTCATGTGCAATCTTCGGCTTAATAGATACAGTTTTCCTTATGCAGCTCTCAGAGTGGCGAGTGGTTATTATTTCACTGTCTTTGTATTGTCTCTGATTAGTTTAAAGACTGCCGTTGTGGTTCTGTCACAATACTACTATAAATGTATTATGCTATTCTATATTCTACTAGTACTGTACGCTGTAGGCTGTAGCCTGACATGTGCTAATGTGGTCATTTAAATGGTTTTAAACATGCCACCATTAATTTGTTTGACCATCACATTTATGAGTATGCCTCTGCCTTTCTTACAAAGTTTAACTCAAGAACACATTTATATGAAGTTTCATACCTCAAAGCATGTGTTTTGCTGGGCATATGGCAGCAGACCAGTAAGGTATAACATAGAATTGAACTCTTTGTCTGGACGTGGCTTAAAGAAGCACAGTTAGCTGTTCAACACATCCATAGATTTATTGGCATCAAGAGGACATGATTAAATACAAGGTCTTGGGTCAAGGATCATCTGGCCACGCACGCTCAGTCAGTACCTTTAGTGTTGTTGACATTGAAACATCAAACATCATTGAAACATTAAAACTCCTTTTTATATTACTAGGATTTTACCTGTTTGAATATATAAACACCAAAATATGTACAGTGGCAATGTTTTTACTGTGCATGGAAGATGCATTCAAAGTGGAAGATGTGTATAATGGTTCCAGTTGTGAGCTGGTAGATGAGCTGTTTTGCATCGCGCACGCTGCTGTAACCACTCCATGCCTGTGTGTGTGTGCGCGCGTGTGTGTGTGTGTGTGCGTGCGTGTGTGTGTGTGTGTGTGTGTGTGCGTGCGTGCGTGCGTGCGTGTGTTGCTATTTGCCCCCTATGGCTGAAAAGGGAATTGCTTTCCAAGGCTCTCCCAATGTTAAGCGGATGGGGAAAATTGAATGCACCAATAAATGCATTATTAATCAACGATGTGTTAATTTGAAAAGAGCTTCGTTACTCTCTTCGTAATATTATGGTGAACAACCGTGTGAAAGTTCACAGCGATTGGTGCAGCCAGCGTAGAGTTTATTATGCCTTGAGTTTAAATCCATGTCACTAGTTGCATGGGACTTAATGTGTAAGGTTCATGTTTGTCCTTTGTGCCTGTATTGATAGTTACAGTGAACATAGACTGGAAAGAGGGACAGAGAGAAGGGGAGACACACAACAAAGGTCATGGACTCAAACATGCGACACGCTGTCAGGCGAGTGTCTATATTACGTGTCATGCACCCGGACCATTAGGCCAGCGAGCGCCCGTACTGCACATTACTGTATGGACACCATTGTGAAATTATTCCTCGTGCAAGAGAGCGGGGATGCCCTGGCATGCACACACACACACACACTCACTCACGCACACAAACACACACTCTCTCAGTTTCAGTGTAATTGATTCTCCTTTGAGTGGACTCCCAGGTGGGCTCATGCAGTCATAAACCCACTTGCCACTCAGAGGAAAATAATTGCTAACAATACTTGAGGGACCAGACCTCTGGCGGCACACTGACAAGACTTTATAAGGTAGTGTTATCCACAAAAACCTGAGTGTTTGGACCAAAAGAGAACATGATGGTATTTCTGTTTACTGGTGGAATCCTTGCTCTGACAGTGTTTACCAAGCACTGCAACAGCAGCAAACTGAAGCAGTGTGCAGAAATAGGTCACCAGGGTTGCTCAAAAGAATACAGTGTCCCACTGCAGAGAGGTACAAACTATAAAAAGAATTTCATATATTTCCATCTCCCCCCGAACTATCCTGCGCTATTGACTTTCTATCTCATTCATTCGAGGGGCGGATGTAACATTTCCCCATTGGGGGGCAGGAGAAAATGGTATGCGGCTTCATCACCCGACCAGCGACACAGGCGATGAAGCAGCACCCTTGAGTTGTTGTTGAAGACACGCACATGCATAAAGCTAAAGGTCTGACTCAGAGAGTTTTCTGTTTTCAATGATGAAATCCTGTTGGTTTAGTGTTGCCACAACTGTAGTTGTAGCAGTCTGGGCATTTAGGGGGGCATTGCCCCCATGCCCATGCCTAGATCCGCCCCTGTCTGGATCTCTCTTTCTGCTCATCTTTTTCTGCTTCTGATAAGCCATCACTTGGCGCTCAGTGACTCCTCCCTCCTCCTGTCTGCCTCCATACCAGCGAGGAGGATCTCTTCTCTTCGTATCGTGGGCAGTGTTGCCAAAATCCAAAATGCACTAATGGTACTCCCAAAATGCACTAGAATGCGCTAGAGCAGTGGCTTTTCTGTTTTACAGTTCTTTATTTCACCAGTGGGGGTCGCCATTGTCATAACAAACAGAAGCGATACATTGATGTTTTACGCTGCATTGCTGGCTAATCATGGAACGTTCCATATTATGTTCTATACTACAGATCTCCTGTGACGATCACTATGACAGGCCATGTGACAGGCACAGTAAAATGGAGCTTATTCTATGTGTTTTAAATGTTCAATTCTAGTTATAAAGGGCAAGTATAATGTATTATCCAAATTTGTCTCATTAGCCTGGGTTCCTTTTAAATATAATTTAACTCTTGAGAGCCTAAAATGAGGAGGACTATCATAGGAGGAAAAATGGTGAAATACGAGGGGTTTATATCTGGCACCGCTGTCAACCAATTTCACCTCCAACTCACCAGCACTAGATTTTCCACGAGGAGTTTTTCACTAATTTTGTTGCTGGGGGGTCTGGAAAAAAGCTAAATACACCGACAAATGCGCCAAGTTGGCAACACTGATTGTGGGACGAGGAGGCTGCGATAAAGTCGGCGAGTGTTGAATGGTGTTGACAGAATTGGAATGTGTCTTCCCATGGGGACTGAGAGGGACACAGGCCTCGCATCAACCTACAGCTGTGTTGCATTCACCAACAGATACGCACGTATGGACACTTATCTGCAGGCGAGTGCAGCACACAGTTCCATATGCTCATCACTATTCATCAGCACACTTAAAAAAATGTCTCAGTACCGTGCACCTGTAACTCTTTAAGACTGACCACATTAATGCAAGCGTCCCTACTCTCTTTTTTGGAAGAGATTTGAGAGAAAAATGGGAAGTGGGCAAAGAATGGGCCATAGTTTATTTCCCAAGCTGGCATTGAATTAAAACAAGCCTGAGTTTATATAGCGTTAGTATTATCATGACTCAAAGACTAAAACATTCGCATACACAGCACCCCCACGAAATTAGGACATTGTGGTACTGCAGCTAAATCTGCTTTAGAAGCCAGACAGAAATTACATAAACTGGTTACATCAGACTATATTTAGGCTCAACTCAACCAGAAAGTTGGTCAGATTTTGACAGCTCCAAATTAGTGTTAAACATTGTAACCAAATTGACTGCAGTCCTCAACTACAGTAAGCACTTCTGTTATCTGCAGTGGGTTGTTAGATATGTAGTACAGATACAGTATGTAGTTGTTAGATATGTTAGTTAAATATGTAGTACATCGCCACAATGTACAGCATGAAGACTAAAGACATGATTACTATTATGGTTATTGGTTACTTTCCAATAACCATAATAGTAAGATTACAATATGTGTCGTCTTGTGCTACAGAAACATCCAAATATGTACTGTATAAATGTTTATAAAGGTAGTACAAAAGTAGCTACCTGGTAAAGTACATTTATAATGCAATAACTAAGCTATGTTTTGACAATAAGTAAGTTTTTTAAAGTAACTTTCCCAGCACTGATTCTGCCACTACACCATTCCTGAGTATGCCGTCTGGTGTCATCTGTGAACTGTGATTAGTAAAGGTCTTTCATACTCCAACCCCAGGTGACCACCTAAACCACCTAAATTATAGACCTTAATTAGTCATCTTTGATGCCCTGTGCACACACATTTGCTCTCACTCTTATTTAGATATATTGTATGAAAGTCTACCACCTCATGAACCCAACTATGCAAACATAACTTCAATCTTATAATAATGAGAGATCCCTTTTAAGTCAAAAGGGGTCATTTCTAAAATAAGTGATTGTATAGCTTCCCTTAAAAACACAAACCCTGTGAAGATTAGAGGTCAGTAGATGAGCTAGTGGTGAACATGGATGATGACATTTGGGAACTGTTTTTGTTTCATTACTTGCTAGCAACAACTGTGAAATGACTTATAACAAACATAGTTCCCAGTAAGCCTTAGTTGTTTTTCCATTTGTAGCTGTAGGAGACAGTAGTAGTCAGAAACAAAACGACTATTGAACGGTAAAGCAGCCTAAAGACAGAATGTCTGCAAACCACCCCGAAATGCAGCTCCAGTTGGTGCAATAATCACATAAATAAAGCACACCTGACAGACGTTAAAGGCCTGCACTTGGTTCAGTTTCCCTCTATACATGTCCTTTTCAAGGGCTTAAGCAAAAGCACTCCTGGAGCTGCAAGGTAGGAGCAGAAAATGGAATTCTGTGCTTGTTCAGCGATGGGCCACAGGCTTAGGTGTGTGTGTGTGTGTGTGTGTGTGTGTGTGTGTGTGTGTGTGTGTGTGTGTGTGTGTGTGTGTGTGTGTGTGTGTGTGTGTGTGTGCGCGCGCGCCCGCACATCTGCATCTGCATGTGTATGTGTGTGTGTGTGCGTGTGTGTGCGTGTGTGAGAGAGAGAGTGAGTTTAAATGAGGATAACTAGGCCTACTGTTGATTTCTTGAATTTATTGCAA
>CM076966.1:21967563-21982563 GCA_039105355.1 Benthosema pterotum | reverse complement strand
CCCCTCTTCAACCAGTACAGTAGCTGCTATTAGAAATACTAGAAACATCATTCAGGCAAGCTGCACCATTATTATCGTGACGTTGTTGAATTCTCCCCCACATTTCTATAAGCTTGTCATATCTATAGGCCCAGCCTCCTACTTACTTCTCATGGCATGAAAAGTATACAATTGCATCAGATGTTGAATGTAAATAAATTTAATACAAAAAAAAAAACTTTAGATGAGTAACCAGGGATCTTAACCATAAACCAGGGTGAGTCTGTTGCTAATTGTGGAGTCCCATGACATCTTCTGCCCTGTACATATTCATAAGGTATGCTAGCATGAAAATACTATACTACTTTCACAGAGATACAGTAGCAAAGAGAATTCTGTCTGACAGAATTTAACAAAGACCACAAAGGAAACAGGCCTACAGTGCATGCTTTGTTGATTACTTATTTTCAATAAATGAATGAGCGAATCAATCAATCAATCAATCAATCAATCAAGGCACTGTGTTGGATTTGCTTCTTGAATTGGGTGTGTGGACATGCTATAAGCTGACTATACTGCTTGCTATACTGTGCCTGAAACATTAACTATGTGTAATGAAGCATCGCCTACAATACTGAATGCAATTTTCCTTCAATACTGAATGCATGACACATTCAATATCTCCAGAGACCACCAGACAGTGGTCCACAAACCACCAGTTGAAAACCCCATGTGTAGACCTGACCATACTATAACATATTCTTATGGGCCGGCGTTACACAATAATGAACAACATACTAAATGTAGACGGTTAACCTATCTCTCACCCAAAGCAGTGAAGAGTACAGTTTTTGTCAGCCTCCACAATTCAAGTGGTCAATTGCTCGGCTGGAAAGCCATTATGTAATGAAATAATTAATCAAGTTTATAATGTGTCATACCACATCCCACATGCTCATATTATAAGACTCATTAACCAGCACTTGGCAAGGACGACGTGGTGTTTTGCAGCAGGGTGTGAGGGACTCAAAACAAGTAAAGTACAGACATACACAGACATATACATCTATCACTTAAGAGAGTTTGTTTAATTGAATTATATCCAGATGTGTATGAGAAACTATTTACCAAAACGTGAAAGCGGTGTATGCCCCGGCGCTAGTATGTGATGACATCAAACTGGTCCTGCATCATTAGCAGGAAACAGAAGGCTAGTTTTATACGATGCTGTGACATTATCCAGGCTAGTACTGTTCTTACACTATTATGGCACACTGCTATTACAGCATTACTTTCTGTTTTACACAGCTGCTTTACACACTAAAAACGGCTGAGTTAGAATCAACCCATTCTGGGTTGTTTTGAACTCATCCAAAGGATTGCTCCTGCACGTACCACGCGTTGGTTAATTTAACACGGCAAGATGGGTAGATGGCTGTAACCCAGCAAGTGAGTTGGAATATTCTACTGGATTTCTGGGTTATCTAAACTATACTCTGGGTTGAATGCAAACCACGTAACCCAGCAGGTGACTTGGAATATTCTGCTCCATTCTGGGTTAATTTAACTATATTCTGAGTTGAATGCAAACCATATATATTCTACCCAATCCTGGGTCAAATTAAATTAAAGGGTATTCCACAAAAAAGCTTTTGGTCATTTTATGGTCTACTCAGTCTCATGCAAACACACCAGACAGTTTATAAGTTACTCCTTTCAGTATTTAGATATTTGATGTTCATTTTAGCGCCTCCAGCTCCGTCCCATAGAAACCCATTATAACTTAAAACTCCATTTTAACCATGACAGATTATTTGAAAACGACCTTTTTTCTGGTGACTGATATTGTCCTCGGAATACATGAGATTCCATTTACAGTTTTTATTTATTTTTAAAATATTGTTTTATTCATTTGGGTAGGCCTTCCCAAATAGGGAGGCGGCTACATTTTCCAAAACAATATTTTAAAAATAAATAAAAACGGCAAATTAAATTCTACGGCCCTCTCACATATTTCGAGGACAATATCAGTCACCAGAAAAAAGATTGTTGTTTTCGAATAATCTGTCATGGTTAAAATGGAGTTTTAAGTTATAATGGGTTTCTATGGGAAGGAGCTGGAGGTGCTAAAATGAACATCAAATATCTAAATACTGAAAGGAGTAACTTATGAACTGTCTGGTGTGTTCACATGAGGCTGAGTAGACCGTAAAATGACGAAAGGTTTTTTTGAAAGTGGAATACCCCTTTAACTGTACCTCTGATTAAATTCAATCCATATTGTATACTCAACCCAAATGTGGTTCACATCATGTACCATTCTGGGTGTCACATTGAAACAACTCTAGCCACAACAAGTTTGTTAATTTACTGTTACATGATTTTACATGATTTAACTACAAACCTAAAACAAAATACATGATTTGGTCATGCAAAGAATAATGCAATTAACAAACCATACTGCATTCAATAATGGATTTAATAATAAAATGGCTTAAGATTTTTTTTCAGTGGGTGAAATCTTTCACATTACACAATCTTTGCATGGGTGAATTTTAAGTAACAAGCCTATTTAATAGATATATAAAAAACACTTAATGTAAACAATTGGATAAAATCTCCAAAGAACTGTAAACAATTGGCCTCCGATTAAAACCAACCAGGGCACACAGGTATCGATGTGCATCTTGTGAACAAGCCTCATGCAGAATTTAAACATTAAACAGCAGCAAGCCTGAAAATGTAGCACCAACCACAAAGGCAAACTGGCTCGGTGTAACAATTCAAACCAAAGCGCGCCTCTGTGTGTGTGTGTGTGTGTGTGTGTGTGTGTGTGTGTGTGTGTGTGTGTGTGTGTGTGTGTGTGTGTGTGTGTGTGTGTGTCAGATGTCTACTTGCAAGCCAGAATTCTAGCCAGTGTTCATGAACTCAACCATTCTGTTGGCCTCCGGTAGTGGTGGAATTCCGTAGACTGTACTCTGTAGGAATTCCCACACGTGGCGACACTTTTTGGGGTACTCTGTCAAAGATGTAAAAGGCCTTGAAGCAAACGTCAATGGCTTGAAAAAGTTTCTCCTGCTCCAAAGCCTGTCCATCTATAATGACAAAGACCTGAGATGGTTGCTCAGGGTGGTTGCCCAATGTCAGGACGTAGGGTTCAGGTTGGGACTTCCTGGCCTCATTGAGGTACTCCACCATGTTGGTTCCAGGCTGAAAAACATAAAGAAAAAAGAAAAGCATGTGTAAGGAACCACGTACAGAATTAACACACATACACAATACTTACAAATACAACACATACAATGGAGAAAATAATTATTTGATCCCCTGATGATTTTGTAAGTTTTCATGATTAGAAAGAAATGAGCATTCTGTCATTTTTATGGTACTTTTATTTAAACATAGATGTGTTATTCGTGATTCGTGTTAGAGCTGGAGAAATAAGTATTTGATCCTTCAGCACAACCTGACTTAGTAGTTGGTGGTGACCAACTACAAGAAACGTCTGACTTCCATGCTTGCCAACAAGGGTTTCTCCACCAAGTACTAAGTCTGGTTGTGCTTAGGAATCAAATACTTATTGCACCAGCTCTAAAGCAAATTAATTTATAATTTAAATATTTTCTTATGGACATTTTTGTTCATATTCTGTCTTTGTTTAAATAAAAGTACCATAAAATGACAGCGTGCTCATTTCTTTCCAATCATGAAAACGTACAAAATCATCAAGGGATCAAATAATTATTTTCTCCACTGTACATGTTAACATGCTAAAGTAAAATGGAAAGATGTGCCGGCTGTACTTACAGGCTGATGGTGTATGAAGGCCTCCTTGCAACTGCTGTATAGCGAGACCACCAATAGCATCTGCAGGAAGACATGGGTATCAATACAAGGTTCAACGACATATCCTTATTTTGTCATCCTTTGTGTCATGCAAGGGCCAACAAGGCTCTAAAGGTGTTAGTTTATAGTTTAGTTATTTGGCCAGAAACTGGTTTGAGTGGTTCTAAACCTTAGACATTACACAATCTTCCCTTAGCGTGACAGTGTGTTAAATTGGAAAAGCACTAAGGGTCTATTTCAGGGGTGCCCACACTTTTGACTTGAGAGCTACTTTCAAAATGACCAGCTCAACAAGATCTACACACCAAAAACGCGATTATTCCATTACTGAAAATCAATTTCGAGGCCCCTAGAAAGTTTGAGCTTTGAAATAGTGGTGATGGTGTTACTTACTGTTAGTGTTTAAGAATAATGCGCTTAAAATGAAAAATAGAGGGAGAGAATTGGAAGGTTTTCTTGTATATGCTACTACTAAAGTTTGAGAACAGAATTTGGGGTTTGAGTTGACAGTTTGAATTTTGTCTCTTGCACCCAAAAGAACTCACGCTTTTGTCCACAACTGGGAAAGAGAACTGGCAAAACATTGGTCAAAATAACAATTATTCCCCATTTTGTAATTGCTAGGACTCTTGAGTGTAACTCTTGAGTGTAAAATGAAACCAAATGGACCCGTAAGGGTCCATTTGGTTTCGTTTTAACGCTCTTAAGAGTTACAGATCTAATGGGACTGCCATGATCTACCTGCATGGTCTGTGTGATCTACTGGTAGGTCTACCTTTTGGGCACCCCTGGTCTATTTAGACCCCACTAAAGGAACACAGACTCCCTGGAATCCACTTTGAGAAACACTGGTCTAGAGAAGGCCGTAGGAGAAATGGCCCACTAAACATGTGCATATTACATTTTGGGAAAACATTAAACACATTGTTTGAACTGCCTTTTAATTGTCTGTTTAGTAATGACCTGGTATGAACGCAGCTGCTGTTAGAACTGGATCATCTGGTAGTGCTGCTTGGCTTCTCACCCTGGCCGCTGACCTCAGCTTCTTCTCAACCTTTCCTCCAGGAACCCAGTGGCTGGATGTTTCTTCCGTGCGGCGGTGTACCATATGTTCTGCCAAGAAATCAAAATGCTTGATGAATAGAGACAGTGTGGCTTTCTGTAGTTCTGTCTGTCATCAGAAAAGGCCATATTGACCCTGCTTCGAGGGCATGCCAGCAGTAGAAATCACACAGAACAATAGCTTTTCTGAAAGGAGTGAGCTATATTGTGTCTGTTAGATGTTTTACCATTTTAAGCTCAATATACTGTATGCTTCTGAACGGTTACTGTTCATTTATTCAGAATTTGAGCCAAGGACCACCATTTGATGACACTTTAGCCCCACAGACCCCAAAACTAAAGATTTATTTTGTTTTTGTCCACAAAACCAAGCTGGATTTCAGAAACAAAACAGTCCAACATACAGATCAAAATGACCATTAATCTTCTACATTCTCTAGTTGTGTAGACTTTGGCTAATTCACATGATGACTATTTTAACTCTTGAGTGTGGAAATGAAATGGTTCATGTTTATACACACATTGTTCATGTTTACACTCTCAAAGAATTACATCTGGTTAACCAACTTTCCATCATTTAGCCTGGGGACCACCTGGAACCCTGTCAAGGACCACTGGTGGTCCCCAGATCACTGGTTGAAAACCAATGATCTAAAGTCACAGAGTATTTGTCGGCAATTTCGTTTTTAGATCTTCACTTTTGACGGAATTGCTTTTAATAGCTACAAGTGGACACCACAACGTCAGGTAATTATTCATGCTTAGCAACAAGTGCAGATTTAAAGCGTTTCTCTTTACCTTCTTCTGCGCAGTTGGCTGCTATCTGTTGGCTCAAGTTACAAAAGTAGCCATTTGTTTACCAACTCTCTGCCATTTAGCTGGAGACCACCTAGAATTCCCTCGACTAGTCCAAAAAAAAGAGTGGTCCCTCGTCCGCGGACCACTTTTGATAATCATAAACCAGTGACATAAAGTCACAAACGCGGCGTCTCTGCTTTCCTCTCTCCTGTTTTCCTCTCGTGTGTGTGTGTGTGTGTGTGTGTGTGTGTGTGTGTGTGTGTGTGTGTGTGTGTGTGTGTGTGTGTGTGTGTGTGTGTGTGTGTGTGTGTGTCCGTTCTGTTCCGTTCACTCTGTTCAATCAGAGTAAAAGAGTTGCGACATTGAGGCGCCACAAACTGAGCGCTCAAGCGCTGTTCATGCAGCCCTAAATGGACAAACTGGAGTTGGAAATGTATTGTTTTCGACTAGGGCGGCGCAGATAAGAGTTGTTTTATGAATGTTTTCAACATGTCACCGGTAACAGGCTGTTGCCTGGGTCCAGCTACTTCAGGTCCAGGACTTGTCCCTATTGGTTGTCCCCTTTGTCTATTCATGTCTAAGTAGAAGAGCCGCCATTAGACCGGCCCGATGTCATGGACTGAGTTGTCGCAACTCTATGGCTCTGTGGCTATGGCTCTGTGTTCAATGCAGCAGTGTGGTGATACACTACGCCGTACGACGGCATGTGACCGAGAAACATTCTCCACAACTGTAAGAAATGAAGGAAAGCGAAGCGAAGTATCTCGGTTCATTAGCGCGTATCTACAAACTGTTATACTCACCAATTGAAGCCTGACACAGAACCCGCCAGAGCCATAGAGTGACATTCAACCAGGGCTAACAACAACTTAAGCTAACGTTGCTGCAGTGCAACAATGAATGAATGAATGAGGCTGGGCAAGATAGATAGCTAGCTGGACACGGGGTGGTAATTTGATAGTTAGTAACCATGAATTAGATACAAAGCAAGTAAGCACAAACCTTTATTTGCTGTCGGTTGATGGGTGCTGCTCAAAAAGGTGCTGCTGCTGTTGCTCTGCTGCTGGCCGTTTGAACGTGAAGTTTGAACAGTGAAGGGAAGTGACGTGTAGGAAGGCAACCCAGGTGGTAAGTTAGCAGTCATTCAATTGGTTGACTCCTTCAATGGGTTGCTTAAACCAATTCATTATGGGCTGTGGCTACCCAGAACTTAATTAAAGGAACCCATGTGGCAAGTTAGCAGTCATTCGACTGGTTGACTGCCTCAATGGGTTGCTTAAACCAACACTTTTTGGGCTGTGGTTACCCAGAACTTAGTTAAAGGACCCATGTGGAGAGTTAGTAATCATTCGACTGGATCACTCCCTCAATGGGTTGCTTAAAGCAACCCATTATGAGCTATGGTTAATCTATTATGAGTTATGGTTATCACAAGATGAGTCAGCAATAACTAATTATGGGTTAACCTCTTCACAACCCAGGGTCTGAGTAGATTTTCTAACCCAGGGTTTTTCTCTGTGTATGCTTCTTATATCTCCTACATATACCGTTATATTTATACAGGTTAATCTCACTGAGATTGAGACCAGTATGTTATAATACAGTTTTGTTCTAGCTTTCTGACAAGGCAGATCTTATGGTGGTAATAGTGGCAATCACAGAAAATGTTATATGCTGTGAAATGCAGGGAAAGGTCCATGTTCCTTGAAACAAAGAGAGAGACAGAGTGTTTGTATCTTGTTTGGATGTAGGTTGTCCATTGCGAAGAGGTCGTTCCTGTCCTAGAACGTGGTAAAGTTGTCAAGTAAATGAATCCCTGGAGTGCAACAAGGAGGTTACAGATTTGGCTGAACATCACGTCATAGTAGTAGGGTGATGGGAATGGACCTGAGATGATGCATTTTGTGCCTTAGATGACATTGTTAATAAATGTAGAGGGTCATCTTCTCTGTTCATCACCATGCCGAGACGGCAGCTCAGTTCAACAGAGACATAGGGGAATCTCCTTGTTTTTGGTGTAGAACTAGCTCAAGCCTTGGGTTGGCGACTGTTAGTCATTTCAATAAAAATCTTTATGGCAATAGATGGGCGACTATGGGAGGGTGGTATCAGAAGTTGACACAGATTCTCACAGAGTAGACACACCCAATGTTGATATGTGTTTGGCCTAGACAGATCCGTGGAACTTAAAATAAGTCCTTGAGTTCTTTGAGTTCCTCCTGCAAGCGGCAGATGTCATTTTTAGCTGCCACAGAGAGAATGAAATCCCACACAGCCATCTGAAATCACAGCCGGCTAGCTTAGCCTCCAGGCTACAAACAAATCCAAAGCCAGGCCAGGAACAGCTGTCTCTGGAACCACAATCCAGCAACAAAGTTACATGTTTAAGTATGTTGTAAAACATAAATACGACAACATAATAAAAACTGATACAACTTTTTAAATCAGTTATAACCCAAAGACCAATCAAACCGGAGATTTAGGCTAGTGAAATAAATGACCATGGCCACCTGCAACAGAATACTAAACTGGTAGTTGTCTGCGAAATGCTTGTTCAATGTGTCAGCTAAAGCTTGTTTGGAGGCCAATACACAAGCCCACAGGATCTGCCTGTCTTTGGTTGGGAACAAAGCAGTTCCCATCTGCTCCCTTGAAACAAGACTAGTACTGGTCTACCTAAAAGTGTATGTATTGTACAGTACATGATCTGGCCATCTTATAAAATCATTATGTCACTGCAGAGGTAAGAATCGTGATTATCTACCTTGTCCGAATTAAGTGACATTGTGCAATGACATCATTGGCAATTTGGGTCCCATGCAGTCTTGACTTGTCAGAAGAGAACATAGATTAGCACGGCAAGAGGCTGACAGTATTCATACACATGCAACCATTTTCATGGCACTGTATGCACTTACTAGCAGCTAACAGATAGTGATTTATTGAACTGGTAAGATTGCTGCAGTCGTTATCCAGTAAAGGTAGCAATTTCCAACACAAACAATAGCCTTCCATTTATTTTGACAAGTACAGTACAGTAACTGTAACTATAATATATAATATATATGCTATGCTATAATAATACATAATAATATAGCATGTTGACAATTGTCGCAACATCGCAACAATCATGATAGCCCAAGGCCACATTGTTCATGGGTTTCACATAACAACTGCATGTTCTGTTTTATGACCTTTTTCATTTTTAGCAGCATGAGCTGTGATTGGTCTGCTTTTGAGTACACAGACCAACATGGAGACGAATCAATAAAAACAAATCTCAGTTACAATTATTATGAAACAAGTAGAGCCTCGCAGGTTCTAATTCAGAGTGGATGATGTTCCCTGACTTCCCTCTATAGACATATGGCTAGCTGCAAGTGGTTTCACTGGAAAGTGGCAATGTTTAGAATACTGTGAGTGATGATTGAAAACCTCAACTCCCCAACATGGTGACACATTATTAGGAGAAATAGCCCAGTTTATAGGAATTGCCTACACTGAGAGGTGTGTGTGTGTGTGTGTGCGTGCGTGCGTGTGTGTGTGTGTGCGCGTGCATGTACAGTACAGTATTTTCTATCTCAAAGCACCCACCCCCACCCCTTTTTTATTCCTCTGGAAACCTAAAATCAATACTGGGTATGGGGCTGGCAGCTCTCTCAGCCACTCTCCCTCTATCGAAGCAATTGTTGTCTTCGAAAAGAAGACCTCTATTGTGTTTGATTGGAGGCAAGTCATAGGCAGTCACAGCAAAAAAGAGAGTTATAGTGTGTGTGTGTGTGTGTGTGTGTGTGTGTGTGTGTGTGTGTGTGTGTGTGTGTGTGTGTGTGTGTGTGTGTGTGTGTGTGTGTGTGTGTGTGTGTGTGTGTGTGTGTGTGTGTGTGTGTGTGTGTGTGTGTGTGTGTGCGTGCAAACAATCAAGCACTCAAGCAAATGTGTGTGTAATTCCTCATGCTCCACATGTGTCAGCCTGAAATTGTGTGACATTGTGTTCTATACATCATGCATGTTGGGCATAATCACTACTAGATGCTCGCCGTAGCGCACATAAACACAAACACAACAAAGGCCCTGGATTTTTTAATCAACGTCTCGGCCTTGAGTCCCTGTCAGCTATGGAGGGAACATCTAGAGCAGTGGTATTCAACTATTTTGATACCAGGGCCCACTATTTATTCAGCATTTGATCCACGGACCACCATTTGACAAAGTTTCAGACCCAAAACTAAAGATTTTTGTTTGTTTGTTTTTGGCCACATTTCCATGCTGTATTTATTTAGGAGAAATAACAGGAAAACATGCATCAAAATTACATCTCAACATTTTGACATTTTGAAGAGTGTGACCTCTTGTTAATCCAGATGTTTTAACTCCTGAGAGCATAAAATGAAACCAAACGGACCTATAAGGGTCCGTTTGGTTTCATTTTTTGCTCTCAAGAGTTAGTTGTCTGTAGATAGGAGTGCACCGGTGCAGTTACCAACTCTCCATCCTTTAGCTGAGGACCACCTGGAACTCTATCAAGGACCACTGGTGGTCCCCGGACGGTCCACTGGTTGAAAACCACTGGTCTAGAGTACTACACAACGTTAGTATGTTTTTTTTTACATTTCATCCCGATAAGACTGACTTCTACTGCCTGACCAGGCAGAGACAAATAGGAGTGCGTTTTTCCTCTCTTGAAACCCATCATCTTTATCTTCTTCTTTATCTTTTACTTCTCACTTTCCCATTATGTATTTATTTATCGTTTCCTTGTCCCTCAACTGGGATTCCCTTAAGCAAGACATCTAACCACAATTGCTGCGACGCTGCTCAGTGGACAGCAGTAGGAGCCTGTGGTTGTACTGGGCAGCTTCCAGTGGGCCAGCATTGCAGATTGTGATTGTACTGAACATTTCCCCGTTGACAACAGCAGAGGCCTGAGGTCTATTTGATTCCAAATGTGCACTCCCAGAGTTACAAACCTGTACAGGCCATTTAAAGCACGAATAACATACCCGGTACATTTCCGAAATTTGTTTTTAATACTTAATATCATTGTATATAATGTATGTCCCTCAAGGTTATTTCTCAGGGTTTGAGCCTCAATCACCACTCTATATAACCAGTTCTTGTCACTTCTTTCGGGACTTTGAAAGCACTTTAGCTGCAGTACCACAATGCCCTGAGGTGGCGGGGGCGCTGATATGCAGATTATTTTATGTTTGAGTCATTATAATAGATAAAACCAGGCTTGTTTCCATTCCATGTCAGCTTTGAAAATAAAAATAAAAATTTATATTGTAAACAAAGTGGAAATGCAAATTTGGAACTGCGTGCTGAAGACAAGGAGGACTGATGCAACAAACTGTTGCTGAGAGCAATTTCCATTAAAGTAACTACAGTATATAATATGAAAGCACGAGTGTAGGGATAGAAAACACACATACGGGAGCGCCAAAAACACACAAACAAACAAAAGAGTTGAATTTCCCCCTTTATTCCCCCTTTAAGCTATAGCTCTGTATCTGTTTCTGGTAATGATAATTTTACGCACCTATTTTGTATGTCCACCGTACAAATAGAATTTTGACGAAAATTTCCACCACAAATCAGCATGACGATGACCTCTGTGCGCAATACTTGTGAATATCCAACAAAGTATGAAGTTGAAACAGGGTGCAATCAGGTCTCTCTCTTTATCAATTTTTATCAATAAATAATTGCTTAAATGTGTAACAATTTGCATCAGCCCCCTATGTCCTGGATGCTTTGTCAATGTGGCCTGATTAAAGTCATGTCAGGCTGTCATAAGGTTGAAACTTCTGCACTCGCACACCATATAGCCTTCAACTCTGTCCCAACATAATGATGGCTGAGTGTAATTACACTGCAAAATTTTGTGGGTTCATTTAACATTGACATTGGTATGCCCTGCATGACTTCACCATAAATCCACTGAACGATTGTCTGTAAATCACAATAATTTCTATTACGTCTGAAGTAAAATGTAGCATTCCAGAAGTACCAGGCCGGTCTACGATTTGACAGGACCAACGGCCCTCCGGCAATTTGAGACATACAAGTTAACTTGCAACCCAAATTTCAATTTTTCTGACCCAACTATAGTAAATCGTAGCCAACCTATGAGAGCCACTCTTTGTTTTACGGCCCAGCAGATGAGAGACACTGTAATAAAACCTAATAAATCAGCAACTTCGTATCATCTGTCTTTGCCTTGGACTGCCTGCCTGTCTGTCTGTTCTATTTCTTCCCTCACACAGCCACCTTGTGCATTGCATTTTGTGCGGGCCATAAAACTGATTGAGTGTTTTCACTGCCATCTCAGAGTCTTTATTTGCTTCTTTTTTATGATCCGCAGGGTTCTGATTCAGAACTGATTCTGCCTGCTGCCAGAACCAGCCGAGGTGGGACCTGCTTTCAAAGAACAGCCTGTGAAGTTTCCAAATAAAAAATGAAACAATGCATGAGTCTGGGTTTTTTTATGGCGTAGATTGGCTGTAAAGGAGCACAGCGGGACAGGGTTTTGGTCCAACACAATGTACCAGCACAATCACTTGTTTTCCAAACTTTAACACAAGTTTTTCCTCTCATCTACATTTTCTTGTACTTTTCTGTGTAAGTAATAAGTAAAAGTCTTCTTCAACACCCCATTCCATTCCCTGTCTCTGTGGAGCCTAGCTGTAGCTTTCATAACACTTGACGGAGTTACAGTGAAAATATTGATCAGTACGTAACACTGAACAGGTCACTGGCTGTTTACTCCAGTTCACTTCAGGTTTCAGGGGGGTGTGGGACCGCCAGTTCCAGGAGAGCAGGGGAAGGTTGCAATTATACATAATGAGCAGCTACAAAAAAGGATGACATGGAATGGGGTTATCGAGTAATGTATTACAGTGAATAGTAACTGGAACAGTAACAGTCCAATTGAACATTTCCTTGATGGACATGTTTGTATACAATAACCATTGTATACAAAACAATAACGATTATTGTATTGATTATTGTTATTGTATACAATAACTAACAACTAATAACTAATGAACTAATAATTAACTAATTGTATGGTAACAGGAAGGCTCGGGCCAAACAATACTCGGCCCTGGGGTTCAAGTGGTTAAGCAACTCATTCTTCTGTCTCTTGTCTCTAGACAATCTTGAGTGGCCAATCTAATTCTACTCTTCTCCTGTGTCATTATCGCTGTTTATATGAAGCTAATCATATTTGTGTGTGTGTGTGTGTGTGTGTGTGTGTGTGTGTGTGTGTGTGTGTGTGTGTGTGTGTGTGTGTGTGTGTGTGTGTGTGTGTGTGTGTGTGTGTGTGTGTGTGTGTGTGTGTGTCCTTATCATGCTCACATCAAGGTTGTTCCAATCAAGATAATGCTATATGTTCAATGGCCTCCGTCTCACCTCCAGGCCCAATGCAGCCTTGGCCCCTCATCTGGCCTCATGTCTGGGTTGGACGATGAGAAGGAAGCCCCTCCTGCTCCCCACCACCACCACCATAATAGCCAGCAGCCAGGAGGGACCAGCCAAGGTATTTGTAGATTACTTGAGTAAAACTTCAACTACTGAGTTCAACTACTGTCACAAAAACATACATTAGTGACTTAAGCCCTATAGACATTTCTGCCATTTTAAAGCATTGATTTTGAAAATTGAAGCAGGGCATTCTGCATAATGACAAGCTTTACTTTAAAACTCTCAAGTCAGTTTTGAATTTCAGAAGTTTAACAGAGTATCTCTCTCTCTCACACACACACACACACACACACACACACACACACACACACACACACACACACACACACACACACATACACACACACAAAGCATATCTAGTATCATACGCTAACCCAGCATGGGTTGCATCATGACGCATAATGCAACCATTGAGGAGATCAGAGCAAACAGCACACAAACCCCCATGCAGGAGCAGAGGGGAGAAGACGCTGTTGAGGTCATCATCCTCCTGCACTGTAGGAGCCCCGCCGCGCCGCACCGCGCTGTCAACACAACGCACCATGGTTCCACTCCTGTTAACACATGTACGCAATAAATTCCTCTTGACGACTGACTACACAGCAACTCTCCCTCGGGCTGCGCTTGCTCCTCTTGACGACTACACACCAACTCTCCCTCGGGCTGCACTTCGGTGTACGTATAGGGCTCTGCTTCCCGTCCCCAGGGATGAGGCACCGCTGTAGAAGTGCCACTTGGGATGGCTGGGGCTTTAAAACAGCAACCTGCGTCTGGGCTTCGGGTTGCAGGTCAACACCGGGTCGCAGTCATGCTGGGTCGTCACATCCACTGGCGCAAAGAATATCCTGTACATTCAGGCTGTGTTTTTAGATTTTCTTACCCAAACATTAAATTATGGAGAATGTTTGTCATATGTGGACAAGCAAATCCTGCTGTATGTCGTACCATGACACACTTCTGACGTGCAGTTCAGTCCACTGTTTGCCTGTGTGGACAGCAGTTCAGTCCACTGTTTGCATGTATGGACAGCAGTTCAGTCCATTATTTGCATGGGTGGACAGCAGTTCAGTCCACTGTCTTTCTGTGTGGACACCAGTTCAGTTCAATTCACTGCCTGTGTGGACAGCAGTTAAGTGCACTGTTTGCATGTATGGACAGCAGTTCAGTCCATTATCTGCATGGGTGGACAGCAGTTCAGTCCACTGTCTTTGGACAGCCCTGATATTTGATCCTCAGAGACACGTACTGGTCACTGGCAGAGCATGGCTCTGTTGCCTAAACCTGTCAGAATGTTATGCTTATCCACGTCAAAAGTATGTCAATAATTTATATGGCTTGTCTGAAATGCAGACCATGTGGACCCAAACGCCTGCGCTATAATAATAACACGGTTATGCTTATTTGGCTTTGGTACGGCCCACACTGGAGTCTTGCTGCGCAAGGCAAGGATTTTGGCCATCTCATATATCCACATGATACAGCCTCTCTACCTGTCAGTTTGTGAAACAAAACGTACATCATACAAGTCATACAGTGTACGCCAGTGAAATGTTTTATCTCCTGAAGGAAAAAGGAAAGACTATACCCAGTTTTGGCTTTACAACATGCTGGCAAATCTCCAAAGGGAGCTGTTTTGTGTGTGTGTGTGTGTGTGTGTGTGTGTGTGTGTGTGTGTGTGTCATTACCAAATCGTCATCAAACTTTTCATGCATGCTGTCAGTAGGCCAAGCATGACACACCACCCCACATGTTGTTGACTTCATGATGGCATTGAACTGCCTGATTAATATCATACTCGAGCTCAGCTTCCTGAAGCTCGAGTCCCCTGTC
>CM076966.1:21897563-21962563 GCA_039105355.1 Benthosema pterotum | reverse complement strand
AAGTAATGGTGTGTGATAAAGGTCGACTTTATCTCATCAGTAAGATTATTAAATGATCTATTAAATACTTTAAAAGCTGCTCTATCCCCTGACTCTTTCTGAACTGGTCGATGATGGGGGAGTTGGATCACTGTAGATGTTTGATGGGGAGTTGGAGCAGTGTTTGTTAGATGTTTGATGGGGAGCACTGTGTGATCTGTTTTCTAGAATTGGTTGGTTGGACCCTTGATGCTTTCACAGAAGCGTCTGCCTTTTTTCACTTCTGAACCAATCTGTATAGGGTTTTGAACCGATACTCTGAACTCGTTCGATATTTGGAGGAGAAAAAAATAACAGGACCAGTTTAACCCTGCCTGAAGAGGGGCCTGAGAGCTGTGTGATGGTGGGGGGTTGAAGCCCCCAGACCCAGCTACCTCTGGGACTCAGCTGCTCTCCCTGTCAATCAACACACATTGCCTCTGGCGAAACACACTCCAGCACACATGCACACACTTACACACATGCATATATTCATGTGCATGCAGAAATGCACACATCGCACACGCGCAAGCATACGTGCAAGCACACACACACGTGTCCACACACACATACACGTGCGGTAGACATGCATGCACTGTACGCATACATGCACGGACACACACAAATCAAATATTTGAACACACACTCTCCACTTCTCTCTCTCGCTCTCGCTCTCGCTCTCTCTCTCACACACACACACACACGCACACGTAACCGCACACATAAAGAGAACCAACAAACATAGAAAATGCACATATCTAAAAAATGATGTGCGTACGCACGCACACACCTACACACACACACACACACACACACACACACACACACACACACACACACACACACACACACACACACACACACACACACACACACACACACACACACACACACCTAGATATTACATATTTACAAGGGTGAATACACACACATTCACGCACAGCAAAATCAGACAAGTAATAACAGCGCCAGGAGAGACAGACTGAGATTTAATCCCACAGAACCATCTCTTCTGTCTGCCATAGGCTACTGCACACTGTCAGAATGGATACATTAATTGGTATGAATAGATTTTCAGGTTAGTTTGAATAACCAATAGTATGAGCTGTAAGGTAAGCGGCCCAACATTGTCTATTTCATTCAAACACACACTTGAATTTAATGTTCTAAAGCTTACCAAGGCTCATGGCTCATGGATGGCTGAGCTGGAAGAGGCCAGTGATTGGTGCAGGGTGGTTGAAGAGGGGGAGGGGCAGAGCTGGGAGGTGAAAGTTGACAGGCAGGTGAGGGTGAGGAGAGGTGACGAGGCTGGTTAACCACATCAGGAAACTGAGTCTGTTTATCCAAGTGATATTTTAATTTCAGCTCTGGGTTTCACCCTCTATTTTTCCCTCCAGATCCTTTCAGCAAGGATAGATTTTTCACCTCCTGAAATTGGGCCTGGACCGTTAAGACAACATTGACTTTGGCACGAAGGGCACCAGCCCTGGGAAGTGAAGGGGCTTCAGAGGAGCCATACGGCCCCTTTTCCTCTCTGTCTCTCTGCTCTTGCTTTACCATTCTCTCTCTCTCTTTGACACCACGTCACACTTGAACATTCACAGCAACCAAATCAAACGTCAGTCCAGGTGCCTCTGTGACAATCTGCTGATGTCATGCGTTAGCTTTTCACATCCGTATGCCATCGGATGAAATCACTGCTTGATGTACGTAGCCTCAAGACATCATGCTCAATGTGGAGTCCAGGCCTCCGTACAGAATTCAACCGAGAACAACTAAACAATTGGTCACCTCCAATGCGAAACACATTGCGTTCATTTTTGCAATACCTTCCAGTCACAAAACTGAAAGGTCCTATTACATGAATGTATTCAATAACAATATTTGAGAAGAATACAGTCTTTCTTTCAAAGAAACCCACTGTTGTTGTAACCTTCTGTCAATAAGCTCTATGTAGAAATTATGTTTTCAAAGAGTTAGGATGCGCTACTCGTTTTAAATCAGTCAGTGTCCTGCAGAATGTTACCTTATTTACAATAGTGGATTTTGACAGAGACCTCTGAGCTTCAATAGTGTTTAATGCAATCCAATTTGACTTTTCTCTTTTGTGAAAGACCAGTACAACTTTGAGGCGCCTATCTTATATACGTTTCTTGAGATATTCCAACCGACCGAATCAGCTGTTGGCAAAAATATTGCCTGGAGCAGATAGGTCTGGAATAACTAAATTGTACACCTATTTCCTACACCAGAGAACTGGGGTGGCCAATCATGACACCTTATTCAAATCTGTTTGCATCCTGTGTCCTGATTGGCCACCTCAATTTTCTGGAGTAGGAAATGGGCGTACAATTGAGCTATTCCAGACCTATCTGCTGACAGGCATATTTTTCAACCGCAGATATGGTCTGGCTTTCACCATGCTAGTTTTTTTTTTTTTACCACAGAACACCTCCTGCGTTCTGAATGCCCACTCAGTAATCTGCCCAGCAACACCATGGCACGAGCCACTGAAGTTGTCTCTATGTCTCGCCAGAATTCTAACCAGTGCTGGATCTCCTCCCAACACACTGTGGGAAATGTGTCACGGAGCTACGAAGGTTTTGCAATTTCTTGCGACAGGTTGTGTTAATGCATGGACCCTAGAGAAGGATTACAGAGGGCTAGACTGCTGGCTCGTAGACCTACCACATCCTCAGCCAATGTCTGTTCAAACCTAATGCCGCTTTCAATGCTGGCAGAATAAATGTGGAAACAAAGCTAAATAAATCACACTCACCTTGAACTTCTGACCAAAGTCTGACCAATGACGCTAAGGCTGACTTTCTTTGGTTGGTCAGAGCTGATCTGAAGTGCAGTAACATGCTAACAGCCCAAGATTGGAGTTTGGAGAAGTCCCACTAAAGTTCTGAATTGATGTCTTGTTGATGTCTTTATACTCTCTGTCATACACTACATCTACACTGGCTAGCGTCAGTGTTCCGAAAGCGACATTGCTGACATTTGAAAGCTTTTTTTTGTCACTGAAAGTACCGTATGTGAAGCAAAATGTTGGTGTGACATTAGCTCTGGACCAGTTGTGGGACATACTCCACAGACAACATACTAGGCTAGTAATTAGCTATTGGCTATGGATATAGGTGGAGTCAAAACATGATATATAACCGACAACAACTGACCTGCTACAACTAATATTTAATGGATGTGGCTGGCAGTGGCAAGTCCATGGCAGCAAAGTCTTGCTCAAGTAGAGACTCTGTGAGTGAATATACAGTATGTAGGAAGGGTGGCTGCGGTACGTCAGGGCAGTCACGATGAAAAACATATATTCTAATAATAAAATATCATCGTTCGCTCGCTCCCATCTCTGGCAATGCGGATGAGGAGTCATACGAAAGTGTGGTATCTTGCCAAAAATAGCAGATCTAGATTTACGGGTGACACTGCCTATCAGACTTGAGGATTCATTCGCTTTGAGTGTTTGATGTTGTCTATCCAGGACAAGCCTCAGAGGATGACCTGATAAACATGTTGTCTATGGTTTCTACAAATTTG
This sequence comes from Benthosema pterotum, assembly GCA_039105355.1. NCBI lineage: Eukaryota > Metazoa > Chordata > Actinopteri > Myctophiformes > Myctophidae > Benthosema > Benthosema pterotum. The sequence goes on along the minus strand of CM076966.1, from coordinate 21,958,990 downwards.
GTCTGTGACAAATCCCTTGCCTGCTGAGAGAATAGGTCAGAGCGATGGTACTGGTAATGGCTGTGGATACAGACACAGATAAACGGGAGAAACAGGAGCGGAACTCAAGCGCTGAGCCCTCAACACCAAACTAATTGTCCTACCTGCGTTTACGGCACCCAGGAGTGGACTTTAATGAGGCTAACGGCAATAATGGCCTCTCTGTGTAACTCTCTCAAGAGAACTGGAGACCTGAGGCTTTTTCTGCCCATCTGAAAGTCAAGAAAGTAAGATACAGGACAGACCAGAGTATCATTCCCTGACGTTATCTGTAGCACCCTTTGAATTTATTGTTTCTTTATGAAATCATGATGTCCCAAATGTAAATTTTAACAGCTCTATATTGTAGAACCTGTGATATGTGTGTGTGTTTAAAACTGGTGGAAGATTAGTTACAGAGCTTATGTGAAAAGCAAGAGTGTTACTGGGTGGTTTGGTACGGTGGGCCACATTTTTATTATGTCTGTGGTCATCTATGTTAACATCGAGCTTACAAGAAACATTTGTTCACTCTGGGTGAGATTGTTGGCAAAATCTCTGAAACGTAGATTGTAGCAAATGTCTGTGCTTTTGTATAGCCACTGCGAGGATATCGGGTCAGTTTGTTCCAATAACAGTCTTACTTCCAAGGCTACTTAACCTCCCGCCTGCTCTGCCATCCTCCAGCAGTCATAGGCCAGGGAGGGGAGCATGGTGTTTTCAGGGGAGCAGCATGGTGTTTTAGAAATGGGCTGTTAACTTTTATGACACTCCCTTGTGGCACTGGCTGTTGTGAGAACTCTGCTGCTGCTGTAGTGTATACTCTCACACAAATACACATACATGCATGCACACATGCGCACGCGCGCACACACACACACACACACACACACACACACACACACACACACACACACACACACACACACACACACACACACACACACACACACACAGACCAGTGGTGTAAAACACTGTCCTAAAGTACTTTTTCACTGTGCCACTACATCCCAGAGGAAGATAAATAGATTTTTATTTAACAAAACATATTTTAGGCCTATACTTTTTTACTTTTACCACTTTTTTTTACTTTTACCATGTGTTTTTATTTAAAACCATATTGTCTATGGCCCTCAGTTATTTCTAATGGTTTGATCCTCAATCACCACGAAAGAGGAAAGTCAAAGATATAACCAGTGCTTGCCATTTCTTTATAGACTTTGCTAGCAGTTTTAGCTGCACTACCATAGTGTCATGAGGAGGTGGGGGCGCTGATATGCAATTCATTTAATGTTTGAGTCATTATAATAGAAATTCTAGATAAAACCAACCTTGTTTCCATTGAGTCATTATAATACTGATTATAGATAAAAAAATAAAAAAACAGCCTTGTTTCCATTGAGTCATTATAATACTGATTCTAGATAAAAAAAAAACAGGCTTGATTCCATTGAGTCATTATAATACTGATTCTAGATAAAAACCAGGCTTGATTCCATTGAGTCATTATAATATTGATACTTGATTTTCTTTTGAGTCTTTATAATACTGATGCTAGATAACTAACTAAATAAATAAATGAAGATCACTTTATTACTAGTCGCAACAAGTTTGAGTAAAGAAGTGATCACGACATGGTTGTGACCTGGTCGTTGGTCACTAGTGGATCTCAGCTTACCTGTGAAATCCTGCACATCCCAACTGAAGGCCAGTCTTTTGCTTCAGTGGACTAACAGCCATTCACTGCTCTGTTTTTGACTCGCAGGTCTCCAGGTAATGATATGCTGTGGAGTGCTGAGGCGTGACGGTCCCCCACAAGGTGAGCCTATGGGGTTAGGAGAGCAGGGACCACACCGCTGACACGGTGGACATATCTGAACTGATGAATATTCATTTCTGACCTCTCACATGTCTGTACGTCATACATTATACTGGTTTTCTTTTGGGTTTTGGGCATTTATTGATAGTTACAGGGAAAGAGAGCGGGGAGAGACATGCAGAAAATCTCGTCACAAATGGGACTTGATCACGCTTTGTCAGGCTTCAGAATGCTTAACTAGAAACGTATAGAGTGCACTCTGTCAAGTTGCGTTTCAGATGATAAACAGCTAGCATGCTTCTAGCCTGGCATTGGCTGAATTCTCCCAGGGACACCACTGATCCTCCATGATCTGCATGGTATGCTTCCATATTCTTAAACACATACTGTAGCAAGTAAAAATGTGAAATGTGTATATATCATCAAAGTCAAATAGCTGACACTGAGATTTAAATAAATACATAGAGTCAGGTTGTGGATATAGCAGCATATGCTTATAATATTTCCTCATTCAGCCACAGCAGGTGCTAATATCTTTACAGCTAAGCTCAGTAAGCTGTGAAGACCCAGTTTGGGGGAGGTGGGAGTATCTCTTAGCTGAGGTCTTCATCGAGTCAGAGTTTCCATTTCGCCCTCTTAAATCCCTGAAGCCTTGCCATAGTGGATCTATTTCACACCTGGAAATGGTTTCCTACGGCGTGTGGGTTCCTGGCGGGCTCAGATATAGGACCAGGTGGACCGTGCTGCGGCGCCTTTAAGCTGCCGTCAAATAATGGCTTTGTAATTTCACAGCTTACGGTCCTCTCTCTGCCACTGTCTTGCACCCTAAATCTATCCTCCATGGCCACCTACGTCCGCTCGGCCCATGTCGCCATGTCTCCCCGTCATGTCTCCTCCCTTGCCTTAAATGTATTCATTCCTGCTGGCTTGTCTCTCCCTCTCCGTATGTGACAGGCACCAACTCTATTAGCCATGATTGGATACAGTTCACAGCCATGAAATGATTTACGGAGACCCGAATAATAAATAAAACCTGATAGATTTCACATTCATATACTACAACGTGAAGTGTTCCGGAAAATGTGGACTTTGACAGGTAGAACATTGCACTTCATGAAGTTACCATATCACCACACCTCTGCTATCTTATTTTACTTATCCTCTGTCTCTTCTGGAATACTTTCCTCTCCAGTCAACACTGTCCTTTGTTAAGAGAGGGAACTGGAGAGGAGATCTGTCCATGTCTTGATTGGGAATTCACCCTCAGAATTGTTTGGGCTTTTGCGTCCATGCCGAATCCTTCCAGAAGGTGTTGTTTGAGACAAATGTAAACTCGTCCTGTGTGGTTTGTGTAAAGTGGCGTCAGGTGATTTTGGGAGGGCTATCCCTTTACAATGGGAAAATCTTGATGGGGAGTCGCAGCTTTGTCATGCATCAGCAACAAAGAGAATCACAGCTAAAGGTACATTAACCCAGATGTCAATGTGAGGTTTCTGACATTCCGCCCAAAGTCGTACAGTATACAGCACTTTTACTGCCATTGTGGAAAACTTCCATTGGATGTGAAAAGTTTATTACTGTAATCAAGGGCTGGTTTTAGAGATAGAGTGTCACGGCATAGAGACATTCTGCCTGCTGTTGAGGAAAGGGTATGGTGTAATAGGATTTAGTGTGAGCAGCCAAAGCAGTGGAAACATGGAAATGTTTTCCTAAGGCTCACAGCACTTTGCTGGCCCACATTTTCACAGCAACTTGCTTGCACATACATGTGCATGCACTCACACCACATGCACATGTACGTGCGCGCACACACGCATGCACAATGTCAGCCATACTATACAGCCAGAATAAAAGTGTTTAGCTTTGGGACATCACAAACAGATCACAACATGCCTAAGAAGTACTGTTCTGACAGATGACATACAGTAGAGAGAGAGAGAGAGAGAGAGAGAGAGAGAGAGAGAGAGAGAGAGAAAGAGCGTACTGTAATATCCTGAATGTTCATTTGATACTGAGGATTTGACTTTATTCAGGCAGTCTGAGACAGAGATGAAATAATATGAGAGAGGGCTGTTTAACTTTTCTTATGTCAACATCTTTTAGTGCTTCTCCGAGTCAACATGCAGCACAATTCCCTCTTCTGCCTTCCTTCACGCCTCCTTTCATCACCTTTCATCATTCCGACACACAGGGCTGGATCCCCTCTGGTCTTAACCAGCTGCCACCTCTCCTACCTTTCCTATAGAGCTGAGCAGTCCCGCCCCCTCGTGACGTCGCCCCTGTTCCAGAAATGGATTCCCGCTCATTTTTCTCATATACTTTTCAAAAAGGATGTATATAAATACGATTACGCCGCGGACAAAGCCAACTTGGGTCGTGACAACCCTAGTCAAAAAATCCTATAGGATACCAATAGAAATGTCCTATCAGATTTTGGAACAAATCCTATTGGATTTCCAATAGGATTCCTATAAGAATCCTATAGGATCTTATAGGAATCCTATGAGAAAATCCTATAGGATTTTCTCATAGAAAGGTCAAAACAAAGAGTTGATAAGTGTTTGGTTGCACGGAAATTAAAGAATGTCAACATTGAAGTGTATACTATTATTATAAGAGGGGGTGCTGTGATTTTTGTATTTTTTCCAATTTTGTACATGTTTAAGAGGTGACAGTATGTAAATAGACCCCTTGGTGTGTTTTTTTTATGTACAATGATGTCTTCCCTTTTTATTTAGGGTTTCTACCTGGGGGCTGAACCTTTCCAGCTAAACGAATGATGAAAAACAATGAAAAACACTTCAATATAGTGACATCATGTGCTCAGCCACTCCCCTAACTCCTCCCCCTTTATCATGCAACTAAAGCTGTGGGTGTGGCTTCAATTCAGGTGGATCTCCACCCATCACTGCACCAGGCAAACCAGGCATACTTAATGAACTGGTAGGGTGGAAACATACAAATAAAAGTTTAACAAACACTGTACTCTTTTTGGGAAAAAATCTTTTCATATAACATTAATACCTGATGATCATGTTTTAGGGTAGAAAATAATCATCCCTCCTAAAAAACTCAAGGAAATACACTCACATATCTACACTGCACTGTAAAATCAACTGTGTTATAGAGACTAGAGTTTTTTAAATGGATTCATTAACATTTAGCATTTTACTGTGTGAGAGCTTAACTCTCCATTACCACTAATGCTGAGTGAGCCCCACAAATTATATGGGGTGTTTAGGTTGAGTATGGCTGTGTGTGTGTGTGTGTGTGTGTGTGTGTGTGTGTGTGTGTGTGTGTGTGTGTGTGTGTGTGCGTGTGCGTGTGCGTGTGCGTGTGTGTGTGTGTGTGTGTGTGTTTGTGTGTGTGCGTGCGTGTGTGTTTGCGTGCGTGCGTGCGTGTTTGCGTGTGTGTGTGTGTGTGTGTGCGTGTGTGTGTGTGTGTGTGTGTGTGTGTGTGTGTGTGTGTGTGTGTGTGTGTGTGTGTGTGTGTGTGTGTGTGTGTGTGTGTGTGTGCGCGCGCAACACATAGTCCACATTTGGTGACACAATTTGTTTTTTAATATTAATGTTCCAGTTCAGAAACGCAGCTGTAAGTGGTTAAGAGCTATTTTCAAGTAGCTTCTCTGCTCACAGCAACACTTTCCTATTGATAATAACTAATGTCCTAATGGACCACATGTCAGATAGGCTTCCAGCTAGAGTAACATGCGGTGCTGGTAAAAGTATTCATGTTGTTAAAACTGTCGGTACTGCAATGTAAAAAAAAAAAAAAAAAAAAGTAAAAGTCTGGTAATTAAAAAAAAAAACTAATAATACACATTTCCCAAAAGTAGAAAGTACTCATTTTCAACAATAAGTTCCACAACTTGAAAATAGCAGTTCTACAAACTCTCAATGATATTGACATTGTGAGCTTGTAGATTGGCACAAACATATAGAGTGCTGAAGTGGTTGCTGTATGTTTTGTAACAACAATCTACACACTCTACAATGTACTCTACAATCTGCAGACTCTACAATCAACTCTTTACTATACAAACTCTACAACCTATAGCTCTGCAATGTATAATCTCTACAATCTACAAATCTGCAAATTCAAATGCATGTAGTGGAGTAAAAGAACTGGGAATGGGGGAAAATATACTAAGGGACACTTCACCATTTTTGTAAAATTAAAAAAAAAATCGACAAAATTAAAAAAAAAATCGACACTACTTGCTGGACAACAATCCCCATAATGATTTGGTGCACTGCTCCTCCTTGCGCCTAGGAGAATGGCTCTTGTACTGAGACAACAAGTAGTCCATGAACTATTACATTTTGTACTTTTTTTTTTTTGCAAAAGTGTCCCTTTAAGTAAATGTACTTACTTGCTCTCCACCACTGTAATAACTTCTTCTAATGTCCTAAAATGGATTGCACATACAGTATATCATGAGATATGCTTCCAGCTGCTAACATGTCCTGTCAAAGGTAATCGCTATATGAATAAGATGAAAGACTGGCTGAAGTTAATTATCAAGGTCTTAAGTTTGCAAAAAGGTGCATAATTAAGTAGATCAAGCGATGTTTGCCTGAAGCTCTGCATTACTATAGAGTTATCACTCACTTGTTACTGGCAAGGAAGAATGAATCTGTCTCTCACACGTTCACATGCTCCACCTATACATAATCACAATAGTATTATGAACATCTCTCTCTCTTTCTCTCTCTCTCTCTCTCTCACACACTCACGCACGCACGCACGCATGCAGCAACACATCTTACTGTACCATTGTGATCAGTACAGAGTATGAGCTAGCCCAGCTGCTGGCATAACCATCTCCTTTTGTATGGGACAATCAGTGTATGCAGAGGGATTGCGTGGAAGCTTTAGTGTTCATGTCAGTTAGTCAGTTTGTTTGCTTCTTCAGTAATAATGTACAAAGTGAAACACATTGACGGTCGAAGGGCACAACGCCTCGGGGTCTTTGTGGTTCTTCTGGAGCACCGAAAAAACTGGCAAAAGTTTAACTTAATCCCACTCCTGAAGGGCAAAGCAGACCTGCTGAACAAAGCAGACAGAAAGCAAGAAAGCAAAAAAGAAAGAAAGAAAGAAACTTTAAATCTCTGTTTATTGAATAAGCAAAAATAATTGTGGGATCATTGTCTCACTTAAAGGGGGGGGGGGGGGGGGGGGGGATTGAAAAATACATTTTTCACACTTTTAGATCACATCTATGGTCATTATATAGCCATACCAACAATACATGCCAAAATTGGAATATTTTCACTTCTGTTTATATTTAAATAATTACTTCCTGAAAACAAAAACATAGAAGTTAGGCTGAACTGTTTTTTATCCCATTTCTGAATAGTCGTCCACCATCACAGGTGTCTTGATTAGAGTAGAGAAATACTCTGTTTTTAATCTCATTTTGGCATCCAGACATTGTATTACTGGGTTCTCAACTCAATCATCATGTTAGAATAGTATGTCTCATTATATGGTAAATAAAAATAAAAATAAGCCACATAGCAGTAAATTGGCAGAGTTGAAAAACGAATTGTAAACAAACATTCCAAGCGACACGTGTATATAGCCCAGCGTAAGCCGTCCCTCAACTATGCTATCCCATTGCCTGAAGGGATGCTCTGATTGGTTCAGAAACGTGGTGTGAGATAATCAGGTGGGATCCATAATTTAAAAAAAAAAAAAACACCATTTCCGGTTCACCGGACCTTTAACAACATACAAGGGAACGCTTTGGCTAATTGCTGGCCTGTCTTTCCATTAATTTTGTGGTCCATAGATGACTTGGGTTCAATGTCACACACCACCACATAACCTCTCAGCCATACTGAATGTTTTTTGGTTGAGGACAGACAAACAGGCAATGAACAAACAATTTCTTGTTTTCCTGATTGCTGGACATCACTTGGTGGTTAGTGGTTCGGCGGTCATTGTGCATAGGCCTATAATATTACAATGTATTGTCAATGTTGCAAGTTCAAATTTGGCCCAGAATGCTTGCTGTGTCCTGTCTGTTGGTTTTGCCGTTTCATTGCAAGGAAGATGTCTAACAACATGCAACTAAGCCTGCTTCCAGTGGAGAGTGGCAAGGGCAAGCCAAGGTTGCCTTGCATAGTTACTTACCAATACAACCTAGCTGTAGCCTCGCAGATCCCGTGAGCTTCTCTGCTAACCTCTCTTCAAATAGCTCCACTGATCCTCTCACTACAATGTCCATGCATGCTGATTGTTGCGCCGTTTTGCGGATCCAAAACAAACGAAACGACTATACAATATACACACAGATACAGTAATAGCAGCAGCTGTGTGTGTGTGTAGTGTGGGGGGGGGGGGGCATTGCGGGCAACCGACCAATCACATTCTCCAACTTCACAACATCCGACGCTGCGGCTTTCAGAACAAAATTTCGGAAAGATGAGTTTCAGACTTTTCGGATGACGTCAACTTTCCACCGCAACTTTCCGAAAAGTTCGGAAGTTGGAGGAGTATGAACAGGCCTTTAGTTGATCGGTGCACGATTCATGGTCATCGTCCCTTGAGGCATCCCGATTGGCCGGTTGGGGGGGTGACGTAATTGGGTGATGTAATGGTGACGCAATTGTGAGGTAAATAAGAGACCTTTATAACTAAATCAAGAGTATTAGCCTGCTCCGCTCACGCACAAGTAGGCCACATCTTACTTGTGCGCACAGTGCAAGTATGCACTCTACCGAGTGCTGATCTAGTTTCTGCTGCCATCAGTGTATGGTATATTATGTACAGCGCCTTTATCCAAGGTGGTTTACACTTACTTACGTGAAAAAGACTGAATCATCCTACATCTGCATAGATGGAGCTGGCCAGCAACTTGTGTTGATGTGACTTCAGCAAACCTTGTATACTCAGCTCATGCGCCATATGTGGCCTGTACAGAATTAATGCCATAGTGTTGATTGATGATAGCGCATGGCTAAATCATCACACATACACAAAAAAAACTATTAGCACCATCACAGCAACCCGCTCCACTGTGATGAGTCACACATTAACACTGTCTAGTGTAAACACGGAGCTGAAAGTCTATCATCAGCTATACGTCAAATCTGGGTTGGCTTTGTGATGCTAATTGAACATAGGGGCAGAGCTGGGAGTGTTGGGGAGAAACAACCTGCAAACGAGCTGGTTGGTGTCTTGGAGGAGTGTGGCCCGTGCTTGCACGTCACCACCACCAGGACCAATTTGCAGACATTAATTTCTCCCAAAATGTCAAGCAAAGGGACCAGGGGAGGGTAGAGGAGAGGAGAAGGGAGGGGAGGGAAGGAAAGGGCAACAGAGGAGAGGAGAAATAAGGCTAAATGAGCCTCTTGGGTATATTGGCGACCACACCACAGATCAATGGTGCAAGAGCTAGTTGGCCGCAGTCGCCCACCCCCAGCACCACTCTCTCTCTCTCTCTCTCTCTCTCTCTCTCTCTCTCTCTCTCTCTCTCTCTCTCTCTCTCTCTCTCTCTCTCTCTCACCTTGCTAGATCTCTCTCACTCATCTCTCTCCACAACACACTCATCTCTGCTCTCCATCTGCTGTTTGAGTGCCTCCTGCTCAGAGCTGTATTGAGAGACAAGGGAGTAGTGATGAAGGCCTGATAGGATCCTTAGCCCTGCATTAGAGACCTTGCTGGAGGGGAAACAGAACAGGAACCATGGCTGTCATTTTTAGCTCCTTTGTCCTTGTTGATGTTAATTTTTTAACCTAAATCCTAAAGTGTTGCTCGATCATCCTCATTGGGCACACACTATACATTGTACGGTATATAGGGTATGGGATTTAAGTCCAAAAGCCTTATATTTTCCCTTTAAACGGCACAGATTGCTGTTGGATTTTATGCTTCTTCTTTATGGCATACTTTTAGTGGTGCCGTAGGGTGTCAATATGGGCTATCCAATACCCTGCCCCCGTGCCATAATTCTGTCAATTATACCATTGCATCTTTGTATGCAGTATATATGCCTACCGGTATGTGTTATTTTATTTTACCAGTGGCATAGGTAATTTGCCACTAGATATTTTTAAATATGATGATGCAGTGGTACTGTTGAGACATAAAAAGTGTGAGGACATTATTCGGGGGGTGGGGGCCATATACAGCCAATATAAAGCCAATAATAATGCACAGCAAAATGGAACCGTTGCTAGACCATTGTACACATTAGTGCTCGGGGAAAATAAATAAAATAGTAAATAAAATAGTCTAAATGTCCACGGCTAAAATATAGCCGTGGACATTTAGACCCAAATGACCTGCCCTCTGATGCCAACACTAAATAAAGCTGAGTAGGGAGCCTTGCAGTAGTCGTCTTAGTGCTTGATCAGGGCATCCGGGGAAGTAAAGGGTAAATCTCGTTGTGTATCAGAAGAGACATAGGGTTATGTTGGCAGCAGCATTAACCACAGTACACATGGAGATTGCACAATAACTACTATAATGGGGAAAGTGGGGAACTCCGACCCAACAAATTACTGATTTCACCATTTGGAGGTACATTCTTCCGGAGTTCAGGAACCCATAAATTACCCTTTGACTTCAATCTTGAAGGTTGGTTAAGCTAAAATACTAAGGTTTAGAATTTTGGCAATGAATTCACGGCCATTCAATGCCTTGTTGTAATAAGACGTGTGTGACAGTGTGAATGCTGATGTTACCTATGTAAGACCTTGATAACAGACATTAGTCATCCAGTTATCCTATACTAACATGCTTGGTATTAACATCATGCGCAAGTTTTTTTTTTACTTGTGGCATGTTACATAGTCTTATGGTACATACTTAGAGTGAAAAGGGGTCTTTTATTCCTGATGAATAGCATGGGGTTGTGCTGTTGCTGACCTTGTGGTTGGGGTAATGACATGTTGCTAGGCACAACGGCGCCAGACAGTTCAATAGGCCCACGCCACAGTTATTATTTGAGGACGAAGCTGTTTTGTCAAAAATGTTTAACACTCGAATAATACGACTTTACAGCAAAGAGTCTAAACAATTGGTGCTGGGCCCAGAGTCTGTATTTTTTTTTCCTAAGTGGTATGAATCTTGGGGTATTCAATGCGGCCAATCTGATCCGTAACGTGACACGGTACATTTTTCTAAGGCATTTACTCAGATTCAGTGGCGGGAGACACGAAGGAGAGGATAGAGAGAAGGGGCGGGTGGCGGTTTGCTTCCCAGGTTTGGAGCCACATTACAACACAGGATGTCACGTTTTTGTGGACAGTGCATGAACCGGTTGAGCTACCATGGCACACCACATACAGTACAATTTACAAATGTTTTCCTGCATAGTCGATTTACAGTATCTCTCAGCAAGCCAGTTCGTTCTCAGAGAGCTCAAAAGTCAGAGAGAACGGAGTTGCTCACTAAGGTTTTAAGGACTTTCATATTTTTAATAATTTGCTAGCATACTAGCAAGTTATCTGAATGCATTCAAATCTGAATGCCTTGATAGATTTTCCATGACTTTTGGAGTGATTCCATGACTCTTTCTGCTCATTACTTCAAAGTCATTTTAGTTTTTTCTATTAATAACCTCAGATTAACTATTAACTATCCACGCGCACCACCATATGAAGGCTTCATCAGCCATGGGTTCTGAACGAGAGAGGCCCAGTACAACACAGACATTGGTTATTTGTCGGTTATATGCCCGGACGTGGCTTCCTTCTCCCATCACTGAGGATAGGAGGAAACCTAGTGGGGGGCCTGTGGATTGGTGAAGCCCACCAACCTTATGCAAATTACGCCCCTGAGCATGTCATTAGAGGGAAAAGTAATACTTTGGGTCTGGAACGACGGCAATAATTGATTTTACTGGAGGCCGTCTTGTCAGTCTTGTTCAAGATGTTTTTACGCTTCTGTAAAACAAATGATTTGTATTTCAAGGTGAATTATTTTATAAAATCATGAATCATGTATTACATGATTCAACAAACAATAGCACCACAGATACCCTGTTATCTCAGGAATCTTGCCCAGGTCCTTTCCGACAGTCTGCTCCTTCTGCAAGGATGAGGCGCTGGAGGTTCACAGAGTCCGTTTGCGCAACAGGTGCTGCAAATCACTCAGCACGAATAGGCACACACCTTCCCCCAAAGCTGCATGCTCCCCACTCACCCCTCTCACCCCCACCAAACACAGGTGGAAGGCTCTTTTTAACGGAGCCCTTGTACAAATGCAAAGTGTAAATACCTGCTCCATTCTCGCCAGAAGGGAGAGATAAAAGGCAGTTTTCCAGGGGGTTTTAGGATTTCTCGGTAGCCTATTGACACAGCTGTGTGCCCCACCCTTTGCCCATATTCGCCTCAATGAAAAGAAGCTTGCGTGGGACATAATAATCTGTTATTTTGCAGGTTAAAAGGGAGTCCAAGGGCCTGGAAGACATTCTGAGGGCCCTGTGCATAAAACAGCCCCATACATCCTTTATAACCGCTAGAGCCTCTACGGCTATTGTGTGGATTATTGAAGAGGCAACCTGGATAGAAAAGGAGGAGGAGAATTTGTGTGCAGGCTTACCCATGTACACATGTACCTGTGTGTGTGTGTGTGTGTGTGTGTGTGTGTGTGTGTGTGTGTGTGTGTGTGTGTGTGTGTGTGTGTGTGTGTGTGTGTGTGTGTGCGTGTGTGCGTGCGTGTGTGTGTGTACACAGTTTCAGCTCTCCAGCTGTTTGGAGGGAAAGATGCAACACAATTACAAGTTCCATTCTGTGGAGCACAAAGCAGGTCACCCAGCCGTTACAAAAGCTAACTATTTATAGGGACTTTTGTGTGCACTTACCGAGGCCAAGCGGCTTTGTCAGTTTGCTTGTTTGTGATTGAACGTGTGTATGGAATTTAGAATCATGCCATAACTCAAAACTGAACAACAAAATTTCCAAAAGGTTGGAACTGTATTTTAGTTATCCCTCTTCAAAACTGAAATAAAGACATTCTGGATTGGTATGTAAATATATAATTAGAGTGTAAATTAGGCACCCATAAGTCCAAAATGTAAACCTTCTGAATAGCACACCATGACCAGGAACATAACATCAAGGAACTCCTCAGGGAAAATAACATGAGATGTTCTGTGAGTGTAAACAAAGAGTCCTGTTTTACAGGGAGCAGGTTAAGGTCAAAGTGTTTACAGGGTAATGCAGTGGCCAGGGTCGATGACCAGATTTCAGTTCAATCAATCAATAGACACAGCCTCTGTAAGGGCACACTGTCCGTTTGTCAAACACTGTGTTGGACACCTGTTGGACCTGCATGCTTTGTGATGTGCTCCTCAGAATGTACAGTTTCTTTGTTTGTCTTTCCAGGAAATGGCACTTTTCCTCCAAACAGCTGGAGAGAGACAAGGAGTGTATGTGCATGCACGCACGCACGCATGCCGCACGCGCACACACACACACACACACACACACACACACACACACACACACACACACACACACACACACACACACACACACACACACACACACACACACACACACACACACACACACACACACACACACACAGTTTTGATTCTGGCATGATTCTAACCCCATACATTTGGATGAAGGAAATTGTTACATAATTACAGCCTATATGCGTCTGGCCTATCATTTCACAAAGATGCAAAAGAAGGCATTTCAGAAAGCTTTGTTATTGACGGCAACCAAAGAAGTTCAAATTAAGATTTTAGTTATGCGTGTGGTTTATACCAAAACATCAATTCCTGTGTATAGGGCATTGATTTTCAAATGCAAAGAAATGCCAAAGGCTAAATGGAGCTGGATCAGCTCTATTCCACAAGTAGTTGAAAAAAAAAGGTAGTTTAGCATAGATGAAATGACCTTAATAATATCCATGTGTATTTCCACTTGCCACTTTTCATCAAAAGCACTACTAAGTATTGCATTGTGGTGTAGCAGGTTGTAACTAGTCGCGACCAGGTTGCAACCTGGTCATTGGTCGCTACTGGATCTCACCCTTCCTGCATCTAGAGACTTCTGAAGGGTTGGATCCAGCATTATCTGCTGTACACAAGGAAGGGCAGATTCTGCCTTTGCATAGAAGCTGAACTTGATTTGACCGGTGAGGTTGGAGTTCCATAAGCTGGCCATGCCGTTCAGGGCTCTCCCTTCTGCCTTCCTCACTTTAAGATTTTGCTCAGTTGAGTTAACCTATGAACCCAGGTACTTGAAGCCCTTGACTTCCTTCAGAGCAGTGCCTTCTGTTCTTATCAGAGATGAGTTTTCTGAAGGGACGCAGTAGTTGATAACTTTAGCGGTTTTGGCATTCAGCTGAAGTCTTGGCATACTCTGCCTCAGTTCTGGCATTAGCTTCTGAACCTAGCTGTTCACCAATTGTCTCTATCTTGGATGCACACAAATAATTCATGAAAACAACTCGCAACAACAATCCATGAGATGTTTTACGCATGAGGGACATGTAGTGAAGTGAGAAGACTGAGGGGGGATTGTAGCCCCGAGCCAAGACCTAGCCTGCAATAGCCATCGGGTTCCAACCACTCAATTACTACACATGTAACCCTAAATGTTTCTGTCCCTAAAATCATTTTAATCTCCTACGATCCAGAGCATCCCTAGGGGACATACCTATGAAGTGCATACAGATAGCACCCATCAGAAGGCTACATGAAGGCTCAGCCAAAATAATACCGTCGAAATCAGAAAACTGAGCTCTCGGGAGGGCTGTTGCTGCCTGAAAGAGGGAGAAAAAGAGGGACATTTCCAATATTTTCCTGAGAGTGTACAAATGTGAACCAAATAGTTGACATTTGGTTCCATTTGTACACTCTCAGAAAAAAGGACCTAAAAGAAAAATCATTAGCATGGTGAAACACAACTTGATAGAGCCGCCATTGGACTGATCCCATGAAGTGAGCGAGGTTTGCGACAGGGTAACTCTGTCTATACTCAGGGCTGAGTATTATTTGGGCTGAGCCTCCTGTTACCCATCAGAATGGGCTTGAGACCTTATGAAGGGCCAACATTGTCCTAGCTACGGACTGTTCGTGATAATGCAAAATGGAAAGATGCCTCAGAGCCCAGAGATCAAGGCTTGGAAAGAGTTTTCTTTCTGCGGCTGTCAGAGCACTAAATAAGGATAATGGTCAAAAAATAAAAACAGAAGAACAAAACGTATCTTTGACTTCTCTTGCACATTTAATATAACACTGAAAGATATAAAGATACAGGCTATTTTCTGCTTGTGTGGTTTTTGACACTGCTGCAAGAATATACATTAAGACATTGCCTGCCTCTAAGAAAGAGAAGCCTATAGTCTAAGTTTTATTTCTGTCACACTTGCATCCAGTATTTTTATCCTTACTTTTATTCTAACTTTTTAATAGCATTCCTGCTACTGAAATGTAGTCAAATGTGCTAAAATATTGTTATGTTAGCACTTCCAACACTTCTGTGGAACCATTCCCAACAACATTTTGCTGCTTGTACTTGTATAAGTGACAAGTAAAACTGTTCTTGATTCTTGATCTGCAGGCAATCAGTCAAGATCTAAAGATTATGTTTCACATCAGCCAAAAAGATATCGCTCCCTCCGACTGTGTGTGTGTGTGTGTGTGCGTGCACACGCACACATGTGTTCCAGAAATGTCATTACAAGTCAAGTTCAAGTCATAAAGACTGTTGCATGTCTCCCCCTCTTCCCACTGTGCTATTTATATAATACGCTTTAAAAAATATTCCTTAAAATAATAACCGCTGACATTTCCTCACAGATAAAAGGTTTCACAAGTGAACTGTGACATAACAGAGACCTGTATCCACATGCATTTTGTTTCTCAGTCGAGCCAATCGGCTCAAAAACCAGCCAGTTTTTATGAATGCTTTACGTGTATACGTGTGTGGGCAGAGATTATATTTTAGATCCAGAACAGAATGTATGCATGTTGTTATGTCCGTGCATGTTTCCTATCTAATGCATGCAACGTTTCTCTGTTTGCATGTGACACCTTTGCCAGCAATTGATCCACTTTTTTCAAACTATAATCTTGCCCTCAGAGGTAATCCCCTCCACAAAGCCATATCAAAGAGTTTGAGGCCTCGGTATCCATTTCAACGGGGCTTTAGCTAAAAGCTCAGCCCCTGTTCTCTCTTCCACAACCTCCATAGCTGCCCTGCACCACCTCTTCTCTCAACCCGGACCTCGATGCTCTGCCTTTGGGTGCAATGCCCCAAAACCGGGGCCCCTCTCTGACAGGAGTGGGGGCCCTCTGGCGATGTGAGTCATTTAAGATCTAATGGCTTTCTCTCATCGGCTCTCCCCACCGCCGAAGAAGTTCAAAGGCTAGATACCAGCAAGCCAGGTGCTGCAGTCTGTATAGGTGGGTTTTTGTGGTGTATGTACTTTGTGTATGGGAGGAATGCGAATGAATGAATGTATGTGAGTGAATGAGAGATAAAATAGCCCCTACATGTGCGCAAGCGCATGCTTGCACTCTCGCACACACGCACGCATGCACACAAACACAATATCTTTGACACTCATTGCCGACACTGACAGTCGTACATCGGACACTCCCCAAATGTATTATGGAAATCACATTTATCACATTGTCACTTCACATCACAGGTGCACACTCTTTGAAAAGCCGATTGCCGAATCTACAAAAAGGAGAAAGAAGTGCCGCGCCTGACAGGATCTGCAGCGTATTTATGAGGACACAAAGAGGACACAGTTACGGTTCGATCTGAAACAACAACAAGCTTTTCGCTGGTCCTTCTCATTTCTTTGGTGGGGGACAGGCTTGCGGTTCACGAGCCTCAGAGTCTCTGCGACTTCAAATGGCTCGGCGGCTTCCAGAGGCAAAGCCTCATGTCTGTGTCAGGCAGCGCATGTTTGATTTTGGCCCTACGTAAACGAGCCCATTGTACGGAGAGGAACACGGAGAGAGCAGAACGTCCACTAAAATAAACCTCATGTAGAAAAGAGCCTGTAGTTACACAGCCCACAGAACAGGCTTCTGGGCTCTGACCCACACCACACCAGGACATGGTGACTCTGTGTGCGTGCGTGCGTGTTTGTGTGTGTGTGTGTGCCGTGGTGCGTGTGTCTGCATGCTTTTGATTTATGCGTGTCTGTACATGTGCGTCTGTGCCCGCTTTTGATTAGCGCGTGCATGTCGTGTGTGAGAGCTCGTGCACATGTGTGCATTTGTGTGGCATCTGTGTGTGCATGCGCGGGCGGGCATGCGTACATGTGCATGTGGTAGGGGATACAGTATAAGACTGTGGTACTGCAGCAGTCAGAATCGTGTGGGTTGTGGTGTATTGAGGTTCCCTGACTAAATTTAATAAGAGTGTCGGTAGTTACATCATGGACCGGGGAAATGGAGAGATAAAGAGAGAGAGGCTTAGAGAGAACATTCTAGAAAGCGAGTCAGAGCAAAAGAGAGAGAAAGAAGGAAAGAGAGCATGGGATAGATAGATAGATAGATAGATAGATAGATAGATAGATAGATAGATAGATAGATAGATAGATAGATAGATAGATAGATAGATAGATAGATAGATAGATAGATGTGCAGGGAAATAGAGATTCGGATTCAGGAAATTAAACTGGATCTGTGTTAATCATAACAAACAAATGAACAAGATTGTTCATGAGTGCTATAGCAGTGGAACAAAAGGTCATGAAACACACACGCGTGTGCACGAGCGGAAGCGCGCATGCACACGCACACGCACACACACACACACACACACACACACACACACACACACACACACACTGCAAAAAACAAGCAGGGAGGCATAACTTTCATTAGACATAGCAATGGTCAGACATGCATTCGGGGTTGGGAGAGGGTTAAGGTTAGGTTTGTACCTCCGAAGCTTAAATTACCTTAAAGGGACAATTTACCGTTTTTTGAAAGTATTGCAAAAATAAAACGGGTATAATTAACTAGCACAGAAATAAATAATAAACTGTTTAACAACAAGTATACATATTTGTTACTTTTATGGAATCGAGCAAGAATTGTGGGGAAGGGGATGCAATTGGAGGTGGTAAAACAAATACGTGATTAAGTGACGCTTCATTGTGTCGAGTGCCAGGTGTGTCTTTGTAGCTTCATGTCACAATGTGTGTCCACATCCATGCTAAAGTGAACAGACTACATCCACATCTGTTCTCACCACACACACACACACACACACACACACACACACACACACACACACATATTACACGCATAATGTTATAATTTATTAACATATATTTTTGGGCAAAAACGATAAAATGTCCCTTTAATATTAACCCAGTAGTTGTTTAGAACACGAAATAGGACTGTATACCATTTTATGGGAAAAATAGTACTGTCGCTTTAAGAGTCAACAGCATCATGAAATACCATGAGTAGTTTGAAGTGTTCCCAATTAACCTGAATGAAGTAATATCCTTTGAAGTAACACATTATAGAGGAAATCCAAATTAGGTAAGAAGAGAAGACCGACGCAAGAGCGAGAAAACATGTTGTCATGACTAGACTAAAACCTTCTGTCTAGGCCACAAATACAGGAGAAATGATATACGTTGTACTAGAAGATACGATGGCGTTATATAGTCAAGTGCAACATCAGGGTGGCATGAATGATGGCATGTGCCAAATTATTCACAATAAATTTGTACTTCCCAAAAATATCCATCAGCCCCATGGGCTGCGTTAAGGGTTGGGAGAGAAGGTGCACTGTGGGAGGTTGGGTTAGGGTGAGGGTTATCTGATCAATGGTATGTCTGACAACAGTAAAAGTATGCATGCATGGTACACACACACACACACACACACACACACACACACACACACACACACACACACACACACACACACACACACACACACACACGCAGATACTCTTAAAGTACAGTATGATCTGCTAACACTAGAGTCTGTCAGGAAGAAGACCACAGAAGGCATAATGATGCCTTGCAGTGCAAATCCAGCCACGTGTGCTGCTTTCTACCTGTCTAGATCGTAGTGATCCACCACCAGCCGGTAGAGTTTGTCCTGCAGAACAGCTGGAACATACAAACTTTATGGTGTTATAAGTTCTGCAAGTATAAGTTTTGCAAAAATAAAATGGGTAGAATTAACTAGCTCAGAAATAAACACGTAGCTTCATGTCACTTTGTTGCTGCTACAGTGAACGCAATGTGTGTCCACATCCAACCTTTTTTTGAATCAGTGCTAAAGTGAACAGGCCACATCCACATCTGTTCTCACCAGAAATGCACACACACGCACGCACGCACGCACGCACGCACGCACGCACGCACGCACGCACGCACGCACGCACGCACGCACGCACGCACGCACGCACACACACACACACACACACACACACACACACACACACACACACACACACACACACACACACACACATTTTGTTTGTTTGTTTTTGCAAGAGTAATGCTTGGATTTTGGAATGCAGAGTCTTGAAAAATGTTACTTGCTACTTCAAGCATGATATTTTGAAAGATATTTGCTGATTTGCCCAGACACATGACCTAAATTGAAATTCTCTGTTCATTGTCAATAGGAATTTAATGTTTGTAGCCTACTGAAAATCTATGCACCAACAGGCCCTCCAAAAGGTGAAGGGATAGGGCGCATTGGCCTCTGAAAGTGGCCCTCAAATTAGCCACGGTTAACATGGTTATAATTTTATTTTATTTTATTTTTATTATAATTATTATTACCCTTATTATTATTATTGTGCAAGCAGAGCACCAGTAGGCCATGGCCAAAGCCCAAGTTGGTGCAGATCTTAAATAGTGTGATTTTGTCGTCCTAACATTTTACTGTTTGTCATCCTTACATTTTACTGTTTATATTTTCTAATTTGACAAATAAAAATGTTTGTTTCTCAGACAAACATGGTCTCTTTCTTTCAGCAGAATAATGAAAAAATGAATCAGACTGGCAGTATCCTGCTGGAGATCTCCCACACTGCCAGCAAGTACAGAATGGATCCGTGTTGAGAATGAGCATCACCTGCTTAGAGAGGAGAGTAGTATACTGATATCCCAGCTAAAGCCACTAATTAGAAATGGATTGTCAAGCCTCGTTTCCTGGGAATGTGGGGGAGGAAACTGCCAGGATGCCTGGCAAGTCGGAGTTTCAGTCATTTTATATGGAGTTTTAATAACATGGGCTGCTGCGCATATAAAAATAACCAGAAATTGCCCCGGGACCCTAGTTTACATGAAGGAAGAAGAGTGGAAGAGGACACTGCAGACCTATTTGCATATTGAATGCACAATTGTCAACAAAACAACAACAACAACAACAATAAATATAGCCTACATATTATAGGCTACACATAGCTGTAGAAAGTAGAAACTAGGTGTTAAGTAACTAGTAGGCCCTGTAGGAAATACTTACCTTCTACAAACTATGGGGGGTGGGGGGCGTGCGTGCAAGAAGGTTTTGCACAAAAAGATAAAAATATAAATAATCGGACGCACATATACAGCCCCCTTCCAGCCGCTGTCTGTCTGAATGCAATCATTGCAATCGTTTCATTCGTTTGATGGCCTGAGTGACTGCATATGGTTATTGTAACTTTAGAAATGACACAACGGGAGACTGGAGAGAGCAAGGAGGGGGGGGGGGGTCCAACCTTCTTTACCTTGCGGGATGGATGGGGGTGTTCCGTAAACAAAGAAGCGGCGATACGACGCGCAACTGTTTAAAAGCCGCCACGTGACACGAGTGCCTATTTCGCGTTTGCCTTAGAGATGCAGACGACCGTCATGTAGTCTCGACTTTTTACGCTTTATGTGAGCTTATGTTCTGTTTTAAACGTTCGCGTTGTGTCGCGGAGTAAGTGTTGCCAACTCGACGCATTTGTCGCTATATTTAGCTTTTTTCCCCAGACCCCCCTAGCGCCAAAATTAGTGAAAAACTCCTTGCGGAAAATGTAGTGCATTTTTGTTGGTGGGTTGGGGCGAAATTGGTTGACAGGCGCCAGAGATAAAACACTTGTTTTTCACCATTTTTCCTCCTATGATCGAGTCCTCCTTCGTTCCTAGAAAGGACCATTGGTAACCAAATGGACCCTTTCAGATTTGTTACTCTTGAGATCGTAAAATGACACCAAACGGACCCTTACAGAATCATATTTAACCATCTGAATTACCTAATTTTCAAGAATCTACACATTAAGAAAATGTAGAAGAATTGCTATTTTGACCAACATTTTGTCAGTTATTTCTCCTAAATTAGGCTGAGAGACTAATCTCAACATCAAATGGTGGACATCCGTGGCTAAAATGCAGAATAAACAGTGGGTCCTGGACTGGTATGAAAATGGTTGAAAACCCACTGCTCTAGCGCAGGTTTTTTTTTGTTTTTTTTTTTTTTTCCGGGGACCACCAGTGGTCCTTGAGAAGGTTCCAGGTGGTCCCCAGGCTAAATGATGGAAAGTTGGTTAACCAGATGTAACTCTTGAGAATGTAAAAATGAAACCAAATGGACCCTTGCGGGTCCATTTGGTTTCATTTTTACACTCTCAAGAGTTAAAATATTCACATTTGAACTAACACCACTTAATTAAGAAGTTTACGCAGTTTTGTTGGCAAACTACAGCCTGGTTTTGTGGACAAAACAAAAAAAATCTTTAATTTTAGGTCTTTGGTGTGAGAATGTAATCAAATAGTGCTCCGTGGCTCAAATGCTGAATAAATGGTGGGCCCTGGGATGAAAAAGGTTGAAAACCCCTGCTCTAGCGCATTCTGATGCGTTTTGGAAGTGCCACTAGTGCATTTTGGATTTTGGCGGTTGGCAACACTGCGCGGAGTCCTCCCGCTCTGACGTGCATTTGGTACAGCCCACCACCAACCTCAGCTCCTTTTGATCGCTCCTCCGCCGAGGAACTGGAGCACAACATGTTGGAGAGTCCAGCGGTAACTTTGTTAACAACATGTTGGAGAGTCCCGTCGTAACTTTGTAACGTGTTGGAGAGTGCAGCGTTAACTTTGTAACATTTTTTTCCAACCTACATCTCGACTCTAATTTTTCGTGGCGGTTTTTAGTGAGGATAGTCCGCAATTCCAGTCATGATGACTTTAACTGTGACACTCGAGTGTGTCAGCGATCTCGCTCTCTGATCGCTTATAGTTTAGGTTTCTGAGAGAGAGAGAGTGTGTGTGTGTGTGTATGAGAGTGTGTGTGTGTGTGTGTGTGTGTGTGTGTGTGTGTGTGTGTGTGTGTGTGTATGAGAGAGAGAGAGTTTGTGTGTATGTGTGAGTGTGTGTGTGTGTTAAAGAAGAAGAGAAGACGGACCGCGGAGAGAAGCGACCAGAGAAAGAATAGAGGAGGGGGGTCCAAGATGCAGCAGTCCGCCGCCGTGCTCTGTGGAGCCACGCTCTTCTTAACTTTGTTGCTGTGCGGAGAAGGTAAGATCTTTGCGTTGCCCACGGTGGGGTTCAATGGGAAGGTCCACACGCTACACACCCACACTCTTCAGGGTCTAATAAGACCCATTGCTTGAAGAAAAGCCATGGAGGTGCGTCATATATGCACGTTTGGAATGTAACAGTGAGTGCGGAATCTGTCGGTTGTTTTGATTTTGTGTGTGTGTGTGTGTGTGTGTGTGTGTGTGTGTGTGTGTGTGTGTGTGTGTGTGTGTGTGTGTGTGTGTTTTCTCGAGAGAAAATGTGCCATCCATGCAGCTCAGAAATGTTATGCCATTTAAAGTTGGAGAATGCCTGCGCCTGGGAGAATGTGTACTTTGTCTTGTTTGAGTCTGACTGACAACACGTTCACTGTCAAGTCACTCAACCATGTCTGAGGTCTGGATGGTTTTTGTTTGCAATGCACCAAAGACCAAAAAACAAGATTCTAATAAAATTAGATTCTAATCAGGATATCACAAATTGAGATTTTTCTGACAATTTTCAGTGAATAATAATGTAGTAGTTGGTCACAACTGGCTTGGCCTTTAAGTGTCAGATGGTGCGCGCGCGTGTGTGTTTGTTTGTTTACAGTGGTACACTTGTCACTCAGAGGATGCCATGTGATAACTTGTGTGCCATGTTTGGCAGTCCTCATTTTCCATTCCCATGAGGCAGACCTCTAGTTTTTAGGGAAAGTGACCCCCCCCCCCCCCCCCACACACACACACTCACCGTTTTCTTGCTCGCTATGTTTTCTCTAACACCTTGTATTTACAACATGTTGGAACAGCAGCTGGAATGCAAGGACCTTAGTGAAGAGGCCCCCTCTAAAGAAGCTGTAACACCAGTGAAGCATCTCTCTCTCCGTCTCTTTCTCTCACCCAACCTCCATAATACACCCAGATATGACAGACTAGTGAAATACTTGTGTAATTGGCTGGTTTGTGCCTTGTGCTGCCCTCCTTCCGATGGGGGAAGGGGGCTTCATAGCAGTAATTGTGACAGGCTCTGTAAATGTCACCTGCATCCTGACTCGAGCCGGCTGGCGCCAAAATGTCAGCCAGATACGATTCAATATCTCATCAAAAACAAAAAAAGGCTCTCGGATCATCCAGGAACCTATTTTTAGTTGGCTCTTGTTGTCCTTCAGAGATATTGTAGGCCATACTTATCAACGTTGGCCCCTCCGTCCCCCCTCCAACCCCCTTTATCTCCAGGCTGGGGGACAGGGGGGGTCACGCGGGCTTTGATGCTAGACGTGTCCTATCATAAAGCAATTAGGTCTCCTGGGGCCCCGGCCGTAATCTCTTCTCAGGCCAAGTTATTGACTTGCTGCGCTGCGTGTGTTTTTGATTTCTTTTTGCGGTTTATAGCGTTTCCATTCTTGCACATGAGAGGCACCTTTTTCTGTATAGTGTTATGTGTTACATGATGTAGAATCTGGGAGAATAAAGAGGAATGGAGCCGTACATGGTTTTGATTTTCAAAGCTAGTCATAAGGATGTAAATCTTGCGTGGCGTAACAAAGGCCAGTCCCATCCGACAATAGCTGGCTGAGAGCCTTGGTATGGCTGCAATTGGTGTGTGTGTGTGTGTGTGTGTGTGTGTGTGTGTGTGTGTGTGTGTGTGTGTGTGTGTGTGTGTGTGTGTGTGTGTGTGTGTGTGTGTGTGTGTGTGTGTGTGTGTGTGTGTGTGTGTGTGTGTGTGTGTGTGTGTGTGTGTGTACGTGTTTCTGTGTGTGTCTGTGTGTGTGTGTGTGTGTGTGTGGGGGGGGGGGATCTCTATGTGTGTGTGTGTACTGTGTAGTATTGTCTTTGTGTCTCCAGTGTGTGTCTGTGGTCAAGATGCCTTCTCAGCTAAGTCTCGTAGTCCCATGGTCTCTCAGTAATGGGTCTCAGTTGGTCTAATGGGCACGTTGGAGAGTGTATTATGCTCTTTAATGATGTGCTCTGGGAACGGGGCGGGCCCTTTATTGTACCGCTAATAAAATCAAGGCACCCTGCATTCATCCCTTAAGTCCCACTCATTTACAAATCAACTATTGATGAGGCCTACTTTTTCTTGGAGTGGCGACGCTCCTTGCGGGACGAGGAACTTGGATGGGCATTCTGTTGTTGTTGTTGGTCTAGTTCTGAGATGCTGCAGGACACTGAACCAGAGATGTGTTGTCGTCGTCCATCAGACAAACGTGGAGAATATTCATGTGCTGCATTTGGATGAATTTAATGTAGTGTTGGCGTGGATGGAGTTGAAATAATGCACACACAAGCACATTTCTAGGAGTGACTAGAAGAGGTTAAATTAATTACAGGGGGGATAGGAGGCAAAACATGACAAATGCAGGTGGGGAATAAGGGATTGTAGAACACCGAGGTTAAGCAGAAATGGGGCTGTGAGTGATAATGGCAGCGCTTGAGGAGGGCCATCCTGGGCTTAAGAGGGCCTTTTGTGTTCCCTGGTTTGGTCTCAGGTTGCTTTTGCTCTTTCTCCGTTGCCCTGGGTTCCCCTGAGCAGATTGATTAGTCCCCTGCCGCTCGGCTCCATCTACATGTGGGCAAAACACACGGACACGACACAGTGATGTTCGACAAGGCCGCAGGCACGATTTATAATTAGCCAAACTGGCTCTTAAAATGAAAATGTACAGCTAGTACATTCCATGAAGTTGTGCGTTTGACTATCTGTGTGTAATTATAATGATAATAATAGTGTAATTGTTATTTAGTAGAGCTATCTATAGAACATGTAGTACATTTGTTACTGTATTAATTTACCTAAAACTAGCATTTTAGCTGTGATACACAAAGATGCACAACTCTAAAATGTACGCGAACGTACGTATGCTTTCGACTTCATGGTTGGTTGGCTGATTTTGTATTTTGTCTTTTTTTATTTTGGTCAAATGCATGCTCTCTTTCTGCTTGGTGGAGGGGCCCAAAGGGAGAGAGAGACCACTTTAATAATGGATCTGAGAGCAGCACTGCTGCTGCGTGCTGCTGTTGCATAAGTGCATGTGATGTTTGCTGCCTAAATGTGGATAAGTGGGTGGTGGATTTGTGCGTGTAACTATGAGGGTGAATGTGCCTGCTTGTTATAATTTAGCTGTTTAACTGGAAAGCACAGAACAACACACAAATGCGGGGAACACATACTGTATATTTCGTTTCTAGCCGATTGTGCCGGTGCGCGTGTGCGTGCGTGTGTGTTTGTGTGTACCATGTGTGCATGTTTGTTTGTGTGTGTGCATGTGTATGCATACCATTTGTCTTTCACTGTATGTGTTTGTTATTGTGAATGCTGTGTATTTTATATCAGGACTCAGGAGTGGCACACACGTGTGTGTGTGTGTGTGTGTGTGTGTGTGTGTGTGTGTGTGTGTGTGTGTGTGTGTGTGTGTGTGTGTGTGTGTGTGCCCTCTCCTGGTCTAGCTGGTTAGGTCAGTGCGTGTGGGTAGGACTCTTGCTTTCACCTAAGGGGAGGGGGTGCGGCCACCTGATACCCCCACTGCGCACCATGTGTCTCTGTTCAACGGATGGAATTGCACCTCCAAGGTAGCGGAGAGGTAACCTGTGATATTACTCAGTTTCCCACCCTACCCCCACATCCCCACCATCACCCTAACCACCCTCAAGGGCTCGCTCTCTTTCTTCCTGATTTGGGAAGGTGGTGGAGGCGGGGAATGGAGATAAACAAAAAGACATGCACACACGGAGCAGATGGCGTGTGGTATATGGATTTATGTCCGTCCGCCCTGCACATTTCCATAACTTGCACTCTCTCCGACACAGAGGCGCACAGGCACCCCTGCTGGCAGGCACCCCATACGTACACCGAATCCAATGTGCCCCCCCCAGCCCCATTCGTCGTCCTCCTACTCATATTCCGACAACCTTCCCATAAATCACCTGGCTCTCTGTGCACCCCAACCAGAGAAGAGCCTCAGACATGCTGTGCTGTGCTTGGGAGTGGGAGTGTCTGGTTTCGGAACACGATTCCGCGGCATGTCCCCGGGGCCCTGTTTCAATTAGGTTCTCACTTGCACTAATATATGTCACCGATGTCCATGTTTTTTAGAGGACACGGGCAAACAAATGACGCTCGGCCCCTAGCGGGGTCCGTGCTCTCTCACTACAGAGAAAGAAGGGCTGGCATTGAAGAGGACATTTATTCTTTTCTGTCTACTTAGCGCTAATGCACTAATCCAACTTCCCCTGGGTTGTATAGATTATTGGGGGAATCTGTAGGCTGTAATAAACTCAAACTGTGAGTTTGTGTGTGTGAGTGTGAATGTCTCAATGGGGGGGTGCTGTAGAGGACATAGAAGATAAGCCTGCATAGAGGAGGGACGTGGAGACTTGCTGACTGAACACAGCCCCCAGGAGGTATAGTGGACAATGACATTGTGAAGGACATGTACTCGAACACAAATACAGTTAATATACGCTATAACAGTTCTTTTTGTCCTCCATTTTTGGAGCCACCTCTCGCTTCTTCTTGTATTGTTTTTGGCCCATGCATGGCTAGTACAGCCACACCGGGTTACATGTTGTATGATCTATTTTATGTTTTTTTTAAAAGTTTTTTTGAAATGATTGTATTGTAATGTCTTAATTATTTTGCCCCTTTAGGCTTTTAGATAAAAATCAGTCAAAAAGGTAACCAGTTGTCTAAGACCCAAGATCGGCAATAGACCCACAAATTCTACCATCCTTTGGGCCTTTAGTCTGAAGTTTGATAAGTCTAAGCACTCACTGCTCCCACTTTGTCTGTGAGCAAGGCACTGGGGGATGATTGTTGGACTCTTAACAATAGCGACACCTGTGTCTCTCACTCTCTATCATCTCTCCATCTCCACAGCCTCCCCTCAGAATTTAACCAGTTACAAATACTGTCATCATGCTAACCAAGACACGGCAGACGGGGATGTACAGTATGAGTCAGGTTTTTTCCTTGAAAACATCAAAACTATCTGTGTGAAGTGAGTTGTTCTCCCAATGTCGATCCTATGTATTTTGCAAAGTGCCACAGGACAAGGATATCTGTTCCTCACAGGCGCATGGCGGGCGGGGGTGGGGGGGCTAGGGGGTAATGCCAGAAGGCTGTTATCGGCAGGAGAGCACAGTTTGCCCTCCGTTGTCTCTCCCCCCCTCAGCACTCCAACCCTCGCTCCCTCTTACTATCCATACAGTAGGAGTAGACAGCCAGCAGTTTGGGTGAGGGGTCAGGGTATAAATAACTCCCAGGGCAGGCAGAAGCAGACACGGGGGCTCTTCATGAACTGGACAACAGCACCACACTGACTACGACGTCAAGGTCATTGGGGGTGAGGCCATGTGTGCGCCTGTGCACTCTCTGTTGCAACAACCCCTGCACACTTCTCCTTGCTTCCTGACAAGCCCTGCAAGAAAAGAGGGAGCCCCCCCAAACACACGCACGCACGCACGCACACACACACACACACACACGGTTGATCACCCGTCACACACAGTTATTTCTCATAAGCCGCAGTACAACTTATTGTAAGTACAAACACAGAGACATACTGTAGATGCACACACACGCACATACACTAAACACCAAAAGATGGTAGGGTGTGAAACGATGGAGGAGATCGGCTATATAATGGAGAAAATGTGCTCATTTCTTTTGTAACGAGCTGCTTTATAGTCAGAGTTTGCTCAAGGACAGTCACACACGCACACAACACAACACACACTCACATGGGCAGTGTGTGTTCCCCCCAGGCCTTGCATGATCTCAGAGCGCTTTACCCCTTCTAGAGTGACACCTCTCACTTTTGTCCCATCCAATGTCGGCGAACGGTGATGTCACCCGCGAGTGTGAGAAGCTGAAACTCTACGCTGGAGCCAGCACAATGGCTGTTGAGAGCTAATGCGCGTTGCCTCGCAGCAAGTTGCACTTGTTGTTTTCACAGTAGTAGTGTGTGTGAAGTACCTGTGTAATTAACACCATGTTCACGCATTGGCTCTGTAGTAAACACCCCACCCCGCTCTCTCTCTTGCTCAGTCATCTTTTTCGGTTGCTTGCAGGTCTTTTCGTTTCTATACATGTATCACGCATGCTTTGCTGCTTTGACTATATATGCTCTTAGCCTGCGAAGCACCCAAATCATGTAGCTTTAGGAGGAGAGTAATGGTGGTGTTAGGTGGGGTAAGGGTTCCCTTTTGTTAAACAAACAGCTTAAAGTGGAGGCCTCATTGAAGGCTTGGACTGGGTGATGGTGGTGGGGGTGGTGGCGGCTGAAAGCGCTGCACTCCCTCTAATGAACTTGAGAGTCCCATAGAAGCATGGGGTGGGGGGGCTCTTTTCATGGAAGGCAGGGACCACGAAGTGTCAAAACAAGCCCAGCCCCTCGCTGCTCGCTGGGGCTAAACGCCGCCTTTTGACTCTGCGGAGCGTGGAGTGCCTGAAGGGGACGCTGACGGGAGAAAGGCCGGGGGAGGTGCCGATTTACTTCTTAAAACAATGCCCTATTAAGTTTGAGCAGGCAGCCCCCCCCAAGCCCTCGTCTCCTCTTATTCCCTCTTCAGCTCTTCTACCAAACACCAACTCTCTCCCCTTTTAAAAACCCTCCCATCATGTATTGCCCACTACATCCAATTAGAACCTACTATCTCACACGAGTTTGAAAGGCCCATGCATTTCAAGGGGGTGCCTCAAATGGGAGGCTGTGTGTTTGTGTGGTGCCAGACTCCAGAAAAGAATTGTCTTAGTATTCAGAGGAGAGTCTAGTTTAGCCTCCTCAGCAGCACTCAATCTGTCACTGGGGACCTCTGTACTGCCTCATCCTCTCCCTTCGCCCTCTTTTCCCTCTTTTAAAACACCCCCAACACTTGGCCAAAATTCCACCCGCATTTTTGACCCCCTAGATTCTCTGTCTCTCTCTCCTCTCAGCCCCCAGCTGTAGTCACCGACCGGCAGCCCCCATCCGCTTGTGTAGCCACAGATGAAGAGTGGCAATTAGTCCATCCCGGCAATTATGGGTGGCTGATTAAAGAGTCAGCCTCCACTGTCTGCCATGTGTAATACTATGACACCTACTCACTTCTTTCATAAATTCACCCCCACAGTTCCACCTCCACAGTAGCTGATATTGAGATGCGCTACACCAGATTC
This sequence comes from Benthosema pterotum, assembly GCA_039105355.1. NCBI lineage: Eukaryota > Metazoa > Chordata > Actinopteri > Myctophiformes > Myctophidae > Benthosema > Benthosema pterotum. Next base: position 21,929,562 of record CM076966.1, on the reverse strand, counting down.
CATCCTGGCTGGCTGAATAAACGCTTTATTGGTTGCAGTGGGGTGGAGTTGTGATACAGCTGCCAAGACAACTTGATGCTGTAAATTTGTTCAGTGACTCACTTTAGAGATCAGAGGACAGTAGTCCAGAGTTGGCTTGACGAAGGCTGTGTCAGGGCTTCTCGAGGTGTACACATACAGTCGCACTCACTCACTGAAGGGCATTTTTGGCTGACCAGCTTTCATCTGTGATTCAATCGTCCTCTCAATTTGCCACGCTATCTCTGAAGTGAGTGTGCCGTGTCTTCGTTTGCCAAAATAACCCCACAGCAGTCCTGCATCAGTTGACCCCTGTACTCGTGCCAAGCAGCACTGCAGCACAAACAAAAGCTGCATTGTTTTTTTCTGTGGGGGGATCTTTGGAACGGATGTTTATCCACACAAGGCTGTATTCAGAAGACCCCAGTCTGTCTGGCTTAACCTCAGAATGCCCTGTCACCATCCCACATACATAAATGGACAGTACCCTCAGGTTACATATTAGTACACACAAATACTACAAGTTTAGATTGGGCTTGAAATTCTAGCCTTTTGGCCTTCCAGCCTTATCCAGAGTGACTTGTCTAATTGGATGTGGATGCCTAGCTGCGAGGTTAGCATACAGTTGTCCCTCTGCAAAATGTAATCAATAAAAAAGATGAAGCATTATAAGCAAGGATAAGAAGAGGGTAGTCTTGGAGTGCAAGTCATATGAACGAAGGCTTTAGTGGCACTGCCTACCGATGTGCTGTACTAAATGATCCCTGAGGACACAAACTAAATCATGCCTTGAGGGGGACTTAGAGGAGAAATAACAACACCAGTCTCTTGACGCAGCTACAGGGACCATCTGCTAGACACGACAGAACTGACTGGGACATTGCCCGAAAATGTTTGTGCTGAAAGTTGTCTCTAATTGGGTCACCAAAAGGGGCTCTTGTTACTGCAATACCACATGGTATGATGCATAGGGTTTCTATTCTGAGGAGTATCCCCTTCGGTTGTTATCGCAAATTCAGCTGCTATGTGCTGTTTGTCTGGAGAAAGTCGTCCAGCATGGCATCAATTCTACACAAACCACCTTGAAATCCCAGGTATAATGCCAGTTGCCTGTCTTGTATTGCCTGTTATCACAGAGGTGAAAAGCACTGTTGAGAAAAGTACAGGATCACGAATAGTCCTCATCTTCTTTTAGCCCACTGCAACACTCCAAAAGCTCAGGAATGATCCCAAAATGGTTGCTCTTGAAGGCTAGTTTCCGCTCCTCTGTGAGTAATGCGTATTAATGGCTGTTAACTGGGAGGCCTCGGCCCTTGTGTGTCTGTTCACTGTCATTGTCACACATGGCGGGGACGCCACATGCTCATATGGGTTAATTGCTTTCCTGGAAGCCTGCGGAGACGGGCCCTGCGAATGGCCGACTGCTGTGGATCAGACAAGGGGGCTCTGCTCTGGGAGTTTTCCTAAATCTAATCCAGACAATATGCCTGAGCTGCTGGCATTTATTTAAGGAGAGAGGCCAAAGGCAGATAGGACATTGCGACATATGGATCAGAAGTCAAGCTAACCAAAAGTTATCTGGGAAAATTTAATGCATATGTTTTGCTTGTTTGTTCTTGTCCTGAACTAGGAAATCTGTGGCTTGATATACAGCACTTGATGCACGGATGGAAGAACAATGGAATGGAAATGGCTCCGGTTCTTCTTTGCTATGTTGGTGCTGTGTTTGATACTAACTCATCAGTTGGGACAGGAGATGGAGGGGGGCATGATGTAGCGTTGTTAGTGTTGATCAGTCCCAGAAGGTTGGTGCTGTTCAGAGATCCTGTCCAGGTGTTGGCCTGGGAGCGGGTTGGGTATCTGGGACAAGGCCTAATCAGAAGCAGGCATTGGACATATAGCCCTGCAGGGCCTAAGCAGAATTAAATCAGAATGGGAGATTGGGGGAACAGTGAGTGGAATATTCCTGCACTGATTTCCTGGTTGGTGCCCATCTGTCCAAACTGTTTTCATTCCTTTCACACTTGCTTTGTTAACAGGAAAAAATACAGTATACAACTTGCACAGTCAACATGTTTCAAATTCACCTCAGTTGAGATCATTAAAGTTCCAGAATGGGGGGCTACCAGAGAGTGTCACGGGCAAATGAGATGTGCTGCAGTATGCATAAATCATATGACCTCGCCGTTCTTACTGTATATACTTCCATGTTATCTCCCTGCTCTACCTTAACTGTGGCTTGTATGGTTGAGATTTAGGTCGGGGACTGTGGGGATGTTCAGAAAGACGGGTAATTGCTTGAAGCAAAGATGAATGCATCTTTAGAGCCATGGCCTCGTTGCAAGGTCATATTATCTACAGCACCGAGGCTGATAGGTGAACTGGCTAGGCACTGAACTTGATTAACACAGACCTTCTCCTATGTGTATGCCTCACAGATAGAGCCCTTCCACAGGCATGCCTTCAGACAATGTCAGCCAGTAGTATCTCTCTCTCTCTCTCTCTCTCTCTCTCTCTCTCTCTCTCTCTCTCTCTCTCTCTCTCTCTCTCTCTCTCTCTCTCTCTCTCACTCTGAATGCCTGCCTGCAGGCTGCTTTAGACACCAGATTGATTGTTGCAACCTTGGCAGACAAAGGGGAGGCAGGGACGCACTTTAGAGGGGAACTTCATAATACGCAAGCGCTCCTGAAATGGTTCATTTAATGGGGACACTTTCGCTGTGTGGGCTCACTTGCTCATGGCGAAGCAGGCAGCAAGCTAATGGCATGTTTCAAGGCTTTTTATGCACGCCACCTTCGCTGTTACTCAATAGAGAAGTGTTGGCTTCATGTCCATTACGTTTGCCCCCTGAAAGATGATTCATATAGTCAGTCAATTGACCCACCCACTCACTTATTCAACTCAATCAACATTACATTTCATTCAAGGACATTTCTTTTTTGCCTTTTGATTTCTTTTCAACATAGCGTTGGTTACTTCGGTGTCACCTGCTATGAGTCTATTTGTAATGTAGCCTACACTTAATAAAGTATAACTACGAGTAAAATGCGTTATGGGCGAAAAGCAACCACAGGTCCGCTATTATTATTATCATAACTATTATTATTTACTTCAAATGGCAGTTCTCAACTTCTCATGCAGACAGGAGATGAATCCCCCTTTGACATGTATGCCTGAAATGTTGGCGCATTATATTCATTATAATATACAGTATATTCTCAAGTTCTTAACTATAAGACAGAAGTTTATTATTATTTAAAGGAAGAGATTGACATTCAGATATATCTCACGGGTCAGTTTCATATGAAGGCCCTGAGAGGCCATGGTAACAAAACTAAACTAGCATTGCACTCTGTCGTGTGCCAACTTGTGCCCTTGCACAAGAATGCCATTTATGGGCTACTTGTGTGCAAGCAGAGTGTGCAACCCGCGATTTCTGTACCTTTTACCTACCCAACCCTGAAATAGGGATGCTAATGATGAATCGATGACCAATTAATCACTGATAAGATGTTATTCGCTAACACTAATTACTCAGCTCTATCATTGGGAGGTTTTCTGTGAATATAATACTGACTGTGTGCCTGTGTAGTTGAGGAACGCCTGGCCCCATATTGATCAATGGTCAAATATATATTCGATTAAGGAATATTATGTCTTTTGGATTATTTCTGTAGATTCACAACATTGTTAGATTGTTATGTCAGACATTTAGGGAAATTAAGATTCTCAGATTTTCTTTTCTTTCTTTTTTCTTTTTATTTTTACAAAAACCCTGCTTAGCAACTAACCATTCCATCGATTGATAACCTTATCAAAACCTTGATTAACTATTAATAAATAATTACATTACTCAATCGTTTACATCCCTACCCTAAAGAGTTTCTTGTTACATTGCTTGCTATCAACAGCCAACATGGGACCACCAATCTTACCCCAAAATGCATACGCACATAACACAGCCAAGCGTACCTTCGTTAGGTCATCAAAAATGGTGTTCCCATATTGACCAGTGGACACCACCGACATCCCCACTACTTGTGCCTCTGCTTGCGCAAGCAATTATGAATTAAGTTAGTTCATAATTAACTAACAAGTTTAGTTACTTTCCTCAGAAGGTAATCCTGTAACATAACAGAGCACTTTAATGGCAATAATCCCGTAGCGTAACGTGATACCTTTCAGTAGTGTTATCCAACACTTGTAAGTGTTGAGCTGGGCTGTGGAGACCCGAGTCTGAATGATGACGCCACTGTGGAACGAAATGAGAGACAGAGTAATACTGGGCACGTGTGCAACGGTTCACATCAATCAACACACATGTAGCCACCATCCGCTCACAGCTTTCACTCACATTCTCCCAACTGGTTTTTCACACTTTATGTTTTCTTGATTTGTCCCACAGTTGCACTGGTGTATGTGTGTGGAGGAGTGAGTGTGTGTGAGAGACAGGTGGCAGTGCAGGGCTCAGACCAGTTGCCAGCTAGCCATAGCGCCAGTCTGAATACAGGGACTCAGCTGGCGCCTCCAGTCCTCCACTCAGATATGTGGCCCTGGCTGCATGCCCCACACACACACACACACACACACACACACACACACACACACACACACACACACACACACACACACACACACACACACTGCTTTCTCAACACCTTCTTTACCCCGCCTTTGCTTTTTTCCCCTCTGCTCACTACTGCCACCACTGGCGCTGGCACCGCTGGTTGTGCTCTGGTCCCCCAAGGGCTAAGGTAGAGACACTCATCAGGCTGAGTGGTGCCAGTGCCTGGGTATAATTGGATTTAGTGTTGGCACGCTGCCCCCCTCCTCTCTCAGCCGGATGGCATTGATTTATGAGCCGGGGCCTGGGGTATACTCTGCTGTATGTAACCACTGAGCTGAGCTCCTTCAAGAGCCTCTGTCTCAAAGCCTTGGGACCCCTGCCCCAACCCGCGTTCTCGTCCTGTACATGTCCAATCTAATAATGGCCAGTAAACTCAATTGGTGCTATACAGTTAGACTTATTTGAACAGGTGAGGCGAGCTGATATGAAAAGGAGGTTTGGTCGGACAGCGCGGCTCTCAACAGCGTTTTGTACATGGTGTTAGATGCTTCTGTTGGGAGTGCTGAAGGGAGATGACAAGGGCCGCTACACGTTCTGATGCAGGCCGCGTTCCACCGATCAGTTATAGCCGAAGAGCAGAGAATGATGGATTGCATATACTGTAATATGACTTCCTGTAATGCCACCCATCCGAAGCCTATCCCTCGCCCAGCCCCTGCTCCATCTCATGAGCAAGGTGTAGGAACGCTTGGTCATCGTGTCTGGTGTGTTTTAACCCAACGGTTATTCTTGGTGTAACACTCTTACTGTATACAACTGTTTCACCCCAACCCCCCCATGTTGTCAGCACTCCAAACGCAGGCTACCCAGTCACTCATGCAAGCAGAGCGGCCCTGGAATGCAAACACATTCTCCCCCTTTACCCTTGAACTGCTGCTGACCTTAGGCTCGAGTTAAACGGCACGCGGGTGTTGCTCACCGGAAATAGAAGATGTAGAAGCTGACTCCATGTTGTTGTGAGTCCCGTTACCTGTAGCTCACCTCAAATAATTAGATGCGTTTTACTGTAAAGAGCGGTTTCCCAGCCATTTCTCATGGAAAGATGATTTCTTTGGTGGCAAACATGATTGATTGTTTTTTTTATTCAGTGGCATAAACTAATTAATTAAAATATGGAGCCTTTAACAAAAAAAGTGAATTCAATTTGATAACCTGCATGGTCAAAACACAACAGTTCCCATGACTGGTGTGCTAGCAACTACCAACTAACCACGCCTGAGACGCACCAGTCACATAGACCTACTGGAGCCGTGTATGTCTGGGACTCGCATCACATGACTTTGGGGAAAACCATGGAGAGATTGATAGCTTTGAGATGATGTCGAGGGGACATCAGCTTCGACCTCGTGCCGCCGCTCTTCCGCTAGAAAGCTCAGGGTTGCGTGTGTGTCTAAACAAAACTACCATTCACTGTGGGACATGACCGCGGGTCATACATGACCACTGACAGTGACGGTGCACACAAGTTGTAACTTGGTATAAAAATGACACCCATGTGAAGTGACAGGCACTCTTATCATCATACATACATCATTCTTGTCTTCACACAGGAAATGTTGTTCAGGTGGTTTGCCAATCTCAGCCTATCAGGCGAGGGATTAATCGGCATCAATTTTATAGTTTAGTCCTGTATTTTGTATGTTTGTCAAGATGAAAGTGGTATCTCCACCTGAAAATGCACTTCAGCTTATACACACGTACCAGAGACAGAGGAAACCTCTGTTGCTGAACAAACACTATAGCAACGATTACTATAACTGAATATAGTGATGGGCTATTTACACATTAACCATGAAATATCCCTTGCACTATATTTTATAAAATCATGCGCTCCAGTGCATTAACATGTATTGTTTGGTTGAGCTTTGTACATTGTCTATATATTGTACTGCAGTCTGTTGTCTGAATGTAATGAAATGTCAGAATAATAAGAAGTTGTGATTCTATTGGCATTGAGTATGAGAACATATGAATACAAACTCGACTCAAATGTTAGGATACTATATCTAATATTATCCATATCTCTCTCTATCTTCTGTTCTTAATAGTTGAATATGTGTGAACATGACAATTATGCAAAACAATAATTATGTCAAATAATTGTGATTAGACATTTATGCTATCATTTTGACAGGCCTAGTCAGAGTCCTGTATTGCCCACGCATATTAGCCTTGTCAGATGTTTCTTTGTTGTCGCCGTACTACTGTAGATGCCTGAACCACACACTCTGAGCCACACACTCTGAACCACACACTCAGCAGCCAAGTGATTCTGAATCTGATGTCGAACTCTTTCTCAGCTGGGCTGCAGTGCAAACGGCAGATGACATATTTTCCCAGGCTGTTCAGTTTGATTGTGGGCTTGAACCGAGCCATTCAGATCTGATTAATGATCCCTGTGATCTGCATTGATGTTAATGCACTGATGTGAGAATCTGCCTGCTACTAGCCGGCACCGCTCTCTCCGGCTTCTGGTGTGCTCAGCGTCTTATTCTTAATTTATACTCCCATCATTTTTTTCCCTCCTCATTTTTTCTCTTGGACTCCTTATGAACAATGGCCAAGTCAAGTCATATAATGTGTCCATTGTTGCCCAATCATACACACAGCAAGATACAAGAGCAGATAATGAGACTCACAACGCGGCATGATTACATTGTGAGCCTGTAGAGTGTCTATTTTTGGCAGGAGTCACCGTCGTACGGCGAAGTATGAATCAGGCTTTAGATCTGAGCCACATATGAGTTAGTGGTGGTGTGCTTTTTTGCTGGGCTTATGGTTTCCATGCAGATACTCCCATTCCTATGGGAGAGAACAACACTAGATGTGTAATGAGGGAGAGACTGAGAGACTTAACAGAGGCGCCAAAGAGAGAGATTGGAGTTAAATATCAGAAGGGAAGGGGAAGAACGCTATATTTACTCCCTGTCCACTCCATTTTGAGATCGGCTCTGTTCTCCCTTTGCGATAGCATAACAAGTTATGTAGTGCCATAGTGTATATAGTACAATGTGCAGTACCACATTTGTGCTACACAGGAGGCTGCATCACAACAAAACAATTTGAATCTCGATTAAGTGGGCCAGCTGTGTTGCAAGGGTACATGCTCTCTCTCTCTCTCTCTCTCTCTCTCTCTCTCTCTCTCTCTCTCTCTCTCTCAATCTCTTACATTGCCTTGTAGAGTCCTTGCTCAATCATCATGAGCACTATATGTAGTGGCACGCGTAGACTGTACAATCCTGAGTATTCGTTTAACATACACACAGTTTTACTTTGCGGATAGCAGTGGGATATCAAACCCAATTTCAAAGAGCATGTTCAGCATTCTCTGAGTTGAAAAGGGGAGACTGAGGCAGCCAAACTGAAGGTGGAGCCCCCGCAATGAATCTAATGAACAGGTTTTCTCTCTTTTTCTCTGCCGGCTTTCATTTTTTTTTGTGTGCGGTGGAGAGAACCCTCCCCTCCTACCCCCTGTCCATCACACGCCCATCGCTGTATCACACTGTTGACTTTGTTTAGGGCTTATCTGTGCTGCTGCCAAGCACCGGCTCCTTTTGTGAGTGGTGCCTGTATATGCAGCCCCATTGACGGAGGGTGAGTGAGAGGCATGAATGTTATCTGGCCCTCGCTGGACTTTGGATTGAAGCTCGAGGTTTTGGGGAGGGACAGATGGCCGCTGGAAAAGAAGGCTGTTGGAGGACTGCCAGAATGTACTGGTTCTACCTGCCTATGTCTTTGTTGTCTTTGCTCTCCTCACCCCTCTCTATTTGTAGCCCCCCCTCAACCCTTCGATCTTCATCTTTCCATCTCAGTCTCTCTCTCTCCAGTCACCACTGCCCGGCCAAGTGTGTGGCTGTCCGCCCACCGACGTGACCTCAGCTGGAATGGAGGTGGCTGTGCAGACGGCGTGGGGTGGCCGCCGGGATCCATGCCCAAGGCTCTGAGGCTGTGGCCAGTGTATCAGGCCTGTCATGTCCAGACAAGAGCCACCCCAATTCCTGGCTGTGTCTCTGAGATTGGAGGTGTTACCACGCAGCTGCACAGATCAGCGATGCTGGAGATGCCTCCAAGTATAGGCTGACGGTGAGGGTGCTGGGGGGAGGAATATTAGTAGTCTTGATGCGCATCCGTCCCATGCCTATTTGGTCTTCTCCAGTTGGATGTGGACCTGTCTAAATCATGCGAAAGGAGTTGCTGTCCCAGGTTTTTTGGGATGCTGGAAAAAAAACAAAGATTGATTGGGGCCCCCTCCAAAGAGCGCACACCAATTCCCCGTCAAACCCCCAGGCCCCATCCTTTGTTGTTTGCGAGCGTGGCCAGCTGTTAATGGACTGGCTCTGCCTGGGCCCTCCTCCCCGGCTTGTTTTTCTCCCTCAGCTGTGAAGGCGGTGTTGTGGTCGGCCGTGGGCCTCTCAGATCTTTATGAGTGGAGCGGAGCAGAGGTTTGACCCCTCCAAAGGCTGGGTCCGGACTTGAACACAGTTGCTGTCATTGTGCCGGTAGTTAATGATTCTGCCCCTCCATTTTCACCCTCGAGTCTCCCTCAGTTCCGCCGGGCGGCTTTATGGAGTCAGGAAATGGCCGCCCCAAATGGACGTAACTTCCAGGTCAATGGACGTGGGGTGAAGGGGTCACGCTGGGGTCGGAGAAACCATAAATCTGATGCCCGGGTACCTTATTTGTGTGGGTACTGGATGGGATTTTGAGGACTTTGCTAATGTGAAAAACACAACCGCAGATGTGATTGTCACACGCTGCTAAATAAGAGTGCATACTTGAATGCAAACTCGTGTGAGGAGACACATTTCCTCATCCTGTTTCTCAGCGTGTTTTTGTTCTTCCATTGCAGTCTTCTCCTCATGCCTCCGATCTTCTTCTCAGTTCCTCTGTTCTTGTTCTATTCTTGCTCTTTCATTCTCACCTTTGCCACACTCCTCTCCTCGTCTCATTGCTAAGCAACAGTGACGGCCGTGACAGATTGGCGCTTTGGCTCCGACAGCATCACATCTGACTTTAACCGACCCCCCCCACCTACACACACACACACACGCACACGCACAGGTTTGTATTGCGCCCCTGCTGAGCTGACAGAAGGGAAGTGTTTAGTAGGAAGAAATTGTTGAGTTCCTCTCCTGAGGGCCTTTGATTCACTCCTGGCCTGGCCTGGCCTGGCCTGTCCTGGCTGTCCTGTCCTGTCCTGGCTGGGGAGTGATTTAGCACCTACCTTCCAGGGTCCGTGGAGGACCGTGTACCATCAGCGGAAATGATCCACACTTCTGCTACACAGTGTGACAGCTGGGACAGGGCGGAGCCCCCCCCAAAAAATCCATCCCTTCTTTAACTCTCTCCGATCTCCGGCCAGCTCTCTCTCTCTCCTCTGTGGCTAAACCACACAAACTACATTGTTTCCACTGCCTCTGTCTGTGTCTGGCAAGCTGGTGTGTGTGTGCGTGTGTGTGTGTGGGGGGGGTCTATACCTCCCCTCTCTCACTACACCCCCTGATCCTGGCCCCATTTTTTTAGACTTTTAAGAGCGACCTGTCAGCCTCCACCCCCACCCCCACCGCCAACCCCTCACCCCCCTCGAAGTCAATGCGGGCCGGCCCCCTCAAAGGCCGCTCCGCATCGGCCCTCTGTTTGAACAGGCCCAGCCGGAGGACCCCTTGTGCTGCCCTTTGTGTGCCCATAAATAAGATCAGAGTTAAAGTCTCCGTGCTCTTGTGTCCAGAGACGGGCCCTCTGGGCCGGGGGGGGGCTAATGCCGCTTGGCAGGCCTATCGATCACCAACCCCCACCGCCATCTCCTCCTCCTCTCTGCCCTAAGCCTCCTGCAGCCGTTCTCCCCATGCCCCGTCCCCATAGCCGCGACATACGCATTTACACATAATATATACACTCTGTCACATGCGCGCATGCATGCAGGCGTCCACACACACACACACACACACACACACACACACACACACACACACACACACACACACACACACACACACACACACACACACACACACACACACAAATGCACACGCGCAATGTCATAAGTTATAAACCCCCACCCCCATGTCAATGTAGCACTTTGCAGTCGCCCTTTCTCTTCTGCCAGTCTCTCTCTCTATGTTAAAGCTCACTCACAGTTCACCTCATGGTAGCAGATGGCGTGCACACTCCATTCACTCTCCATCTGACAACACCGCACACGGGTCCCCCCGACATGGCCTCTTTGGTACACACACTCATCGAGGAGTGTGTGTGTGTGTTTGTGTGTGTGTGTGTGTGTGTGCGCGTGTGCGCGTGTGTGTGTGTGTGGTGGGGAGGGGGGGCTCACTTCGTCCTCATCCGTCATCGGGCTGACCCCTTCCAGGAAGCTGCCTCATTTCATACAGCTTAAAGCGACCTCAGATTTACGGCAGAGTTGGAGCGGAGCAGAGAGATCTGCTTTAACAATCGTCTTGTTCTGTAACTCAAGAGCCAAATAAAGGAGGAAGGGAGGAAGGGGGAGCAGGAGGTGAGCGAAGAGGGAGCCAGAGAAGATCCTCCTGCTCTCATAACGACCTGTAGGGCTCTATGCAGGGAGAGAATCCCAGAGAGAGGGGGATGAAGGAAGGAAGTGTAGAAAGAGAGACATTTAGAGGATGAAGTGACGTTTAAGATGTAAAGTGAGACGACTGCAGGGGGGTTGTGTGATCGGGATGAGAAGCAGGTTATCATGGCAAGCTATTAGGACTTGGATTAACGAGGGGAAAAAGTCGAGCTTCGGCATCGAGCTGAATTACCGAGCATGGCTGGCGGCTCAGTTAGCTGTGCTTAAAGATGGCTGAGCAGCGGAGCGTTGATGAGCTCATTCTGTAGCATTCTAGCCGCTAATAACCGCCATCATTTACACACACCATTATGGGCCCAACTGTTTCGCGGGACTTTTTCCAAAGCCATTACGGGGCACTTTATCGACCACCCCCTAAGGTTCTCTGAAGAACAGATTCCGAGCTGCGCTACTGAATCCAGCAGCAGCAGGGTCATTCAGAACATGTATACATTGTTTGTATTGTATACACTTTCATTAGTAGGACTGAAAACATAGGCGTCTCGTGGGAAGGGAAAGACTGAGAGTGGACCAAACGGCCAACATCCTATTATCCACATTCTGTTGGGCAGTGCCCTCAGGTGCACATTCAAATTACAACAAACAGAAGAGGGTGCTGTTTTTTCCTTGTTTCTTTTTTTTGGGCGATGGGTTCCCAGATTGACCCCCCCCCCCTAGTCGAATCCAGCCACACTAAATGAACAAAGCCATTCCACTCCATCCTATGCACTGTTGATGAGCAAAGTGTTTGTAGAACAAGTCATAGAATCTGTTCTGGATGGTGTGGCTGTTACCTCCCTGTCTGTAGATCATGTGGACAGTCGACCAACAAAGTGTTTGTCTCAGGCGCTCAGCAAGGAGGAAAATCCTGAAGGGGCCAGTTTTGCATATTAACAAAAAGGTGAGCAACGAAATGGAACTTGGAGGTTATAGAGTTGGGTATGGCCTCCGCTGAGCCCATGGCTCCGCCGATGACTCAACTGAGGGTAATGCGGGAAACTGGAAATACCAAGAGATAAACTGATAATGATCACAGAGACGAATACAAATGAAAGGCTAAAAGGGGCCGCCGCTGTACGATAACTGCGTAATGCTAAACAAGATAGGAGGCACTACAACCCTGATAAACACATTCCTGGTGAAGGAAAACCGGTCTGGAGCGTTTAGTAGAGGGCCGCCGCTGGTATGGGGAAGGTGGATGTGAAGATGCAGAATGTGGAAGGGATAGTGAGGACGGGTGGATCATTACCCAAAGAACCCAAAGTGTTCGGTGGCAAATCTGGGTGTTATGTGTGACATCATTGTGGCCCTAATTGTGGCCCTGTGGCCTTATGCACATTCAGTAGTTTTCACATTCAGTAGATCTATTGTGATAAGATGTAATTTCCTGGGGTTTATTATTAGGACTAAACAGGAAAAAACATATTTGGCCCCATATTCAAAAGCCCTTGCCCTTCTCTAATAACTAAAACATGTACCTTGGTTTAAAAACAGACATCTAAAGCTTTTTTTCACTGTGTTTAGAGTGAATGAAAGGCAGTGCCACAACAGTGTATTTCTATGGAGAGCAGGTTGTTTTGCCACTCTGAGAGCAGGGGACACGCCCCCCACATGCATACTCTCTATACAGGCCAATGTCCGGACTGGAAATGTCCCTGCACTGACAAACTAGCTTCTTCTCTACTAGTACTACATGCATCAGACGGACAGACGGACAGACAGACAGACGCTGTTCGTGGAGATCCCCTGCCTTTGTGTTCACGTCTGGAAAGAGAAGGAGAAACATTTGTCCAATGTGTGTGCACGTTTGGCTGCTGTTGTCATTGTCCAGTGTGTGTGTGTGCATGTATGTGATGTCATGGGTTATCATATGTCGGGGTGAAGGGGCGGCAGCAGGCTCCGGGTTCTAATCCCTCTGTCATGACGATTACACGCGTGCCCGTGTGTCTGGAGCCACTGGCACACCTGTCTCCATTCCTTCATTGTCAAAGAGAGGGAGAGAGAGAGAAAGAGAGAGAGTAAATTTAACGAGGGGGTGGTACGGGGACACATTTTGCTTTGTCCGAGAAGTCAGAAATAGAAATTATAAAGAGGGGAGAGAGAGAGAGAGCACTATTAGGGCACTGGTTGGTTTGTTCTCAGTCTCTCTGTTGGTGGCAGAGTCCAGAGAGATGCTTGAGACTTGGAGACGGCTCTTTATAAGGCACACACGCTGTTCTCACCCTGACAGAGTGCTTTTAAGAGGCAAAAGCGTCTGTCCTCTTTCTGTGTGTGTATGTGTAGCCTATGTGCATGTGTGTGCAAGAGAGAGAGAGAGAGGAGCTTGTCTGCCTTTGAGAAAGTGGCTCTTAAAACCAGAGTGAATAGAGTCATCCTTAGCTGCTCCTGTTTTCATGTAAGGCAACGACTGTTTCTCACTCTTTTTTTCCCCCTCTCTGCCTAATCAATCACCGTGTCCCTCTCTCCTCTCCCTCTCTCTCTCCCTACGTAGTTCTATTCCTGCTCTCTTTTCTCTGGGCTAAAGGGTTCCCCATTCTCTCCATCCCTCCTGTGAAGTGAGTAGCAGGCAGTGGGGTGGTGGGGGGGGGGGGCATCAAATGAGGAGGAGGGGTTGGTGGCTCCATGAGAGTCGAAAGAAGAAAGCGAGTAAAAATGTGAAAGGAGAGCATAAAGAAAGGAAAAAATAGTTCCTCCAGTCTCTTTATCTGAAGGTATGTTTAACTGCAGGCCCAGGCTTCTGGGGGGATTGAGGGGCAGCACTTTTGTTTGGGCCCTCCTCGGAACCCTGCCGGGTATTGTGGGAGAACTGGACTGCTGCGGGGGGTGGGGGTATATATGTGTTGCGGTAGGTAGTCACTGGGACTGACAAATGAACGCGCTGCTGCAGCAATATGACATGAATGTTCTTGTTGCTATGAGCTTGAACACCGCTTTGACCACTAGAAAGTCGTGTTGGTTCACTGGAAATGGAATGCATTTGGTAACATCTCTAATTTACCAAATGCCTTTGGTGCATTGCACTGGGGACGGTGCGCTAGTGTATTTACTATATTTTTATTGACGTTGTTATTCCCCTTAGTGATCAGTATTAGCCTGATTTTAGTTCAGCTTCCTGAAGCTTGAGTCTGAAATTGTCCGCTATCTGTGAGGTTTCAAGGGAGAGGGGCTTGGTTCATACCAAACAAACCAGAGGTTGTTGTCAATGATGTGGCTAATGGGCTAGCCTGTTTGCCAACCACACAAACACAGCCAACGAGTGCTACTAGCATGTGAACCAAAGCAGTAAAATATATCGGATGGCGTTTATACAACCCAACTCTTCTAAGAAAGTATTTATCATAGGTCGGTTTCAGGGACAGATTGATACGGCCGCGATTCACTGCAGTTGCAGCTGCCATGTTTGTTGTTTGACACTGTAACTGTTGGCCAATCAGCTGCGTCTGTTCGTTAGACCAACCCCCAACTCCCACTCTCATTGGTTAAAGACATCTTGGTACCTGCTTTTACTAATTTAGACCGTGTATACCTTGACTCTTATTTTAGTAGTGTTATTTTCTTTTTGGTTCTATTGTTGAATATGAGACCATTTTCGAACTGTAATTTAGGCTAGCTACTGCACTTAGGTGCACTTTGATCTTCTAATATCAAATTTTGGTCACATTCTCCTTGGAGGTTTTTCCCTGAGTAGCTAAGTAAGCGAGCTACTATGGGGTGCGTTAAAGGGTTTCTTTCACTAGGGGTGGGGGGCGCGCATCTCTTTTTGGGGACTGCTTCTGCCGTATTGTTTGTTGCGAAGGGGGTTTGGGGTTTTGTTTTTTGTTTATGTTTTGTTTTATGTTGCGACATCCATCAGCTATTTGGCTTTGACATCCATTATATTGCGGTGCTCTTAGTGTTTATAATATCTCCTTGGTGTGGTTATGACACGGGCTAATTTAACAACAAGACCTGGTGGGGGGGACATTCGATTTACCAGCTTTAATTGTAAGGGGCTTAACAATCCTATAAAACGCAGTAAGGTTTTGCACCACGTTCAGCAATTGGGAGCGCATATTGTTTTCTTGCAAGAGACGCACCTCAAAATTTCTGATCATTCAAAACTCAAAAGGAGCTGGGTGGGTCAAATTTACCACTCCTCTTTTACATGCAAGTCTCGTGGAGTTGCTATATTGTTGCACAAATCAATCCCCTTTCAACTCGTGGGAGTTAGATCCGATTCTAACGGCAGATATATTATTATTACAGGGAAGATTTATGACACCTCTGTTGCCCTAGTTAATATCTATGCGCCCAACTGTGATGATGATGCCTTTTTTAAACGTCTTTTCTCTATACTTCCGGACATGTCCTCACACCGTTTGATACTGGGGGGGACTTCAATTGCTGGCTATGTTCTCAGCTAGACCGTTCATCAACCAAAGCCTCTGCGCCTTCAAAATCCTCTGGGGTTATTCGGGCTTTTATGTCTGAATTTGCAGTAACCGATGTTTGGCGCCTCCGCAATCCGTCTAAGAGAGAATACTCTTTTTTTTCTCCGGTACATCACTCATTTACTCGCATAGATCTATTTCTGGTCGATAATAGGCTGTTGTCAGACGTCACTGATTGTAAATATGATGCAATAGTCATATCTGATCATGCTCCTATATCTATGAACGTCTACTTTAAAAATTTCAGCAATACTAGGGCACCATGGCGTCTTAATACCCGCCTGCTCACCAACGAGGGTTTTGTAAATTTTGTCTCTGAACAGATTGATTTCTTTTTGAGCTTTAATAACACCCCTGACGTCTCCGCCTCTCTACTATGGGAGAGTCTAAAGGCGTACATTCGCGGTGAGATCATCTCCTACTCTAAGTTTGAGGAGAGACTCAGGAAGGACAAAATAGCTGATTTGGCTCATCGTATTTCTCAAATTGATTCTATTTATGCTGTTTCCCCATCTCCATCTCTTTATAAGGATCGTCTCACTCTACAAGCAGAATATAATCTTCTCACGTCGACCCACACCTCTGAACTTCTTATCCGAACGAGGTCTAGATTTTTTGAACAAGGGGATAAAGCCGGAAAACTTCTGGCACACCAGTTGCGTCAAATTTCTTCTTCTAATTTAATTCCCCAAATTAGGACTGGTTTAGGCGTAACTACTAATCCGCTAGAAATTAATGATACGTTTAGGGAGTTTTACTCTAGACTATATTCCTCGGATCAGGCTCCGCTGTCTAATATCACTCAATTCTTTGACAATATTAATATTCCTTCTCTTGAACAGCCTATGGCGGAGGCATTGGAGAGACCTATTACCCTTGTGGAGCTTCAAGATGCCACTTCTGGCCTTCAAAGCGGGAAATGCCCGGGTCCGGACGGATTCCCCGTGGATTTTTATAAAAAGTTTTTTCATAAATTGGGCCCTTTACTGCTAAACATGTTTAATGAGGCGCTAGAGTTGGGACGTCTCCCACAGACACTTAATCAGGCCACTATTTCTCTTCTCTTAAAGAAGGGTAAAGACCCACTGGATTGTGCGTCCTACCGCCCGATAAGCCTTTTAAATGTCGACCTTAAACTTTTATCCAAACTATTGGCATCGCGTCTGGAATTCCCACTTAATGTATTGATTTCCCCCGCTCAGACAGGGTTTTTATGCAATAGGCACTCATTTTCCAATCTTAGACAATTATTTAACGTTATTTACAACACTTCTCCATCTGACCACCAGGAGGCGCTAATATCCCTTGATGCGGAGAAGGCGTTTGACCGCGTTGAGTGGAACTACCTATTTAATACTCTGGAACGGTTTGGCTTTGGCGAAAAGTTTATCTCCTGGGTTAAATTACTATACTCTGCCCCGGTGGCCTCAGTCAGAACCAATAATAATCAGTCGGACTACTTTCATCTACACCGATCCACTAGACAAGGATGCCCTTTGAGTCCGTTGCTATTTGCAATCGCCATTGAGCCTTTATCAATTGCGCTCAGGACCAACCCTCATATCTCCGATTCCCGCGGCGTTGGCTACTCTTTCGTCATTTGGTAAAATATCTGGATATAAGTGAAACCTTAGCAAGAGTGAACTTTTCCCTATTAGTGCAGCAGCTAGGAATTTTCCTTTACATACCTTTCCCTTCAGAGTCACTCCTGATGGGTTCACATATCTTGGAGTATATGCCTCGCGTAAATATGAAGATTTATACAAGACCAACTTTGCGCCCTTAATGAAACGGGTCAAAGATGACTTTGATCGTTGGTCCCTACTCAACTTATCCCTGGTTGCTAGAATTAATGCTGTTAAGATGAATATACTTCCTTGTTTCTTGTATCTATTTCAATGTATTCCTCTCTTTCTGCCATTGAAGGTTTTCAGTAAGCTTGACAGTATGATCTCTGAGTTCCTTTGGGATAAGAAGGTGCCGAGGCTGCGTAAACAACTCCTGCAGAGGCCCAAATCTCTTGGTGGAATGGCCTTGCCTAATTTTAAGTTCTATTATTGGGCCTGCAATGTTAGAATCTTTCAATACTGGGTCTTGTACGAGACCGCAGACGTTCCTCCAGCTTGGCTGACTATAGAAGCGGACTCAGCCGGTTTAGTTTCGTTAAAAGCCTTAGCATACTCCCCCATTATCTCTTCCACTGCTCCATATACCAAAAATGTTATTGTTAAGAAATCTCTGCAAATTTGGAACCAATTTAGGCGTCATTTTGGGTTACACGTATTCTCTATCAACGCTCCAGTAGCTGCTAATCATATTTTCCAACCCTCGCTAACGGACTCTGTATTTTCGACATGGAAAGGTTTGGGTATTTATACTTTTAAAGACTTATACATAGATGGTACTTTTGCATCATTTCAACAACTCTCGGACAATTATTCACTTCCCCAACGGTACTTTTTCAGGTATTTACAGGTGCGTAGCTTTGTCCAGAAAACATTTCCCTCGTTCCCTAATCTTCCTGCTGACTCTAATATGGATGTCTTTTTGACTCCATTTCCGACTCTGAAGGGTGCAATCTCTTACTTGTATGACGAGATTTGTGGGCTGCGCCCGGAATCTCTGGACTCCATAAAAACTCGCTGGGAGGTCGATTTGGGAGAGGAGATGTCTGAGGAAGTGTGGAATACCGTTCTATTTCGTATACATAAATCCTCCATTTGTGCGAGGCATAGTCTTATTCAATGTAAATTATTGCACCGTGTATACTACACCAAGGCCAGGTTGTCTAAAATCTATAATGATGTGTCTCCTGAATGCAATAGATGTAAGCAATCTCCTGCAGACCTTATCCATACGTTTTGGCTTTGCCCTTCACTATTCAAATACTGGACAGAAGTATTTGACTCTCTGTCAGCAATAGTCGGTCAAAGAGTTGAACTCACACCCATGGGGGCCTTGTTTGGGGTGTTCCCCTCAATCCCCTCTCTCTCCAAATCTGAGAAGGACGTATTGGCTTTTATCACCTTGTTGGCTAGGAGACTGATATTGCTTAATTGGAAATCCCCAAATTCTTCTTCTCACACTCACTGGGTTAGAGATGTTCTGTATTGCATAAGGCTGGAAAAGATTAGATACTCACTGAATGGTTCCTCTGATAAGTTCTGGGTAGTTTGGAGCCCATTCTTTCAATTTATTCGTAAAATGGACCCCTCTTTACTGGAGGCCGATGAGGTCTATTAGATGTGAAACTACAGAGCACTAAAAACCTTGGACACTGTCTTGTGTTCCAATGGTGATTTTTCTGCTGGATGTCGCAGCTCCTTATATATTATAATAAGTTCGCTGTTTTTGCTTTATTTTAATTTATTTATTTTGCTTTTTGTTTTTCTCACTTGCCCATTGTTATTATTATTGTTATTATTATTATTGTTACTGTTGTTTACTCTTAACTTATTCTATTCTATTTAGTTATTTAGTTATTTACCTTTTTTTTTTTTTTAATATATTATTATTTTTGGGGTGGGGGGTGGGGGGTGGGTGGGCGAAAATGTAATTTTTAATCTTCTTTATACTGCTCGGGTTTATGAAGAGAAGCCATTGTTTTTATTTTTTTAATAACAAGATCGTAATTAATGCTTCTGTGAAAAACCAATAAACAAATTTATATATAAAAAAAAAAAAAAGACATCTTGGTACCGAAGGAAATCAGAAGTTGACAATAGAAGGCCAGACCAAGAGACTTGGTCTGAACCACGTCGATGGGTCTGAAACAGGCTAGATCAGGATACTGTAGTTAGGATTTTCTAAATCACAATGTAAGAACGGCTACTGTTTATTTTGTGTAATACAGTAGATATAGTATTTTTGTGCAATTACATAATAAGGAGCTCGGTTAACCCAATGGAGACTCAGGTCAACTAAGTAGTCAGTATAGGTTAACTTTAGTGGTTGAACACTACCAAATGATGCCTGCCAATGCCTAGACGGTGAGTGGACGTATAAGCCTTAAATTACCTGTTACACAATGGGATATATAACTGTAGCCTTTGGTATGAAGTCAAATGTAAACCCTAAATCAAAGCTGACAAGTCTATTCATTAACCTTGTTGCCAACGTTTAATTTGAGATGCAAGGTGATGAGTAAAGGGTCTAACAAAACAAATTCTACTGTATGTATACAGTATAGGTAGCTTGAAATCCCAGGCTTTCATTTGAGGCTATATTACATTACATACTACCACTTTACAGATGATTTAAAACATCAAAACCATATATTATGTTCTGGAAAAAGTGGATAACATCAAAGGAAACTTGTGTTCCAAGTAGCAAGCCAAAAGATAATCCAGTGGCCCTCATTTGTCTTTGTATATATATACAGTATATGGGTTTTGTTTTGGATGTATTTGTGTATATGTCGGCATGCAGCTAGATTAGGCCAGGGTCCACAACTGTAGAACAATTGTGTATGTGGGCCTGCATAGCATGCGCACGAAGCACAACAAACCGTGGGTTATTACACAAAGATTTATGTTTATTTCTGCACAGTAATGAGGTTAAGGATTACTGTCATGGTTGTGATGCAGTGAGCACTACTACTATGAAAGCCCATTTTTGACCCAGAACCCACAAGCTTGCAGATTCCATTTGGTGCAAGAAAGTGCAAAACTCCATGAGTAGGGCTGCTTATAATTTATTGCGACCATTGGTCACAGATTATCACTATGAAAACCTGGAAAAAACCTGCCACCATACATGGCCATCAGTCCGTAACACCTGTGACACATGGCACCACCAGATACGGTTGTCAGTCCATCACACCTTGTGGCACGCTCCATAGACTGTATGGCTGTCTCCATATATGAAGATTGTGACTACCCTCACCACATCAAACCCTGGATAGCTGGATATTATATATGGAGAAGACTGGATCGTTACCGAGATCTGCAAATATGGAACTGGACAACAAATCTACAACTGACCTCAAAGCAGGAAAAAATGCGCTGATGCCCACTGTCATGCACTACTTGCTTACTTGCCAACAAAAGTTGCTCATACAGTAAGTCATAACATAAATCACCGGCGCTCTCCATACACTTTGTATACGGTGACAATATCGTCAGTGTATTATTGCGATCGCCCTGCACTAGCTTCGGTGGCTTGCATCGTATTGTCTTCAGGCCTATAGGAGAGAAAACAACGGGGGGGATGCTGTTGGGTTGAGTCCCAGTCCGCTGCTCCAAGCTGGGCCCCCTCTGAGCTTGGAATGCCTTGAAGAGAAGGAGAGCGGAGGAGGTGGCGATGTTGATTACTGATCACTCGCTTGCACTCACACAAATAAACACACACACACACACACACACACACACACACACACACACACACACACACACACACACACACACACACACACACACACACACACACACACACACACACACACACACACACAGATATCCTGAGAGCGACCACGCGGTTAACTCTAGCTCAAGTTCATTGTGGCTGGGTTCCGGAGGAGGAGCAGTAATTAAAGTGCTTGAGAGGAGGGGGCCCCCATGCCTCACACTCTGTTAGATGCATTTCAGCCACCCCCCCCCCCCCCCCCATTCCCATTCCCCGCTACCCCCACCCCATAATCCCTATAGGAATAAACAAATTGGGCTTTTCAAGCTACAAACTGGGCCTGGGGCGCACTGTAATAGGATAGTGTGTGTGTGTGTGTGTGTGTGTGTGTGTGTGTGTGTGTGTGTGTGTGTGTGTGTGTGTGTGTGTGTGTGTGTGTGTGTGTGTGTGTGTGTGTGTGTGTGTGTGTGTGTGTGTGTGTGTGTGTGTGTGTGTGTGTGTGTGTGTGTGTGTGTGTGTGTGTGTGTGTGTGCGCGCACATGGATAAGATACAGAGAGAGAAACAGAAAGATCAACAACATGTGTTCCTTGGCCAGTGCCCCGCCTCCGTGTGTGTGTGTGTGTGTGTGTGTGTGTGTGTGTGTGTGTTTGTGTGTGTGTTAAGTAACTGATTGCCCTAAGCTCGGGTGGTGCAGTTGCATGAGTTGGACCTGCATCTCGGACAAAGAGTTCTCTGCTTTGCCCCCCATAATCCATGGGCGTGGTTGTGGGAAAGATTAGGCAAGCTACCTAGTACCTTTTAAACACCTGAGCTCTCCGTTCTCGCGTTTTAGCGCATTCTTGTGCTTTGCAAGGACCCCGATGTGTGACTTCCTTCCGTCCATTTGTTTCTAACACCAGGTTAATGACAGCTTTCCCACCTTGGGCTAAACTGACTCACCACACATTTGTCTACCGTGCCTCACATGCGTTCTGTTTGGTGCATGTGTTAGGGCTTCAGCCAAATCCCTTTTATTGGGATGAGGAACTACTCTTCATGTTGTTGCATGGACGCACGCACACTCACATGTGCAATTGCGCATACACAAGCACACACGCCACACCGAGACAGCTAATAGTGTTAGTTGCTGTCGCATTCCTAGAGGTAATATGGCTGTGTCCACAGCTTTGAGCGTTCTATGCATGAGACATCAAAGCCCCTCAGGAAATAACTTAACACCTGTTCCCTTCTCACACGGACATAAGCACTTCCATCCCACAACTCTGTCACTGTTACACACATACACTGAATGTGTGCACGTTGAAAACGGGAAATCGACTTCACTTAATGATGACTCCTGTCCTGATGCCTGCTTCAGGCTCCTGTTAGCTACACTGTGTGTGTGTGTGTGTGTGTGTGTGTGTGTGTGTGTGTTGTGTGTGTGTGTGTGTGTGTGTGTGTGTGTGTGTGTGTGTGTGTGTGTGTGTGTGTGTGTGTGTGTGTGTGTGTGTGTGTGTGTGTGTGTGTGCGCGCATTCTGAAGTGTGGCATCAGGAGTGTGGGGGGAGGGGGTGGAGCTGGAACTCGACACCTGGGCAAGTACTACTAGTACTACACCCCCCCCCCCCCCTCATATACAGTAAGTGACCAGTCCTCCCCTCAGCCCCCACTCCACTGTGGGACTTCTGGAGACTCTGGAGTCTGTACCACACCAGGGGCGGCTAATGATTAATTAGAAGGCCCTTTTTTAATCGTTAAAAGCATTTAGCCGGACCCATTTAGAGGTCAGTATCAAAGACAGACAAAGGGTTGTTTGTAGAAGGGTCAGGCTGCAGGCGGGTTGGGGAGGGGCTGCTGGAACTGATGAGTTTTTTTTTTTTTTTGCAGAGACACTTGACTCAAGCTGAGCGGTGTACATGTGTTTGCGACTGTGTGCCTGTGCGTGCTTGTGTGTGTGTGTCTGTATCTGTGCAATGCACACAAATGTATTAACAGCCAGAACACACAGTGCCAGGATTGGGGGGTCGCACACATGCTACGAAAGATTCCACTAAATCCGGGGGTCCATAAGAAAGCTGGGCGACAGTGTGAAAGCCCCTCCCTGCTCTGCCTGTCACCTCAAAGACGCCTTTTTTCTTTATCCTCCGAAAAATACCGGCAAACTTGGTTTTGAGTGACGAAAAAAGCCGAAAAAGAAAAATAAGAACATAATCTGCTTCTTTTTTGGACGGGGCTGCAGTCCTTCCCTGGCTCCTCCTCCTTTCATCTCCACCCCCTGTTCCACTCTCTCTGGAGCCCCAAGGGCTCGGGGCACTGACACCCCTCCACCTCGCCCCCCTGTTCGCTTCATGCTGTCACTCTGGTGCTTTGCAAACCTCCTGGTCCCCCTCTTCACACCATTGACCCCTTCGTCGGCGTTGTCATCATCATCAAAGGGCTTCCTCTACTCACAGCTGCCTCTGCGAGGTGCCTCTCTCACCCTCTCACTCTCTCACCCACAACTCTAAACTAGGCTATTGGTGGGGGGCGATACACTCGGATCCTCCCTTTTAATCAAAGACCAGAATATTCTGTCAGCACTGTTCCGTTCCCTCGCTCGCTTGCCATCCCCCACCACCATCTCCTCCTCCTCCTCCTCATCCAACTTTCAACTCTTTCCTACAAAGCGTGGTGCTTTGTAACTCCTCCCATGCTTAGCCCATTTATTTCACTCTCTCTCCGTCTCTTCCAAGCCCCCCCCCCATCTCTCTCTCTCTCTCTCTCTCTCTCTCTCTCTCTCTCTCTCTCTCTCTCTCTCTCTCTCTCTCTCTCTCTCTCTGAACTCTGAAGTAGTGTTTATCTCTGGTGTGGAACGTAGCGGGAGAAGAAAAGATCTCCGTTGTGGATCGCGTCTGTGACGACTATTTAAAAGGAGAGGGGAGCGAGCCGCGGGCGTGTGGGCTGGGGTATAGCACATTTTCAAGGGGGAACGGAGAAAAGCGAATTATCTTTTCTCTTTCGTCTGTTTTTAGCACAGTGAAGGCTCTGTCTTGCAGGTGTTACAAAGCCTATACTGCCTCTTGCATGCAAGCCTTGCATGTTCAGTTGTTTATGACAGCATCAATCCCATCCACTTTATTGAGTGTTTTTTTTTGCTGTGCCATATGCCTATACCCAGTGCCCACAACTCTCTGTGTGTGTGTGTGTGTGTGTGTGTGTGTGTGTGTGTGTGTGTGTGTGTGTGTGTGTGTGTGTGTGTGTGTGTGTGTGTGTGTGTGTGTGTGTGTGTCCTGTAACTTGGTGCCAGCTGCCTGCAGCAGTGGGCTAGGTACAAGTCTGAGCAGGCCGGAGTCTCAGACATGCGACCTGGTGTTGAGTGCCAGAGCTCACCCAACACTGCTGTTGTCTTCTTGTTAATCTCCGGTCCACAACAGTATTCTGCTGTATTCTGCCGCAATGGAGAAGGTGTGTGTGTCATGTGTGGTATTTATAGGATAAACTTTGTTGCTTCTATTTGGAAATCTGGTTTTTGTGTGTGTGTGTGTGTGTGTGTGTGTGTGTGTGTGTGTGTGTGTGTGTGTGTGTGTGTGTGTGTGTGTGTGTGTGTGTGTGTGTGTGTGTGTGTGTGTGTGTGTGTGTGTGTGTGTGTGTGTGTGTGTGTGTGTGTGTGTGTGTGTGTGTGTGTGTGTGTGTGTGTGTGTGTGTGTGTGTGTGTGCATGCACACCGTGCATGTGTGCCTGCTGACCCAGACAGTCGGCCTTTTAATCAGCCATGGCTGGAAACAGACAGGAAGAGATCTAGACGTCAGACTCGGTGTGGATGAGCTGTCACTCAACCTCTGCTGAGGACACACGGACGAGACAGAAAGGAAGACAGAGAGAGAGAGGGAGAGAAGGAGACAATGAAGGGTTGAGTAAACAGAGGAAGCAGTAGGTGCAAGATGTGCAGATAGCAGTGAAGGGGAAAGAACAGAGGTAGTAATTGGTGTGTGTGTGTGTGCGTGTGCGTGTGCGTGCGTGCTTGTGTCACTTCCACCCTCCTAACCGTGAAATATTACGGTCGTTCCGTTTGTCCGACGGCGGAGGGTCATTTGGCCTCCATTTGTTATGGCTGAGCCTAAAACAAATTTGTCTGAATGAATGATGTGATTAAAGTCAAGACGGACGCACTTTGCCGGCACACCGACCAATGATGCATCCGCAGCAATAACGCACTAGAGTAGAAGAAGAATGCCCTCCATTTTCCCCTCGTGGATGGGAGGGGGCTGTGGTAGGCTGTGGTGAGCTCCTGTTTGTGTGAATTTGTGTGTGTGTCCTTGGACCCGGGCCTCACATCACAGGACAAACGTTTAGGGAAAGATATTTTTGGGCTCTTTTTGTTTTTTATTGGTAGTACACTCGGGGAGAGACATGGCAGCAGAGGTATGCCGGTCTTGGGGGAATCTAACTTGCCGTCTGGCATCCGAGCCATAACCACTCTGCTGTCAGAGCCACCGCTGGACAAAACCTTTGCGAGGAAAACCCACGGAAGACCCCACCCTCTGCTATTTCTGTGGCTTGCCCTCATCTCATTCCACTGCTGATGTATTGAAGCTTATAAGTGCATCTATATTGTCTCTCCTCCTCTATGGCTTCCGTGGGAGGGAGAGGTCGACAGGGGCCGTGCAGAGATTGATGTCTTCATATCTCCAAATGCCTTGGGGCCGAATCAGCCCAATTGAGCCGCGTCCCAATTGCTGTGTTATGAATGTCGAAACCAGAATGCCAATGATGGGCCTTATGTGGTGATATTAAGCAACGATCGGGAGCCGGAGGACCTTTTGAAATCCATTGAACAATTGATCACACATACTCCTCCTCTATCTGTCTTCTTAATTGTTTTTTTTCTCTCCCTTGATTTTTTTATAGTTCATCTGGGCCAACAACGTAATGAGGAGGGCAGGGTTCTAAAAGATTATTTGATTGTGCGGTGTCTCAAAATTAAACTTTAATGAGCATTGTGCCTCCGCGTCCAACGCCATCCATGCAAAAATCTTTATGAACTATTAGCAGTTCTAATGACAATGCATTTCTGTGCCGGAGGCGCAGAATTGCAACTGTCAAATTAGATCAGTGCTTATCCTGAGACGGTTTAGACCCCCTTAGTAGATTCACATGTAACTCCCAGGATCAGAAGCCCGTTTTAACTTTCTGTCTCTCTCACAGAACTCCCACATATTTGAATGCAAACAGACGTGAACTCACTCTCCCTCTTTCTTCTACAAAAACAAAGATTAAGAACTACTATTATCAGTACCAGAGACCGACCTGGTGATGCAACACCATTTGAGTTTTGTTTAACTCAAAGAGTATTTGACTGATGGTTGCGGTTATTTAGTTTTTGCACAATAATCTAGAGTTGTGAGACTATTATTTTAGAATAAAACTAGTCAAAGCCAGCGGGCAGGGTTCAAGCCGAGCGTGGGTTTGGAGTGGAGCTCAAGTTGGCTGTTTTTCGGTTTTGTTTTTTGTTTCAAAACACTAAACAAAAGCTGGTATATCTTTGTTGTTAATTGCTTTGCTTTTTTAGAACAATAATGGAATGTGTTTTTGACAGTTCTTGCACTCACTCACTCATTCTCTCACTCTCTGTGTGTGCATGTGTGTTGGGGGTGGTTTGTGGTATTATTTGGCTGTGAAGCACATAATGAATTATCCACAACTCCATAGTAACAAAATCTGTCAGAGATAGCCTATAATTAGCCTCAGTGGAGCCAAGCATCATTAACCACACGCACACAGTGTGCGCAGATACGTAGATAAAGCAGAATATTGTCAAACAGCTATATAGTTAGTAAATCATCTCTAATCCAAACTAGGGCAGACAAATAACAGGCCATATCTTCTAGAAATCCTGGTAGAAGGTAGAGTGTACACGCACCGACGCGGCAGACGGGCAGACTAGACAGAGACACATCCTGCAGAGTCTAATCCTAGACCTCTGTAAATGTTTTCTTTGGAGAGACGTTCTTAGGCCTTCTTTCCAAAGAGCAGGCCTTTTTCAAATGCTTTCGCTGGCCTGTTGACATCTGTCAGGTGCGGCCGCAATTTCATAACATGAGACTTCCTGCATCGAGTCTAGTGCATCTTCTCTATCCTAAAGGACAACGTTTGCATTGATCTGCGCTAGCATCACTGCCAGTTTGAGTAATCCTCCTGTCTTTTCAGGGCTACTCCATGCCTTAGAAGGTCATCCTGCACCTAAACCAGGTGGTGATCTCTGATCTGGTACTGCTGGTCTCCCTTTCTCTTCCTCTTCCTCCCTTCCGGCCAAGCCTGGTGACCTGCAAGTGAAGGCAGCGATGATAGCAAGGGGGGGTCTGGGGGTGGTGGACCATATAGTGTATCCTTTTTATTTTAAGGAGGAATGACAATGTCTTTATTGGTGCCTGGGCTGGCAAGAGGTGAGCTGTGGCACCCCTGAAGAGCATTTGGCCTTCCCTCGTCTGTTTTGTAAGCGTTTGACAGGTGAAATAGTGTGGGAACCGCGGGGAGCGTTTGCCCTGAAATGCTTTTTGTTGCACTTGTCGGGGGATGTGGAGGTGCGGGGTTGAATGCTCAATAGCTCTGTAGGAGCCAGCGGTGAATGGCTGAGCTCTGGGGGGAAAAATGGCCTCCGGCAAAGCACGGCGCTGCTTGTTGTCGTTGCGACTCTTCCTTTTGCAGAGAACTATCTCTTGAGTTTGTGATTTAGTCCCTTAGCGGGACTGAATGTAGGCTACTTATCGACTGATCATTTGAGGTTTATTTAAATACTTTGGGGGGGAGTTTCTTGGCCTGGCCTGCGTTGGCTTGGATGAGCGCCACACCAGCTGATTATCTACACATAACAGCAGCTCGCCTGCTAACTTTCTGCTGCCGTCGGGAAAGCGAGTCGCAGCAGTTGAAAGGCTCTTTAGTCATAGTGTCATAGCGCACATGACGGGACATTGACATGAATCAAACTTCGGTCATAAATGTCGACCTTGACAAATATGTGGTTAGTTAGTGTGAAGGTCGCCTTGTTCTCCCACACCCTGAATTAGATGCATGGCGCTTCATGTAAGAGAGCGAGAGCAAAACCAGGGCCTTTCGCGGGAGACGGGGGTCACCCACGTTTTCCACTATTCGGGGCAATGGGGAGGGTCAGCCGGGGTCCTGAGAAACCCAGGAAAAATGTGAGGCACACAACATTATCCCCTGCATCCGTTCAGAAGGTTTACCCTCCCCTGCTACCAGTAAAAGGAAAGGAGGTGAGGAGTGAGGGAAGGAGAAGGGATGAGCAGATGGGTGAAATAAAACGAAAGAGCGAGGTAAATGTAAAGAGCAAGGGGGAGACGAAGAAATATTTTTTTGTTTGTTTTTGAAATTGATTTCCCACAAATGGCTTGTGGTTTCACTTTTTAGAGAATGAGAGAGGGAGAAAAAACAAGGCAGCAAAAGAGAGGGAGAGAGAGAAAGTAAAAGGATTGTTTGGTAGCTCCTTGCGCCTGGCGAGGGCCATTGTTCATCCTTCCCTTTTGAGCCGAAGGAGACGAGAGAGTTTCACACGCCACTCGCAGGCATCCTGCTGGGCAGTCCCGGAAGGGGGCTATTGCAGCCGGGAAAGAAGGCTCCGCCATAGGGATAAATTACTGTGAATGGAAGGGTCTGTGTTTACTGTTTTATCCCCTTTTTTCTCAAAGGAGGGAGCTGAGGGGGTGGTTACGGGAGGCTGGAGGGTAGTTCAAGCCCCCAACCACCAGGTTTGTCCGTTTTCACTTGTGGAATGGCTCTGCCGTCCCAAGTCACCAATTTAACACATAGCACATGCACACACGCACATGCACGCACGCACGCACACGCGCGCGCACACCCACGCATTCTCACACTCTCTCACACACACACACACACACACACACACACACACACACACACACACACACACACACACACACACACACACACACACACACACACACACACACACACACACACACACACCAGGATGGCTGGACTAAAATTTATTGCAGCTTGCGTAATCAGTGATCTGAGCAAAATCAGGTTATTTGCTAGCATGACAAACAAGTGTCTGTTTTCATTTATTTGATCCTGTCGCCAGTGGCATGTTCCCATCAGAACTTGAGGAATGTCGTGACATGTGATGGTTAACAGAAACAAGTCTATAGAGTGTGTTTACTTTGGGTGGTGAGCAGAATCTGTACTGTTACCTGGAGGTCTCAGGTGGATCCTCGCAGGCAAAGACCAGCATCTCTTGCTGCCTACTTGCTCTGCTTGTGTGTTGGCTAATTGCCTAACTTATCTACGGTCTATGCTGTCTATACACAGTAACGTAAAGACTATGTACCAAATGGAACCAAAAAAGACCCATAGGCCTCTCCATTTGATTGAAATAGTACACTGCTCTTCTGTGTTAAACGAACACTAAGGATTTTACTGTGTAATGAGTTACTGTGTAATTGAGCATTCCCTTGTCGTTAACAGCTCATTTCAATGGTCAATGTGGGACCAAAGTAGTAAGGAAAGAAGGACAGTATTCACACTGACACACTTTGGGACTGGGAGTGCCAACATTTTCCAAATTCCAGTGCTTTATTTTTTCCTCAGATCCACTCCTATCCAGGCCGCGGTTGTCATAGCGAACCCAGCACTAACCACGGGGGATACTAGGGCCGAAACAGTTGGTACTTTATCAGCGACGAAATTCAAATTGGATGGATGTGAATCTCTGGACCTCCATGCCTCTTGTCGTTGGGAAGATTCACTCAGAGTCCCATAAAGTGAGTTACGGCGTGCCTGGATGGTCTAATCCCCTTTGGTTATTACACTTATCCCTTCATTCTGAGGTCACAGTGAGAGACGTAGATCAAACGCTAATCTGGCAAGTGGCGCTTGAAAAGGCGTTGAAGAACGTTGTGCTCTCTGGCTGCTAAGTCAAAGGAGGTCCTTGTTTGGGTTAAACCTTGTTAAGGAACGCATGTGATTGTGTTTTTGTGATAGAGTTCCTAACCTAATTGTTTTAGCACTTAGGGAAAGGGGAAGAACGAGATGCAAGATAAAAATCTATCTTTTTGACTGTCGGAATTGAACCCAAGATGCTTTTAGCTGGGCGAAAAAGAAAGAAAGAAAGCTGCAGTGCTGGTTCGAGTCTTGCATTCTACACCCCTGTCCCCCGTGTGCCACCCCAGTCTGGTTGGATTTGTATTTTGTACCAAGACTGGGTTTCACTCTGTCAGCAGGAACGGGGCCCAGACCCCTGTCCCAGGGTGGAGCCTGTGATCGATCAGGGCCCAGGCTGAGGTTCTTATCTCGGGGGAGGCTTGAGTTGCAGGGAGGGTCTAGTCTGGAGGTTTGGCCCAGACAGGAGGCTTGTGTAGCACACACACAGACCACCGGGCCCTGTGCTGGATTGGGCCCATGCCAGACGCTAGGGTTACACACACGCGCAAACACACGTGCATGCATGCACCTACACAAACTCACACAGACTCAGTCACGCTCCTGCATGCACATTATGCATATACATGCGCCTACTGTATGTGCACAGCCACGCGTGCACATCTACACATGCCTACATTACACACACAAGTCTGCACGCAAACCCTTGCACACTTGGGTCTCACTAACATTCCACATGCACTGTAGAAAAACTATCCTAGCAGCAGTAAAATTGTCCCCCTAGCCTCACAGTGTGATTTAGATTCAGCCACTACTTTCAGTGCTCTGTCGGACAGCCATTAGAGCAGAGTACAACATTATACCCACTCCTCTCTAGACTTTGACCGTGACCCGTTGGGGATTTCAACCCACCCGGGACCCCGGTTTAAGCATGGGTCTATAGCATTCCTGTTGGATCTGCTTTCTACGGCGGGCAGGATCAACTAACTCGTTTATTTTATTTACTTATAATTTTTGTAACCACCCAGAAATGTGGTCCTGGTTTGCTTTGACAGGAATAATGGCTGCTCTGGTAGAAAAGGACTCGCCCCTTTGTGTTTATGTTGTTCAAATCTCTTGTTGTTTTGCTTTTGGCTGGAATTTAATTGTTTTGGTCTGTTGTTCCTCCACCCTTGCAGAGTTCTTTAAGGTGATGGTAAATACTAGTAGACCTTTAGAACATCAACCATTACAAGTGTTCACAGAAGCTGCACGAGGCCCGATTATAAACAGGCCCATAAAGTGTACTAAATAAGATAAGATATAGTGTACTGAATTACGTTTGTCGATAAGAACTAATGAGTGAACTGTATGTGGATCACACCCAGGCAGTCTGCTATGGAACAAATCAGAACACAATTTGCAAAATATCAAGATCGTATTTTATTTTATTAGTAATTTGCTGTTGATATTCTTCAGACATTTTCCCATTGTGTTTACAGAATAAATATGTCACATTTTAGGGTTCAATTTATCACTGTATGTATTGCCACATAACAGGACTTAAGTTAGGATAAACTGAACAATATAATTGCGCAACAAAGGCAATTGAAGTTCAAATGCAGCAGTGTTTGCGCTCTCTCTGCTGTAGTGCATTCCCACACTGAACCAGGTCTCCCATTATGCAGCATGGCTCTCCCCAGCCAGCTGTAATGTTTTCTAGGCTTTTGCGGTGGCATGGAGAGGCCCTCCATGGTGGAGAGAGCCTCTGCTGTGGTGAATGTATGTATGTATGGATGGATGCGGGGGATTGGGGTGGTGGTGACTGAGCGGGTCAGCTGGACACAGAGAGGGACAATCTGTGGATTAGAGAGGGCTTGCACACCGAGTGCTCACTCAGCACATTGCCCAATAGTCTGGTGTTCACAGACCCAAGCCCTGAGCTGTTTACACTGCAAGGCCTGGCCACGCAAGGGCACGAATGCACACACACACACACACACACACACACACACACACACACACACACACACACACACACACACACACACACACACACACACACACACACACACACACGTTTTCATTGCAGTAAATTGATAAACAGTATTTCCTCAGTATCTATCTTTATCCGTCTTTCTCTCA
>CM076966.1:21870063-21895063 GCA_039105355.1 Benthosema pterotum | reverse complement strand
ATTGTTGCTGAACAGAGACGAGGGTACTTGATGGTCAGTTGGGGATTGGCAGAGTAACGCTGTCCATGATAAAGGATATAACCACTATATTTATGTGAATATTCAACGTTCTCTATGAAAAATTAACTAATCATGATGAAAACATAAGCTACAATTGAAAGTGCTTGGGGGGTTGACCCAGTCCTTTGTAAATTGTTTGAGTTTTTTAAAGCAATGAATCCATTAAGAGAACTAGAAACGACAGCTACGTTAACTGTAGGCAGCTTGAGATAATTAACGACTTGACCAGTCTTGCAGTTCAAAGGGAACAAGCTTTCAAAAGTGTGTACATTGTTTATGTCACAAGGGCATGGTTTTCATGTTGTAAATATGAAGTTTGGTCGGAGCCCCGTGTTCTTTTGCTTACTTTCCAACCGCTTGAAAAATGTCAAGGCTTCAGCATCGGAAATTCCACTAGAAAATTTCAAATTCACAGCCAGTTTTATTGGAAACACTGGGTTAGAAACAGGAGTAGATAAACTTAAGAAGTGGCACCAGTGTTATTTACTGACACTGTCATGCTTTGGATTTGTTTTAGAATTAGGTTTAGCCAGCCCAAGCGCAAACAAGCGTTGTGTTTACGGTCTTGGTTTATGAATTTATATGTGCGCTTGTCCTTTTGGTAATGGACATGCAATACCAGCCCTGTTATGAATCCTCCTGTCAGATGCGTTGGAAGGGAGTGTCAGAAAAAGCCAGCATGAAAGACATACCAACACACACATAACGCACACACTCCCACCATGTTACTTACTTTATAAGAAAGTGATTGAGCGCTATGCTGTGATAACGGGAGACTTTTAATAAAGGTCTGAGTATGAGATGAGTAGGCGAGAAAAGAACCCTGCTGCCGACCAAATGCCACCAGTGACACAGGACTGTGTGTGTGTGTGTGTGTGTGTGTGTGTGTGTGTGTGTGTGTGTGTGTGTGTGTGTGTGTGTGTGTGTGTGTGTGTGTGTGTGTGTGTGTGTGTGTGTGTGTGTGTGTGTGTGTGTGTGTGTGTGTGTGTGTGTGTGTGTGTGTGTGTGTGTGTGTGTGTGTGTGTGTGATGGTGCATGCTAGCCAGGAGGATGAGTTGGTGATGATGGGGCTCGGGAGGCGACCCTTTGAAGAGTTGACATCCGTTTATAGAGCCTCAAACTTTATTTCTGTGCACCACTCTCAATTTACACCCTCGAGCACGATGACAAAGAGCATTAATTTTGCGCCTCACAAGTTTCTCAACCCTGATCTCTCTCTCCCACACACGAGCGCGCGCACGCACGCATGCACACACACACACACACACACACACACACACACACACACACACGCCTCACATGTTTCTCACTCCACCGCCTCCATCTCCACCCCTTACTGAAATCACGGCACTCAAGCAATGTTATTCTTCCATCTTTTTTTTTCCTCTCTCCCTGACGTTTGCTACCCTGTGCCTGTGCTGAACATGTGCCCCTGTGGCTTTCTGGGGCTAACCCACATCAGGCCTGGACCTGGCCCACGACGGGGTCCAAATTAGTAAGGAGAGATGCGATGCCTAGAGGGAGGCAGGGACGTGAGGTCAGGGATGATGAGCTTTATTGGCATATTCCAGGGGAACCGGCACGACCCGGAGCCAAGCCTCTCTGACCACTAGGGAATCTGACGCATGTTGTTCCCTGTCCTGGAGTTCCTGCATCTGAGAGGAAACATGTGCAAGCAGAAAGAGAGGGAGAAGATAGACGGGGGAAGTGGAAGAGCTGTGAGGAATGTGGAGTTGGGTGGGAAAATGGACGATGAGGAGGGGATGCTAAAACATTGTTATGATGGACTTAACATGCAGCCTGTCCCACAACGTTGTTCTGTGGTTTTCATTTCAACCTTTTTGATACTAGGGCCCACTATTTATTCAGAATTTGAGTTGCGGACCACCATTCAATTACATTTTAGCACCACAGACTCCAAAACTAAAGATTTATTTTTGCTCTTGTCCACAATTTCATGCTGGATTTGGGAAACAAAACAGTCAAGCGTACAGATCAAAATGGCCATTATTAATCTCCTGCATTCTCTAGTTGTGTAGACTAGGGTTAATTCAGATGATGAATATCTTGAGAGTGTAAACATGAATTTCATGTATTACGCTCTCAAAGAGTTACATTTGGTTAACTTACTTTCCATCATTTAGCTGGGGACCACCTGGAACCCTCTCAAGCACTGGTTGAAAACCATTGGTATAGTTCATGCCTAGGCTGTCCACCTGGGTGTCTGTGCTTTCCTGTTGCATTGCAGAACCACGCGTGTTACCAGTGATGGATAGGCGGCTTTTTCACTGACAGCCGGCAATTCTCAGACAAATTGTCATCCCCATGTGCACAGAATTACACTCTGGTTGTAATGCATAGTGGTGTCAGAGCCTCACACACTGTTAACAGTGTGATCAGCCTCTCTCTCTCTCTCTCTCTCTCTCTCTCTCTCTCTCTCTCTCTCTCTCTCTCTCTCTCTCTCTCTCTCTCTCTCTCTCTCTCTCTCTCTCTCTCTCTCTCTCTCTCTCTCTCTCTCTCTCTCTCTCTCTCTCTCTCTCTCTCTCTCTCTCTCTCTCTCTCTCTCTCTCTCTCTCTCTCTCTCTCTCTCTGTCTCTCTCTCTGTTTTTCTGGTCTATGTTCCACTCTGACTGAAACAACCCAAAGCCTGTCATTAGACCAGTCTTTTAGCATGACAAATCAAAAGAAGATTGAAGTGACACATTTCATTTCAACTGCACTGTTGGGTGTTGTTGTTTTTTTTTCCCCTCTGGAAATAGGTAAAAACAAGACATATTTGTCCTGCATTGATTTGTTAAAAAAGGGGGGGAAAGAAGAAAAGAAAAAAAGTAGTGGTTTATGGATTAGCACCTAACGTTTTCCACCAGGACTGTCATTATTATGAAACTTTTATTTCCACTTCCACTAAGTTTTAACATTTTCAACATGTAAATGATTATGACGATTGTGGCGATTATAAAAATTAATAATTGTAATTGCGGTTTGACGTAATTACATGATAATTGTGACCAGCCTGTTTTTCTCCACACTATACTGTGTGATTCAAGTCACAATTGTTGTTGTGACCTTGCAGATGGTCTATTGGAACTATTTAACATAAAATTATACAGTTTATTTAGGTGGTTTAATTAAGTGATTAACCTACTAATGGACCATTATTCTTAACTACTCCAACATTGCTACTTATTTTCATGATTTTTAAACATAATCAACTTAATCACAGTCAAATAAAGTCTACAATTCCAGATATGTTGTGAGTTATACTATATATAGTATAGTTATACATTATATAGTATATAATGATGTAAAGTGGTGCATTAATGCGGACGATCTCCGGAAATGGCCGTGAAAAAACAGCACATAGCACGGAGGACTTCTGGTTCACCGGGTCATAGCTTCCAGGCAATGTCGGTCGGTGTTTTCATCATCGCAGACCGTCCATTTACGAGCACCCCACCATTTTTGTCATTTCTACGTGAGTGGGACCTGCCATTAGCCAATCGTGCAAAAAAAAAAATCGCCTAAAATTAATGTCACAATCATTAGGGATCAAATAATGGCGTCAAGGGAAATAAGGGAGTTAAATGTCACCAATAAGGGGAAATACATCTAACATCATCAAAGTATATATAAGCAATAATTCTCAGAATTGTTTTCCATCTTTTTCTTTTCTCTTAGACAATTTCATTATTAGGTCACTTCCTGAAAATATCCAGTATCTATGACAACCATAGGAGCCACAGTGGCCCTTTAAAATCATAGTCCTCCACCACCTCTACATTTGACTCCACCAGTCCTCCCTTTTTCCTTAATCATAGGCAGCTCAGCGAGGCTCTTCCTGATTGGCTAAGAAATAGTCCCACCGGGAGTATTTGTTAGCCAATGACAAAGCTTATAGGGATTGCTTTGGAGGCCTCCTGCAGCCCCTAGAGGAGTCAAAAAGACTAGATTTTCGGAGATGATATAATTAAATTAAGACTTCATGAAAAACATGAAAAGAATAAAAAACTTTAAACTTTAAAGCTTTAAAATATGTGCACCCAGCACACAAAAAGGGTGCTGCACAGAATATGTACACCCAGCAAAGAAATGACTTGCTTCATCCCATGGATGATCGCTGCACCATGCCCATTGCCACCAGACTTTCCCAGAGGGAGAGCAGAGAGGAGGATCGGCGGGGCGCCGGTCCTGTCCCTTTTGTTGATTGTGCGTCGACACCAAGGCTGCTGAATGTCCCGAGGTTGTGTCGACCGAGGAACAGTTGTTGACATGCTGAGACACAGCTGCCCCTCTGCAATAACGCTTTTTACTGCCCTGACACCAGGAGCGGAAGGAAGGACTGAGAGAATGCAGGGATGGGAGGGAGGAGAGAATTCTCAGGGACAGAAAGAAAGAGAATTTTACAAAGGAGCTAGAGAGAACTCCAGTCATGCTGCTGCTGCTTCTAGTTTTCAGGTGGTCCTGTTTTGTTGTGCTCCCTCTCCTGTGTCCTGCTTATCAGTTGTTATCGTCAATAGTGGTGCAGAAAAGCAATCAGGCAGTGCTTCTCCACTGTTACACCCCACTACCTCCCCCCCCACACACACACGCACACGTGCACACGCGTGTGCACAAACACCCACACAGTGCTAGGACCCTCCGGGTAGTCTGCGGGGAGGTCTGTGGTTAATGGACTCTAAGCTGTTTGACATCACTCTGTAGGGGGACCATCTATGGATGTCATTGTGTGTGCGTTGGCTTGCACTCCTCTCCCCACTTCCACATTTAAACGACAGCAAATGTCTCCGGTTGTATGGATGGCCAGGGGGGGCTGTGCACCACATGTCAGACAGCATAGGTCTAGTAGCTGCAGTGTCGGTCGGGGTGGCCTCAGGGCCCAGGCCAGCCTTCTACTGGGGCTTAGAATAGCTTTGGCCGGGGTTTGGTTTGGTCAACTTGGTGTTCTGTAGTCGTCAGGTGGCGGCTCACTCTGCTGTAGGTGGGATGGTATTAGGCAGCGTGGGGTTTGTGGCCTGGAGCCCGCATGTTATCCCTGGAGGACCACCTGTCTTGCACTGCA
This sequence comes from Benthosema pterotum, assembly GCA_039105355.1. Classification (NCBI taxonomy): domain Eukaryota; kingdom Metazoa; phylum Chordata; class Actinopteri; order Myctophiformes; family Myctophidae; genus Benthosema; species Benthosema pterotum. The sequence goes on along the minus strand of CM076966.1, from coordinate 21,889,944 downwards.
CCCAGCACTGCGCTGCTGCTGCGGCAGTAGCAGCAGCAATCAGCCTGGCCAAGTGTCTGTCTTTGGAGGTGGTCTCTCTTCAGCTTTCCCTCTGCTGGAGGTCCTTTTCCTTTCTGGCGGTGCGTGGGGCTGATGTTCTCTCACAAACGCTGGTAGTCGTTTGTTGGGCTGGGGTTTTGTTCGGTGGGGTGGGGGGTTGCCGATTGGCTGTATTTGACTGCCTGTCCCAACAACTCGCTGTTTGCATTGTGAACGAAGCATTGGCCGTGTACAGACTCTGCGGAATGAGATGAGAGACTGTCCTTGGCTTCTACACATCCCATATTCTCTTTGCACACTGAACCTACAAAATACGACACACACACACACACACACACACACACACACACACACACACACACACACACACACACACACACACACACACACACACAAACTGCCGTATGTGTGTGCTTCCCTCTTCCCATGGAAACACTTTAGTCTTGACATCACTTATTGGATCATGCACTCAACAATCAGTGCCGACTATGCTTTAGGACAGATGTACATAATATTAATAGATGTTTCATTTGCTTCATTTCATCTACTCTCAGTAGATGATGAAACGTCCCACAGCATTCAGACCATCTGTTCATGTTCGTGTGTGCATCGTGCATGCGCGTCAATGTGTGTGTATGTGTGGGTACACGTGCGTGCGACCCTGTATGTGCATGGGTTTGGTATGTTATGGTTTGTTCGTAAGCTCTTGTATGTTCTCTGAGCCAGCGGCCCTTGCTTTTTAAAGAGTATTTGACAAATGCAGAGCGTCTCATGTGGCTTCATGTGACATGACTTCTGCTCCAGCACGCAGGCTGGCTTCTAATTTAGACCCGTGCAAACCCACAGCCAGAAATGTGAGCATGTACACACACGCTCTCTCTCACACACACACACACACACACACCCTCACCCTCGCTCTCCAAGCAAGACTCTCACACCTTACACACACATAAATAAGATGTATGTATGCTACAATAACAACTGAACCAAATGAATGAAAATCACATTGAATTTGATATTCTTATAATAAGCAGCATGATTTAGCATGACTCAAATTTCTGGTCACATGGTCCCCTCTCTTGCTCTTTTCCTTGTTAGGTTTGGGGATTGCAACACAAGTCGTAGACAACTTTATCGTCTGAATTGATTGTTCCAACTTAGTTAAACTCAAAACATGTCAAAATTACACAACTCATGATCGCTAACATGTCTGAGGAATCACAGAGAACATCAATTTGATCACTAAAGCTGGTGACATCTAGTATCCATAACGATATCCATGTGATCGCACACTTTGTGATGTGGATTTCAAACATGTATCGCCCAGAGCTAGACCCCAGGCACCACCGCCCCTCCTCTCTCTCTCTGTGTCATGCTATTTCAACATTAGTCAGCCCGTCTGTCTGGGAGCCAGCAGGGAGCCTTAAGGGCCCCGGCACCCAAGATGTAAGGACACACAGGATGCCAAAGGGGAGAGGGGAGAGAGAATTAGTTAGATTAGGTCATCCTCACCCCGCAGTTTAGAAGAGAGCAGGGAATGAAGACGAGTGCAAGTGTGGGAGGAGAGAATGGAGGGATGTGAGGCAGCCGAAGGGGAAACATGAACAGGGAATGGGAGAGAAGGGAGGAGAGAGAGAGAGGGTGAGAGGAAAAGAAAGAGACCATTAATTTAGTGCGGTGGGTGGGATCTGTAGGTTACTGGGATTTTCTGTGCCAGGCCCTCCTGGCTTTGACTGATGTCTTTGTGAAGAGGCCAGGAACCGCACACGCACGCGCACACGCACACACACACACATACACACACACATGCACACGCACACACACACACACACACATACACACACACATGCACACGCGCACACGTTCCAAGAAACTCGGGGGTTTGTTGCTGCAAGCCAGTTTCAGTGATCTGCATGCACGCACACGCAGTCGCGCACATGGTGCGCACGCACGCACACACAAACTGCACATACATATACACACACAAGACAGAGAACAATGGTCATTAGTGAGCTTCAAAGTGAGGGTGAGATGGGGAGGTTTATTTATTGCCTGTAAACGGCCCCTGAATTACTGCCATGTTTATGAAGATCATGGTGATTGTCTCAGAGCAGCACCTGCACGATGCAGCGAGAGCAGCTCTGACGTTCTGTACAGTAAATCGTCTTGACAGGCCAGGGCGCCCGGGTCATTCCTGATCCTCAAATTAGATAAATGTATAAGATAATAAACATTTTACGAGTGAGAAGAATTATGCTAGCTAGGGAATGCATTATCGTGCAGGAATATAGCCAGAAAAATGATGACGGTAAATCGCGGACTCGCTCTGCTTATTGCTTTTTCTAAGGTGACTACCAAATATTGCAACTTAAATATCATAGACCTGACACTTTTAAAAGTGGAATTGCACTCTCTCTCAAGTGCATCATAGACAAGTAGGCCATGGCCTACTTGTGCGACCACAGCACAACTGCACAAGCACCCCTACCACCTCCTAGAGATAATACACAGGGTAACCTAAATAAAAAAAAATCATATATTTTAATTACATCACAATTTCATCATCACCTGAACCAGCCAATCAACGTTTTTAAAAAGCGTTCCCCCGACCAACTATGAACTGAAAATGGTAGTCGTGTAGTAACTTTCGCTTTCACTAATTAATGGCTAAGAAAGTAGTCACCATGACTGCCAGTACAAATCAGGAATTTGCTGCATTTGTGCAAATGGTGAATAGAAATAAGTAAATACCAAATTATATTCAGTATATACAATACTAAGCGATGATACTGTATGCGGCCCTAGGTGTGTGTTTATCGAGCAGAATCATGGAGTGGGATGTGCATAAAAAAAAAAAATCTGTTCTGTTATTTATGGCAAAGGGGTCTGTTGTATACCTAAATAATGTGCTTTTTAACTGCATGCCAAAATAGCGTGATGGCATTCTCCCAGTTATCCAACCATATCATGGACTCCAGCCAAACAAAGTCCACTGCACACCTGCAGAGGAGCTCCTTCTTCACTATCTTTTTTCTCCTACCCTTTTATTTGTTTGTTTAGGTTTTACTGAAGCAGCGTTACCTAATGTCCTCAGAAACACCTCCAAAGGGAGCGTTGAATAAGAGGACACGGTCACACGGATGGCCTGCATTTGCATTTCTTTATCTTTCTGTTTTGGCACGCAGGTTTTCACAGTACCTGCATTTGTATAGACATTCATGGGGGTGTGTGTAGGCCACCGTGTAACTGAGAAGGGCTTTTTTGTAATAGGGTCCTGGCCTACTTATCACAAAAGCAGTCAGACATCAAAATGCACACATAGACATTTAGAAGTTCGCTACAAGCTCCGCGTGGTTTATTCAAAGGAGCTAAAATTACCTGAGGGGCTATGATAGCTTCTCTTTCTCTTCTCACACACACACACACACACACACACACACACACACACACACACACACACACACACACACACACACACACACACACACACACACACACACACACACACACACACACACACACTTGTATTAAGGTCAGGTATATTTATTCCTCTGTTTGAATGGCGCTAAGCCCATTACACACACAGATTCATGTATCGTGTGAGTCATATTTGACAGTAATTCTCAGCACCTGTCGGGTGAAGTTTTTGTACTGTTTGGAGAGGTTGATGGGTTTTACTGTCAGTCAGAATGTTCAAGCACTGTGTGTATATATATATATATATATATATATATATATATATATATATATATATATATATATATATATATATATATATATATATACACAGTGCTTGAATTTTTTTAAATATTGTTTTCTTGTATGTTTCTGCTGTCTCGACCTGGAATGTGACGATGATGTGATGATAATAGTGACCCTCGCTTCGCACAATGTGATTTGTAAATGTGTCAGCATTGTGCCAGCATTGTGTAAAACTCAGTAAAACCGTCCTACATCTGCGGTTGTCTTGAGTCAAATTTGACAACCACTGCACTGTGGTATGCATGCACTGCAGGTTAGGGTTCAGTCTGTGGCTCAGATTTCACTCAAACACGATGCTGCTTAGAATCGGGTGCATCTGTGAAAGTGTGTTTGTTTACTGCTATTTTGTGTCGAGATAAGTTGTAGATAGACTGGAAATCCTTTTGGACATGGTGAGAAAACGTCCTTTGGTTTATTAACAGATTCAAGACCCTTGCTTTGAAAGCCCAAGGTTTGTGAACTGGAAGTTAAAAACATAATGCGTGACGGACGGTCTTCCTTTCTGTCACTTGGAAAACCATGATTATCAGTTCTTTAGTTATGGGCCATTGAATAAAGCTGGTTAAACCAAGAAATATGGGGAAATAATATTTTTTCTAAATCTAGTGAACCATTTATACATTGACAAGGGTGCAATCTGTCTACAGTGTCATAAACGTGTGTGCCATTTGCTACTGTAGGATATGAGCAATGTTAATAATCCATCTCTCCCTCTCTCTCTGTCTGTTTTCTGTGTATAGGAGTGCGGGGCAGTGCGGAATGCTCTTGTGGGAGGAACCACTTCACGTGCGCGGTCAGTGCGTTTGGGGAGTGTACCTGCATCCCTGCCCAGTGGCAATGTGACGGTGACAACGACTGCGGGGACCACAGCGACGAGGACGGATGCAGTGAGTACAACACTCTCACCTCCATCTCTAACACCCATTCCCCCCCGTTCCATTACTGTCTCATAAGTTAAATTCCAACACTCACACTCCACTTTGTCCTCCACCCCCACGCGTAGTCGGATATTAAAAAACTCTTGTCCAAACAGCATAAACAAGAGTCTTTAAAAATCTACACTTTGGCGGGAGTATAGACAGAGTTACGCTGTTGCAAAGTCCGTTCACTTCATGGGACCAGTCCAACCTTAAAGTTGTATTTCACAATGTTAATGATTTTTCTTTTAGGAGCTTTTTTTCTGAGATTGTACAAATGGAATTTGTACACTCTCAGGAAAATATTGGAAATGGATTTTTTTTGTCCCATCAGCCTGCAACAACCCTCCCGAGAGCTCAGTTTACTGACCCGTCAATGTCGCAGCATTTCGGCTGGTCGAAGTATTATTTGGGCTGAGCCTTCATGTATTCCTTAAAAATAACTGTCTCTGTGTGGATGAGGCCTTAGTCCTGCCTCCTGGTGAGGAGGCAGGAGGATTAGATGTGAGTCTGGAGGAATCAAGCAGGTTAGACTGATAACCACATTCCAGTACTCAAATTTCTGCCTGCTTTCATCCTCCCTCCTCCACATGTCATGTTGTATTGGACAGTGCATTTCTCTATGAATTGAGCTGGTTGACATGAATTCTCTCCCGCACCCCATGCCCAATAAATTCTATTTACAATTCTGTGAATATTAACAATCAAAGCCATTGGATTTGTTGTTTCAGTAGCTTTGATCACTGTCATTCAGATCTACTCTGTCTGAAGAACATGTCTCCTCTAGTTTCAATCAAGTAGGAAACTTCACTCTACGTCCATTGATGGACACATGTGCATGCACAGTTTCAGTATGTTGACATAATGACATTGTTAGGATATGAGCAGAAGTCATGTTTTTGTCCCCCTCTTTGAAGCTTGTTAAATCCAGACTCCCACACAGCACAGTGTCACTCCCAGAGGAGATGATTTGTCACGCAGAACCACTGTATACTAAACCAGTGGTTTTTCAACCAGTGGTCTGGGGACCACCAGTGGTCCTTGAGAGGGTTCCAGCTGGTCCCCAGCTAAGTTGGTTAACTAGAAGAAAAGTTGGTTAACAAGATGTAACTCTTTGAGAGCGTAAAAAAATGGTGTCATGTTTACACTCTCAAGAGTTAAAATATTCATGTTAATTCGTGGCTCAAATGCTGAATAAATAATGGGCCCTGGTATCAAAAAGGTTGAAAACAACTGATAAAAGCAACAAAGTTGACTTGTAGATCGGCCTGTAATGGATAATGATTACAGAATGTGGTCATAATACGTTGGTTACACCAAGTCTGTCACCAGGACTCATACTAGGTTATTGTATTAGCAATAGTATACCACATTTTACACCCGTTGAGAGAACAGTTTCGACAGTACACCATCACGTCATCACACCAGCATTTGTTGTACAAATCAACCTATGCACCATAAAACTGTCAGCAGGTCAGTGTTCGCTTCACAGTAAAATCCTCAGTGTTCATTTATCCCTTTGTAACTCAGAGAGGGCGAGAGAGAGAGAGAGAGAGAGAGAGAACAAATGGAACAAACTAGACCCTTTTTTTAAGCAAGTCTCATGTTTTAGGTGGTTGGAGGCCTCCTCCTCCACACAGGTGAATCCACACTGGACGTCAAAGGCTCAATATTGCAGTTTGTCACATTCAGTACATCCAGTGATCTTTTGTGTGTGTGTGTGTGTGTGTGTGTGTGTGTGTGTGTGTGTGTGTGTGTGTGTGTGTGTGTGTGTGTGTGTGTGTGTGTGTGTGTGTGTGTGTGTGTGTGTGTGTGTGTGTGTGTGTGTGTGTGTGTGTGTGTGTGTGTGTGTGTGTGTGTGTGTGTGTGTGTGTGTGTGTGTGATTTCCTGGGGGTTTTATTATGACTAAGTAATAAATAAGAGATTGCTATAATATTTTGTAAAAAAAAAAAAAAATCAAATGCACTGTCAAAAAGCTAAAATCACTAAAACTGAAGAAAAAAACTCATCTTTTACTTTCTTTAATAACCTAAAACATGAACCTTGGTTGAAAAACAAAAAAACAGTTGTCTGTTAAGCTTCATAGGCTCTCAAGAGTTTTTTTTCTTTTTCTTTCCGTGTTCCGTAAACAATATCAAGTCAATTCCCTGTTTGTCGTTTTACTGTGACTGTGCTTCAGCAAATGCCCAGTGCAATAATGCCTGAGTGACTTTTGGGCATGGCGTTGCATTCCGGGGGTTGCAGAGGGGTTGGGAGGGGGTACAGGGAAGCTTTGGCAGCAGCTATTAACTCCCATTGGGGAGTTATTCTATCAGCAGAGCATGTCAGGGAGGAGTGAAGAAAAGCTGCGCTTTTATTCCTTTTTGTACTCTTTCCTACAGTATATTGATGTTGTCAACTGCTGCCTGGCTTTAGGCCCTTCTTTTTTCTATTACTGTGAAGCACCAGATGCTTCTCCTCTTTGTTTGACACGTCCTAAACCTGTCAGGTGTGTGTGTGTGTGCGTGTGTGCGTGCGTGCGTGCGTGCGTGCGCATATGTGCGTACTAACCTTTCTCCATCTGTCTTTCTCTATCACATTAGTCTACTTGGGTGGGGATGGTTGGGGGACGCTAAGCACTATTGATCTGCCGGCCAATAGGACATTCCACGGCTCCTGATCGCTGCGTATTGATCTGCGGTGTGTCTCTCTGTTTAGGGGGGTGGTGGGAGTTCGGGGCGGGGGTGCCCCACGGAAACCAGCGCGCCATTCACTAGCCTTTCCCAATCCATTAGTACTCTCTCAGATCGACCCCACAGTACATCAGGCGGCACACACCTCGCCTGTCTGACTCTTTGGATGTGCTCCAGCCAGTCTCTTAATCACAAAGCTCACACCAGACGTGTCACTTTTTCCTTTATTTATTTTTTGTGGGCCTTATTAAATTGTACAGCTATTAAATTAGCCAATAAGAGATCAGTCGTGGTGGAACCATCCTCACCTCACTTACCGCATGTCTTTCCTGGCTCAGACGTTTGAAGCATTTACTGAGAAACGACGGAATCCACCAGTGATTATCGAGCTGGCTGCAACGTGGTCGCGACCAGTTTCTTACTGGTCGTGACTACTTTACTGATCAGGGTCGTGACTATAGATGCTTGTAGTCGCGACTAGTGAGAAACTAGTCGCAAGCTGTTCGCAACTACTTGATAGGCCGGAGGAGACGTTAAGCCTAAACATAACCACAAGCACAGAGCAGTGCCAGATTATTACCACTATCTCTAACCCGACCTGGCTGCTAGTGGATTTGTGGCCTAGTCGCTAGTGGATTGTATTACCCTGAAGTAATGCTGTACTTTGCTGTACTTACAATTCAAAGGGATACAATGAAATCACTATTCACGTGTTTGGGAGATTCACCCTATTTTTACCCTTTTAATGCCTATTGTTTCATGATAAAAACCATTCAATCCTGCTCATTGTATAGAAAAAAAGGTAAACATCCCGCACAAGCAGGAATGAGATGTGAGCATGCAGTGACCACGATCTTAACACTTCTGATGGCACTGAACCTTTCAGAAAAATGCCGATTGACTCCATCCAGATATTGGAGCGTTTACTCCGAAGCAAACCATGGCCACTGCTATCCAAGAAAATTGGTCACAGAGCCTTAAAATCATGACCTTAAAACCTTTGATTCTGTGGGAGAGCAATATTGAGCATTGAATTATATACACACAAGGGTAATAAATATCTTATTGTTTATTATTATTATTATTATTATTATTATTGTTATTATTTTCCACAGAATAAACTATTTCATGACTGAACAGGATTCTTTGGTTGTAGATGTAAACTAAAGGATACAAAATATTTTTGCAAGTCTCTAATAGAAAGTGTATGGCCAATTTTTCTGGTGGAACCAGAAAACCACTGCTGTGACCTATACATACCTTATACTTCCTTGGTAAAACCATTTTATATGGGCATGGCTGTGTTTTTCAATTACAGTCTTGCATCTCAAGTGCAGAGATGGAATGACAGTGGATAAAAGCCTCCACTAAAGTGTATATTATGTTTTACTGCATTTTGACTGGTTGAAAGATTGACTTCCTGGTTCTGGCTGCAGGTTTTATCCCTGTGTCGTTGTTCCATGGTATTTGATCACTTTGGCTCACTTCTGCCTGCTGCATAAAGTTACATGTTATGGTCTAGAGCCATCTTTCTTTTTTTTTTTTTTTTTTTTACTTCTTGTTCTTTTTTACTGATTTAAATGTGTGTGTGTGTGTGTGTGTGTGTGTGTGTGTGTGTGTGTGTGTGTGTGTGTGTGTGTGTGTGTGTGTGTGTGTGTGTGTGTGTGTGTGTGTGTGTGTGTGTGTGTGTGTGTGTGTGTGTGTGTGTGTGTGTGTGTGTGTGGTGTGTGTGTGTGTGTGTGTGCGCGCGCGCATATAACTCGGGGAGGTGCAGGCCCATGTGACCTGGCTTCTATTACCATGATTGAATTAACTGAGTGGGATCGTAAAAAAGAAAGAAGGATGAGGGGGGAAAAACAGGAGAGAAATGGTATGGTTTTGAATGGCATTCTCAAAACATGGTGCAGAATTGAATTTCTACAGGCAGTATTTCAGCTAATCTCCACACTTCAGCAGGAAAGGTAGAGATGCAAGTACCATATCCACGCACGCACGCATGCATGCAGACACACAATGCATTCAGTCAAAATGCAGACGTAGACACATACAGACACACACATGCATGCGCGCGCACACACACACACATGCGCGCGTGCACACACACACACACACACACACACACACACACACACACACACACACACACACACACACACACACACACACACACACACACACACACACACACAGAGACTTAGCACACAAAAGAATCTCTTGATTCAGCAGAATCACATTAGACTGTGGCATTCAGACTTCATTACAGACACACACACACACACACACACACACACACACACACACACACACACACACACACACACACACACACACACACACACACACACACTAGTGCATATATTCCCATGAGGAGCCAGGGCCAATTTATATCAATTTAGCAATTTCCAGAGAAAGCACAATTTTGGGGTTTGAAGACCACATTTTGTGTGTGTGTGTGTGTGTGTGTGTGTGTGTGTGTGTGTGTGTGTGTGTGTGTGTGTGTGTGTGTGTGTGTGTGTGTGTGTGTGTGTGTGTGTGTGTGTGTGTGTGTGTGTGTGTGTGTGTGTGTGTGTGTGTGTGTGTGTGTGTGTGTGTGTGTGTGTGTGTGTGTGTGTGTGTGTGTGTGTGTGTGTGTGTGTGTGTGTGTGTGCGTGTGTGTGCGCGTGTTAAGCTAGTACCTGTGCGTTTGCTGATGGACATTGCGTGTTGTCGCCAAATGTGTGTTGATGAATACAATGCATGTACAATGCATGAGAATGGCAGATGATGAAGCATACAGAAAGCGCGTGTGTGCGTGCGTGCTTGCGTGCAGGATGTTATTATTCCTAATGTTTACCTCCCTATAGTGGTAAACATTAGGACTAACATGTTCCTCCTGGTCAGGAGGGGCATGTGGGTTTCAGAGGGGGCAGGGTGGACTGGACATTGATGGCAGGAGGAAGGTGTGGAAGAATGCAGAACCCCCACACCCCTCATAGCACCTAACATATGGCGTTCATCTCCTCTTTATTGTGGACCACACTGAGAGACAGAGAACCCCCTGGTCTCTCTGGACGGCCATAAATCTGCCTGCTTTAAAACATTTGGCAGTCGAGTGGATGTGAAGATCTGGTGACGTCATTTCAAACTGCTGTCCCTGACGAGTTATTCCCGATCCTGAGTGTTGTTTGCTCATAATGTTTGTAATCCACGGAAGTTCCTTATTCTATTCTTGTGAGTCGCACCGCATGACAGGCTGAACTGCATTCTATAAAGGTACAACACGCACAAAGTGATAACATGTGTACGATCTTTGAGTGTGTGAATGGTTGCGTTCACAATGACTCTCTTGAAAGAGTTTCATTGGGTGCATCTGTGTCGGGCAGGGGGGGTTAATTTGCATCAACCATCTTCACACCTGGGTGCTTTTGATAGAAGGTAGAGAGCATAGTCGGGTCGTGCGTCTCAAGGACGCTTCGCTAATTAGCCCAGACCAGACTTAATGAAGGCATAAATCAAAGAGGCTTCGTCAAATTAATAACATCCTGACTTTCATCAGTACAGCTGTCCGCACTTGGTGGCATGCACGGAGCAAAGAGAGAGAGAGTGAGAGATGACATGTCTAGCTTTGAAAATGGTCCAGACTGAGTTTAGAGCCAGTTGTTCTCCTGGGTTTTGCACGGACCCAGACTTTACTGTGAAGTTAGACTTTACTTTGAAGTTAGACTTTACTATGAAGTTAGACTTTTCACTGTGAAGTTATGGTATGTGTCCTGGTGGCGTCACCGATGAGTGCGATGACTAAGTTTGGACGATATCCGAGTCATTCAGTACATTAGAGATGTCTCAAAACACAGGGATCCAGGTGACCCCTGCCCCTCGTGCACACACTTTCAAGGACTTACATTTACCTCTGTTAGTGTCATTAGGCAACCTTTTATCTGCAGTGCTGCACGATGTCAGCTGTAAGATGCAAGCTGTCTTGCAAATAACGTACAATGTGTGAATGTATGTTGTAAATGAGTGTTGTAAAGTATATCATTTCATTAATGTCAATGCATACTATTATTTATTTGATATCACCCAGGCCACTTTGACATCCTCCTCAGTGTAGTATAATAAAAAAAAAAAAAAAGGAAACCATCAAGACATGTTTGTGAAAATACATTCATACATACAGACAGCGTATGTGTACATGCACACACAAACACATGGTGGTCGTCCATTGGGTTGAAGGACTGCAACAGTAAATAGTGAATTCTTTGGGCCAGAGCGAGTGAGAGGAGGGGAGGGGGGTTGTGTACTGAGGCAGTGGTGGTGGGCGTGCAGGGCTTTTCACAGGGAATGCAAGAGAGACACAGTGTTTTCTCCTCACTGCACTGAGGTTCGCTGCTCTCCCCAATGTCACAAATTTCGCTTAGAACCGTGCTTTTTATCCACGACCTCTCTTCTCCGAGAATCAAAACTATACCTGTATTATTAACACGCATGCAGCCTTTCAACTTCGGCAGTAGAACTCAGCGGGAGCATGTGTGACACACCAACATGTACACATGTGTGCGTAGTATACAATTATGCAAAAGCACACGCATGTGCAGACACACTCTCTCTCGCGCGCTCTCGACAATGCACCTCCGTTGCCCTTCGATCTCCCCTTTCTCTTTCTCACTCTCTGGGGACCTGTGTGATTGACCAACATAAGCCAAGAGCAGGCATCAGAGGAGGAGATTAGGGCACTCATCTCCCCCCATCCTTCCTTCCTTCCCTCCCTCTCTCTTCCTCCCTATCAACCTCCCTCTGTTCCCACCATCTATAATTCTACATCTCCTTCTATTCTTCTGCCTTTCATCTATGGTGATACGCCCACTCTCCTCTCAACATGTCCATCGGTTTCTCTCGATTTTATTGATGTTTTATCCTTTCACCTATCCCAAACTATTTTTACATGGTGGTAGATACCTCAGCTCATCTCTGGCGGTAAGATGTGCTCATGCACACACTCTACAGTTGGGGGAAAACAAGCCAGCAGCACATACACCAAGGCCCACCCCCACTCGATCCTGATTGGACAAAAGGCTTTTCTCCCAAAGCCCACACTGAAACTGCCCTGGGCACTAGCTATTACTAGCTGTATTTACGGTCCCCAGTGAAACAACCCTGTCTAGTCCTCACTAGTGTCTCAGTTTCTTCACTCTTATTTTCAGAAAAAACAATTTGCAGTTATAGAAGTGCAAAGTGCACATGATTGGCTGAAAAACGACAACTTCCGGGGGAAGTTAACAAACCGGAAGTCCCGTCTTTTGATGGTATCTCTGGGGTACCTTGTCCACAATCTTTCATTTCGCAATGCAGATGTAAGCCTCTAGACCGAGGCTACATTGAAACTACGTTTTCATGACCCAGAGTCTCACTGGGGACAGAGAGGAACTACTTATATGGTTGTCGCACTCCATAGAAGAGAGGATTAGCCAAAAAAAAGAACAAAAAAATATATATATTTGAATTAAGTAAAATCACTTAGTATACATTTAACCCTCATTCCCCTCTCCCTCTCTTTCTCTGAATCTCTGGCTCTCCCTTTCTCTCTCTCTTGCCCGTCTGTCTATCTGACTGTCCGTCTGTCTGTCTGTCTGGGTCGTGCTCTTTGTGTCAGTCTTTGAACGAAGTTGTTTGCATTGGAAGACATTAGCATAATCCTCTCTTTCCTCCACCCTCTTTCCATCCTCCCTCACTCTCTCCTTATTCTCTTTTTTTCTTCACTTTGCTGGGGCCCTTGCGTGCCATCTCTCTCTCTCCCTCCTCCGTTCCCCTCTCGCTAAATATTTACTCCTTTGCTCAATAAGTGACTGAAGGACACTTGTTCAGAGAGAAAGGGCCATGATTAGAGGGCACTGCAGGGCAGAGTGAAGACATAAGAAGCAACACAGAGAACAGAGCGTTGGCCTTTTAAAACCCTCTTTCTGTTTGAGGAGGTTTTACTCAGACCTGGCGTGTGTTGAAGTGAAGCAGTAGACGGGCAGACGCATATCAGTGTTGTATGTGTGTGTGTGTGTCACTTTGAGACGGTTTTGGACATAAAACCAGTTGTTTGGGGACTCGTGTCTAATTTGCTGACCAAGGTTTTAGTGCAGTTCCTGTACTAAATCTGTTCTGTCCCGTCATGGTTGGTTTGGTTGTGGCTCAGGTTTGGGTAGTTTGCAGTTTCCTCAAAAGTGTGTGTGTGTTTGTGTTGTGTGTGTGTGTGTGTGTGTGTGTGTGTGTGTGTGTGTGTGTGTGTGTGTGTGTGTGTGTGTGTGTGTGTGTGTGTGTGTGTGTGTGTGTGTGTGTGTGTGTGTGTGTGTGTGTGTGTGTGTGTGCGCGTGCGCGTGTGCGTGCACTCACTTCCTTATCTCTGGCACACACATTCATATTGCCAAAGAAGCCAGCTGTCAATGTTATGTCATTAGTTAATGGCTTTTTTACATAGACCCAGGTAAATATTTGTTTTGAATGGCTCAGTGATGCAATAAAGGTCTGAAAGCAGAGCTGTGTGCAGTAAGTAAATAATGAAATGTTTGCGCACTGCATCCATTGACAAACTCTCACTGGGACTGCTCTCCCCCAGAATATCCATATTATTTTATACCAGCGGACGTAATTACCTGTGGCCAGTCAATGGTAAGTCGTCCAAATCCATAAAACTTCTGCAAATTATGCAGAAGCACATGGTGCGACCGCAAGGAGTGTACTGAATGTGGTTCAGTAGCTTTTATGTGTTGAGGATGCAAGGACATTATTGGACTGTGTAGGGTCTGGTGCAGCTTTTTGTGTGGCGCTGTGGTCAGCTTCAAGACTGTCCTCATCAAGAAGTCACTGCACCAGTACAAGAGTGATACTAAATGGTGCATTTATATAGTACCTTTATCTAAGGTTGTGCATTACATCCACTCATTCATACACCGACGGAGGAGGAAACCATTCAAGGCACCAATCTGCACATCAGGAGAAATTAGGGGTTCAGAGTCTTGCTCAATTACACTTTGACACCAGCCCGGGATCTAACTTGTAACCTCACTATTCCCGCTCACTTAGAAATGGGACAGAGTTTGTCAACTGAGTTACGTCAGCCATTGCAACATCAAACAAACTTCCTTGCTGATGGGGCGTTTTGTGTATACGGGGGGACTTGGTGCATAAAACCATGCAGGTTTTATGTTATATGCTATATTGTGTGTGTGTGTGTGTGTGTGTGTGTGTGTGTGTGTGTGTGTGTGTGTGTGTGTGTGTGTGTGTGTGTGTGTGTGTGTGTGTGTGTGTGTGTGTGTGTGTGTGTGTGTGTGTGTGTGTGTGTGTGTGTGTGTTAAACAGACTGTGAAGATGAATATCCCTGAGGGGATAATACATTGATTGATTGAATTACATTGCAGAAAGGTACGGCACAAGATATCGTCGGATATTTAGGTTAAAAGTTAACAAAAATATGTCCTGGGATTTGTTTCCATTGTGTTCCCTATATAATGTTGTTGTTATTGTTGTTATGATTGTATTTCTCTGTTCTTTCTGAGAGGTCTGTTGACATTGCTACCTGGGACGGACCAGCAGCCGAAGCAACACTAAGCTGTTATGATGGATGTAGTGACCGTTTCAAAAAGGCAACGAAAAAGAGCAACTACAGCTACTGTACCTGCCAAGAAAAACCTTGCTGGCAGTGCCAGCTGGTTCACTGAAGTATCTGATAAGGCGTTGCACATCGAGAGGTTATGAAAAGAAAATACCCAGCAGGATAGGAGAGAGAAACAGAGAGGAGAAGCGTGTTGGAGAGAGATGATAAGATCCCGGGTGGTTCTTGCATACGATTCCCGGAGGTTTTATAGATAGATGACCTCAGAATAGGGATGCTGTGGCTCTTGTGTGAAGTGTTGAGAGAAAGTGATTTAAAACTTGCTTTCCTCAGTAACTGCTAAATAAACTTACTTCACTTTAGGGCTTTACAGACGGTGAGTAGTAAATCGTGCCTTCTAGTTCATTTTCATGGGGACCATCGTTTTGTGCTTAGAAAACGCTGTGTGATAAAGCAAGCATGCGACCAGGTGGTATTGCACGGCGTGCTGTGTTGTTTGTTGCAAACGTGCTTGTTTCGTGCACACGCCCACATTTGATTTTAGACCTCAATTCTGTGAGCTTTTTTTTCCACGTTATGCGATTCTTGTCTGAGTGGCACTGTGGAATCACCACGATAATGCAGGCGTTTATCACTCCCCGTCTGTAAAGCCCTTTTAAGTTCTAGTAAGTGCTGCAATCACGCCTGAATAAGCTAAGGTAGATGATGAAAAACCCTGAGAGTCCCCTGAGAGAAAAAAGCTGATGTGCGAACGTGACAAACGCTATATAAAATGACTTATTTTATTCAGCCTAAGGAGAGATGAGACATATGATGCAAAGACTGGAGACACAGAGGAAGTGGATTGTGGTGCTAGAATGTCAGAATGCCTGAATGAGGACAGAGCCGCATCACAGACGTGAGAGGTAGCGTAGATGGTGCCATAGATGTGGTAACGGAGAGAGAAAATGAATTTCTGATGTTGGTGAAGAGAGCAGAGGTGCAGAGAGGAAAGGAAAGAGGAGAGAGTAAAGAAAAGCCGGATGAGAAAAGAGGAGTGGCGAGGAAGTGGGGCTTAACGACCATAACAATGATGTCCATTCTGCATGTTTTAGTGGTTATGCATAAGGCATAAACCTTTTATCAGGACAGTCGTCTGAAATATTTGGCTGAGAGACAGTGTATGCATACGCACGTGTGTGTGCACATGGGCGCGCACACACACACACATGCACGCGCACACAGATCACCCTCATAGGTCCACATCTGTTTTTGTCATAAGAAACACCCCTCTGTCGTTTTTCTATCTCCTCTCTCTCGCTCTCTCTCTCTCTCTCTCTCTCTCTCTCTCTCTCTCTCTCTCTCTCTCTCTCTCTCTATCACAATCTCTCCATCTATGCCTCCCTCCCATGGTGCTGGTGTGATGAGCTGTGTTTAGGCAGATATATTGGTCCCATTAGGAGTACTTGATTCAGCTGCGCTCCGGTAAAAAGCAGGCCCTCGGCTCCCCCAGACCATTTTAACAACATGCACATACATCTTCCTCCAGACACACAGCTGACACACACACACGCGCACACACACACACACACACACACACAACCACAGCGAGAGACGCATGTGGGCAGAACATCTGCTCCTCCACTGTTGTGCCCCTGTGCACACACATGTGCAGAAATGTAATGTGTATGCCCAACACACATACAGTACAGTACCACTAGACACACACAGACACACATGGACGCACACACATAAACATTCTTTGAGTCTCAGTGTGTGTTTGTGTGAGAAAGATAGAATGTCGATGTGTATCGTCTAACTTTAGTGCTGATGATGGGAATGGCAGGTGTATGTCTGGGGGAATTACTTTTGGAATGCGAGCGGGAATTCGCTGAACTCTGACTGGAATGGCTCAGTTGAAGGGCAAGGTGCGTGTATGTGCGTGCGTGTGAGAGCCTCATACTGCACTGCATGCGTGAATGACACAAACATGTTAATCAGGACTGGAACCCCTTTTGGTTTTACCCCTTCAGGACGGCAACCCCTTTTGGGTTCTTGTTGGTGTGTACAGCATACATCAATACAAAAATGTATTGGGAGCCGTTTAATCGACTTTAGCCCTAAATGGATTAAAAAGTCAAATATGAATTGTAAGAACATTTGCGGACCATGTGCAATTGTGCAAATGCGTGTTTCTGTTTACTGGGGATGTAGTATGTGTGAATCCTTGAGTTAAGACTTTAAATAACACTTCATTGGCAGATTGCAGATTATTTTTTGTGCCACAGTAAGAAGTTTATTCTAATGAGCTTGTAGTGCAAAAAGCAGCTAGTGTGGCGATGAGCTCAGCGTCAGCAAACATCCATAGCAGTCAGCAGCTGGAATGGCAAGTGGCATACTTGACTAATTCGACAAGGCTGACGGCAATTGCAAGTGTCAGCCACGCACGCCCGTAAAAGTGGCCCGTCAATTCAGTGCGTGCGACTGCATAATGGGACGGCTCCTGAAACGATATCTTTGGATTATTTCACCCTCAGGGAGATGAAACGGAGACACTTGAGAAGAGAATATCCTCGGTTACCTCACCTGACACGGCTTTGGTCTGTGTCTCACAGAAGTAATTTATGTGCCTGTGATTCTGCTATTAATCTGTGGAACCGCTTGTCTGTTCCTCATTTTTCTCCCTCTGTATGTTGAGCAATTGATCAGAACATCCACGCAGGCATTGACAGTGAGGATGGAGCAGTTCGTTTTTCCACTTTTCCCAAAATTGATGTGGTTATTGCGTTTTTGCCAGTTTGAAAGTTCCTGTGGATGCGTGGCAATGGGCTATAGATGATGCACTGTTGCCACAGTTACGTTCCCTACGGGGTATATATCTGGAACAGTTTTGGAGTTACTCCAGACGTGCGCCCACAGCCTATGGGCTGTGTTGTCATAGTTACGGTCCCCCCAGGCTATGGGATTGGGATCAGTGGACTCACCAACAACTCCAGCCGGCAGATCTGGCTCACAGAGATAAAGTATGCAGGACTTTGATTAAGGACATTCATACTCACATTGTACACTAGGTTAAGTTAAGCTAAACATAAATGACTAAGCCAGCTGTTCCAGCCAGATGTTGGTTAATATTGGGTCTTAGAAACATTCACAACCTAAAGGAACTATTTGCAAAGTTTAACATTTTATTCCCCCCAAAATTAAACAATAGCACAGCCTATTAATTTATTTTACGAAGAATGGACATGGCATGATTTGATATTCAATCTCTGATATTATATAATCTTTAAGAAATGGAACACCCATTTCTGCTTTCTACATTTCTCAATTGTTCCTGTTTTAGTAGAGATTGCTCATGGCAGATTATGAGTATTCTTGTTTTCTGTCTTTGTAATTCAAACCATATAACAATGTTTTCACATTTGATTCTTGATATTCTGTGTGTGTGTGCGTGTGCATGTGCGTGTGTGTGTGTGTGTGTGTGTGTGTGTGTGTGTGTGTGTGTGTGTGTGTGTGTGTGTGTGTGTGTGTGTGTGTGTGTGTGTGTGTGTGTGTGTGTGTGTGTGTGTGTGTGTGTGTGTGTGTGTGTGTGTGTGTGTGTGTGTGGAGCTATGTGGAGCAGCATCTCAGTGATCAGTTAGATCAAAGCACTCAGAGACATCATCAACCCTGAACCGCCTGCTCCCCACTGATCCTCTGGAATGATATACTGTATACACCAGCCCACCGTACTAGCTGTTCTGTGTGTGTCTGTGCATCTTTCTTTGTAGTTAGGAGTATTTGTCTGTGTCTATGTACACAATATTTCCAGATTTTACTAAGAAATAGCGTGCGTGTGTGTCTGTCTGTGTTTGTGTCCACACATGCGCCTCTGTGCTGTTTTGTGAGCATCCATCCGTCATCCATTTCCCTTATGCAGGCATGTCTGTTTTTTGTGCAAAGAAGGATCTTCTGTTTCTATTTCTAGCTCCAGTATTTATTTATTTCTTTTATTTTCGAGGTGGTTGCTTACATAAAGCTTTGTTTTCACCTAAGGTGAACACCAGAACTTTTCAATGGAGGCTTTCAAACTCATAGTTCCCGTTATTTTGGGTCTGTTTGGGTGAAACACATCAGTTCAATGTTTCAGTGATTACCCGGCTGCAGTATACATTGCTAACTTTATCCAGGTCATGTGATTTCGGGCAAGGGAGCCAATCAACAAAACATTGTTAGCTTACAACCAGAGCAAAATATGTGCTACCGATCTGGTTTGTATTTGTATCGATTCCTGTTGTACATCAGTGTGTGAGGGTGTGTGTGTCGTGTTTGTGGGTGTGTGTGAATTGCATACTGTTCACCTTTTTCATAGATTTTGTGATAATAACATGAAATTCAACAGTGTGTTATTGGTGGTCCCAAGTGTGTTCTCCATCCCCTCAAATAAGCAATCAGGCTTTCATATCCTATTGGAGCTTTGAGCTTGTCTGATTTTGGCCTCATAATGATGTCATCAATGCACCCTACTTTGTATAATTCCTCCTCTTCTTTAGTCTTAAGTTCCAAATTTCCATTTCCATTTCCACTTTGTTTACAATGTCCCACATTGTTGACTTTCCAAGGTGGCATGGAATAGCTGGTTTTATCTAGCCCACAGCCCCACAGGACATTGGTACTGCAGCTAAACTGTCCAGAAAGAAATGACGTTACGGTTATATCAGAGGAGATCACCTGTTAGTAATAAGCTTGAGAGACATGTACATAAGCATTAAAGGGAATGTACAGTATGATATTTGCACTATAAGGTTTAAAATGACATATCCTGGGTAGGCAATAAAACGACAATTTTTTGTGAAATACTTCTTTTAACAAAGTGAAGAGAACATGTGTATGTGATGGTTTAGGTTTTAAACCACCATATGCCAAAACTATGATCTCTTGACTGACAGAGCCTGA
>CM076966.1:21862563-21865063 GCA_039105355.1 Benthosema pterotum | reverse complement strand
TCTTGTTTTTCTCTCTGTGATTTGTGTTCCCCCCCCATCTCTGTTGACCCACATATCAAACAGCCAGACATGGAATCACTTCCTTATGGGAGGAGGTGGTGATGTTTTGGAGGGCTGGGCCATCGGTCCATCCGTCTGTGTATCGCGAGCCGGCTATGAATTTTTCATCTTCATGCCTCGTAAAAAATTCTACTACCCCCCTCCCCCATCCCCCCACCCTCCCTCAATCCCTAAACCATTATTTTTTTCATGCTTTTTCCTTTTTCTTCTTTGCATAAGCACAGTTTTTTTTTATCTTCAACAGGCACTAAGGTGAAATCCCATCCAGATTTCCATGATGCCGTTGGTTTACTTCATTATTCAATGTGCATGCGCGCGCGTGTGTGTGTGTGTACGTGCACGTGTGTGTGCGTGCACGTGTGTGTACGTGCACGTGTGTGTGTGCATGCCCGTGCACGCACATGTGTGTGCATGCCCGCATGCGCACATGTGTGTGGGGGTGATCTGTCATGTTCAACTGCAATTTCAGCACTTGTCAAAGTTTCCCACACAACTTGGCAGTGAAGGTGTGCGTGCACGTACGAATGTGTGTGTGTGTGTGTGGTGTGCATGCCCTACCTGGGTGGGTTGGTAGGTAGGTGGGGGGCTGTTCGCATACCTGATGTGCAGAATTTTGCATGTATCGGAGGAATTACACAGGAAAAAAACATGACAGGATTTCGACGCTGCAGGCACGCGCGCTCACACATGCACATAAGAATAAGCGGCCGCACACTCACTCACGTGCAAACACACACATATATGCGTGCACACACACAGGCACACGCGCGCACATATTGGTGGACATGTACCTCTCAGTGTATGCATTGTGGTGCGCCCAGTGTGGTAATGACACCTGGTGCCCTTTGCCCCATGCTGTTTGATGGCTGTATGAGTGATGAATGGCCTCAGGGTATGTTGGCCTTTCACCTCCCATGTTTACCTTCCTATCAAAGGGACCACACACACACACACACACACACACACACACACACACACACACACACACACACACACACACACACACACACACAATAGAGGAACACACAAACAGAAATAGAGAAAGAACCAATTAATTTCTAGAGAAATGTATTATTGATTAGACAAGAGCATTTTCTTTCCCAATGTCGAGTAAAAATGTATATTTAATTTCAGTCATCTTGTGGCCTTTCATAAATTCATATAGAGGCTATGCACATGCATAAAGTGAATGGAAAACCAAGTGGCAAATCGATTGGCAAAGTCAGATTAACATTGTTTAATGTTGTTTAATGCGATCAGATAGCCCTTTTCTGTATGGATGTATGGGCTGTCAAGGATGAAAAATATTTCTATTTTAATTTTATTTTATTTTATTTTGCCACTTAGTTGTCGTTCCTGCATTGCTGCTGGAGATGATGATGTCACTCGCAGAGCATACAGGGATTAACTAATGTAGCTGTAGTAGCTGTAATGTATTGTAACGTCAATCTCTTATTCATGGTGGTAGTGCTTGCTTAATTCATGGCATTAAATACAAATTATCTAACTGTGTTAGATGGTGTATTTGATAAAAATGTGTGTCTGTCTCTTGTGAATAATTCTGCGTAAATGGAAGTGTTTTCACTGTTGTTTACTGGTCTTGCAGACCAAGAAATCAGATTAATCCTAATTATAATAAAAGCCTATTGAGTCATTGCCGTGACTAATGCAGTGACAAAGCAATGGAACAGTTAAGTACGTGAGGGGGAATATTTCCATAATGATGCTAGGCAAGTAAACAAAGTAATTGCATTCTACGATATCCTCTCAAAATCAACTCGGAACACATGCACACTTGTATGTGCACTACACACACGTACACACACACACACACACACACCACACACACACACACACACACACACACACACACACACACACACACACACACACACACACACACACACACACACACACACTGGTCTACAGAAACAGATGTTTTTAAATACCATTGGTTCACACTCCAGCAGGGAGCAGGCACCTAGGGAGGAAGTGAAAAACGTTCATCCTCTGTTTTCTCTCTGTGATGCAAGCACATACACATGTGTGCGCACAGCCGCACACATACAGTATAATCCACACGTGCACGCAGCCATGCACCCACCCTGTTGCTAAATAATAAATCAGCCCCCTGCCATAGCCCATCCAGGCAGAAATGGATCATTCTCGTCCAGGACAAACCTGTTTATTTGGCCTCGGTCAGGCATGAGAGGGGCTTGCTATCGATCTCTGTAGTAACAGTAGAGGACATTGTTTTGAGGATCCATTGTGTCCTTTAGTGCTACAGGGAACAGTTGTATGGATAGAAGCATATTATGGGCACCGGAACTTCAAAACAAGCCCATGTCAGCCTACAGTACATACAGTAGGTAGCAGACTGGGACCTCCAACTCCACAAAGCTCTGCTGTGAATACACTTTTGGGAGCTTTTTAAAACGGT
>CM076966.1:21802563-21857563 GCA_039105355.1 Benthosema pterotum | reverse complement strand
ACTTTGTCCTCCTGTCAACCAGGATTAAAATCTGTTAAAAGGAGGAGCAAAATCAATTTGCGGACGTGACAGACGGCCGTGTCCATTGGTCACGGCTGGTGGTAAATGAGTGGCGACCGTTGGTAAATGAGCCCCGACCGATGTAATGTAAAGTAATGGTCACGACTGTTATCGGTTAACAAACCCGGCGACTGTTTTGCTTTTACTGTCGCGGCAGGCATCTTATCTGTCGGGAGTTAAGCTTAGCTTTAGGCATAGGTTTTACTGATGTTATGTTTAGGGTTAGGTTTAGTAGCAACCATTTAAGAAAGGCCGACCATCAGCCGCGGTTGATATTAAAATGGCTGACAGATTTACCACCAGCTGCGACAGATGGACCAAAATGATTTTGCTGTCTCTCCTGATATGTCTTCAGTCTTGCCCAAAAGAATAATAGAGTGTGTGTGTGTGTGCGTGTGCGTGTGCGTGTGCGTGTGCGTGCGCGTGCGCGTGTGTGTGTGTGTGTGTGTAGCCTCCCATCAGCCCTGCAGGTCGGTAGAGTACATGTGTAGCAGTGGGATGTGCATCAACGCCGGCTGGAGGTGTGACGGAGAGTTTGACTGTGACGACCAATCAGATGAGAAGAACTGCAGTGAGTTTCCAAGCATTAGATCTTAACCCATTCGTTTGCGAAATGTTGTGTGATTTAAAAACCTATCAAAGGTCTGCACCCGTTTTGAAAAATCATGGCTGCCTAGGGTGTCTTGGCACAGACGAACACCCTCACCAGGACTGTTTGTATTTGTCATTTGTATATCTGGATCTAAATGGGTTAAAAGTTATGATGTGTCAGTTAAAATAAGTTCCAGATGGCAGCTTCTATCACTATTATGTATAGAACTGTTGCAAAGCATTTGCCAGTGTACAATATAGTATAGGTTCCCTTTGCAAATCCACTCTGTTCTGTGTCGTGTGTGTGTGTGTGTGTGTGATCAGCCACCTCCATGTGCACGGCCGACCAGTTCCGCTGTGGAACGGGACGATGTGTCCGGTTGTCGTGGCGATGTGATGGGGAGGACGACTGTTCGGACAGCAGCGACGAGGAAGGCTGTGAGAAGACAGGTGAGATTCAGGGACACGTGTCTCACTCTCTCTCAATGTCTCGCTCTCTTCAGGTTACCTCTCTCTCTCTCTCTCTTTTTGTTTGTTGGTCTCCCACTCTGTCTCCATCTCTTTGTCTCTGTATTAGTCTCCCTCTCTCTCTCTCATTCTCTCTCAGTCTCTCTCTCTCAGTCTATCTCTCTCTCTCTCTCTCTCTCTCTCTGTCTCTTTCTTTCACCCGTTTGCGTATTCTCATCCCAGTCTAAATATATCGCAAGGTTCAGCGGTAACCATGACAACAGCTTCAGACAACCCTGGCCTCTATTGGAAAAAGCGAAACATTTTATTATTGTGAATCACAGTTCTGTGTTTGTATTGTGTTCAAGCCGATCACATGACCTCCCTTTGTGTGTGTGAATGTGAATGTGTGTGTGTGCGCGCTCTCTCTTATGCATGACCTTGTACATGTGTGTAAATACACTCTCACAAAAAAGGAAAACTTTTGCTATGGTGGTGGTTTCTTTTTTCTCTTTTTCTTTCTTTTTTTCCACAGCAGATGAGAGGACATAGTTTTTCAGATCCAGAACATGTCAGACCTCCTGTCATAATTGGTGCCATTAGAAAACTAGTCATTAGCTAGGTTTTGTTACAAAACACAGGATAAGATGTCAATTTCCAGCAAGTCACTCTTCATTTCCCCCCAAAATGTCTTTATTCCACCTAGCCAGTAAAATCATCATCTGTATTTCACTGGTTTTGGTGGTACAAATGATGACACCAATTCTATCGTGCAGTATTCAGCATTAAATTGTACAGTATTTCACAGTACAGAGGAAGAGAAGCACATGCCAGTGCTGCCCACTACATTGGAATACAACTGTCAACCACCTGTTCCACGTCATGCAGTCCAGACATCGTGACATTGTGTGTGTGTGTGTGTGTGTGTGTGCGTGTGTGCGTGTGTGTGTGTGTGCGTGTGCGCGTGTGCGTGTGTGTGCGTGTCTCCTCACAGATAGCCCTCCCTGTGCACCAGATCAGTTCCTGTGTGGTAATCGGCGCTGCATTGGCCAGAGGAAGGTGTGCAATGAAGCCAACGACTGTGGAGATGGAACAGACGAACACCCTCACCAGGACTGCCGTGAGTCCATACACACACCCACACACACACACACATGCACGTGCAACACAGAATGAGACTACTGTACGTGTCTCTCATGGTAGCAGGATGGTTTGTCCTTGGTTCTGTGCAGGGCTAAGTATTGTATGAAGTCAGGTCACAGTTAATTTAACTATAAATGAACACAAATATGAATACATGGATTAAGGGTTTTATTGTAAAAAAAGAAAATAATAATAATAATATTAATAATAACAATAACAATTGCCTACACCACGTTACCCCTGACCGGGGCATAGTGATTTCTATTTATGACGGAAGCACACGTTTTCATGGATTGTGTTTTTTTTTTACATATAAAATGCCCTTCTCTGACTGAGGCATATTTTATATGTGTGATGTATCCACAATGTGTGTGCAGGTCCACGCCCCAGTGAAGGTAACTGCAACCAGAATAATGGAGGCTGCGCCCAGAAGTGTCAGATGGATAGAGGTTTGGTCCAATGCACCTGTCACACTGGATACAGACTCATGGACGATGGAAGAGCCTGCCAGGGTAAGTTGTGGGTGTGGGCATGTGTGTGTGCAAACGGAGGGTCCAAAAAAGGGTCCATTTTGACAGTTGTTGAATAGATAGATTAACGCTAGGTTGTGCTGTGTGCCTGTGCCTCGATACAGGTACTGACGATGCAATCGTACTATGCTACCTTACAAGATCTTGTTATTAAAAATATAAAACGGCAAGGTGTGTTTGTTTATGTGTGTGTGCATGCTTGTGTGTGTGCATAAAATGCCAATTATGGATAAAGTAGAAAGTTTCATATTCACCTTTGGCTCTCCATCTGTTGTACCCACTCAAACTCCTCACCGCCACCCATCTGTGTGTGTTTGGTTCGTTCCAGACGTGGATGAGTGTGCTGAAGAAGGTTACTGTAGCCAAGGCTGTACCAACGCAGAGGGTGGATTCCAGTGCTGGTGCGTCCAGGGCTACGAGCTCAGGCCTGACAAGCGCAGCTGCAAGGCTCTAGGTAAAACTCAGTCAACTTTGACCTTTTGACCACTACAAAATAACTAACTGGGTGCCTGCAGCTGGGACTGGAGAGGTCGGCTGCTACCTGACAGGGCCTGGCCTCCCAGTAGTAGGTCATATACACAATATGTTGCTTTACTGTAGTGACTTTCAACTGGTTTTGAAAGTGACTTTCTCTCTGCTCTCTTTCCTTTTTCTCTATTCCAGTATAGCATAAATTCCATAAAAAAACAATGCTGGGTGCTATTCACTATTGGTTAGAATTAGTCAGGAATGAAATATGAATGTGATTTCGCCCCTAGAGTCCAGCAAATTGTTTACAAGGGTATGACCAAATCATCATACATACATCATAGATCATAATTTATTTTTTAATATTGTGTTGGTTACAGTGCTTTGGTTTCACTTCAGTACACGCTGAAATATACTGTGTTAAGTTCCCGTTTTTTCTGGTTGGCAAACGCTGAGGATGAGAAACTCTGCTTCTTTTCACCGCTGCAAGGAAAGGGGTTGCTTTTTTTGTTCCGTAAGGGTCTTAAGACGGAGAATGAGGTCAACTGATGAATGGAGTGTTCTGGATTTAGCTCTGCAGTCATGGTAGACAACTGCAGACCATCAGTCTGAGGCAGTGATCAGTATTGAAGCCCAGGGTCAGGACCACATCCCCTCTCCACTTTCCATGAGATGAATGATGTCTCTTATTAATACTGACCGCACACTCTCAAACGCAAACATCTGTCCAATGCCTACTCCAAACCTGGAACGTTCTTGTTCTTTGGCTCTCGTTTTGTCTCTGTGCCGCTTGTTTCAAAGGAAAACCTCTGGATAGATACTGTGCTTGGCAATAATGGGATCCACAGATTAAGATCATTGTTCTTTTTTATTTGAATTCCTACAGTAGTTGAATTTGACCAGCTATGACACCCTCAAATCCCATGTGTTTTTTCATCTCTTCTCACTTCTGTTCTTTTCTCCCTTTTCTGTCTTCTCTCCCCTTCCCTGTTTCTTTCACCTCTGAAGTTGCCATATATAAATAAAGCTTATTGTTATTGCTTATGAATAGGGGTGTCTCGTTCAGCTCCCAGGTCTGTTGTGTATATACAGTATATATATAATAGGATCCAACATACTGTGTCTCAGGTCCAGAGCCGGTGCTGCTGTTTGCCAACCGCATAGACATCCGCCAGGTGCTGCCACACCGCTCTGAGTACACACTGCTCCTCAACAACCTGGAGAACGCCATCGCCCTGGACTTCCACCACAGCAATGAGCTGGTCTTCTGGTCTGACGTGACGCTGGACCGCATCATGAAGGCCAACCTCAATGGCTCCAATGTAGAGGAGGTGGTCTCTACCGGCCTCGAGAGCCCAGGTAAGGCATGCTATTTGTGTGTGTGATGCTATGTTATATAGTGCATTGTTCATGATGTGATAGAAATGAATGAATAGGAGATTCAGTTTTAATGTATTTAAATAACGTCAAAGAGGGAATCTAAGGGGGTGGTTTTGTGCCAGAAACCAGTTCTATACAGACAATATTTTCAGCCAGGGGAGTGAATGGATGCCCATGACCGGAGGTTTCTCATAAAAAAATATAATCTATTATGTATGTATTAATGTATTACCATTTTAACTGAAATTGCAGCCTTTTATATTTCTATAATGCTGTGATTGAAGCTGGAAATGGAATCAACATTTAAATTTATGGCTTTGAACATGGAACTCAAATACTCTGGTCTGCGATCTCCCCTTTGATAGTCATCTGACGTCAGTGTGTAAGGCAGGCGTTTGTACTCTGTGTAATGTCCTCACAATGCTGCTCAAACAAACGCTAAGTTAAGGCCTGTATGCTTTGATGTGATTGACAACCTTTTAGCATCATTCCACTCTGGGGCCTTTTGTCATCTCGCCAGACTATATCTTTGGATGTTTAATTTCACATTCAGGTGAGACCACTTTAGCCTGCATAGTGAAATCAGACAGCCACTCTGTCATCAACTTCAACTTGACTTCACAGTCCTTGAATGTCACAGACAAGAAAGGAAATATAATATAACATGTAATATGAATGTATGGCTGCTAATCAAGATGACTCTGGAGATTATGCATATAATAATGTCCAAGAAGTATAATTCAAGAGTAATCGTCCAAAAAATCTAGTAGGCCGAAATCCACCAGCAGATTTGAAAAAAAAAAAAAAAAAAAAAAAAAAAAAAACTCTTTTGTGATGGGCATGCTTATCATCATCTATTACATCCTGTGCTCAGCCAATCAAATCACACAAACATTTTGTCAGAGTTTGTGTGAGTGTGAGTGTGTGCGCGCGTGTGTGTGGAAAAATCGCTCTCGTGTCAATTGAGGGAGGGACCCTGAGGCTGGCACACAATTGCCTTCTGCGTTTAATTTTATTGTGTAAAACTGAATTAGTTACAAGTTGTATTTATATCAGCCATATGACATCTTACGTGGTCATTTAGTCACTAAACAACCGTTAAAAGTCAATTAGACTTGGCTGCCACATTTCAAAAAGCCTGCAATGCATTGTCAAACGTTACGTCAGGGGATGGATTAAGACACTTTTATACTGCATTGTATGACTCTTCATGAAAGTCGCAGGGCTTAGGGGGGGGGGCAGGGCCCCTCAGAAACGTTGGATGGCGGTTCTTCCATGGCCTGTGAGTACGTGGAAGGTTTCACAGCCATCAGTGCAGTGGTGCCAAGGTTTAGCTGCTCACAGACACGCCCAAGATGAACATGTTTCACTCTAAGCCTTAATGCGTTAGTCTTGGACCGCCACTGTGTGTGCACTTTAAATAAATCATCTGAGACTAATTCTGTGAGTGCACAGTCACACTATTTTTCACTGTAACTTTCCTCTTACCCCTGTGTTTATTTAAAAGTCTGCTTCCATCAAATGGCCCATAATCATGCACAAGAAACACAGTTAGAATGCATAATATAAAAGCACAATTCTGGACTGTACAGTATTTATATTTGATTTGTAGATGAACATTATGGAACTTATCTTCACTGCTTTTTTAATTATTTTGGTGGTGGCTGCCCATTTGTTTTACCCTTGAATCACTGATTGAGCTTTAAATTAAGTTTGACTGTATGCTTAGTGTAATACATGAAATGGTAATACAATAAATATTTTGAAACCACTTTTAAACTTAAGGGGTACTTCGCCATTACGAAATGCCTTTAAATGCTGTACTTTTAATTTCGGCGAAGTATCCCTTTAAGGTATGCGGTATGCGTATGTGCTCACATGTGCATCATATTGGCAATGTATGTGTGAGGCGGCCAGGTCTACAGAAGCAGAACAAGGTTCATGGCATGGGATTCAGTGGTTAAAGAAATAGTACAGTAACCAGTGTGATCACAAGCTCAACCCCTATAAAAGCCTTACGACCTGCTGACACCAAGGCTTTATGAACTCTAACATGTTGCCGATTGTTGGCAAAATGCCCAAAATGTAGAGATGAAAAACAGGTATGTGAAGGAAATGTGCTTCTGATTTAGATTTAGTTGCCTGTCATTGAACTGAAAGTTGTCTTCAACATAGGCTGTTGACAGTGCAGAAGTGCTGTATTTTCACAGACAGTCACAAATAAGACTAGGTTTGTGGAAGCCATCGTTTTGTGTGCATTAGATTAGGAAGGCCCTGCTACACTAGCAATATTTTGATCAATATCAACTAGCAATGTCAACATCAACGGGCAACATGATGAGACACACGGCAACAGGCAACATGATGAGAGACACATGGCAACAGGCAACATGATGAGACACATGGTAACAGGCAACATGATGAGACACATGGCAACAGGCAACATGATGAGACACATGGCAACAGTCAACATGATGAGACACATGACAACAGGCAACAAAGGGAAATCTACCCTTGGTCATTTTGTTGGTCATTTTCTATAGAAAGGTGAAAAGTCAACGTTGATAGTTGATGTTGCTTGTTGATGTTGCTCAAAACATTGCTAGGTGTATCAGGGCCCTTAGATTAGTATGGATTTACCAATTTAATGCACACAAAACGGTGGCTTCCACAAACCATTTACTTTCCTATAGAAATTGGCATTTGGAATTTCCATGCACTGTCAAATTAACATATGAAATGCACAGGTGGTTAAGAGATTACATAACTTTATTACACGACTTGTTAACATGTACTGTAAATGCCATCTGCTTTTTGTTGTAGTCTGTATGTTCACAATACGCTAATGTCATGTGTTGCTATGCTACTGTAACTACCTTCAGACTTCATTACTAATGATGCAGTGCAGCAGACTCTCGCCTGCACACACCAACGTGCCACCCTTGTTCTTTGCTTAGTATTTAGATATAAAAAATATTTATAGTTTTTGTATTTTTATTTCAAAAGACAGTCCAGGTTAGTGAACAGAACTTACTGTTAATATTTTATTTGGTGCTTTGTTCCTTCACAAAGATGCCATTCCTAATTTCCACAGAAACGTTGAACTATACACACCAAATAGAAAAGATGCTAACATTCAGCAAAATCTATCTAACCTTGTCTTACTGTACCCTCTCTGTTCCCAGGTGGCCTGGCCATAGACTGGATTCATGACAAGCTGTACTGGACTGACTCTGGGACGTCCCGCATCGAGGTGGCCAACCTTGATGGGAGCCATCGCAAGGTTCTTCTCTGGCAGAGCATGGAAAAACCCAGAGCCATTGCCCTGCACCCGATAGAGGGGTACGAACACAAATGTATACACATACACACCATGTAATTCACAGCAGATGCTTCCCAGTGTATACAAACTTGTATATCTCTGACAGATTTGGCCCAGTTGTAGTGTATGTAGTGTAGAGGCAAAGCAGAGTTTAGAGTTTGGCAACAAAATGCAGCCCAAATGCTAGAATCTGTCTGGAACAAGTATTCAATAATGGACAGAGAAGGTAGGCTTTTTCTTTTCCTTCTTTCTCTCAGGACTCATTAAAGTACTTTGTATATATGCTGCCATGGCAGGAAAAGGCTTTGCAACAAGCCCCAGAGAAAGTTTGAAGCTAGAAATCTGGTGTAGCTTATTAGGAAGCTCATTTGCATTGGTTAATTGAAGTCATTGATGAAGTGGCTCTGAGACGGTGGAGAACAGATAAGTGAGTGATAGTGGAGAAACCGGAGACTGTGCTGTGTGTTGATAGCAAACAATCGCAGCCATGCTAGAATTCCCTCTCCATGAAGTCCTCCTGGAATATTGTTGCAATAATACTTGAGACGGTGTGCTAAACCTTGATATTGACACTGGTGTGCTGATCCATGGTGTCTCACGGTACAGCATGACTGTGTGCGTTATTGTGACTATACCACAGTTTCGATATTAACCCATTAAAATGGGGACAGTGTCTGTGTAAACTTTATATTTATTCGACTATTCAAAACTAGCAGATATACAAGCTCATAGTGCGTTTAAATATTTGCCTCTGGGGGTCTTTGGAACAAAATAGAGATGGCAGTCCACATCCAACTACGTAATAATTTTGGCATATAGCAAGTAGGTTTTTCTGACGTTTTTACTAATGGTTGGCTGTAATTAAGCAATAATACTGCGAGATAGTTATCTTGCAGTATTGCACAACGAGTACATTATTGGGAATATACCACAGTTTCATACCAATAGTTATTATTGAGTATCAAGAATACAATGGTGAGATGAGCTTATTATGAAAATAGATTTTAAAGAAAAAAAACTGTTTTCCCTTTTCTAGTGTGGCTCTTTGTTTGAAAGTACTATGAAGCCCTTTTGTGTTATTTTTAAGTGCTGGCTTGTCGTTCTTCTAATGCTCATGATGATGCTATCTACTGACAGCTTGCAACCGTTGCTGGGTTACAGGTATAGCCTAGTAGTTGAATAGGGTGGAAAGAGCCTTGCAGATGATGCAGCTGCGTTTTGACTTGCAGTATGTTATCAGGTGGTACTGATACTCAGTGGAATGCCTCTCAGTCAAAACGCAGTGTTGGAGCTGACCGCTATACTACAGTAGGGTCACATGGTAAACCATAACAAAGAGTCGTGTTACTCAAATGATTGGGCAGTTGTGCCAAGTAGAGCTAATTGTCTCCCCATGTCTTTGGCTCTGGTGGCCACAGTAAGATCTACTGGACGGATTGGGGCAACACTCCACGAATCGAGTATTCCAACATGGACGGGTCTAACCGGAGGGTGATTGCCGACACACACCTGTTCTGGCCCAATGGACTCACCATCGACTACGCCGGGCACCGCATGTATTGGGTGGACGCCAAGCACCACGTCATCGAGAGGGCCGACTTGGACGGACGGAACCGGAAGGCGGTCATCAGCCAGGGTACGCACGCACATGCGCACGCACGCTCGCAATCAGATACACTAATAACAGTGGTTTTCAACCGGCCGTCCGGGTACCACCAGTGGTCCTTGAGAGGGTTCCAGGTGGTCCCCAGCTAAGTTGGTTGACCAGATAAAAAGTTGGTTAACCAGATGTAACTCTTTGAGAGCGTAAAATGAAACCAAATGGACCCTTGCGGTCCATTTGGTTTCTTTTTACACTTTCAAAGAGTTAAATATTCACCATTTGAATTAGCCCAAGTCTACACAACTAGAGAATGTAGAAGATTAATGGTCATTTTGATTTGTTTTGTTTCACAAATCCAGCCTGGTATTGTGGACAAAAGCAAAAGAAATTTGTAGTTTTGGGGTCTGTGGGGCTAAAATGTCCTCAAATGGTGGTCCGGGGCTCAAATGCTGAATAAATAGTGGGCCCTGGTATGAAAGAGGTTGAAAACCTCTGCTAATTATGTTACAGCGCACATGTTAACCCAGGCAACGATGGATTCATCAGCCGGAAACAGAGAGAACGGAGAGATGGTCGCATACACTGTATAGGCCTTGCCACAGTTAAGCTCCTATACTTATTAATCACAGCGCAAGTCATGATACATTGCACATACTGCACATACCGTGCATGCATGCACACACACAATGAGAGAGAGATATTATGTTGCACTGACAGTATTTTATTATTCCATGTGGAGTTAATCAATGCCATATTTCCATTAAAGGCCAGTATGAGCATGTGTGCACCATTGTGTATATACAGTACACACACACAAACACACGTACACACACGCCTAGCTCCACACACTCAAGCAGGCACATCCAATAAATGTCAGCATAAATCCTGTGCCTCTCAGGCTATGTTCCTGTGTTTATGTTGTTCAGCACGGCCTCTGCTTGTTTGCATCTGCATGGATGTGCTTAAAAAAATGAAAGGAAAAAAGAATCAGGTATGCACAGATGTCAAGCCAAGAGCATCCGGCACATGGATCAGAGATCTGGATCCAGTCTTGGGACTGTTTTGTAGTATGGGGTAGTAGATAGGGGGGTTAACTGTCTTTCTTAGTGACACGTAGACACATGGGAGGCAAAGTGGTGACCTTCTGATTTAACAGACATCCTCTCAGCTATGGCTTAGCCAAATTGTTTATCCCTTGTTTCTCAACAATAGGCACAATGGTGTGTGTACACGTTTGTCTCCTTTATTCCCTGGTATGATTGAAGACAGCAGAGGAGTGTTTAGGAGTAGTGCGGTAACAACAGAGGTTTTTAGAGGTAGGAAGGAAGGGGGTGTAGGTGGGTGGTTTGTGGGGGGGGGGGTGTTTGAGAAGGAGAGCCACAGGCCCTTAATGATGTGTGCTCTCAGGATAAAAGGCTGTAATTGCCGCTGTCCCTCTGTTTGCTCTCTGCTCAGACAACGGGCAGAGCAAATGGGCCGTGTGTGTGTGTGTTGGGGGAGGGTCGGGGGGGTGTTACGGTTGGGCATGCATGTCACTGTGTTTTATGTGTGTACGTCGTGTACTTGTGTTCACATGTCTGCTCTCAGTAATTTGAGCAAATGGACATTGTATGTGTTGTACTGGATGTATGCCAGTTTTCGTCTTTTTGGGCCACAGATACATATGGATGGATGTGTGTGTGTGTGGTGTGGGGGGGGGGGGGGTTGATGGCCTTATCCAGCCTGAACACCTGTGCACCTTGACTAGAGACGCAGGCAAGAGACCATGATAAGTATGCATGTGTGCACACAGTGTGCTGCAGGTGTGGGTGTGTGTGCGTGTGCGTGTGCGTGCATGCCTACTGAACACATGCATGCTGTGCAGCAAAGGTGTGTTGTTGATAAGGACCCCAGAAAGAAGGGACCTGCCAGTCCACAGTGGGAGGGTGCGGGTTGTGACGATGGTGAGGCAGGTGGAGAGGAAAGAGGAAGACAAAAGGGAGGAGGGCATGCCACACACACACACCTACACACCTACACACCTACACACACACACACACACACACACACACACACACACACACACACACACACACACACACACACACACACACACACACACACACACACTGCTCCTCCTATAGCCCACAGCGAGGGAAGAGGGTGTACTGTTCTTAGCCCCCCACCCTCCCCAAACACACATCACGCATCTTCTTCAGGATAAGATCAGAAAACAGTCCCCTATTCAGGCGGTATCACCTTACACACACCTGGACCGGTTGGCAGGGGGAAGAAGGATGCAAGGAAGACGGATGGGGTGAAGGCGTTTCAAGAAAATGAGTGTCATAGGGGTGTGGGGCCTCTGTTGTCTTGACTGATCCTGAAAACAAATGTAGTATTTAATCAAATGCAAACCTTCATTTAGTGAACTGAAACAACAAGACGAAAACCTGAGATGACGTTCCCAGTGTGTTGTCACACCGGTACAGTACGGTAACTCCACACCCGCAGCTCCACAACACTCATCATTCTCCTCTCACTCCTCCTGCTCTGGTCATTTACCACTTGACATTTGCACTCTGCTGTAAAACACTGTCATTAAATGAGAAGTCGTGTTTTAAAAGCTCCGTTCCCAACAGCAGCAGAAACACAGTGGGCAGAAGGCACTTTTTTCCACCCTTTTTCCACACTCTCAACAGACCAGAGGCCACCAGAGGGATTGAGCAGAGAGGAATGTTTTTTAAGATTGTGGCCGCAAACGCGCCCCCCCAAAGATCAATGTGTGAGGAGTACCCCTCAGTCGCTCTTTTATTACATGCTGATGGATGGATGGATAGGCGCTGCGCTTGATCCTTCTTTCAAGTTGTGAGATGGAAGAGGCCTGTTCCTAAGAGGGAAGCCACAAAGTGCCTCTCTCTCCCTTGGTTAGCCTAGCCATGAGGCTAACCTAATTAGCAACAGGCAGATGGGACATGGGCTAAGTGAAAGCAGCTCTGATCTGACATTAATAAGGCTGAGACGTCAGCCAAGCCCACAGAGCTGCACGGAAAGTGGTTCTGAACACTGCCAAATTTCACACTCATATCCCCCTACTTGTTTATGTTGTACATACAGTATACAAACAAACATTGATATTTTTTGTTATTTTAATCTAATCCGAAACAGTAAATTAGAGCGTTTCGTCAGCTATAGCTGATTAGCTTTGACGATAATTGCAACTTTGCTTAGGAAGAGCACTTTAAAGATGCTATGGTTTCTCTTCTCCCTCTTAGGCTTGCCACACCCGTTTGCCATCACAGTGTTTGAAGACAGCCTCTACTGGACAGACTGGCACACCAAGAGCATCAACAGTGCCAACAAGTTCACCGGAAAGAACCAGGAGATCATCCGTAACAAGTTGCACTTCCCCATGGACATCCACACTCTGCATCCCCAGAGACAGCCCCTAGGTTGGTACATTATCACATGTTACCCTCAGGGTTGGCACAACAATGTTAACATTACAAAACACATAACAAAAATACCAGTAAAATTGGAGAGGCTGCATACATACATTTCATACACTCTCAGTGTTAAAATAAGCATTTTATCTGAAGGTTCTCTGAAGATTTTTTCATGCCTATGCATGACAATGTTTATTTCTTGTCCCCCCAAATGCCGGTTGAAAAGGCTTGCATTCAGTGAGAGTGGCCAGAGATGGGGATGAGATTGCTTTGATGGCTTCCATGATTCATTTGGTTTTATACTTGCGTCCTTCTAGACATTGGTATCACATGGATTTAATTATTGTATTTTATTTATTTATTTACTGTTTCTGTAATCTGCTGTGCAGTTTAGCCAAATTCCTTATATCAATAAACATACTTAATTTCCCAAACCTTCTGTTTTTTTCCCACTAGGTGGTCGCAACCGCTGTGGGAACAATAACGGAGGCTGCAGCCACCTCTGTCTACCTGGCAACAAGACCTATACCTGTGCTTGTCCTACAGGCTTTAAGAAGGTGGACCACTACAACTGTGCCAAAAGTGAGTTGATGAACCTTCAGAAACTTTGCAGAATGGAAGCATTGTTGTCTAATGAGATGATTCTGTTAAATAACCTAGGGGCAGTTGTATGTGAAATACCCGTTCTGCTGGCAATACTTAAAATGCATTGTCTAATTGTATTGTAAGATATTATATATTTAGGTCAAGGTCTTTTTCCACTGACAACAAAGACTGGATCACTTTGAGCTTTGGGCTCGAGTTTAGAACGGCTGCACAAGCCCAGGCTCAAATGTCAAAACAAGTTCTGAGACTCAAACATAAGAACCTTAATCATCTTTAAGATGAATTCTAAAGCTAACATACAGTATGATCACTGTGAGAACTGTAATAGGGATAATATAACATCATGATGTGAATTTACTCTAGTCTCTGTTGCTAGCAGTGGAATTCTGTGTAATCCGGAGCTGTTACATGGCTTGTCAGGAGAACAGAGCTTTACATATGAATGCGCACACTTCAGGCTAAAGTTAATTAGTTAATTTATAGTAGGATTGTGCTCGGTGGGGACAGGCCTTTAGGGTTAAGTCATAGGAGGGTAACACAGGCTCAGATTTAATAAGAAGTAAATCTGCATATTAAAGGTTAGATAATATACCGTGTTCACAAAAAACAATGAAATCTCATTCCGCAGATGTAGAATGACATTTCCATAGCCGTAAAACAATGACCATCCATCTCTGACATGGCTAATTGATGATGTCAGTGGTTTGCACTTTGTCTTGCCAGTGAGAGTTCATGTGTTTTAAAGTAGTGGAACACCTGTAGATTTCTGCTATAGTTTGCTAGGGCTCTTACTGTGTTTTGATAGTGTTGTTGTGCTGTGTGTTCTGCTGACACCCCAACCCCCATTGTTGAACCTAGAGCACTGACAGAAGACCTTTGGTCTTTAATCAGGTCTTGACAAGTTCCTGCTTTTTGCCCGAAGGACGGACATCCGACGAGTCAGCTTCGACACAGAGGACATGTCCGACGACGTCATCCCTTTGGCCGACGTGCGCAACGCCGTGGCTCTGGACTGGGATGCCAAGGAGGGCTTCATCTACTGGACAGACGTCACTACAGACTCCATCAACAGGGCACAGTGGGACGGGACCAAGCAGGAGGTCAGTTAGTCCAGTTTTGGTAACAGGTATTGTTTTGACAGATTAACCTAGAATCACTCAAGTCAGGCATCTCAATAATACACAAATACAGATGCTAGTCTTTAAACTTAACAACGTTGAACCTAAATACAAACAGCCACTGATAGCATCCGCTGGAGCACCTGCATCTTACATTTCACATGGAAGATGAGAATACAGGAATGTAAGAATATG
The DNA here is from genome assembly GCA_039105355.1 of Benthosema pterotum. Lineage (NCBI taxonomy): Eukaryota > Metazoa > Chordata > Actinopteri > Myctophiformes > Myctophidae > Benthosema > Benthosema pterotum. The sequence goes on along the minus strand of CM076966.1, from coordinate 21,842,678 downwards.
CAATAGCCCCACCTACTGGGATGAGTATGACATCGCAGGAGAATGACATTGTGATCTCTGTGGCCTTGGGTTTCAGGTGGTGGTGGACACCAGCCTGGAGAGCCCAGCTGGTTTGGCTATTGACTGGGTGACCAACAAGCTGTACTGGACTGATGCTGGTAAATGCTCATATGCTGTAATCGTGCTGCTGTATGAATAGAAATACTGTAAATATACACAACCCAGAAAGTGTTACATTGTGATGTTCACCATGGCATTGACCATTAAGAACCTGATGGGTAAAAATGTGTGTGAATGTGTGTTTATTAGGTACAGATCGCATTGAGGTGTCCAACGCAGATGGAGGTATGCGGACGGTTTGATATGGGAGAACCTGGATCGTCCCAGGGACATTGTCGTAGACCCTATTGGGGGGTAAGAGACATTTCCATATAACATAATATGAAATGGCACCTCTCCGTAGAGACTAGGGTTTTGAATAAGTCATTCTAACAAAAAAGTTAAGACACTTCAGTGACCTGCTCTGCTGTTTCTAAATAAGCATTTTTTTTAATGATTCTCGTCTAGCTTCATGTATTGGACGGACTGGGGTGCCAATCCGAAAATTGAGCGTGCCGGAATGGATGCGTCGGGTCGCATTGTCATCATATCGTCCAATCTGACCTGGCCCAACGGACTGGCCATCGACTACCAGACCAAACGCCTGTACTGGGCTGATGCTGGCATGAAAACCATCGAATATGGCAACTTTGACGGTTCTGACAGACAGGTAAGATTTACAAGGAGGGAAAAAAAGGTTTTAGATGATTTCCCCTTTTAGATGTAATAGTATACCTGTAGTATACATGTAATGTTACCAGTTTATAAAGTGTCGAGACTAAGTGTCGAGGTTAAATATGTATGTATTTACTGCATATAGGTTTTAATAGGCACTCAGTTGCCCCACCCATTTGGGCTGACCCTGCATGAAGACAAGCTCTACTGGACAGACTGGCAGTCTAAAAGCATCCAGAGCGCTGACAAACTCACTGGCCAGGGACGCCAGACACTGGCCGAAAACCTGGAGAACCTCATGGACATACACATGTTCCACCGGCACCGCACCACAGGTTTGACCGTTGGCTCTCTTTCTGTGTGTGTGCGTGTGTGTTTTTGTCAGCCCCTTCATGTATGTATGTGATATTTATTAGACCACTAATTGCCCTGTTGCGCTGGTTTGTGCCTTACATGGTTTCGACCTCCATAAGTGTTTGAATGTACTGTATGTGTGAATGTAATGCACAATCTATGTAAAGCACCTAGGATAAATGTGCTATATGCATGCACAATGATTATTGTTTCTTAGACCCTCAGAGATGGGCACTAAGACACAATGCAGGACTCACTCTAGCGAGAGAGACAGAATCTTCCCCCTGCCCTTTCCCTCCTCCCCACAAGCTAGCAAATCTGGTGTCCGATGACACAGAAAGGATTATGGGGGGACCGGCTAAACCGATCCCTGATCAGAGGAGCAGAGAGCACCTGGGGCTCATACCAAGTTGAAGCGTCGCTGATGTATAGGGTTTTCCTAACCAAGGATTCCCCCAGGCTCCTGGAATGTCTCTTGTGTCGGTCTCGCCGTCTGCATGTTTTTTCTCTCTGTCAATCTGTCTGTGTCTTCAGAAAGGCTGCTCCTCTGCATTGCCCCAGTCCCCTCCGCCGCAATGGACGGGTTCAGGAGGACACCATGCAGGCCCCGATGTAACATTTTCCAGTTGAGGGGGCAGGTGAAAATGGCATGAGGGCAGCTTCATCACCTGTGTCGCTTTGTGCCGCGGGCGATGAAGCCGCCCCCATACCATTTTCATTTAAATTTTTCAGTTCTGTGACCAACAAGATTTATATCTTTGTACAGGACTTATATTAGGCAAGTAAACATCAATAATAACACCATTTGTTGTTGAAGTTGCAGCAGACACAAAGCATGCATAAAGCTAAAGGTCTGACACAGAGGGTTTTCTGTTTTTGAATGATGAAATGCTGTTGATTTAGTGGTGCCACAATTGTAGTTAGTTAGTAGCAGTAGTAGTGTTTCAAATCATTTTAAATATAAGCGCTTTCAAATTTGAAATATCTTTGAACTGTGGGTTGTTTGCATGCCATCATGTTTGGTGGGGCAGTCACGGCATTTAGGGGGGCGTTGCCCCACCATGCCCATGCCTAGATCTGGCCCTGACACTATGTTGAATCTAAGGTCTCATAACGTGTCTATGTCTCATCTCTGTAGTGCACAACCCGTGCCTGGTGAATAATGGAGGCTGCAGCCACCTCTGTCTCCTGGCTCCGGCTCCTGAAGCCTCCAGCTGTGCCTGTCCCACCGGCATCAATCTGCAGCTGGATGGGAAGACATGCACTCACGGTAAACTTTGTTAATAACGTCATAAACATTAAAAATGTATCGTCTGTAACAACTCACAACATGTTATACTGTAGTCATGCTTATTCCATTTTTAGTGTAGTGTCTATACAGTAGTGTTCCATATCCATGGCCTTTGTTACCCGTTTATAATAATAATAATGGAGGGTGAGCTTCTGATGAGAATAGTTTTAATTGTTATGGCAATTGCTTAAATTAAAATAGCTTTGATATGCAGAAATTTGTGAATTTAGATAATTAAATAAATAGAGAGTAAGAGTAAGATTAAATTAGTTAAATAATTAGCCAATAATGAATCATGTTGTAGCTTATGTTTAGACATATAGGCAATCACACAATATCATCCATATTGTATCCATATTATCCATAATAACATAGTCCTTCTGTGTGTGTGCGTGTGCACGTGTGTGTGCAGGCATGAGCAGTTTCCTGGTGTTTGCGCGGAGGACAGACATTAGGATGGTGTCTCTGGATATTCCCTACTTTGCAGATGTGGTTCTGGCTGTGAACGGCTCTATGAAGAACACTATTGCTATTGGAGTCGACCCCAAAGAAGGTAGGGGTGTGTGTGTGTCTGTTTGTGTGTGTATATGTGTTTGGGTGTGTGCAATGTGCATGCATGCAATGTAGCATGACATGTGTCAAGGTGTGTGTGTGTGTGTGTGTGTGCATGTGTGTGTGAGATTATGGTCATAATGTTAAGCTATGTGCATTTGGCGCCCCCTACAGGAAAAGTCTATTGGTCAGATAGCACACTGAAGAAAGTCAGCAGAGCCAACATCAACGGAACATCGCATGAAGATATTGTATTCACTGGTGAGGCCAATATGTATATACACATACATGTATAAAATTAATAGTAAATAACACTGTTTATATACATCTAGTTTGGTAGTGGTAGTTACTCAATTCAGACCCATGCTCCTTGTGACCATGAGGTGTTTGAATCCAGCCTCCATCTGGTCTTGCATGTCTCTCCTCTCTGCCCTTGGGTTCCTGATTCTCTGCATTGAATTATCAGAGAGAGAGAGCGAAAGAAAGAAAGAAAACACATCTTTTTAAGTCACATACTGTCCCCCCCAATCTTTCAGGCTTAATGACCACTGATGGCCTTGCGGTGGACGCAGTGGGCAGGAAGATCTATTGGACAGATACCGGTACCAACCGCATCGAGGTGGCTAACCTGGATGGCTCCATGAGGAAGGTTCTGATCTGGCAAAACCTGGACAGTCCACGGGCCATTGCTCTCTACCATGAAATGGGGTGAGATTCCAGGAACACTCCAATATACCTCATTTTCATAATTCTTTTAGGCTTTCACCTGTATGCTACGTACATCTATATTGCAATTATATTCTAACCGTTGGAATACATTCCTGTACATTCCAGTTACATGTACTGGACAGACTGGGGAGAAAATGCCAAGCTAGAGCGCTCAGCGATGGACGGTTCCAATCGTCAGGTTCTCATCAGTAACAACTTGGGCTGGCCCAATGGTCTTGCTATTGACAAGGCAGGGTCACAGTTACTGTGGGCTGATGCCCATACAGAGGTTAGTGATGATGACCCAGAGCCACCTTTTCTCCCAGTAAGATGGAATTTTCCAGTACTACCAGCTTGCAACAAGCTAGATGGTTCCTTATTTTTACACAAATTCTTCTCTCTGCTCTGGTCTTTCCCAATCTGTTCTCTAGCGTATTGAAGCTGCTGATCTGAGTGGTCAGAACAGGCATACCCTCGTGTCTCCGGTCCAGCATCCGTATGGTTTAACCTTGCTGGGTCCGCACATCTACTGGACGGACTGGCAGAGCCGCAGCATCCAGCGAGCGGACAAGACCAACGGAGCCAACACCATCACTGTACGAGCCAACCTGCCGGGTTTGATGGACATCCAGGCTGTGGACAGAGACAAGCCTCTGGGTGAGTCAGGCTTGTAGTGATGTTAAGGTATTGGCACAGCGAGGGGTTTTCCAGAACGGGTAAAAAACGGACTCCCGTTATGTCAATCACTCTTGTTCTCTTGTTCGAGAACATTAAAATAATACGCAACTAAATACGCAAGGCAATCGATGTGCAACAATGTTTTGTGGGACATCATATGGAAGCCAGTCTAAGGTTTTTAAGTACACTTTTTTAAACACCCCATGTGGCGTGGACATTTAATGCTTATTTAGAGTATGATGATTTGTTTTGATTTAATTTTCCCACTCCCCCTTTCTCTTTCTTTCTACACTCGCCTGCTCTCTCCAGGTTTTAACAAGTGTGGAAAGAGGAACGGAGGCTGTACTCACCTGTGCCTGCCCCGTCCAAACGGCACGTCCTGCGCATGTCCAACTGGCATCATGCTGAAGGGAGACGGCAGGTCATGTGATGACTCCCCAGAAACCTACCTGGTATTCTCCAACCGTGTCAGTGTGCGCAGAATCTCCCTGGACACTGATGACCACACGGACGTGCATGTGCCCATACCAGAGCTGCATAACGTCATCTCTCTGGACTACGACAGTGTGGACGGAAAACTGTACTATACTGATGTCACCTTGGATGTTATCAGGTAGAAATGCATACATTCTGCTTTGAGCGGCATGTATACCCCCCACCAACATTCCATTTCAAACAAAATTAGAGTTGAATTTGTACAATATACTGTACCTGTAACGTATCACTTATTGGACATAATCAATCTCTTCCTTGTTGATTAGGCGTGCCAACCTGGATGGTAGCGGCATGGAGACGGTCATAAGCCAGGGCCTGAAGACCACAGACGGGCTGGCTGTGGACTGGGTGTCCAGGAACATGTATTGGACAGACACAGGACGCAATACCATTGAGGTGGCGCGTTTGGACGGCACTAGTCGCAAAGTCCTAGTCAACAACAGCCTGGACGAACCTAGAGCCATCGCTGTGTTTCCCAGCAAAGGGTGAGAGTCTTCCAGTCCCATCCTGGAGGACATATGAAGTGTTTCCATGAATAGAGCAGTCATAACGTTTGTTTGTGCGAGAGTAGGCTGTGTTTCACATTCAGTTGCAATCATCTCTCCAGGTACCTGTTTTGGACGGACTGGGGTCACATTGCCAAGATTGAGCGATCCCACCTGGATGGATCGGACCGAAAGGTTTTGATCAACACCGACCTCGGCTGGCCAAATGGACTCACTCTGGATTATGACACGCGAAGGTTAGAGAGGGGACCAGGGGGCTTGGAAATTAGAACAAGGTTGATATCAAAGGATAAATCCTCATGTCTGGTTATAATCTAATGTAAGTCGCCATTGTGTGAACCTCCATTATTTTCCACAGGATATTCTGGGTGGATGCTCACCTGGACCGAATCGAGAGTTCAGACCTGAACGGGAAACTCCGTCAGATCTTGGTCAGCCCCGTCTCCCACCCCTTTGCCCTGACGCAGGTACACCCTCCTCCACTAGTGCCGAACTGACTCCTTCCTCGTGGCTACTTCATCTCCTTCACTCACCCCGTTCTCTCGCTCCTCACCTCACCGTGTGACTCACTTGTTTCCTTCTCCCACTCTTAACTGAACTCATTGACACTTAACCATTCCTTCTACTTCCTTCATCTCTGACCCTCATTTTTGTCCCTCCTTTTCCTCCCTTTTTTCCTCCTTCCCCTCGACTCCTTGTCTGTGTTTCCCTCCCTCTCTTTTTCTCTCTCTTTGTCTCCCTTCCTTTTCCCCAGTTGAAGCCGATGTCCTCCTCTCTAACCCCTTTCTCCCGCCTCTCGCAGCAAGACCGTTGGATCTATTGGACGGACTGGCAGACCAAGTCCATCCAGCGGGTGGACAAACACACAGGCCGCAGCAAGGAGACTGTTCTGCCCAATGTGGAGGGCCTTATGGACATCATAGTGGTGTCACCACACAGACAGACTGGTGAGTGAGCTTGTGGAACCAGTATGGTGCAGGAGATTGGACAGGTGACTCTGGTCCAGAGCTGTATTTGAATCCATAGAAAGCCGTACTTACCAAACCACTGAATGTTGTAACACCTATTTGATTTGTTTTTGTACTAGTCTAATTTCCTCTTGCTTTCATTGATTGATTGGGTACAGTACTTTCTGCACTATTATTATAAAATTGATTATAGCTTCAATTTTAGCACTGTTTCAACATCATAGGTTTGTAAGTGTGCATTATATATACCACAATATACGGTATATGGTATTTTACTGTCCCAGTTTTCCTAGTACAAAACCGACATCTCTGCTGTCAGGCTATTATCATGGATACTACTGTAAATAATCAAGTTAGTTATGACTGGCAGATGTCACCGGTGTGCATTGCCTCGCCCCCACCAGTACTAAGAGGATTTTCCTGTGTACTACTGGAAAAAGTGAGGATGCTGTTTTACTTGCGTCACCCTCCAAAAAACATTTTTTTTCCCACACACTGCCAAAACAGTAGTACTTCACAAAATTAGAGCTGAAAAAACTAATAAAACAGAAGTTCTCATAATTGGCTCCAGTAAGCAGAAAGAATCAATACTAAGCAGACTTGGCAATCTGATTGTAGAAAGTAATAGTACAGTAACGAACTTGGGGGTCTTCATTGACTCCGAATTGAATTTTAATTCACACATTAATCATGTCACCAAGACTGCCCTTTTTCACCTTAGAAACATTGCACGAATCAGGGCCTATGTGTCAATGGATGATGCTAAAACTCTGATCCACGCGACTGTATTTTCCCAGCTTGACTACTGCAATGCACTTTTTTCTGGTCTCCCCAAGAAAACAACTGACAGATTACAACTAGTCCAAAACGCGGCAGCCAGAGCTTTAACTAAAACTAAGATGAGAGAACATATTACTCCAGTCCTGTCCTAGCCTCACTACATTGGCTACCGGTTGTGTTTAGAATTGATTTTAAAATTCTTTTACTTGTCTATAAAGCGCTTAATGGTCTTGCACCTTCCTACCTACATGACTGCCTGCCCAAGTATGTCCCAGGCCAACCCCTCAGGTCTTCCACTGCTGGCCTGCTTGCGGTGCCCAAAATGGCAACTAAAAAACACGATGAAGCAGCCTTTTGCTTCTATGGACCGACGGCGTGGAACAAACTCCCATTATACATTCGACAGGCAGCCTCTGTAGACATTTTTAAAGCACAGCTCAAGACACACTTCTTTGCACTTGCTTTTAACTGATTCTCCGTAATTTTATATTTTATGCCTTATTTCAGGTCCTCACTGTACTGCTTCTTTGATGTTTTGCTATTTTAATGATCTCTTTAATTCATTCCCACTATTTTTTGTCTTTTCTATTGCAATGTAAAGCACTTTGAGCTGCATTTTATGTCATGAAAGGTGCTATACAAATAAAGATTATTAATTTATGTTGCCATATTTCCTCTGCCTAGGTGATGAGGGTGAGGAGTTAACTGTTCAGTTTATAAACCGATAACGTAGCTTACAATTCCCTCTTTCCATAGTGTTGAGACATTGATTTTGAGTTAGAAATGATCCTGGCCAGTAGTGCATGTGTATATCAACCTTCTTAACAAATTACAACTATTTTTAATAGTTTTACTGAAAACCATGTCCAGAAAATAAAGTTATATTCTAGTATTATTCTGTATACTGTAAACAAACCTCTCTTCTCCCTCCCAGGTACAAACCTCTGTGGGGTGAACAATGGAGGTTGTACACATCTTTGTTTTGCCAAGACCAACAGCTTTGTGTGTGCCTGCCCAGATGAGCCTGATGGCAGACCCTGCTCCACAAGTGAGTGAGCCTTTTGCACTAGTTCTTAAACGTTTTCATGCCAAGGACCCGCAAAGTAACATGTATTTGGTTTGACCCACATCCCAAAATGTTTTCTGTGGAGAATTTCAGTCACAGACCAAAGACTTAACTCAAAATGTCTTGCAACATCAACAATTTCCAGTTCCCTGCGATAATGTTTTCTCAGGTACCATAAAGCTGAATTCCAACACACCAAATCTGGGCCAGTCACTCACTCACACTCAGTGAGTCCAGCCTGTGACCTGAGTGTGTGTCAAAGTGCTAATCAACATGGATATGTTCAGTTTCAGGTTTCGTCCCTACCTTGCCTGACAGGAGGATGACCAGCACACAAGCTCCAAAAAAGATACCCAAAATCCCGACTGATGCACCGCGTCAGGGACCAGCAGTTGTCAAGTATGTTCATGATCCCCGTAGTAATAAATAAGATGTTTACATAGGAACCGGGAAGTGTGTGTGTGCATGCGTGCTCAACCAATGATGTTACTGTATGTTAACTATATCTCTGACTAGCCACTAGCCTCGGAAGCCCACAAGCTTTTATTTCCAGACTGGACTCAGGCTGATGCTGAGTCCACCTAAATTCAGTATGCAGTTGCACTGCTTATGGGTCATTCTTTCCTGATTTCTGATTGTCTTAGACCTTATTAAATTAATGCAGACGCGAACACATGTACGGTCACACACTCCTCTCTCTCTCTCTCTCTCTCTCTCTCTCTCTCTCTCTCTCTCTCTCTCTCTCTCTCTCTCTCTCTCTCTCTCTCTCTCTCTCTCTCTCTCGCGCTAATTCATTGGTATCATGACACGTGTGTAGTTTCTCCCTATGCTACAAAAAGTGTTGGGATCCAGTCTACTATTTAAAGAAGAATTCCACACCAAAACACATTGGGCATCAATCTACCTTGATTCCTGTGACATGATTCATAATGTCCTTGATTTTTGTCACAGATGCCCCATTTTCTACATTTCACCATGAGGTCAGTTGCAGTTGCAGGAGCTGTTGCAGCTGCGCCAATGCAGTTTGCATGGCCGCAGGTTGTCTTTATTCCAGTGCGGGTATTTTAGTAGCTCAATTTTTTTCCCACATCACATCAAGCCACACATTACAAGATAATTGGACCACTGATGACTTTTAAAAAGTTAGCTGGCACGCGTGCGACAAGAGTTTTAACCGGAGTGATTGGAGAGGAGAGTGGCAAAAGGGAGGGGAGGAGAGGAGGAGGAATAGATTACCTCTGGGATTACATGTAACATCAGTATGTGTTTATCAGTATACTATTAAAATGTCATGTGTGAAAAAAAATAAGTTTGGAGTTACAGAAATACCCGCATTAGAATAAAGACAACCTGTGCCATGCAAACTGCATTGGCGCAGCTGTAACAGCTGCTGCAACTACAACTGACCTCATGGTGAAATGTAGAAAATGGGGCATCTGTGACAAAAATCAAGGACATTATGAATCATGTCACAGGAATCAAGGTAGATTGATGGCCAATGTGTTTTGGTGTGGAATTCTCCTTTAACAGTGGCTATAACAGTGTCTTTGTTGTGTTCATGGAATAATGGGCATCTTGACTTCAGACAATATACTGTAAATCAGGTTGAGGCATGGCTGAAACATTATTTTCTCTGTCAATGTGGACTATAATTTGTAAATGTTTCTGTGGAATATGATAACTATCAGCAATTACCCGAAATGCATGCCTACAGTGCGATTCTGTCCCTTTATGACTCTCACTGAAACCCAGCATCTCATCATTTTCAAACATTTGGGAAATCATCAGATGACTTTACATCTCACTAATGCTTTGTTTTCAATCCACGATACAGCTGTACTGACAAGAACCTAAACATGGAGGGCTGCTTGCAGAGCAACGTGGTGACCGCCCCCCATGGTCAGTTCTAGATATCTGTTGTCCTCGGCACTCAATTCTTCAGTTGTGTCTAACCTAAGATTCTCTGTGCACACATGGGACTAACGGCACATGTCATCTCTCTTAGGGGAAGGACTTCATATCAGTTACGTGATTGGTGGAATTCTGACCATCCTAGCTATTCTTATTCTTATTGCTGCCTTCATTATTTACAGGTAACGACATGTTTATTGTATTTAATTATTTACCATTAGTGGGCCTAGCTTAAAGGACCATGATGTAGAAAATGGCTTGTCTTTGCAGAGATGTAGAGCAATTATCTAAAGTAATGCTTGGTCAATGAATGATTCATTGAGGAGGTCACAGAGAATCAGATGTATGTCCTCTCATCTGTCAACAGGCATAAAAAGTCTAAGTTTGCAGATCCGGGGGTGAGCAACCTTACCTACAGCAACCCCTCGTACAGGACTTCCACACAGGAAGTGAAGATTGAGGCATCACAAAAGCCTCCAATCTATAACCAGCTTCGATATAAGAAAGAGGTAAGTGCTCAAGTCAACACCTTAACCAGAGAACCTTTATTATGGAGGAAGGAATTTGAGGCCAACATATGTGCATACTGTGTCCTGATTGGCCACCCTAGTTCTCTGGAGTAGGAAGTAGGCAAACAGTTGGGCTATTCCAGGCCTATCTGCTGACAGACATTATTTTTTGCCTACAACTGATTCAATCTGCTTTATTAGCCAGGCTAATAGTTTGCCTCACCATATGTTTACAGAATTACAGTGACTCGCTTGCCTAAGCATGTTCGCTGGTGCCTCTTGTGGATCAATTTCCCTTCACATGGTTAAAAATGAGTGCACCGTTAGACAACGTAAAACGATTTTTAATCACATTTAAAGTAATATTTATTCACAGAAGATCTAGCTTCGGAAGAGGTGGTGTGGCGCACTAGCACCCTCTATTGGCCAGCTGCTACTGTTGACACACACACACACACACACACACACACACACACACACACACACACACACACACACACACACACACACACACACACACACACACACACACACACATATTGAGCTATTATACAGTGTGGAGTGTAGGACTAAAGAAATCGCTATGATATTTTGTGGCCATGTTTCAATACCCCCCTAGAAGTAAAGAAAGCAGCAGGAATATGGTGAGGAACATACAAGACTGATGCTACAAACTACTAAGCTGGCCAGCGATGACTGATTTGAAGCTGTGCAGTCAGATGAGTGTGTGTGCATTGAGTCTCCATAAGGGCATGGGCACATTGGGCAGCCCTGTGACAGCACCTTCTTTGTTCAAGATAATAAAAGCATTTTCCTCCGATGGCAGCAGAAGTAATGACAATGAAACAACAAACGCTGGTGGATCCTGGCACTTATGAATGTATTCCTTTCCTTTCGTCCTCACTACAGCGCTCTCATCCTTACAACACGCTCTCTCCCTATATCTTTTGACCCACTTGTCCTGCAGAGAGGTAGCTACTGCACACTGCATGTAGGAATCATGCCTTTTGCGCCCTGATTCATCCTAGTATAAATTATTCTCCTAACCTTTTAGGCTTATTTGTCCATTATTACGGTAACCTTTTACTGCTCTGTCCTGTCAGTGCATGTGATGCCATTATGTGAAATCAGGGATTCCCTGGCTTGGAATACGTTTTCAAAGCACTCTGACTCCTGGCATGATGCGCCAGTTTATGCACTACTCTTTGTGAGGTGTGAGTGTTTGTCACAGTTTTATAACACATTGAAACGTGTGTGTCTAACCCCAACACGGCATCACCAAATGGACACACTGTGTGCTTTACATTGGGCTGCAGTTGGATCTGGAATGTTTTTTGTTGTTTTTTTAGGTTGGGTTGTGATTAACACGCGACCAACGGCTACCAGGGGGAAACGGTTCTAACTGTGTTTGCTTCCCGTCCTTTTAGGGAGGAGTGGACGGAGGATACACCAAGGAGAAGATCCGCATCGTGGAGGGCGTGTGTCTACTGTCCAACGACGAGCTGTACTGGGACGACCACCTGAAGCAGATCAAGCCCTCGCGGGGAGGCCTGCACACCTGCATGCGCACGGACACCGTGTCGCTGCAGGCCAGCAGCGCCTCGCTGGACGACGGCGAGACGGAGCAGCTCCTCCAGGAGGAGGCGTCCGAGTGCTCCTCCATAACCACCCTGACTCCCTCCACCGTCACCCCGCAGCGCCATGCCCAGCACAGCCTGCCTGACACCGGCTGGGCGTCCATACGCAAGCCCTCCACCGAGAGCGAAGTGTGAAAGGAGCTCTTGGCCCCCCTATCCGCCCCTACCCCCCACCCCACCCCTTGCCATGTGCTCTCCCGTCTGCATACATGACAGACTATACATGTGTATTTATATAAACGGTACAAACTTGGAACCTGCACACATTGACATTTGCATTTCCTGTTAATATGTAGACTTACACAAAACATGCCAGTACAACGGTTCATGAGAAGCGCATATGGACCTCGTTATACATGCAAAAGAAAACACTCCCTTATACTGGAAACCTCATTTTTCTCCAATCACAGGACTCCTTGCCCACCGTCCTACTTGCACACTTACAGAACACTCCCCGTGCAAGTTCCGCTTGTAGGCAAAAATCTAAGACAATTAATGAGCATGCTGTAATAACGAAGCAAAAAAACTCAAGGAAGAAATTTAAAAGCATGCACAAGAGAGAGAGAGATGTGGTCATGTCTGAAGCCTTTTTGAAAGGATGCAAACTCCCACGGCAAGGGACACATCATTGTACGCAAAACCTTTTTTTGTGGAATTTTGTTTTTGTTTTATTTTGGCAAAGCTAAAATATACTCTCGGACTATATAACAAAAATGCTCGCTCTTTCAATGCCACTCATGATTTGCCATATCATTATGAACTCTATTTATGAACTTTTTGTACTCTGGAGTGGTTTTGATGATTATTTTTAGAGAATGGTGAACGTGTGTAGAACTATGTACAGCAATGCCCAGTTTTCTCATAGCAAGGAATATAAATATTTCATATCTTATTTGGACACTTCTATATAGGAAAAATATATTGAGTGACCAAAATATATTTGTGAAAATGTAGTTCCAGAATCTGAAATATGTTTTTCATCCTACATTCTTGGACTAAACATTTTATACATTTTGCAACAACATACTTTCTTTCTTCTTGCAGTATGCGATGCAAAAAATATATATTTATGACAGTGCCAAAGGGCGGGGCTTCTCAGAAATCTTCTCACTTTTTCCTTTGTCTATATGGCAGTGGTTCTCAAACTTTGCGTCAGGACCCCCAGGCGGTCCCCACATGATTTTTGGGCGATTTCCAAAAGTGAACTGACAGGACCTTTTTAAGAACTTTTAATACCTACAAAATAAATACTATAAATGATGGTCAAACATTGGCACATTGGTGTGAGCTTACTATTTTCACTTTCATCTGTATAACAGAGTCAAACAAAATAATCCCTCAACTAAGTGCCAGTCAGGCTGAGGGTCCCCAGTTAAAATATTATTGTGGGGTCTCCAGTTTGAATATTTTGGGGGTCACGGACTGGAAAGTTTGAGAACCACTGGTCTACGGTACAGCAGATTGACTGAAAACTCACTCCATCGTCTTGGAAATCTGTTGTTGTGACACATGTCAGCCAGGCCTTCGCTGATACACTCAATTGCTCAATTGAGTTTTTCCATATAAGACAGGTTAACATGATTATTATTATAAATTGCTGATCCAGGGGGAGGGTGGGGGGTGTATTGGCAGAGGAAGCTGTGATGAAGTATAGCCTAAGTGCCAAACATTTCTTTGTTTGTGTTATTAAGTTTTATTTATATTTCTTGATGGTTGTTAAGTGTACATGGCATTCTTTGAGACGTTCTCATTAAAATAGCCAACTCTGTAATGCAACGTGCACTCACAGTTTATACTATATTTCCCTCTGTAATATGGAACGTGCTGTATGAGACACTTAAGAATACTGTGTATATCTGAACCCACTAAAACAGTGACTTAGAGGTTAGAAATATAATCACTGACAACGTAATGGAACCTTAATTTAATACAAGTAAATATATTATACATTGCTTTAACATTGAAGAGTACCGTTGTCTGTTGCAAGAATATGGTACAAAGGAGATGTATAACCATATCGATGTTATCATTTAGGCTTTTCAGAACCATGTACTTTGAAGTATCTTGTATGAGTTCAGCAACTTGCTGATTTGCTGCTAGACAAAGCACTGAGGCTAATGAAAGAGGGCCTTGGCAGCTACGGTAAACTTCGTCTCTGATCATTGGTTGATAGTCTGTTGCAGTGCGTCAGAGCGCCCAATCATCCCAACTTACAATCCCTCCCACTCTGCTCAGAAACTCACTAAAGTGTACAGATTTTTACCACGCAGGTAAAAAGCAAAGGCGTTTGTGTTGAAGATATTGTGTTTTGTTGTATAGAGTCTTGTACAAAGGGATTTCATGACCGTTTTGACTTGTATTAATTTTACTCACTGGAAAAGAACATGTTTTTTATTATTATTATTATTATTATTATTGTTTTTGCTGGTTGGTTTTAACCACTGTGTTTCCGAGTCTTGTAAATGATAGGGAAGACGACAGTTATTTAATAGTGTTCTTCTATGTTATGAGTTCTGGCCGTGTATAACTATTGTAAAGTTAACAAAAAAGAGGTATTTATAATTTCTGTTTGGTTGTCACTTAATGTGTAAATATGAAAAAGACTGTATATGTATTTCCATTGCGGTACTAACAAGATGTGTTGTGATATAGTGAATTTATCCCTTTGCTATCTTTTAATATAAAACTGCATTTGCATTTTAATGAATCTTGTGATTCCTTCAACTTTGTTACACCGTGATTTATTGATTTTATTTATAAAAAAAAATGAAAGCGATTTATTTTGAAATTGAAAGCATATGCAATATTGAGGAACTTATCACATACTGTACTGCATGTCATCTGAGAACATGTGCTGTGGTCTTTCTTTCCCCCCCGATTTCGTCATTTTTTATTTAATCCATGAAAACGACAAAATACGGCATTCTATAGAACCTGGTCTTGGACAACATACTATACCGTTTTACTATAGAATGCAGTTTTTCTTTTAATTTTTGAGGATTTTCAGAAAAGGAAAAATGAGGAAAAATGATATGCTATAGTATGTCGTTTTTCAGGATTTTCAAAAATGAAAAATAACAGGCTCTAGTACATGGTCTCGGACAACATACATAGTATGCCGCTTTTAATCGTTTTTGAAATTTTTTGGAAAATGTTTAAATCGAGGATAAACTACAATCACAACATACTATAGCATGCTGTTTTTTGTCATTTTAAGGATTTCTGAAAAATGCCAACATCGAGGAAAAGTAACATACTATAGTAGGCCTATACCGTTTTTTTGACGCCTTCAAGGATTTTCAAAAGTTGGGGAAATCAAGGAAAAAACGACATGGTATCAGACAACATATCATCGTTTTTGAGGATTTTCAAGAAATATTGAAATCAAGAAAAAACAAAATACTATTGTATGTCAAAAATCATCGTTTTCAAAAATTTCGAAAAAACAGCACAGTACAGCACATTTTTCACTGTTTTTCTGAAAAATGCTGAAACCTGGCAAAAATGACAAGCTATAGTATATGGTCTTCGCAGCATGCCGTTTTTTCATCGTTTTGAGGATTTTTGAGGAGTTTCGAAAAATGTAAAAAAAAAAAAAAAATCAAAAAGGCATAGTAGGCTATAGTATGTCGTTTTTTGACGTTTTCGACGATTTTCAAAAAAATGACGAAAGCTGGCAAAAATGACAGGCTATAGTACACGGTCTTGCACAGCATGCTGTTTTTCATCGTTTTGAGGATTTTTGAAAAACGTCAAAATTTTGATAAAACTGCATAGTATTGTATGTCGTTTTTCGACGATTTTCAAAAAATGACTAAACCTGGCAAAAAAACTACATGCTATAGTACATGGTCTTGCACAGCATGCCGTTTTTCATCTTTTTGAGGATTAAAAAAAAATCGAAATTTCAAAAAAAAAAAAAAGAAAAAACATCATTTTGAGGATTTTCAAAAAATGACGAAACCAGGCAAACACGCAAGGCTATAGCCTTACGGTCTTGCACATTATGTCGTTTTTCATTGTTTTGAGTACTTTTAAAGATTTTCAAAAATTGACAAAATTTCGAAAAAAAAAAAACAAGGCTATAGCCTTACTGTTTTTCATCATTTTGAGGTTTTCGAAAAAGTGACAAAACCTGGCAAAAACGCAAGGCTATAGCCTTACGGTCTTGCACAGCATGCCGTTTTTCATCGTTTTGATGATTTTTGAGGATTTTTGAAAAAAATGTCGAAATTTAAAAAAAAAATGCAAGGCTATAACCTTACCGTGTTTCATCGTTTTGATGATTTTCGAAAAATGACGAAACCTGGAAAGAAGGCAAAGGCTATAGCCTTACGGTCTTGCAGAGCATGCCATTTTTCATCGTTTTGTGGATTTTTGAGGGGTTTCGAAAAATTACCAAACCTGGCAAAAACGTAAGGCCTTACGGTCTTGCATATTATGTCGTTTTTCAACATTTTGAGGATTTTTGGCGAGTTTCGAAAAATGTCGAAATTTTGAAGAAACCCAGGGCTATAGCCGTTTTTCATCATTTTGAGGATTTAAGGGATTTTTGAAAAATCACAAAACATGGCAAAAACGCAAGGCTATAGCCTTATGGTCTTGCATGCTGTTTGTCATCGTTCTTAGGAACTTTGAGGATTTTCGAAAAATGTCGAAATTTCGAAGAAAAAAAAACAACAACGTAAGGCTATACCCTTACCGTTTTTCATCGGTTTGAGGATATTTACGAAACCTGGCAAAAACGCAAGGCTATAGCTAGTCTTGCACAGCTTGCCGTTTTTCATTGTTCTGAGGATTTTTTACAATTTTAAAAAAATGTCTAAATTTCTAAAAAAAAAAAAAAAAAAAAAAAAAACACAAGGCTATAACCGTCCACCCAGCACCTCTAGGGTAGGCTATAGGCTACTAATGACATGAGAAATTGGAAAATGGGTGGACTTTCCCTTTAAATGTATTCCCGCCGTGGGGGCGGAGCGTTCTGAGCAGGGGGCGGGGTTTACCTTGAACTGCGGTGGGATCCATACAAGAATGCGTGTGATCCACCACGCCGACTCTCACTCACACTGATTCACACGCCCGCCGTTTGCTGCTGTTAGTGTTTGTTACAATAAGCTGTTTGTTTTAATATTAAACATTTGTTCATTGACAGTACGCAGTTGGTGAATAAAACTACACATAAAAGCAGCGATGGAACGAAATCTCACCAGCCTGCAGAGGTCCACCTCAGGTCAGTGTTACTGTTGAGCACAGTGGGTTTCAAACATTTTTTTTTTACTCCAGGGACCACTATTTATTCACCATTTGAGCCACGGAGGGCCACCAATTGAGGACATTTTAAAGATTTATTTTACTTTTTTCCATAATTCCAGGCTGGATTTGGGAAAAACAACAAACATGCAGATCAAAATGACCATTAATCTAGACTTGGGCTAATTCACATGATGAATATTTTAACTCTTGAGAGTGTTAAAATGAACTGGTTATACCAACTTAAACAGTTTTACACCATGGCCTACTATATTCAGCATTTGAGCCTCGAGGACCACCACTTGATGACATTTAGCCCCACAGATCCCAAAAATAAAGATTTCTTGTGTTTTGTCCATAAATCCGGTCAAACATACAGACCAAAATGACCATTCATCTTCTACATTCTCTAGTTGTGTAGACTTGGGCTAATTCAGATGATTAATAATTTAACTCTTGAGAGCACAACCAGATGTAACTCTTGAGTGTAAAATGAAACCAAATGGACCTTTGTGGGTTCATTTGGTTTCATTTTACACTCAAGAGTTAACAAGAGTTAACCAATTTCCCATCATCATCAAAATAACTACATTTTCAATTGTGGAGATTCTTGAAAATTAAAGGGATAGTTCAGATTTTTGTATGAAATACTGTCTATTAATATGCCTATAGTGGTGTCAACTGTATCAACCCATTTTGACATGCAAAATGATTCAAAGATTTTCCACCATTTTCCAAAAATAACTACATCTACAAGCTTATAGTGCACCAATAATAATGGTAATGAAGCTAAGTAATGCTAATAGTGCTTAGTTAGAACACCAAAAGGCTGCCAAAATGGATTAACTGATGTCCAGAGTCCCGTGGTGGGAGGTCTGCTCTGGTTTTGTTGACGATATCTAAAACCACATAGTAGGGCTGCAACAATTATTCAATGCATTGCAATTAAATCGATACTTGTAGTAGTTAACTACAAATTTAGCTGTTTAATTGGATCATCAACTAATCACTGGAGTTTTTGTAATTTATCGTGGGAGTTTTGTCACTTAGCCATCTCTTTTCTTATGATCTGATGATGGTTCCACATGGCTCATGCACAGTAGCAACGTATGACACGTAATGATGATATTAAGAACATAGAGTACTGTTTCTTTAGACTGACACGTGCATATATCCTTAGGTGCCACCCGAGTTTAATCATGTAGTGGCCAGTTATCTTGTAGTGTCTGGTTTGATGGAAAAAAATGAATTTGGAGCTACTAAAATACCCGCATTAGAATTGGGGGGAAAAAAAGTTCCAACAACTTTTTGACTCGGCTTGTGATTCGATTTTTTTAAATTTATTTTTATTTTTGGTTGATGCCCTAACACTGTGGTTTTCAAACAGTGATCTGGGCACCACCAGTGCTTCTTGAGAGTTCCAGTCTATTTTTCTTCTTTTTTTTTTACACTCTATTCAAGAGTTAAAAAAATATTCAGATTAATGGTCACTTTGATCTGTATGTTTGACTGTATTGTTTCTCAAATCCAGCCTGGAATTGTGGACAAAAGCAAAATAAATCTTTAGTTTCTAGTCTGTGGGGCTAAAATGTCATGAAATGGTGGTCCGTGCTTCCGTGGCTCAAATTCAGAATAAATATCAAAAAGGTTGAAAAGCACTGCCCTAATGCACGCACATGCCATATAATTTATTTATTTTTCTACTCTCCTTTTCTGGAATCCTCAGGACGGCGGTGGCATACAGGGTTGGAGAAGTTCCTCTGTCCCTGCCTGCCCTGGACGGCAGCCAGGACTTGCAGGACACTGCCAAAGACATCAAGAGCTGCCTACCAGCAGACTGGTGTTGTGGGAACCTACAAATGGGCACTGGGTCGCAAGGATGGCCCATGTGGATGTGCTGAAGAAAGATGCATAGCGCAGAACACCACAACCAGCCAGATGGATGAAGGACCTGGATGGACCTGACTGGATGGATGAAGAACCTGGGTGGACCTGACTGGATGGATGAAGAACCTGGGTGGACCTGACTGAATGGATGAAGGACCTGGATGGACCTGACTGGATGGATGAAGAACCTGGATGGACCTGACTGGATGGATGAAGAACCTGGGTGGACCTGACTGGATGGATGAAGAACCTGGGTGGACCTGACTGAATGGATGAAGGACCTGGATGGACCTGACTGGATGGATGAAGATTGAGGAACCCGGATGGATGAAGATTGAGGAACCCGGATGGATGAAGATTGAGGAACCCGGATGGACCTGACCGGATGGATGAAGATTGAAGAACCTGGATGGACCTGACCGGATGGATGAAGATTGAGGAACCCGGATGGATGAAGATTGAAGAACCCGGATGGACCTGACCGGATGGATGAAGATTGAGGAACCCGGATGGACCTGACCGGATGGATGAAGATTGAAGAACCTGGATGACCTGACCAGATGGACGAAGAACTGACCAGGATGACTGGAAGCGAAGATGGAAGGCTGGCCTGAGGACGACTGAGATGGAGAGAGCCCAGACAGGACAGGTGTGTGGGGTGTCTTGCCTGAGGGAGATGGGCTAGTTCGGCTCCCTCCCTTGGGCATGCCCGGAAGGACCCTTCCGTGTAGATGATGCCGGATCTCGTAGAGGTTCGTCGCGGATCACGGAAGGTGCAGGTGATGCCGGGTCTCGTAGAGGCTCGTCGCGGATGCACAAGGTCGACTTAGTGCGTGTGATGCCGGGTCTCGTAGAGGCTCGTCGCGGATCACGCGGCCCTTAATTACACCTGTATCCTGTCTGGGACCCGGCTGAAAGGACGGGCACACAATCATCATGGGCTGGACCATCAGGAGGTCATCATGGGCTGGATCATCAGATGGCTGGTATCTACTCAGGGTCTATTTCTGGGTGCCAACAGAGATACGATGCTGTTAATACCAGCTATCTACAACCACCTGACCGAAGCCCCCTGCATGGTACGTACCTGGATTACAATGTGACTGCACTAGAAACCAGAGCCATAGAGTAAAACAGAGTTACGCAAACCCTCTTAACTTCAAGCAGCCAGTCGAGTGGCGTGTTATTTTTTTATCACGCCAGCTTTGGGCAAACCAGGGAAAAACCCTGCCCCCGATGCTCAGAAACCAATGAAAATATTTTACCTGCAGACCACCTCTCTCGGACCCAAATCTAAGGATTTTCAATTTTTTTGTCCACAATTTAAGGGACATAACTGGCAAAACGTTGGTCAAAGTAACGGTTCTTCTACATGTTCTAATTATGTAGATTCTTGAAAATTAAGTAATTCAGATGTTTAAATATAATTTAATTTACTACTCACATTTTAAAGGAATGTGTATTTTTTTCCATAAAGCAATACAGAATACAAAGTAAAGTGTATGCAATTGTAAAGACTATCATTCTACTCTACATTTTGGATCAATTGGCCAATATTTATATCCATGTAAGATTTAATATAAGTAGATTTACAGAGAATTGCTGGGATTAACAGAATTTTCTTTTACCATTGCAAACAAACAGCGTAATGCAGAAGCACGGAGGTAGAGTATACTCGCAGAGAGGGGTTGCAGTGTTTTCATTGGGTTCTGAACATCGGGGGTTTCCCCAGTTTGCCCAGAGCTGGTGTGAGATTAAAAAAACATCACACTCCAGTGGCAGCTCTTCTACATATTCATTCTATTGAATGAGGACAACTGAAAGCTACAGATTGCATTGGACCCTATCCATGATTCCTAACCCGCCAAAGTACTGGGGAACAAAGTTGTCAGTGTGTGGTGGGAGTGCCACTGGAAGTAGCATCACTGTATCACATGATGCTGTGATCACATGATCACAGCTCCTTCCTGTTACTTTTTAAAAATATTTTGTATTTTTTCTGTTTTTTTTTTAAAGGTACCTCAACTGGTATTGGTATTTTGGGGGTCGGGTTGAGGCCCTGGAGGGCCGCCCCCGCCCGGACGATGATAGAGGCACCTGTCCTTGTCTGGGATCAACAAATGTACCTCAGCAGAGGTACATTATGGAGGTATGACCTTAGGCCCGTCTCGATTATGACTCTTGCTTTGTAATGAATGTTCCTTGAATAATTGAAATGAACAATTTAATTGCGTCATACTAATGTTCTTAGTTGACGTAATAGTGAGAGTATTGGATCTACGACATCAAACCAGGTTTTGAGCTCGTAGATCTGCAACTTGCACGACTTTCCAACTTGGAAACGATCATGACTGTTATCCCAAGAGGTTATTATCTCAAATACTTATAATTGTGATGGGCCTAAGTTGGTGTGTAAGATGTGGATGTCGCAGTTGTGTGTGTGCACACGTGATTGCGCAAGGGTGTGGGGTTCATGTGGGGGTGCACAAGGTGGCAGGGTTAGAAGCACCCTGGGGTACTTTAGTGGAGTTGGAGACGGGCCATGATGGGCAGGTCGCGTTGTGTGGTGCGGGTCATACCAAAGTTCTGGCTGCGGGACAGTACCTCCTCCAACGGATCTGCGATGAACCTGGCTTACCCACGTATGGCTCGACTGTGGTCCAGTGCGTCCTGGCCTCCACTTCGCGGTATCTTGGGGGAAGTAGGTTAGGCAGTTTAGTTTAGTTAGTTAGTTAGTTGGGCACAGTCATTAATCACAGTACTTTGCACACACGGAAAATAAATGGGAAATAAATAGGTTGGTCTACTCTAATCTTTTCGTGCGTATTTTCAGGTACCTCGACTATTACTAGGAACTTGCAGTGTGTTTGTGTTGGTGTGTGCGTGCTGGTGTTTCATCATCGGATGAAACAATTGGTCCATTTCATTTCTTCAAGACCATTTCATTTCTTCAAGGACCATTTCATTTCTTCAAGACGGATTTCATTTCTTGGCAGAAGAAAAGATTTATCTGGGCAAAAAATGAATGAACTTGCCCAAAGAAAAGATCAAATTTGAAATATATTTTTGCCCAAAGAAAATAGAGTGTTTTTCACTGTATAAATGATGTATAATTTACACAGTATTACATCAAATGTTATAACGAGCATTTTTCTTTTCTGTCTTTCTTTCTCTCAAGGCTACCAAGTGAGGTTGAAGGGTGTTGGGACAACCATGGCTATGCCGGCGGTTCTAGAGGTGGCAGAGAAGCTGTTCCTCCTAAATCCAGTGGAAATGTGAACTTGGAAAATGGCGGACTGGCTGCTCATGATTCGTGAATGCCTGCCATTACTGCCGCCTTTCGGGGCAGTGTAGTACCTGTGTGGTCACAACCTGACGAGGCAGTGTGGTACCTGTGTGGTCACAACCTGACGAGTCTTTCTTGCTTTTCTTATCTACAGGCCATGTGTCCATGACTGGCGGTGGTGAGAAGGTGCCAGTTACTATCCTGCGTGACACGGGGCGCTTGATTCGTTCATTTTGTAATCTACTCTTTTTCCGAAGAGACTCAGACGGGGTCCTTTCTGCCTGTGCTGGGCATGGAGATGGCATTGTTCCATGTCCCAGTGCACAAACTAAAGTTGCATTCTGCTTTGTTCAAAGGTGAAGTGTGCATAGGGGTGAGACCAGCTCTTCCTGTTAAAGGGGTGACCGGGAAATGATGTGGCAGGGGGACGGTGTGTTTGTTTGTTTTGCAGATCAGTCTGTTAAGTGACGGGAATAACCTGCATTACTCTCTAACCTTCCTAGGTCCATTTTTCCTGCAGAGTTGGTGAAGGAGCAAAAACCCGATTCCCTCACTGAAAGAGCTGTTCAATTGTTCTCCCTAAACAGGTAGAAACATCTGGCACAGGGGTACTTCATTGAAGATGGTGTGCTGCTGCGCAGACGGCCATGGGTTCAGTGGAGAATAATGACATTCCTTTCAGGTTCCAGGATGCAGTTTTGCGCATTGCTCACTGAGTCGGGGCATAAGGGGTGCGCCCAAAACGTACTTGTGTTCAAAATGTTCTTTTGGGCCCTGTCTTAAAAGAAGTGTGGCAATGTACTGTACATAAAAATTCTCTGTCCATTTCTACAAAAGTTAATTAATACTTTGGAAACTAAATGGCATCATTCGAGCCACATTCTTTTCCCCAAAGTATGATTGTCACAAATCTGTCAATGTCAAATTTGGTCACCCTGTGGCACAAGTGCAGTGTTATATTCCCATCCTGTTAGCATTTGTAATGCACACAGGAAGGAAAACCATGGGAGAAAATAATTGGCAAACTGATACTTAACTAACTTAAGGTGAATGCTTTATTTGGACTCCCTTTAATTAAGCCTATTCATGTTCTGTTTTGCATTATGTCTGCAACCTTTTCTCTTAAAAGCTTAAGAGCTGAAGAATGAGGCAGATGTTAAGTGTGTGTGTGTGTGTGTGTGTGTGTGTGTGTGTGGGGGGGGGGGGGGGGTAGGGGGTGTTCTTCTGTTGTCTATTCACATGTTTTTGTAGTGGGGGTGGGCTCCCTTTAGCTTAAACAGTCTCATTGCTGTGCTGGATTGGAGGGTGAGGCTGGCGATTGGCAGAGAGGCAGACCCCTGGCCAGTGTCCGCCCCAAACATCATGAAAGGCTTGCAGTGGTAACTCTTCTCTCTCTCCTTCAGGTTGGCTACAGGTTTATTAATTTGTTTAGTTCCAGCTTAAAGGAGGAATGACATGAAATACAACTTTTTTTTAAATTTTTTTATTGTGTTTTAGGTGCTCATGCTCGTTTTCTATCCCCACAAATGATCTAGTATGAACAATCAGTCTTTCATATTATAGAGAAGATTTAATGTAAATTGCTCTTAGAGACAGCTTGTTTGATTTTGGCCTCATAATGATGTCATCAGTGCACCCAGTGCCCCACCACCTCAGGATATTGTGGTACTCTAGCTAAACTGTCCATAAAGGACAGAATGATGAAGGATATATCAGTGCTGAATGAGGCTCAAACCATTAGAAATAAGTTGAGGGACATATACAATATGATATTAAGCATTAAAAACAATTTTAGGAATCCACGTTATTCCTCCTCTAAGTTGGAACACTTTCAACGTAATGACCAATCAAATACCACATCAACAGATCATGCTTCAGCTCTCGATTCCTAACCACCATTGTCAATGCAGAGTCAAGGGGTTCAACCACCAGATAACTCCAGACATCTCTCTCCAAAGCAACATCGGCAGCTTAATTTTGGGGGATCTCGAGGTGTTCCCGGAAGATCTGGGAAGATGCAGTATAATTATTTTGGCTCATCGTTGGGCTTCCCATGGGTGTCTTCCAGAGAGGATGTTCATCGAGGACCTCCCGAGGGAGACGCTCAAGAGGCATCCTAACAAGCTGCCTGAACCAAACCTCATAATCTGGCTCCTTTCCAGGCAAAGAAGCAGCAACTACTCAGTATGCGACTGAACTTCTCACCCCATCTCTTAGGAGGATGCCAGCCACCCATTAGAGAACTTTTTTTTTTTTTTTTTTTGCACTTAATCTGTGACTTTATCCTTTTGATCATGACACATACGTAATCCCGGCTCTGATAAGTCATAGCCAGCATGCACTCCAAGAGATCAACAATCTGCATGAGCAGGAAAATGCCACCAATGCTGTTCCGATTCTCTGGCTAATTTCCTTGATGTCCTACTGCCAAGCTATGATGTAGCTTATTACAAGCACCCCAAGCATGTCTCTTCCTTTTCAAGAAGTCATTTTTGATACTGACAATACATGATCCAATACTGTATATTTGAACTTTCTTTGTTTTTATGGAGTGATCAGGGTCATCATTTAAAAGCAGACATTCTACTTTTTGGCATTCAGCGATGGGCCAACTTCTACACTTCTAGTCATAACAGTTCACTTCACTCTTCATCCGCTTCTCTTCATCACTTTAGTACCGTGTCCCAGATCTTAATGCTGTCCCTGACAACTTGCTCCGGGCAAAAGACCATTTACATTTACTCAAAGAGTCAAGGTGGTGACCCAGGATAACAACCTACTGTATATTCACTCGAGGATGGTTTAAAGAGGATGGGAGGCGAAGGCCCTTATGGTGGAGTCCATAGTGATTCATGGAAGGAAATGGACATGCACAAAGTAGACTTAAGGAAAGTTGGTCTCCATTGCGTATGTCCGTTTTCTTCCATGAATGACTATTGACTTCACCATAGTGGGCCTTCGCCTCCCATCCTCTTTAAACCATCCTTGTATACACGGAGGAAGACAATCAGCGGACGAGAGCAGGATCTTTGCTTCACTCTAACTTCAATGAGGTTGAGATTCCCAGTAGTCAACCTCTGCTCCGACAAAGTGGAACCAGCACAACAATTCCTGAAGAGTGTGGTTGGTGTGTCAAGGTTGGGCTAAATGCCAAGAAAGCAAATGATAACATCTTAACTGAGGAACAATGGAGCGTTGTGTAGGCGTGCTCTACTCAGAGTCCAGCTTATATTCTCAGTAGCTTCTTGCAGGATTCTAGCAGATCAATGTAGTTCCTCCCATTCCTATTGGAACATTGGGCGACAAGTCTCCATTTGCTCCAGTCTCTAGCGACCCTTCTTGCTCTATGCCAGCTGACACCCATCTGTCTGAGGTCCTCCTTGGCGGTCTATCTCCATGTCGTCTTTTCTGGCATCCAGCCCATCGCCACACTTGGTCTCTCCCTTGGCAGTCCGAATTAAGAAGATAAGGTTTAAAAAAATCTCTCTCGATAAATAGGGGGGTGATAGATATACAAATGGAGATAGATAGGGAGACTTGATTAAAAATGATCTAATTAATTTGAAGCTTTGTAATTAATTCATCTCAATTAATCGCATACCAATATTTGACCCCAAGAAGAAAAAGGTCAATTAAAACACGTTGGTATATAGTGTGAGTTTTTCTAAATCAAAACTGTCCACACTGCAACGTGTTACTGTATGTTGAGGGAAATTAAAGATGGCGTTTAATTTCGGACCAATGGAAGCCCTTATTGGCTACCCCGATTGTAGTCTTCTCCCCGTCCAGTGCAAAATCTATGTGCGATTAAAAAGAGTTAAGTGTATATACTGTATATAGCCCAAAAGAGTTGCGCGAGAGGCAGAAGTCTATTTTTACGTTGCCGTGTGAAAACGAGAACAGAGTTAAATAAAATGTGTCCATGTAATGTGTGGTGGGCTTGTAGATCAGTTTACTATGTGACAATGTCATACTATTGCCTCGCTCACACCGCTCTGCCTCTCTGTCTACAGGGATGTGCGCACACGGACGTAAAAAAGGGCTACAGCCCCTGCCCTTGTCTAAAACATTTTTTTTTTCTTTTTTTTTAAATCGCAGCTTCGTGGCACGTTTATCCTGTAGCCTACCTTAATTTAAACCAAAAGGAAATGTGTTGCTTTGATTATTTCCTGTTTCAGGTCTATAACTGCATGCTGTACGACAGATGTATTGGTATTGGAGCAATGCGTCTTATAAGTCCCTACACCTACAGGCTTGTATGCTGTTAAGATAATTATGAATCATTAATTTAATCTCGCAAGAGGACAGCCATGGCAATTAGGCTGCAGGACCAGTGCATATAAACAAAGGGAAAGTTTTACTGAACATTATTAGGTGTCCAGCAACAGCCTAATACACAACATATATTCTATGTAAAGAAAAAAAAATAAAAAAAAAAAATATATATATATATATATATATATATATATATATATATATATATATATATTTGATATGAGGCTATCCAAAGGACTGTTTCATTTTGGCTAATATTTGGAAAAAAGCTCAATTGCATTGAGTTATGGAAGGTATTGTTTAGAGTTCACATTACATGGAGTTGCAATGCTATAGTATAACAAGAGTAAATATGTCCATCACATTTTACTCTTTCAAAAGATGAAAAGGAAATATCCACTCTCTCGTGTTTATTTCACAACATACACAGCAGCAGTCCCATCTGGAGAAACAAGGGACTTGGACGTCTCCACTTCAGCAACAGGAAGTCGATATGTGCCTGATGGATAAACCTCCTTGCCATAGCAGCTGTTCCTACTACGGCAGAACCTACTCTTAGAAGCTAACGTAGAGTCCACTACGCCTGTTTGACACACACTGCATAGACTCGTCACCATGGTAACCCGTCGCCATCGTGGATGGCTGTTTGACTTAACGATTTTGACAGTGGAAAAAAAAAACTATTAATAATATTTTAAATAATTATTTTAAAATGTACATGTTTTGGGATATCTTTGAAAATACTCATTCTACAGGTTATATGCGTTCTAATGACGATGAGAAAAAATGACCCTACACTGGCCCTGCAGGTCAGAATCTGACAGATTAACACACACGCGTCTTATTACTTTATCTACCGCACAGCGTAGCAGTAGTCTATTCCAGGCACGTGCACACATGCACATCAAAGGGGGCTTCAGCTCATGCCCTTTTGCCAGTCTGTATAACAAGTGCGCTTTCAAGTAAATAACATGCCTTATGGGTTGCTTTTCACCCATCAGGCGTTTTACCTGTATAATACATTACAAAGAATTGTTTTAACTTTTTGCTGCGGCGATTTGGAGATGTGGCGAGATGTCTGGTATCCTCCTCCCAACCCCATCCCTCCCAAAGTCCACAAATTGTCCCAAGGGGCGGGCGGTCCTTGGGCCGCGGGACACCACTGCTTAGTGCCCGGCGGGCGCTTAGGAGTGGGTGAGGTGGTGGTGCTGACCATGCACAGGCAAATATTTTCAACGTCCATGACTCGTCCCAGGGGCGGGTGGTCCTTGGGCCACGGGACGCCACTGCTTAGCGCTCGGCGGCGGGCGCTTAAGATCTATTGAGAGTCGACCCTCGATCCAACCTTTTTTCTGGGACTGCTGGGGCCGACACGTGGCCCCCCGGCGGCTCCCTGACATCGTGTCTGAGGATTCCATGGGCGGGTGGTTGCCACTGCTTTGTGCCCGGCGGCGGGTGCTTAAGAGTGGGTGAGCTGGTGGTGCTGACCATTCACAGGCAAATATTAAGTCCATGAGATGCTATAACGGGCAGTTATAGAAAATGTACTGAATCTAGGAGGGTGTGCCACACATACACGTACTGAATCTAGTAGGGTGTGCCACACATACACGGACAAACAAACCCAAGGCACAGGCATGGAGCTCCTGGTTTACTGGGATGGGGTTCAATTCCCCACTGTGCCATACTCATTGTGTTGGCATTTTAGTTGGGGAATTTTAGCAGATATTTGGCCGGTCTGGGTACTAACATTCTTCACCCATGTGTTTCTAATGGTGTAATGATACTAAAATGTTGAAATTCAACTCCTTTGGGAAACCTCATAAAAAAGCAGGTCAAAGTCGGGGTACTAGTCACAACTTTTAGAAGGCAAAACATTCAAAATGTCATCATGCTTTATGTAGCATGTGATATGTCTAACTAGGAGATTTCTATGATGCTGAATCCATATGGGATTGGGACCAAGCAAGCAGCTAAAGCAATAAGCAATCGGATCAATAAGCCACAAAAATCTGGGCTACTGAACTTGACAAATGCATCACATAATTGTGGGAGCAGGGCAGGGGTCTTTAAGTATCACACTGTGAATCCTGACAGATGTGTTCCCATGAGTCATGGCATCACCACCATCATTGATTTATTGATTTTAGTAGTATGATGCCTAATGTACAAAAGAGTTAGTCTGTTTTTCTTAAATTTAGGAACTCTAAACCGCCTCATGGATGGCAACAGTTGGTATTTTTCATTCAGAACATGTAACAATATCAGCATGACATGCTGATATTATCGTCATATCCGCATGACATGTTATCGTCCTGATGCCCTGTTGGGATTTCAGCACCTGTCCCTCTAACACATAATGTATGTCCCTGCAGATTCTGTTCCAAACTTTTTTTTCCTGCGTGTAAGTTTTTCTCAGGTTTTTAGTAGCACTTTCTTTCAGCATCTGGGTCTCCAGACCTGTTATACTGCATCTATATCTGTGACACACGGATGCATAACAAATCTATGTCCTCGCATCGTCTGAACAACAGTTTTTTTTTTTTTTTTTTTACACATAGGCATATTTAGCCTGTATTTAATTTAGATGGGTTGTGGCCCAGGTTGAGTTGCGAAAATGGATGTGATGCTGTGGGCTGGGCTGAGTAAGATTATCATATGTGGGACTCGCAGGTCACAAAACTACTGCCTGACAGGCAAAAAACAGCTGATCTACAAAAGTCACACAACACCTCAACAAGTTACAAAAGGGTTTCGCAAGCCAGTACAAACTATCCTGGGAAAATATACCTCAAGTGGTGCGATCCTGAGTTTTGGAACAATTTTGAGGTATATTTTCCTGGCATAGTTTGTACTCAACACCAATAAACTATACCCAAAAACTGGGAGTTGTACCAAAGATGATTGGAGAGAATTAGTGGAGATCATGCAGATAGATGTTGCTCAGATGGTTGTTGTTTTTATTCCGAAATACAGTACAGCATGCAGCAAAGTATTCCCATGGGCCTGGGAGCCCACCAGAGGCTTACATGTGTGACCACAGCAGTGACCACACCATGGGCTGACTAAAGTGTAGTGCATTTCACAGGCTTTTTTATACAGTCAAAGTACATGCATTACGTGCAGAGTGCAGACGGGATGGTTGACAATATACGTACATTAAAGGGAAAAATGTATAGGCGCACACTTGTAGCTGCCGATGCATGTATTTAATGACAGGTAGACTGCCGCCTTCAGGGTAATGTTATACTTTAGTTATTGAAAAATATCAGCTCTACAAGCTCATAGTGTGCCTGTCAAAATCAGAGACGAAATGTAATTTCAGTCTCTTATTCTTTGTCAAGTCAAGTGAGAGATATTGGTGTTGTCCTAGGCACAGTGTAATTTCATCTGCCTATTATCACCTTAAAATATTGCAGGAGTCAGGGGGATTATGTCCAAGCAAGACCTAGAAGTACTGACACACACTTTTGTTTCCAGTAGACTAGAATTGGATTATTGTTAATGGTCTGCTTACAGAACTTCCAAACAAAGCTCTTCATCAACTCTGATTCAGAAAGATGCTGCTAGAGTCCTGACAAAAAATAAGAAATACGACCACATTGCACCAGTCCTAAAATCTTTACATTGCATATTCATTTACATATGAATCTATTTGTGGATCTGGGCACAGCCACATTTCACATATGCTGAATCCATGTGAACCGTTAGCTTAGGTCATCTGATTGTTGTTCACCCCATAGATGAAACAAAACAAATGGTGAAGCAGCATTTCACTCCTGGAATATCAGCTTCCTGCCCACCTGTGACAATGCAAAGAATGCCTAGAGATGATTTGCTATCAACTTCATTTATTTTCCTTATTTTGCAACTCTCAGAATTCGCCATGTGACTTTGTGACCACATGATGCGTCTGTAACGTGTATATACTGTACTTCTTATATTGTAATTAAACCTCAGAAGAGATTGTGAACTCAACAAGACTCTTGTCGGTTCATGACCTGTTCTCAGTGTATTCACTTATCACTGTTGTTCAGTGAGACAGTCAATTTTTATTTTATTTTTAAATTTATACCAGACCAGAGAAGGACGAAAGGCAGATGAGTGTGATTTTCCAATAGGCCAGACGCAAAGAGTGAGGGACATATCAACATATCGTTGATATTCATTTTGTCCTGTTTTTTTTTTTTTTTTTTTTTTCTTACTACAACTTTTATATAATTTCCTAAAATGTAAATTGTGGACATTACTTCACTGTTGAAATGTAAGATTTACATTTAAACGGATGGACCTGTAAAGCAACCTGTTAGCAAAAGGCACCGGTTGTGGTACTTCTGGTTTACCGGAACGGGGTTCAATCCCCTGCGGTGCCCTGCTCCATGTGTTGTATTTACATGATTTTTTATTTTCTGCCCATTGTGTTGCCTTTTCATAGCACAAAAAGGCCCCTGGTTCCTCACTGTGCTGGTACTCTATACAATTAGGTTGCCAAGTCTATAAAAATGACTTGTTAGTTGTTACCAATAGCAAGTAAACTATATATATATATATATATATATTTTTTTTTTTTGCCTTTTTCCCTTCTATATCGCTTCTACTTTGATGCTGTAGCAGGTTACCTGCAGACAGACACTTGCTTTGCCCTGCAGATGGTCCAGAACTTTTAAATCATGTTATTTAAATCATGTCTGGCTTAGGACAAGGCAGTGATGGTGTGTAGGCAACGGGGGAGTGTCGTTTTGGAGGTGAGGTGGCGTTAGATTCAAACACAGAACCAATATGGTCCATTTATTGTATTATGGTTAAAATGTATCATTATACACCTAAATACAACATGCTATGCCGTTTTTCGTTATTTTCAAGATTCAGTTTTCATCATGTCTTCAAAATCCATGAAAATGATGCAATGTGATTGATTGTATGTGTTTTGGGGGGGATTTTCATCAATTTCAAGAATTGTGAAGAAATTATGAAAATTGCGAAGAAACTACATAGTTCATGGTTTCTGAAGACATAATATATTATCGTTAATGTAGTTTTTCTTTTTCAAGGTTTTTTAGTAAATTATGAAAAGGGCAAGGCGACATACTGTACCATAGTATGTCGATTTTCATTTCAAGGATTTTGAAGAAATGATGAATTCCAAAAAAGGAACAAAAAAAACACACTATGGTAGATGGTTTCAGACGTCATTAGTTTGCCATTTTTCATGTTTTTCAAGGATTTTGAAGAAATTATGAAAATTGCGGGAAAACGTCTATAGTTAATGTTTTCGGAAGACAGAATATAGTAGGCTATGTTGTATTTGATAATTTTCATGATTTTTGAAAATAATGAAAATGCCGTTTTTCATTGGAACACATCTGAACAAATCTACATATTAATCAGTAGTTTCCTAAAGGACTTAATCTGAAGTTGACCATTATGCCAACCCGAAAGGACAGTAGTGCCTGCTATTTGATCTAAAAACAGGACACTATTCTGACCTATTCTCACCACAGGGTTCCACAGGTCATCCCTCAACAGCTAGGCTTGACACCTCTGCTCTACTTTTTCTGCTTTGAAATAGTGGTGATGGTGTTGGTTATAGTGTTTAAGTATTATGCATTTATAATGAAAAATAGAGGGGAAGAATTGGAAGGTTTTCTTGTATATATGCTACTACTGACGTTTGAAAACAGTATTTGGGGTTTGAGTAGACAGTTTGTAATGTTGAAGTTATTCTCTAACACCCAAAACTAAGAACTTTCACGTTTTTGTCCACAATTGGGAAAGAGAACTGGCAAAACTTTGTTCAAAATAACAATATACAACATAAAATAATTTTCCATTTTCTAATTGTGTGGACTCTTGCAAACTATGTAATTCAGATGTTTAAATATAATTTAACTCTTGAGAGCGGTAACATGAAACTAAATGGACCTGTAAGGGTCCATTTGGTTTCATTTTAACGCTCTCAAGAGTTACAGATCTATAAGGGTAACACCCTTATTGATCCCCCCCTAAAATCTCTTATGTTCTATATTTTAGGGGACTGTCATCTACCTGCATGGGCCTGTGTGATCTACTGGTAGATCACAATCTACCTTTTGGGCAGCCCTGATTTAGAGTGTGGGGCCTATACTTTAATGCTTGTACTCAAAGATTTCTGTTCAATAAGAGTCAGACTTGGCAACAGAGAACCTCTCCATGATTGCCTTCTTTCCTCATCATGGGGCGCAAAGAGTGAGGGACAGCTGTACGATGAGCTATATACTAACCATGATGCATGGATGTTTACAAACGTCCCTCAGCTCTGCCGCTGTACTGCTATGTGGCTTATTCCTACCACTATATGTTCAGATATTCTAACATGATGAGTAAGTTTAAACCTATTGGCTTTTATTGATGTCAAAGTGGCTACTTCATCACGGAGCACATTTTCGCTATCAAGAAGCAATTAAATTTCGACCTTTTATGGAGTTTTTATTTAAAAATACACAAAAGTGAAAAAGTTCCTATTTTTTGGCAGGTATTGTTGGGTGTGGTCTGAAAGTGAAATGCATTATTCAATTCACTTCCCTTTAAGGGTCTAACCGTCTAGGTGAACCTAAAGGATCAGGTCTTGTCACCGAAGGTTAATGAGGTTAGTTCCCGTGTCAGGAAGATTATTATTATTATATTTTGTTTAACAAATCATCGTAGTACAAAGTAGTAGTAAGGTTAAAAGTCTTCCCTTCAAGTAGAAATATATCTATCGGGGCACGGTGGAACAGTGGTTAGTGCTGTCGCCTCACAGCTAGAAGGTCCTGGGTTCGATCCCCACTAGGGGCGCCGCTGTGGGTGCTGGCGGTGTGTCTGCTCCTCCGCGTCATCAGTGCCCATACCCGAGGCGGGGTTGGCGAAAGGTCCTTTCTGTGTGGAGTTTGCATGTTCTCCCCGTGTCCCCTAGGGTAGATACCCTCACAAAAACATGCAGTAATCCTGGGCTCTAAACTGCCTCCCCCTGGCCAACCGGGGCGCCTGATGGAGGGGAAAGGAACTGGTTGGAATAACGTGTTCCTTCCACGCGCTACGTCCAACCAGGGAAACTCCCCCCTGTCAGGTGAAAAGAAGGCAGCTTGGACTCCTCATGCATTGAAGGAAGCATGGGGCCAGTCCGCTGCCTCCCCAGGTTGGTGGAGGGTGTGTAGAGCCCAGGATCACATTAGGAATTGGCACTGGGTGAAAAAATGATAAAAACAAAGAAATATATCTACTGTATCCAAATCTTAAAGGGGATCCAGGTGTGCCCTCAGGAAACCCAGGTGTTGCCCTCTGTCCGTAAATGGGGAGAGAGATTTTAACAATGAATACATCGAGGACGATTGGGCAAGAAGCGATTGATTCAATCAAAAAGTATATAGTTGTAATCGACTAAGAGAAACGCAATACAAAATCTTTCATAGATTACATATCACACCCTGTGTTACTACATAAAATGGACCGATCAATATCTCCACTATGCTCAAAATGTTAAAACAGTTCCGGGTACTTATTTTCACTACTTTTGGGAATGTAAATACATATCAAGGTTTTGGAGCCAAGTGGACTCGTGAAATTAATGATTATCTTCAAGGTCAAGTTAAAGAAGGACCCGGGTGCGTTCATTATTAGGACTCCCCTCTAAGGAAATCAGTTTGTCTCACCAACAATTCAAATTATTGACAAATTATTATTATCAGCTCGGAAATGTATCCTGATTAATTGGATATCAGATAAGCCTCTACCACCTAGCATTGTGGTACAGAGAGATCTTCGGGTGCTTCCCCATGAAAGATTAAGTGCCACTCACAGAGGCAATGATACCGCCTTTAATTTCGGTGTGGGCCCCCTTATTAACTTATTTCCCACAGAGATCTCTCGGCTTCTCCTTAAGGCTCAGTGTCCTATTGACTGGGTAGACCTAGGTGAACGTAGGGGTCCTACATGTATGTTTAAATTCTGTAAAAAAAATAAATAATAATAATAATAATAATTAAAATAAATAAAATTATAAAATAAATGAATAACAAAGAAGGGAAAGAGAAGAGAAAATATATAAAGGAATGAAAAACCAATAACAGCTATTGGCATGTGCAATGTTACTCTATTAGTACTGTACTATTGTTGATGGTCATGACGACTGGAGGTGAGCCCCCACCCCCCTCTGTTTCTAGTTTGTCCTTTTAGTTTTTTTTTTTTTTCTTTGTTTTTTGTATTCATGTGTTAATGTTGTTATTTTGTTTGTGCGTGTATTATCATAAAAACCAATAAAAATATTAAAAGAGGAAAGGGGATCCAGGTTGGTTATTGTGCCTCCTATATAGTTTCAAAGTTACCAACCTGTAAGTGTCCATTTGGTTAGCATGTGCATGCGTGCGTGTGCGTCTGTTCATGTGCATTTGGTCACGGTGTTGGACAACATACTATAGCATGTTGTTTTTCATCAATTTTGAGGATTCTCAAAAAATGTATAAACTCACATCTAAAATATTTTGGAGACAAAAATATGTATTTTGACTTGTCATTTATGTTTATGGATACAATTAAGCTTTGTAAACCCTGTTTCTAAATATGCTGTCAGTATGTTTTAATAGTGTGTATGTGTGCATGCGCACATGCACGCAAATGTGAGCGAATGTGTGCATACAGGAGCCTTATGAGGCGTCCCTCACTTCTAAAAGTTCCACTACAACACTGTTTGTGAACCTTATGGTGCCATAACATTAGAATTACTTAATATTTGAAACTCTGATGTGCCAACTCATTATTTTTATTTTCTCATTCTTATGAGTACTTGTCAGAACAGTTGACATATCGTTGATATTCATTTTGTGCTTCTCTGTTTTTTTTCTTACTATACCTTTATAATTATTTCCTACAATGTAAATTGTGGAAATTACTTTACTGTTGAAATGTAAGATTTACATTTAAACGGATGGACCTGTAAAGCAACCTGTTAGCAAAAGGCACCGGTTGTGGTACTTCTGGTTTACTGGAACGGGGTTCAATCCCCTGCGGTGCCCTGCTCCATGTGTTGTATTTACATGGTTTATTTTTATTTTCTGCTCATTGTGTTGACTTTTCATAGAATAAAATGACCCCTGGTTCCTTACTGTGCTGGTACTCCATACGGTTGGGTTACCAAGTCTAAAAAAAATGACATATTACCAATACTAAGCATCACCGTTGTTCAATAAGATCACCGTTTTACTTAGTTGTAGCCATTCTAATCTTTCCTTTAACAACCTGCACTATCCACAACATGTTTATACATTTGCTAGATAGTTACTGTATTGATTTAAATACTACTTGACATACTATAGTACTATAGTTAACATACTATAGTATGTAAATTCTCGATTTCAACAATTTTTTAAAATCCTCAAAAACAATGAAAAACGGCCTTGCGTTTTTTTTTTTTTCAAATATCAGCTTTTTTCATGAATCCTCAAAAATCTTCAAATCAATGAAAAACGGCATGCTGTGCAAGACTGTAAGGCTATAGCCTTGTGTTATTGCCAGGTTTTGTCATTTTTCATGAATCCTCAAAAATCCTCAAAACGATGAAAAACGGCATGCTATGCAAGACCATGAGGCTATAGCCTTACTGATTTTTTCAAAATGTTGACATTTTTCGAAAATCCTCAAAACGATGAAAAATGGCATGCTGTGCAAGATTGTAAGGCTATAGCCTTGCGTTTTTGCCATTTTTCGTCCTTTTTCGAAAATCTTCAAAAATCATCAAAACGATGAAAAACTGTAAGGCTATAGCCTTGCGTTTTTGCCATTTTTCATCATTTTTCGAAAATCTTCCAAAGAGATTAAAACGATAAAAAATGGCATGCTGTGCAAGACCGTAAGGCTATGGCCTTGCGCTTTTACCATTTTTTGTCATTTTTCGAAAATCTTCAAAAATCATCAAAACGATGAAAAATGGTAAGGCTATAGCCTTGCGTTTTTTCGAAATGTTGACATTTTTCGAAAATCCTCCAAAATCCTCAAAACGATGAAATATGGCATAATGTGCCAGATTTAAGGCTATAGCCTTGCGTTTTTGCCAGTTTTCATTTTTCGTCATTTTTCGAAAATCTTCAAAAATCCTAAAAACGATGAAAAAACTGTAAGGCTATAGCATTGCGTTTTTGCCAGTTTTTGCCATTTTTTGAAAATCCTCAAAACGATGAAAAATGGTAAGGCTATAGCCTTGCGTTTTGTTTGTTTGTTTTGTTTTGTTTTTTTTCCAAAATTTTGACATTTTCGAAAATGCTCAAAAATGCTCAAAATGATGAAAAAAGGCATGCTGAGCAAGACCGTAAGGCTATAGCCTTACGTTTTTGCCAGTTTTTGTCATTTTTTAGAAAATCCTCAAATTCATGAAAAATGGTAAGGCTATAGCCTTGCGTTTTTTTTTTTTTTTTTTTTTTTTTCAAAATTTCGACATTTCGAAAATGTTTAAAAATGCTCGAAACGATGAAAAAAAGCATATATATAGCCTCGCTTGTGGTCTTGCACAGCATGCTTTTTTTTCATCGCTTTGAGGATTTTTGAGGATTTTGAGGATTTTCGAAAAATGTCGAAACTTCGAAAAAACGGCAAGGCTATAGCCTTACGTTTTTTCATGATTTTGACGATTTTCAAAAAATGACGAAACCTGGCAAAAACGCAAGGCTATAGCCTACGGTCTTGCACAGCATGCTTTTTTTCATCGTTTTGAGGATTTTTGAGGATTTTCGAAAAATGTCGAAATTTCTATAAATGTCGAAATTTCTATAGCCTACAGTCTTGCACAGCATGCTTTTTTTCATCGTTTTGAGGATTTTTGAGGATTTTGAGGATTTTCGAAAAATGTCGAAATTTCGAAAAAACGGCAAGGCTATAGCCTTGCGGTTTTTCATGATTTTGACGATTTTCAAAAAATGATGAAACCTGGCAAAAACGCAAGGCTATAGCCTACGGTCTTGCACAGCATGCTTTTTTTCATCGTTTTGAGGATTTTTGAGGATTTTGAGGATTTTCGAAAAATGTCGAAATTTCAAAAAAAAACCGCAAGGCTATAGCCTTACGTTTTTTCATGATTTTGACGATTTTCAAAAAATGACGAAACCTGGCAAAAACGCAAGGCTATAGCCTACGGTCTTGCACAGCATGCTTTTTTCATCGTTTTGAGGATTTTTGAGGATTTTGAGGATTTTCGAAAAATGTCGAAATTTCGTAAAAACGGCAAGGCTATAGCCTTACGGTTTTTCATGATTTTGACGATTTTCAAAAAATGACGAAACCTGGCAAAAACGCAAGGCTATAGCCTACGGTCTTGCACAGCATGCTTTTTTTCATCGTTTTGAGGATTTTGAGGATTTTCGAAAAATGTCGAAATTTCTAAAAAAAACGGCAAGGCTATAGCCTTACGGTTTTTCATGATTTTGACGATTTTCAAAAAATGACGAAACCTGGCAAAAACGCAAGGCTATAGCCTACGGTCTTGCACAGCATGCTTTTTTTCATCGTTTTGAGGATTTTTGAGGATTTTGAGGATTTTCGAAAAATGTCGAAATTTCTCTAAAAAACGGCAAGGCTATAGCCTTACGGTTTTCATGATTTTGACGATTTTCAAAAAATGACGAAACCTGGCAAAAACGCAAGGCTATAGCCTACGGTCTTGCACAGCATGCTTTTTTTCATCGTTTTGAGGATTTTTTAGGATTTTGAGGATTTTCGAAAAATGTCGAAATTTCGAAAAAAAACGGCAAGGCTATAGCCTTACGGTTTTTCATGATTTTGACGATTTTCAAAAAATGACGAAACCTGGCAAAAACGCAAGGCTATAGCCTACGGTCTTGCACAGCATGCTTTTTTTCATCGTTTTGAGGATTTTTGAGGATTTTGAGGATTTTCGAAAAATGTCGAAATTTCGAAAAAACGGCAAGGCTATAGCCTTACGGTTTTTCATGATTTTGACGATTTTCAAAAAATGACGAAACCTGGCAAAAACGCAAGGCTATAGCCTACGGTCTTGCACAGCATGCTTTTTTTCATCGTTTTAATGATTTTGAGGATTTTCGAAAAATGTCGAAATTTAAAAAAAAACGCAAGGCTATAGCCTTACGTTTTTTCATGATTTTGACGATTTTCAAAAAATGACGAAACCTGGCAAAAACGCAAGGCTATAGCCTACGGTCTTGCACAGCATGCTTTTTTTCATCGTTTTGAGGATTTTTGAGGATTTTGAGGATTTTCGAAAAATGTCGAAATTTCTAAAAAACGGCAAGGCTATAGCCTTACGGTTTTTCATGATTTTGACGATTTTCAAAAAATGACGAAACCTGGCAAAAACGCAAGGCTATAGCCTACGGTCTTGCACAGCATGCTTTTTTTCATCGTTTTGAGGATTTTGAGGATTTTCGAAAAATGTCGAAATTTCTAAATATGGCAGGGGCTATGCCTTACGGTTTTTCATGATTTTGACGATTTTCAAAAAATGACGAAACCTGGCAAAAACGCAAGGCTATAGCCTACGGTCTTGCACAGCATGCTTTTTTTCATCGTTTTGAGGATTTTTGAGGATTTTGAGGATTTTCGAAAAATGTCAAAATTTCAAAAAAACGGCAAGGCTATAGCCTTACGGTTTTTCATGATTTTGACGATTTTCAAAAAATGAAGAAACCTGGCAAAAACGCAAGGCTATAGCCTACGGTCTTGCACAGCATGCTTTTTTTCATCGTTTTGAGGATTTTGAGGATTTTGAGGATTTTCGAAAAATGTCGAAATTTCGAAAAAACGGCAAGGCTATAGCCTTACGGTTTTTTCATGATTTTGACGATTTTCAAAAAAAATGACGAAACCTGGCCAAAAAAACGCAAGGCTATAGTACGGTCTTGCACAGCATGCTTTTTTTCATCGTTTTGAGGATTTTTGAGGATTTTGAGGATTTTCGAAAAATGTCGAAATTTCTAAAAAACGGCAAGTAGTCCAGTACTTAGCATATATACCTGTTCGCAATTTTGCGTCATGGGAATTTCTCACTTGAATTGAGTCAAGGGGTCCCTAGACATGAAAAATCACCGAGGTGCTTGTCCGTCATAGTGGGACGAATGGCGCAATGGCTGAATCAAATATGGCCGCCCATCGTATATGATGATAATCCAACTCTGTGCCCCCTTACATA
This sequence comes from Benthosema pterotum, assembly GCA_039105355.1. Classification (NCBI taxonomy): domain Eukaryota; kingdom Metazoa; phylum Chordata; class Actinopteri; order Myctophiformes; family Myctophidae; genus Benthosema; species Benthosema pterotum. The sequence goes on along the minus strand of CM076966.1, from coordinate 21,802,586 downwards.
CACATGCACATTACTCGATTCTG
>CM076966.1:21775147-21802063 GCA_039105355.1 Benthosema pterotum | reverse complement strand
TTTTTCATCGTTTTGAGGATTTTTGAGGATTTTGAGGATTTTCGAAAAATGTCGAAATTTCGAAAAAAACGGCAAGGCTATAGCCTTACGGTTTTTCATGATTTTGACGATTTTCAAAAAATGACGAAACCTGGCAAAAACGCAAGGCTATAGCCTACGGTCTTGCACAGCATGCTTTTTTTTCATTGTTTTAATGATTTTGAGGATTTTCGAAAAATGTCAAAATTAAAAAAAAAAAACGGCAAGGCTATAGCCTTACGTTTTTTCATGATTTTGACGATTTTCAAAAAATGACGAAACCTGGCAAAAACGCAAGGCTATAGCCTACGGTCTTGCACAGCATGCTTTTTTTCATCGTTTTGAGGATTTTTGAGGATTTTGAGGATTTTCGAAAAATGTCGAAATTTCGAAAAAAAAAAACGGCAAGGCTATAGCCTTACGGTTTTTCATGATTTTGACGATTTTCAAAAAATGACGAAACCTGGCAAAAACGCAAGGCTATAGCCTACGGCAGGGGTGGCCAACCGGTCACAGACTAAGAGCCACGTTTTTCACTGTGTTACTGCAAAGAGCCACATCAAACGGTCACAACGGTTAGAAAACCGCCGCGACGGCCGTCGCGGTCCCCTCTGCTGCCATAAGACACGTGCATTTGTGTGCAGGTGCGCAATGCAAAGACACACCATTAAAACATATAGACATGTATTGAGAAACAGGGTTTGCAATCCAAAAAAGTATATGACAAGTCAAAAAACATACACCTACACCTCTGCGGTCGACTAGGAATCAGTCCTTGGTTGAGTGGTTGGACACCCCTGCATAAGGCAAGGGTTTTCAACAATGGTCGGGGGACCACCAGTGATCCCTGAGAGGATTCCAGGTGGTCCCCAGGCTAAATGATGTAAAGTTGGTTAGCCAGATGTAACTCTTCTACGCTCTCAAGAGTTAAAATACATCATGTGAATTAGCCCAAGTCTACACAACTAGAGAATGTACAGTTGTAAAAGATTAATGGTCATTTTGATCTGTATGTTTGACTGTTTTGTTATCTCTGAAATCCAGCTTGGATTTGTTGACAAAAGTAAACGGCTTTGGGGTCTGTGGAGCTAAAATGTCATAAAATAGTGGTCTGTGGCTCAAATCAAATTCTGAATAAATGGTGGGCCCTGGTATAAAAAAGGTTGAAAACCACTGGTATATGGAATGCGCCAGGCCGAGCGTTTTTGACTGCTTCATGTGGAAGCCCCTTAAGAGCCGCATGTAACCAGCTGAAGAGCCGCATGCGGCTCACGAGCCACAGGTTGGCCACCCCTGGCCTACGGTCTTGCACAGCATGCTTTTTTTCATCGTTTTGAGGATTTTTGAGGATTTTGAGGATTTTCGAAAAATGTCGAAATTTCGAAAAAACGGCAAGGCTATAGCCTTACGGTTTTTCGTGATTTTGACGATTTTCAAAAAATGACGAAACCTGGCAAAAACGCAAGGCTATAGCCTACGGTCTTGCACAGCCTGCTTTTTTTTCATCGTTTTGAGGATTTTGAGGATTTTCAAAAAATGTCGAAATTTCGAAAAAAAAAAAAACAGCAAGGCTATAGCCTTACGGTTTTTCATGATTTTGACGATTTTCAAAAAATGACGAAAACTGGCAAAAACGCAAGGCTATAGCCTACGGTCTTGCACAGCATGCTTTTTTTCATCGTTTTGAGGATTTTTGAGGATTTTGAGGATTTTCGAAAAATGTCGAAATTTCGAAAAAACGGCAAGGCTATAGCCTTACGGTTTTTCATGATTTTGACGATTTTCAAAAAATGACGAAACCTGGCAAAAACGCAAGGCTATAGCCTACGGTCTTGCACAGCATGCTTTTTTTCATCGTTTTAATGATTTTGAGGATTTTCGAAAAATGTCGAAATTTTGAAAAAAAAAAGCAAGGCTATAGCCTTACGTTTTTTTCATGATTTTGACGATTTTCAAAAAATGACGAAACCTGGCAAAAACGCAAGGCTATAGCCTACGGTCTTGCACAGCATGCTTTTTTTCATCGTTTTGAGGATTTTTGAGGATTTTGAGGATTTTCGAAAAATGTCGAAACTTCGAAAAAAAACGCAAGGCTATAGCCTTACGGTTTTTCATGATTTTGACGATTTTCAAAAAATGACGAAACCTGGCAAAAACGCAAGGCTATAGCCTACGGTCTTGCACAGCATGCTTTTTTTCATCGTTTTTGAGGATTTTTGAGGATTTTATGGATTTTCGAAAAATGTTGAGAATGTCGAAATTTCGAAAAAAACGGCAAGGCTATAGCCTTACGGTTTTTCATGATTTTGACGATTTTCAAAAAATCACGAAACCTGGCAAAAACGCAAGGCTATAGCCTACGGTCTTGCACAGCATGCTTTTTTTCATCGTTTTGAGGATTTTTGAGGATTTTGAGGATTTTCGAAAAATGTCGAAATTTCGAAAAAAACGGCAAGGCTATAGCCTTACGGTTTTTCATGATTTTGACGATTTTCAAAAAATGACGAAACCTGGCAAAAACGCAAGGCTATAGCCTACGGTCTTGCACAGCATGCTTTTTTTCATCGTTTTAATGATTTTGAGGATTTTCGAAAAATGTCGAAATTTCAAAAAAAACGCAAGGCTATAGCCTTACGTTTTTTCATGATTTTGACGATTTTCAAAAAATGACGAAACCTGGCAAAAACGCAAGGCTATAGCCTACGGTCTTGCACAGCATGCTTTTTTTCATCGTTTTGAGGATTTTTGAGGATTTTTGAGGATTTTCGAAAAATGTCGAAACTTCGAAAAAACGCAAGGCTATAGCCTTACGGTTTTTCATGATTTTGACGATTTTCAAAAAATGACGAAACCTGGCAAAAACGCAAGGCTATAGCCTACGGTCTTGCACAGCATGCTTTTTTTCATCGTTTTGAGGATTTTTGAGGATTTTATGGATTTTCGAAAAATGTGTGAGAATGTCGAAATTTCGAAAAAAAACGGCAAGGCTATAGCCTTACGGTTTTTCATGATTTTGACGATTTTCAAAAAATGACGAAACCTGGCAAAAACGCAAGCCTATAGCCTACGGTCTTGCACAGCATGCTTTTTTTCATCGTTTTGAGGATTTTAAGGATTTTCAAAAAATGTCGAAATTTCGAAAAAACCGCAAGGCTATAGCCTTACATTACCTGGCAAAAGCGCAAGGCTATAGCCTACGGTCTTGCACAGCATGCTTTTTTTTCATCGTTTTGAGGATTTTTGAGGATTTTGAGGATTTTCGAAAAATGTCGAAATTTCGAAAAAACGGCAAGGCTATAGCCTTATGGTTTTTCATGATTTTGACGATTTTCAAAAAATGACGAAACCTGGCAAAAACGCAAGGCTATAGCCTACGGTCTTGCACAGCATGCTTTTTTTCATCGTTTTGAGGATTTTTGAGGATTTTTTCTGGATTTTCGAAAAATGTCGAAATTTCGAAAAAAAAAACGGCAAGGCTATAGCCTTATGGTTTTTCATGATTTTGACGATTTTCAAAAAATGACGAAACCTGGCAAAAACGCAAGGCTATAGCCTACGGTCTTGCACAGCATGCTTTTTTTTCATCGTTTTGAGGATTTTTGAGGATTTTGAGGATTTTCGAAAAATGTCAAAATTTCCAAAGAAACGGAAAGGCTATAGCCTTACGGTTTTTCATGATTTTGACGATTTTCAAAAAATGACGAAACCTGGCAAAAACGCAAGGCTATAGCCTACGGTCTTGCACAGCATGCTTTTTTTCATCGTTTTGAGGATTTTTGAGGATTTTGAGGATTTTCGAAAAATGTCGAAATTTCGAAAAAAAAACCCGCAAGGCTATAGCCTTACGTTTTTTCATGATTTTGACGATTTTCAAAAAATGACGAAACCTGGCAAAAACGCAAGGCTATAGCCTACGGTCTTGCACAGCATGCTTTTTTTCATCGTTTTGAGGATTTTTGAGGATTTTGAAGATTTTCGAAAAATGTCGAAATTTCGAAAAAACGGCAAGGCTATAGCCTTACGGTTTTTCATGATTTTGACGATTTTCAAAAAATAACGAAACCTGGCAAAAACGCAAGGCTATAGCCTACGGTCTTGCACAGCATGCTTTTTTTCATCGTTTTGAGGTTTTTTGAGGATTTTGAAGATTTTCGAAAAATGTCGAAATTTCGAGAAAACAGCAAGGCTATAGCCTTACGGTTTTTCATGATTTTGACGATTTTCAAAAAATGACGAAACCTGGCAAAAACGCAAGGCTATAGCCTACGGTCTTGCACAGCATGCTTTTTTTCATCGTTTTGAGGATTTTTGAGGATTTTGAGGATTTTCGAAAAGTGTCGAAATTTCGAAAAAACGGCAAGGCTATAGCCTTACGGTTTTTCATGATTTTGACGATTTTCAAAAAATGACGAAACCTGGCAAAAACGCAAGGCTATAGCCTACGGTCTTGCACAGCATGCTTTTTTTCATCGTTTTTAATGATTTTGAGGATTTTCGAAAAATGTCGAAATTTAAAAAAAAACGCAAGGCTATAGCCTTACGTTTTTTCATGATTTTGACGATTTTCAAAAAATGACGAAACCAGGCAAAAACGCAAGGCTATAGCCTACGGTCTTGCACAGCATGCTTTTTTTCATCGTTTTGAGGATTTTTGAGGATTTTGAGGATTTTCGAAAAATGTCGAAATTCGAAAAAAAAACGGCAAGGCTATAGCCTTACGGTTTTTCATGATTTTGACGATTTTCAAAAAATGACGAAACCTGGCAAAAACGCAAGGCTATAGCCTACGGTCTTGCACAGCATGCTTTTTTTCATCGTTTTGAGGATTTTTGAGGATTTTGAGGATTTTCGAAAAATGTCGAAATTTCTAAAAAACGGCAAGGCTATAGCCTTACGGTTTTTCATGATTTTGACGATTTTCAAAAAATGACGAAACCTGGCAAAAACGCAAGGCTATAGCCTACGGTCTTGCACAGCATGCTTTTTTTCATCGTTTTGAGGATTTGGAGGATTTTCGAAAAATGTCGAAATTTCGAAAAAAAACGGCAAGGCTATAGCCTTACGGTTTTTCATGATTTTGACGATTTTCAAAAAATGACGAAACCTGGCAAAAACGCAAGGCTATAGCCTACGGTCTTGCACAGCATGCTTTTTTTTCATCGTTTTGAGGATTTTTGAGGATTTTGAGGATTTTCGAAAAATGTCGAAATTTCGAAAAAACGGCAAGGCTATAGCCTTACGGTTTTTCATGATTTTGACGATTTTCAAAAAATGACGAAACCTGGCAAAAACGCAAGGCTATAGCCTACGGTCTTGCACAGCATGCTTTTTTTCATCGTTTTAATGATTTTGAGGATTTTCGAAAAATGTCGAAATTTAAAAAAAAAACGCAAGGCTATAGCCTTACGTTTTTTCATGATTTTGACGATTTTCAAAAAATGACGAAACCTGGCAAAAACGCAAGGCTATAGCCTACGGTCTTGCACAGCATGCTTTTTTTCATCGTTTTGAGGATTTTTGAGGATTTTCGAAAAATGTCGAAATTTCTAAAAAAACGGCAAGGCTATAGCCTTACGGTTTTTCATGATTTTGACGATTTTCAAAAAATGACGAAACCTGGCAAAAACGCAAGGCTATAGCCTACGGTCTTGCACAGCATGCTTTTTTTCATCGTTTTTGGGATTTTTGAGGATTTTGAGGATTTTCGAAAAATGTCGAAATTTCGAAAAAAACGCAAGGCTATAGCCTTACGGTTTTTCATGATTTTGACGATTTTCAAAAAATGACGAAACCTAGCAAAAACGCAAGGCTATAGCCTACGGTCTTGCACAGCATGCTTTTTTTCATCGTTTTGAGGATTTTTGAGGATTTTATGGATTTTCGAAAAATGTCGAGAATGTCGAAATTTCGAAAAAAACGGCAAGGCTATAGCCTTACGGTTTTTCATGATTTTGACGATTTTCAAAAAATCACGAAACCTGGCAAAACGCAAGCCTATAGCCTACGGTCTTGCACAGCATGCTTTTTTTCATCGTTTTGAGATTTTTGAGGATTTTTTCTGGATTTTCGAAAAATGTCGAAATTTCGAAAAAACGGCAAGGCTATAGCCTTACGGTTTTTCATGATTTTGACGATTTTCAAAAAATGACGAAACCTGGCAAAAACGCAAGGCTATAGCCTACGGTCTTGCACAGCCTGCTTTTTTTCATCGTTTTGAGGATTTTTGAGGATTTTGAGGATTTTCGAAAAATGTCGAAATTTCGAAAAAACGGAAAGGCTATAGCCTTACGGTTTTTCATGATTTTGACGATTTTCAAAAAATGACGAAACCTGGCAAAAACGCAAGGCTATAGCCTACGGTCTTGCACAGCATGCTTTTTTTCATCGTTTTGAGGATTTTTGAGGATTTTGAGGATTTTCGAAAAATGTCGAAATTTCGAAAAAAAACCCCGCAAGGCTATAGCCTTACGTTTTTTCATGATTTTGACGATTTTCAAAAAATGACGAAACCTGGCAAAAACGCAAGGCTATAGCCTACGGTCTTGCACAGCATGCTTTTTTTCATCGTTTTGAGGATTTTTGAGGATTTTATGGATTTTCGAAAAATGTCGAGAATGTCGAAATTTCGAAAAAACGGCAAGGCTATAGCCTTACGGTTTTTCATGATTTTGACGATTTTCAAAAAATCACGAAACCTGGCAAAACGCAAGCCTATAGCCTACGGTCTTGCACAGCATGCTTTTTTTCATCGTTTTGAGGATTTTGAGGATTTTCAAAAAATGTCGAAATTTCGAAAAAACCGCAAGGCTATAGCCTTACATTACCTGGCAAAAGCGCAAGGCTATAGCCTACGGTCTTGCACAGCATGCTTTTTTTCATCGTTTTGAGGATTTTTGAGGATTTTGAGGATTTTCGAAAAATGTCGAAATTTCGAAAAAAAACCCGCAAGGCTATAGCCTTACGTTTTTTCATGATTTTGACGATTTTCAAAAAATGACGAAACCTGGCAAAAACGCAAGGCTATAGCCTACGGTCTTGCACAGCATGCTTTTTTTCATCGTTTTGAGGATTTTTGAGGATTTTGAAGATTTTCGAAAAATGTCGAAATTTCGAAAAAAAACGGCAAGGCTATAGCCTTACGGTTTTTCATGATTTTGACGATTTTCAAAAAATGACGAAACCTGGCAAAAACGCAAGGCTATAGCCTACGGTCTTGCACAGCATGCTTTTTTTCATCGTTTTGAGGTTTTTTGAGGATTTTGAAGATTTTCGAAAAATGTCGAAATTTCGAGAAAAACAGCAAGGCTATAGCCTTACGGTTTTTCATGATTTTGACGATTTTCAAAAAATGACGAAACCTGGCAAAAACGCAAGGCTATAGCCTACGGTCTTGCACAGCATGCTTTTTTTCATCGTTTTGAGGATTTTGAGGATTTTGAGGATTTTCGAAAAATGTCGAAATTTCGAAAAAACGGCAAGGCTATAGCCTTACGGTTTTTCATGATTTTGACGATTTTCAAAAAATGACGAAACCTGGCAAAAACGCAAGGCTATAGCCTACGGTCTTGCACAGCATGCTTTTTTTCATCGTTTTAATGATTTTGAGGATTTTCGAAAAATGTCGAAATTTCAAAAAAAAACGCAAGGCTATAGCCTTACGTTTTTTCATGATTTTGACGATTTTCAAAAAATGACGAAACCAGGCAAAAACGCAAGGCTATAGCCTACGGTCTTGCACAGCATGCTTTTTTTCATCGTTTTGAGGATTTTTGAGGATTTTGAGGATTTTCGAAAAATGTCGAAATTTCGAAAAAAACGGCAAGGCTATAGCCTTACGGTTTTTCATGATTTTGACGATTTTCAAAAAATGACGAAACCTGGCAAAAACGCAAGGCTATAGCCTACGGTCTTGCACAGCATGCTTTTTTTCATCGTTTTGAGGATTTTTGAGGATTTTGAGGATTTTCGAAAAATGTCGAAATTTCTAAAAAACGGCAAGGCTATAGCCTTACGGTTTTTCATGATTTTGACGATTTTCAAAAAATGACGAAACCTGGCAAAAACGCAAGGCTATAGCCTACGGTCTTGCACAGCATGCTTTTTTTTCATCGTTTTGAGGATTTGGAGGATTTTCAAAAAATGTCGAAATTTCGAAAAAAAACGGCAAGGCTATAGCCTTACGGTTTTTCATGATTTTGACGATTTTCAAAAAATGACGAAACCTGGCAAAAACGCAAGGCTATAGCCTACGGTCTTGCACAGCATGCTTTTTTTCATCGTTTTGAGGATTTTTGAGGATTTTCGAAAAATGTCGAAATTTAAAAAAAAAAACGCAAGGCTATAGCCTTACGTTTTTTTTCATGATTTTGACGATTTTCAAAAAATGACGAAACCTGGCAAAAACGCAAGGCTATAGCCTACGGTCTTGCACAGCATGCTTTTTTTCATCGTTTTGAGGATTTTTGAGGATTTTCGAAAAATGTCGAAATTTCTAAAAAACGGCAAGGCTATAGCCTTACGGTTTTTCATGATTTTGACGATTTTCAAAAAATGACGAAACCTGGCAAAAACGCAAGGCTATAGCCTACGGTCTTGCACAGCATGCTTTTTTTCATCGTTTTGAGGATTTTTGAGGATTTTGAGGATTTTCGAAAAATGTCGAAACTTCGAAAAAAACGCAAGGCTATAGCCTTACGGTTTTTCATGATTTTGACGATTTTCAAAAAATGACGAAACCTAGCAAAAACGCAAGGCTATAGCCTACGGTCTTGCACAGCATGCTTTTTTTCATCGTTTTGAGGATTTTTGAGGATTTTATGGATTTTCGAAAAATGTCGAGAATGTCGAAATTTCGAAAAAACGGCAAGGCTATAGCCTTACGGTTTTTCATGATTTTGACGATTTTCAAAAAATCACGAAACCTGGCAAAACGCAAGCCTATAGCCTACGGTCTTGCACAGCATGCTTTTTTTCATCGTTTTGAGGATTTTGAGGATTTTCAAAAAATGTCGAAATTTCGAAAAAACCGCAAGGCTATAGCCTTACATTACCTGGCAAAAGCGCAAGGCTATAGCCTACGGTCTTGCACAGCATGCTTTTTTTCATCGTTTTGAGGATTTTTGAGGATTTTGAGGATTTTCGAAAAATGTCGAAATTTCGAAAAAACGGCAAGGCTATAGCCTTATGGTTTTTCATGATTTTGACGATTTTCAAAAAATGACGAAACCTGGCAAAAACGCAAGGCTATAGCCTACGGTCTTGCACAGCATGCTTTTTTTCATCGTTTTGAGGATTTTTGAGGATTTTGAGGATTTTCGAAAAATGTCAAAATTTCCAAAGAAACGGAAAGGCTATAGCCTTACGGTTTTTCATGATTTTGACGATTTTCAAAAAATGACGAAACCTGGCAAAAACGCAAGGCTATAGCCTACGGTCTTGCACAGCATGCTTTTTTCATCGTTTTGAGGATTTTTGAGGATTTTGAGGATTTTCGAAAAATGTCGAAATTTCGAAAAAAAAAAACCCGCAAGGCTATAGCCTTACGTTTTTTCATGATTTTGACGATTTTCAAAAAATGACGAAACCTGGCAAAAACGCAAGGCTATAGCCTACGGTCTTGCACAGCATGCTTTTTTTCATCGTTTTGAGGATTTTTGAGGATTTTATGGATTTTCGAAAAATGTCGAGAATGTCGAAATTTCGAAAAAACGGCAAGGCTATAGCCTTACGGTTTTTCATGATTTTGACGATTTTCAAAAAATCACGAAACCTGGCAAAACGCAAGCCTATAGCCTACGGTCTTGCACAGCATGCTTTTTTTCATCGTTTTGAGGATTTTGAGGATTTTCAAAAAATGTCGAAATTTCGAAAAAAACCGCAAGGCTATAGCCTTACATTACCTGGCAAAAGCGCAAGGCTATAGCCTACGGTCTTGCACAGCATGCTTTTTTTTCATCGTTTTGAGGATTTTTGAGGATTTTGAGGATTTTCGAAAAATGTCGAAATTTCGAAAAAAACGGCAAGGCTATAGCCTTATGGTTTTTCATGATTTTGACGATTTTCAAAAAATGACGAAACCTGGCAAAAACGCAAGGCTATAGCCTACGGTCTTGCACAGCATGCTTTTTTTCATCGTTTTGAGGATTTTTGAGGATTTTCGAAAAATGTCGAAATTTCGAAAAAACGGCAAGGCTATAGCCTTACGGTTTTTCATGATTTTGACGATTTTCAAAAAATGACGAAACCTGGCAAAAACGCAAGGCTATAGCCTACGGTCTTGCACAGCATGCTTTTTTTCATCGTTTTAAGGATTTTGAGGATTTTCGAAAAATGTCGAAATTTCGAAAAAAAAAACGGCAAGGCTATAGCCTTACGGTTTTTCATGATTTTGACGATTTTCAAAAAATGACGAAACCTGGCAAAAACGCAAGGCTATAGCCTACGGTCTTGCACAGCATGCTTTTTTTCATCGTTTTGAGGATTTTTGAGGATTTTCGAAAAATGTCGAAATTTCTAAAAAACGGCAAGGCTATAGCCTTACGGTTTTTCATGATTTTGACGATTTTCAAAAAATGACGAAACCTGGCAAAAACGCAAGGCTATAGCCTACGGTCTTGCACAGCATGCTTTTTTTTCATCGTTTTGAGGATTTTTGAGGATTTTGAGGATTTTCGAAAAATGACGAAATTTCGAAAAAACGGCAAGGCTATAGCCTTACAGTTTTCATCATTTTGAGGATTTTCGACGATTTTCAAAAAATGACGGAAACACGCAAAAACGCAAGGCTATAGCCTACGGTCTTGCACAGCATGCTTTTTTTCATCGTTTTGAGGATTTTTGAGGATTTTCGAAAAATGTCGAAATTTTTAAAAAACAGCAAGGCTATAGCCTTACGGTTTTTCATGATTTTGACGATTTTCAAAAAATGACGAAACCTGGCAAAAACGCAAGGCTATAGCCTACGGTCTTGCACAGCATGCTTTTTTTTCATCGTTTTGAGGATTTTTGAGGATTTTGAGGATTTTCGAAAAATGTCGAAATTTCTAAAAAACGGCAAGGCTATAGCCTTACGGTTTTTCATGATTTTGACGATTTTCAAAAAATGACGAAACCTGGCAAAAACGCAAGGCTATAGCCTACGGTCTTGCACAGCATGCTTTTTTTCATCGTTTTGAGGATTTTTGAGGATTTTATGGATTTTCGAAAAATGTCGAGAATGTCGAAATTTCGAAAAAAACGGCAAGGCTATAGCCTTACGGTTTTTCATGATTTTGACGATTTTCAAAAAATGACGAAACCTGGCAAAAACGCAAGCCTATAGCCTACGGTCTTGCACAGCATGCTTTTTTTCATCGTTTTGAGGATTTTTGAGGATTTTCGAAAAATGTCGAAATTTCGAAAAAACCGCAAGGCTATAGCCTTACATTACCTGGCAAAAGCGCAAGGCTATAGCCTACGGTCTTGCACAGCATGCTTTTTTTCATCGTTTTGAGGATTTTTGAGGATTTTGAGGATTTTCGAAAAATGTCGAAATTTCGAAAAAACGGCAAGGCTATAGCCTTATGGTTTTTCATGATTTTGACGATTTTCAAAAAATGACGAAACCTGGCAAAAACGCAAGGCTATAGCCTACGGTCTTGCACAGCATGCTTTTTTTCATCGTTTTGAGGATTTTTGAGGATTTTTTCTGGATTTTCGAAAAATGTCGAAATTTCGAAAAAACGGCAAGGCTATAGCCTTATGGTTTTTCATGATTTTGACGATTTTCAAAAAATGACGAAACCTGGCAAAAACGCAAGGCTATAGCCTACGGTCTTGCACAGCATGCTTTTTTTCATCGTTTTGAGGATTTTTGAGGATTTTGAGGATTTTCGAAAAATGTCAAAATTTCCAAAGAAACGGAAAGGCTATAGCCTTACGGTTTTTCATGATTTTGACGATTTTCAAAAAATGACGAAACCTGGCAAAAACGCAAGGCTATAGCCTACGGTCTTGCACAGCATGCTTTTTTTCATCGTTTTGAGGATTTTTGAGGATTTTGAGGATTTTCGAAAAATGTCGAAATTTCGAGAAAAAAAACCCGCAAGGCTATAGCCTTACGTTTTTTCATGATTTTGACGATTTTCAAAAAATGACGAAACCTGGCAAAAACGCAAGGCTATAGCCTACGGTCTTGCACAGCATGCTTTTTTTCATCGTTTTAATGATTTTGAGGATTTTCGAAAAATGTCGAAATTTCGAAAAAAAACGGCAAGGCTATAGCCTTACGGTTTTTCATGATTTTGACGATTTTCAAAAAATGACGAAACCTGGCAAAAACGCAAGGCTATAGCCTACGGTCTTGCACAGCATGCTTTTTTTCATCGTTTTGAGGATTTTTGAGGATTTTCGAAAAATGTCGAAATTTCGAAAAAACGGCAAGGCCATAGCCTTACGGTTTTTCATGATTTTGACGATTTTCAAAAAATGACGAAACCTGGCAAAAACGCAAGGCTATAGCCTACGGTCTCTCACAGCATGCTTTTTTTCATCGTTTTGAGGATTTTTGAGGATTTTGAGGATTTTCGAAAAATGTCGAAATTTCGAAAAAACGGCAAGGCTATAGCCTTACAGTTTTTCATCATTTTGAGGATTTTCGACGATTTTCAAAAAATGACGGAAACATGCAAAAACGAAAGGCTATAGTCCACGGTCTTGCACAGCATGCCGTTTTTCATCGTTTTGAGGATTTTTGAGGATTTTCGAAAAATGTCGAAATTTTGAAAAAACAGCAAGGCTATAGCCTTACGGTTTTTCATGATTTTGACGATTTTCAAAAAATGACGAAACCTGGCAAAAACGCAAGGCTATAGCCTACGGTCTTGCACAGCATGCTTTTTTTTTCATCGTTTTGAGGATTTTTGAGGATTTTGAGGATTTTCGAAAAATGTCGAAATTTCGAAAAAACGGCAAGGCTATAGCCTTACGGTTTTTCATGATTTTGACGATTTTCAAAAAATGACGAAACCTGGCAAAAACGCAAGGCTATAGCCTACGGTCTTGCACAGCATGCTTTTTTTCATCGTTTTGAGGATTTTTGAGGATTTTGAGGATTTTCTAAAAATGTCGAAATTTCGAAAAAAACGGCAAGGCTATAGCCTTACAGTTTTTCATCATTTTGAGGATTTTCGACGATTTTCAAAAAATGACGGAAACATGCAAAAACGAAAGGCTATAGTCCACGGTCTTGCACAGCATGCCGTTTTTCATCGTTTTGAGGATTTTTGAGGATTTTCGAAAAATGTCGAAATTTTGAAAAAACGCAAGGCTATAGCCTTACCGTTTTTCATCATTTTGAGGATTTTCGACCATTTTCAAAAAATGACGGAAACTTGCAAAATCGAAAGGCTATAGTCCACGGTCTTGCACAGCATGCCGTTTTTCATCGTTTTGAGGATTTTTGAGGATTTTCGAAAAATGTCGAAATTTTGAGAAAAAACACAAGGCTATAGCCTTACCGTTTTTCAACATTTTGAGGATTTTTGACGATTTTCAAAAAATGACGAAAACATGCAAAAACGAAAAGCTATAGTCCACGGTCTTGCACAGCATGCTGTTTTTCATTGTTTTGAGGATTTTTGAGGAGTTTCAAAAAATGTTTTGAGGATTTCTGAAAAATGACGAAAATTAAAAAAACAACAACATAGTACACCGTCTTGAACAGCATGTCGTTTTTCATCATTTTGAGGATTTTCGAAAAAATGAAATTTCCAAAAAATTACATAATATAGCATGTCGTTTTTCAATGTTTGACGATTTTCAAAAAATGACAAAACCGGGCAAAATTGACAGCCTATAGTCTTGGGTCTTGCACAGCATGCCCTTTTTCCTCGTTTTGAGGATTTTCAAAAAATGTCGAAATCGAGAAAAACCAACACAGTATAGTATGTTGTTTTTCGTCGTTTTCAACGATTAAAAAAAAAAAGACAAAACCTGGCAAAAACGACAGGCTATGGTACACGGTCTTGCACAGCATGCCGTTTTTCATCGTTTTGAGGATTTTTGAAGAATGTCAAAATCGAGAAAAGACGACATTGTATAGTATGTTGTTTTTCGTTGTCTAGGAAAAATGACATACTGGAGATGAGAAGATGTAGATGATTTTTTGTATAAAGGTTGTTACTCAAAGGCAGATGTAGCCACCCACCAGATGTACTAAGTAGCTCAGTGGGATAGGCTGCAGACAAATGGACTTGATCTCGAGGTCAGAAGTGATAAAATGCTCTATTATAAGGTGTGCAGACCATGGACACCTTATGGAGTTTCCCCCTCCCCCACGTTAGCAGAGGAGCTAATAAAAGTTCCCCAGGTGGAGGGTGAATTCTCCTCCAATCAGGATCGAGCAGCAGGTTCACATAGTGTAGCTACTCTTGGGCGCCCCTAGTGCACCAGGCTGGTACTACACGATGAATTTCAAATCACTTACCCTACCTTTAAGTATGTAGGACTAATAACATAATAAAGTTTGCCATTAAGAATGCATTGGACGTTTAAGTTAAATAACTGCAGAACTACAAAACATTCCAAAGTAAGAAGTTCCAGATTGTCCACAGTTGATTTTAAAAAACTGTGAATGCAGATTCTAGGTGAAAGTGATTTTTGATGAACATTAATAGCCTTAAATGGCATTTCTAAGTGTAAGTCTACACAACTAGAGAAAGCATTGGATATTTAAGTTAAAAATCGAGAAAAAAAAACAGCATACTATAGTAGGCCTATGTCGCATACTATAGTATGTTGCATTCCCAATGCCAATTAAACAAACTTTGTTATGCTGCTACTAGACGTATACATTACTACACCTAGAAACCTCATTCAAGCATATTGAGGTTAATCTTACTGTTCATCTTACACCTGAAAAATAATCTCTGAAACAGTTTTAGAAATATAGTGCTTTCAATTTTGAAAAATGTATATTGGGGGTCAATGGCTGATTTTGGCAGGTCAAAAAAATCACTTCAAAAAGTCCATACACATTTTTGCATAATTCATCTTACTGTAGAGAAGCCTCCAGATTCCCGGGCAGGATCTTCATCCAGTGGTCCACCAGCTGAGAAACACTTTTGGTGTAAAAAGGGTTTTACTGGCACAGCAGGAAGGTGGGTTCGCTTCCCTCTGGCACTGCTGAGCATCTCATGCCCAAATATGGAGTGTGTGATGCATGTACAGACATTTCTGCCTGGCTCAGGACATAGTAAACTCGCTTATTGTTTCGCAACTAATATTGATGACATCGGCACCCACTGCACACATAGTGTGGGCTCTCGCCTGACAGCGTGTTGCGTGTTTGAGACCTGTTCATGATGAACTTTGCTGCATGTAATTTTATGGGAAAGTTATTGCATGTCCATGTATGTACTGGTCTGCAGTTCTGTTCCTATAGCTTTTCTTGGTCATGCATGAAGGTCATTTACTAGGCCAGGGGTTTTCAACAGGTGGCCCGGGGACCACCAGTGCTCCCTGAGAGGGTTCCAGGTGGTCCTCAGCTAAATGATGGACAGTTGGTTAACCAGGTGTAACTCTTTGAGAGAGTAAAAATGAAACAAAATGGACCTTTGCCGGTCCATTTGGTTTCATGTTCACACTGTTAAGAGTTAAAATATTCATCATGTGAATTAGCCCATGTCTACACAACTAGATAATGTATAAGATTAATGGTCATTTTGATCTGTATGTTTGACTGTTTTGTTTCCCAATTCCAGCCTGGTATTGTGGACAAAAGCAAAATTAAGTCTTTAGTTTTGGGGCCTGCCGGGCTAAACTGTCGTCAAAAATTGGTGGTCCTTGGCTCAAATTCTGAAAAATAGTGGGACCTGGTATGAAAGGTCGAAACCCCCTGTACTAAGGCGATTACTGTACCTGAATCTGAATCAAACCTTACTTTGTCAGAATCTTAGGGCGTAATTCACACACAGGCAAACTGAGTTACAACCTTTTTATGGATAAGGGCATACCAAGTCACAGCATTGTGGTACAATGGACGAAATTACAGGAAGACACGCATAAGAACCCCCACATGAACACATGCATGCACCCGTGTGCATGCACATACTGTACATAAACACTCATTCTTTCTCACAACAGCCAAACATTTTTTAAACAGGCCAGTATAATTCATAACTTCATATCAGCATAAAGAAGTACCTACAGAGTACAGAAAACAAAATGTTGCCAGCTTGAAGGCAGCGGCTGAAAGAAGTTTTAATACAAGATGACACAGAAACCAAACAATTCTGAATGAAGTCATCAGGGTTCTTGCCAGCGGATTGGTTGATACACTGGTTGCATCTTGTAACTTATTACAGTTTTTTAAGTCCATATAAAACCATTTACATTTGGGGTAAATGTCTTGAGTACAAAAAAGGCACTGCCATTTGTTATTCTAAATATGACTTTCCCAGCCTCATGCATGCAAATCTAAAATATAAATTACACTTTTTTCAGTTGTATGTTTTTCTTCTACAATTTTTGTCCTTTTTTCTTCATTTTTTTTTATTATTAAACATACAATATTCCTTTTTCTTTTTCAAATATATACGTAAGCCTGCAGTCAATACAGGACATCGGCTCTTCAAAAATAAAATAAAACTAAAAACGAAATCGAGAAGCACAGTCAAGCGGTAAATCTTTGTTACAGAGTGGGTGCTGTTGAGGTTATGGAAAAATGTAAATATATATATATTTTAAATGCGTCTCAGCATCCCATAATAACAGCGAAAAGGAAAAATACAGTATACAGGTCTTCATTAAACTACATATGATTCTTTTTGGAATATACTGTAAAGGTGGCATCATAAACATTAATACTGCAGTATTCAAAGCATTCTGGAAATGCCTCTGTATGGGTCAGATCAGCTAAGGTAGGGCTGCTGTTTACCCATGTTATATCAAGATTGTGATATTGACTACATATCCTTGTGGTTGGAAGGAAACCACGCAACTCCAGGTTCTTAATTTTTAACACAAATCAGTGCAATTTAACACCCTATATGTATGTGGTGACTAAAAAGTGCTTAACTCCATTGAACACTCAAACTGTATTCTAAAGCAGCTAACTCCATCACCTCTCCCCCTCTCATGCAAGAAATCGACAACGTTAATGTCATAACATCAACGATGATTAGGCAGTATTGCTTTGTTTTCAAAATATAATTATGTATACAGTCTACAGTATTAGTATTATTTTCGGAAAAATTAACATTTTGGAGTTAGGTGGTTTCTTCCCGACAGAGATATGTACAACGTCACACAAGCTGTATTAAAAAAAATGAAAGTTTGTTTTTAAAAAAAGCAGTGATATTTGATTTTGCCCATATCGTTGAGCCCTAGCCTGTTTCTATTTAGTAGAAATCTCCAACTAAATATACCCCATAGCAGCCGCCTGCAGTTGAAGAAATGTTTGTATCTCTCATTGTCTACTGTTACTTCCTCTCTAGCAGACACTTACCCTGGTTGCTTACAACGTTGTTATCACTGCCATTAGGATGCGCTTCTACCTTTGGCTTGGAATTGCTGTCAGAATCCAGCATACACCTGGGGGGGGGGATTAGGGGTCAAAGGTTGGCCTCTAGGTATAGTAAAAGCCACACCTGATCTTATCTTACAGCTGGTGACTTGCCTAAATAAAATGCATCAAGATTGTGTGTTAATTACATCTTTGACTGGCTCTGATTATTACACATTATTAATGACAGCATTTTGGCCATGCAGGCAGCTACCTACTATATACCAAAAGCAACAGCCAAAAGAAAAGAACAAAAATGATTAAAAAAACAAACAAAAAAACATAGATACAAATAAGAGATTAAACAACTACATACAAAAAAAGTAAAAGTTAAAAATAACTATGTTAATATTTGAGATGTATGTATGGTCACCAGCCATAGCATGTTAATACATATGGTACTTTAAATAATAATACACTTGAGGACTATAAGAATCACCTCCACAACAGTTATGGAAAACAAAATGAATAAATAATAGTTTGAATCTACTTAGTATTTATATGGCAGTGACACTGAAAGACTCTGAATACATACAGTAGGCATAGCCATGGAAAAGCATGACGTGCCAACCGGGCCCACTCACGATAAAAAAAAAAAAAGATCTGTGGCGTATATACGTGCTTTGTGTTATCCCATTCCACACGTACTGTACACTCTCTACAGTTCAGAGAGCACAACTACTGTTGGACTTGCTCTTTTGGGCTATAAGCACTGTGCATGCACACTACTCAAAATAATCACATGCTGCACAATGTTAGTAACACACGAACATCTGTGTGTGTCTCTGTGTGTGTGTAATGTAATGTAATGTATGTGAACGGTGTAACCAAGAATGGCATGGATGCTGCTGCAATGGCGTTCATGAGTTTCTCTCCTGTTTGCCGGTCAACAGCTTTACCATCAGTTTGTTGTTCCTAGGCTCTGTGATGTAGTAAGTGAGGACATATCTCCACTAATCAGGAAGAGATCAGTGTGTGAATTCCCACTTGGGTAGGTGGGGAGTAAACTCCTGTATGACCTGTAGCACTCAGGACTCAATACTCGAGGTGGAAATGTTTGGGTTTTGGCCAATACATCCACCTGCATTTATAACTCCTTTTCCTGCGATTAGCTTGATTGTAAAAATACTGGCTAGGTGGATGTGGTACAGTCTTGTGATTCAATGTGGTCATTAGTGTGTGTGTGTGGGCGCGCGCGCGTGTGTGTGTGTGTGGTTGTTGCAGGTGCAGAATACAAAAGGAAATACCAAAGAATTACAAGAAACTAATAAAGAAACTAATCCACAGTACCCCTCACAGCCTTTCAATCGGTTCCAAAGCCAGAAAGTTGCAAATGCGGATAACTGTGGAAGAACTGTTTTAGCTGCGATAAGCTCATCTCCCTAGGGTTATTACTACCACTAATTTTGACACATTGAGTATTTCTGACCCAGCTTATTTAAACATAAACCCATCTGTATAAAGTCTGCTTTCCAGACACAATGAACCCAGGATAAATATTAAGACACAGAATTAACATAACATTGATAAGTATGCTAAAGAAAATTCAAGGTAGGCTGACACTGTCAAAACAGACTGTTTAGACAGCCATATTATATAATTTGATCATTGATCACTTAGGCAGTTCTCACACATGTTTTTTTTCCTTTAAAAATAATAATAATAAGGAATCCCCATGTCCTCATTTTCTGAGGTAACCGTTTACTACCAACATCACCTGTCTCCAGACCTGCATGTTATTGGACTTCAGTGCTCACCTTGTCCATACTGCCTTTGGCCAGCAGATGGAGCTAAACACACATGAGAGACAATCTCTGGGAGCAACACCCTTCATGGACTGACTATAGCAGATATCATGTTGCTATACAGGAAGATGATGTATGTATGACCACCAAGTCCTTCTACTGCTATGTTTCAGCTCCCACCGTAGCCCATCTTACTGTTTTCCTTTCCTCCAAGACAGAAACATGCCCCCTCGATTCCTCAACACATCACCCTGCTTGAAAAGCACAACCTGCCATTATCACAACACGGATAATGACTCCCCTGACAACACATGTATCAATCTCCCATTTAAAAACAAAATATACTCACAAATGCATACCTACAAAGGCTATTAATTCAAAGACACATGCTATATAGAAACAATTTGAAATTCAACAGTGCCAAACGTCACTTCCTTATATCATTAAAAGGACATAACATAAGGACATATCATCTCCCCCTACTGTATCAGTTCTAGCCATTCAGAGGTCCTGCCTCTGATTTCATAATCATCTGTTTTAACATCCACTTTCCCTTCCACCACTAAATCACTTTCTAACCACCATCATCTATTCTCCTTGTCTTATGCCACCTCAGTACTTCCTCTGTGTCTTTCTTTTGACTCCTCATGTCTCTCTGTGTCTCTCTTTGTCTCTCTCTCTCTCTCTCTCTCTCTCTCTCTCGTCCCTCTTCATACACTGGCTGTGCTTTAACTTGTTCTCTCTTGTTACATCCAACATAACTTGGCAATTGGCATTTGGCAAGCAAAATAAAGAATAAACACATTGGTTGTAAACTAGCAACGATGGCTACTGCATGGGAGTTAAAGCAACCATGGCAGAATGCTGACACTGTAAAGAAAAGGGGGAGGGGGATATATAACCTGAAAAAGTCATTACATGTTTTTGTACCCTTTGAAAGTAGCATCATTATGTAAACAATACATACAAATACAAATGATTTGCCACCCGATACAGAGTGAAGGATTTCCCCACGCTTCCAGCCATTCTCACTTAATGCTCAAATCCACAGTCAAAGCAGTCAAGGAAATAACTTCCCTCTGTGTTCTTTTTCTTAAATTCGCCTTGCTTTTTTGGGGTCTGAGGTACAATGAGGGTTTTGAAACGCATCGACTGCTAAGACGTGATCGGAACATGACCATGTTCTGACCAGTTTCTGGGAAACAGTGAGGGCCTTTACAGGTACACCGCAGCCTGACTGTGACATGACCTGTTTCATGACCAGGTCTCCCCTGTTCTGCTGGGCCTGACAACTTGACTGCAGTACTTCCTCCGTCCTGCCAGAGGGCGATCTTCAGACACTGTCCGGATCATATTTAAGGGTTTGTGCTCCCCCACCCACCCCGCCCAGACCCAGAGGAATGAGAGCTTACTGGGTAGCAGGAAGGGTACGTTTTTCCAAAACCCAGAGGAAGGTGCCAATGTGATAGCTTGTGTAAAGCCGTGTGGAAAGTGACCCTGTTTTGTCACTACAGACCCTTCCCACAGTCCATCGATTGGGCTCTATCACTGGCTACACTGGGAGGAGGGAATTGGAGAGTTGGTGAGCTCCAGGAGAGTTCTCCATCCTGGGTGTTCACTGTGGAACTGCCTCTCGCTCCGGTCCTCGTCTCAAATTGTCGATGTGCGGTCAGCGCCATCTGAACAACAACACAGAAAAGGCATACAAATAATATGCATTGTTAGATGTGAAATCCTCTATCAGTTATAGTGGAGGGTAACAAAGTACATTGACTCGAGTTTTTCTACTTGAGTGCATGGGCAGTTTTAGATACTTGACATGATTTTCACTCTGCTACACATACCAATACTGTACTAGGTTGAGTATTTTGTCCTCCCCTCATTTCAGTTCCAAAAGTTGATTGTTATTGTCTGGTTTCAGATTACGATCTGACAACATAATAAATCCATTTAAATGCATTAATAAATGCAATATTTCTTTCCACAGTTCTGTAGCTATGGGAAGTGCTTGATGTCTTACCAACCCTGGTTGTGCTGGCTTCTAAGCACTGCCCACGCTCATAGGACGGTGAATGAGTGTGTTTCAGTGTACTGATAACTTTAACCTTTAAAAAAATGAGTATAGGTATAGGTCCAACACACAGGCTGGCAGACAGTCTGAGTAAACAAGGAACTGGCTCTGCCTTGTGGCCGCGAAGTGTAACTACTGTCTTTAGTGAATACTATTAGAACTAGTTTTATGATTTGCATGTTGCCAACTTGTGGGCACGTGCGCGCGCGCACACACACACACACACACACACACACACACACACACACACACACACACACACACACACACACACACACTAAACATTACAGTCACTGTTTTGCAGAAAACGTGAAGAAGAAATGTCTTCTGTTAGATCCAGTTATTCTGTTGTTGCCATAAGATCTTGTTAATACTTTTCATTGGCTAAATATTCATACAACTCACAGACCTCTTGCAACCTCTTTTGGGGCTTTACATTTTCTACAGCAGAATCTCACATCATGTACTGATGCAAATGTAGATCTGATTAAAGTTAAATATGAAGAGGCAAGTATTCTGACCCAGTTCCTACAGTAGGCCTGTCTAGTTGGGTGGAGGCGTGTGGGTGCAGTGGACGCCAGCAGAACTACTGTATAGTTTTTGACTGAGTTAGCATTCCATAGCTGGGGGCACTCCCTCCCTCCGTACCCACCTCTGCTCCTTGCCTTTCCCCTGCTGCTAACCACCATACATGCACACACAGACGTGCACACAAAGCAACACTTGTCCGACGGCTCTCTGTTGAGCACTGAGGCTCACTGTCTTTAGCCTGGGAGTGCAGTGTGGTGAGGAGATGGGGGGGGGGGGGGGGGGGGGGGGGGGCAGGCAGTGACTTTACCCTGGCCTCAACTCCACTTCACGTGGGAATGGTTACTCCATTTAACCTGCCCTCTCTTCTCTTCCACCCACTCATGTCCCCCCGCCTGCCCAGACCCAGTTTGACTGCATACAGTCCAGAGGGGGGGGGGGGGGGGGGGGGGGGGGGCTCGACTGTATGCAGTCAAACACTGGCTAGAACAAACCTTTAGACTACAGCCGGTCCTGTGTCTGTGTCTGTGTGTGTGTGTGTGTGTGTGCGTGCGCGCGCGCACGCCCACAAGTTGGCAACCGACTGTACTTTTATCAGCTGTTGCCTGTCAGCAGATTGGTCTGGAATAGCTCAATTGTACACCCATTTCCTACTCCAGAAATTTGGGGTGGTCAATCAGGACACAGCATGCAAACGTAAAATACCAATATACCACATTAGCCAATACCACATTAGCAACGGTTGCTAAGCAAGGACAATTGTCAAACTTTTCCATACCTGCCGTTCACCTACTACAACTTCCAACTTCTGGAGTAGCCTAGTAGCAGTTCATCAATCTCAGAAAGAACATGACAAAAAGGTTTACAATATGTATTCGAAAAATACATCGGATTCGAAATGCTCGCGCTCACAAATGTTGCAATGCAAAACACAGCCTCCTCACGTCTTGTCCATTCATGTGATTAACAGAACAACAATGGTCTTGCATTACAGGGTAAGTCAATATACTGCCCTTGTCCTATTCTAAGGTATGGTTCATTCATGACATCTTCTATTTATTGCTATATAATGTGTTTAGCGCCTTGATGTTTCCCTATATTTGTAGCCAGGATATTGTTCACATGTCGTGGGGTTAATAAACATCCTGGATGTTATGATCGCTCAAGTGTAAAGCCCAATAAGAGCATCCTATGTACAAGTTTACCACAACAATGGCATAAGCTAAGGGGGGAGAAAATAAATGCGGTTCCTGTTCCCTCTGTGGTGGTGGCCAAAGCAAAAAGAGAGCATAAAAACTAAACCTGTTGATTGTCACTACAGTCGGAAAAGGTAATGGAGCAGGGGTGTATATATAGCCATCTACATACCAGCCTTACCAGTATATATATATATATATATATATATATATATATATATATATATATATATATATATATATATATATATATATATATATACATTCATACTTCCCAATGTATGAATGAATGGACCATTGTAAGCGCTTTGAGTATACACGCTGTGCATAGAAAAGCGCTATAAAAATGCAATCCATTATTATATATATTAACAGTGTCGCTGTTTGAGAAGTCAGATACACGGCAACAGCAGCTTACTTCATGTCCATGTCCACTCCATAGTGTTAGTGCCATCTAGTGTCATATTTGCGACATTGAGGGGTCAGAAACTGAGCGCTCGAGCGCAGTTCATGCAGCTTGAATAGGGAAACACTGAAAATGTTAAAACATTGTTGTTGTTGTTTTCACTTTTCAGGTATTTTTTACTGTTTAAATGCTCTATTATAATGTGTGCAGACCATATATGGAGTTTCCCCCTCCCCCACGTTAGCAGAGGAGCTAATAAAAGTTCCCCAGGTGGAGGGTGAATTCTCCTCCAATCGGGATCGAGCAGCAGGTTCACATAGTGTAGCTACTCTTGGGCACCCCTAGTGCACCAAGCTGGTACTACATGATGAATTTCAAATCACTTCCCTTAGCTTTAAAGCTGGACTGTTGCCTGAGTCCAAAGCATTTCTGCCTACTTCCAGTCCAAGACTTGTCCCTATTTGTTGTCCCCATTCTCAATATAAGTCTATGTAGAACAGTAGAAGAGCATCCATTGGACTGGCCCCATAAAGTGAACAGAGTTTGCATAACGCTGTGTGTATACCCCACGACGTGCGCTACAAACAAAGGGAAACATGATGATTCATCAAGGGGCTAAACACATTATATAGTGATAAATAGAAGATGTCATGAATGAACCACACCTTAGAATAGGACAAGGGCAGTATATTGACTTACCCTGCAATGCAAGAACATTGTTGTTCTGTTATTCACATGAATGGACAAGATGTGAGGAGGCTGTGTTTTGCATTGCCACATTTGCGAGAGTTAGCATTTTGCTTCTATTTGAATTTTATTGTCTTAGCTGTGGCGACATGCGATCTGGTGGATGTATTTTTCGAATCCATATTGTAAACCTTTTTGTCGTGTTCTTTCTGAGATTGATGAACTGCTACTAGTCTACACCAGAAGTTGAAAGTTGGAATAGGTGAACGGCAGGTCTGGAAAAGTTTGACCATTGTCCTTGCTTACCAACCGTTTCTAATGTGGTATTTGCCAAGAACGGGCTGGGGTGGGTCTTAGCGAAGAGCTAATTAAACTATTCCAGACCAATCTGCTGAGAGGCATTTTTTGCCAACAGCTGATTGGTTTGGCTTTAGCCAGGCTAGCAATCATGATCCCCCAAAAACTCCAGATTTGCATAAATGTGTTGTGTGCAAAATAAAAAATATAAACATGGTTGTAACAAAAACTGCAGTCAAATAATCGTAGAAACCATAAGATTTTGTAGCTGGGGAATCTGGGAATATAATGTCACGTTGCTCTGGCCAAACATTATGAAATACCCATATTGTGCCAAATATAAGACAAGTAGTGATGTCCCAATACCGATACTTTTTGTCCCTTTTTTGTCATATCGGTATCGGCAGATACTGAATGTAGGTATCGGAAAATATTGGTTATTTGTCTTTATCGGGTCACATATTGGCAAATATGCCTAACCAGTGATCAGACACAGGGGTAAGGGGTTGACACCATGGCAGTTAAGTAAAATGTTGGGTCATGTGGAGTTTGCTTTGGAGTACCCCAAGTGCACATTTGAGAGAGGGGTATGTCATTCCCAGTTGGTGACTTCATATAAAAGGTATTTTTTCTTTTGTATGTTATTATATATATTCTTCTCTGGTATCGGTATTTGGTATTGGTATCGGCTAACACAAAATTGTGGTATCGGGATCGGAAATGAAAAAGTGGCATCGGGACATCCCTAATTACAAGACGACCCTCATTTTCAAAACATATTGTGTGTGTGTATGCGTGTGTTACCTCCCAACGCGTGCTCTGTCATGCTCAGACACAGAGACTCGAGGCGGTTGTTGATGTCTGGTTCCGTCACTGGCAGCTGAAGATCTAAATGACAATTACAGCAAAGTTAAAATGAGTATAGAATTATTCATATTATTCATTCAGTTATAGGCGAAGGAGAATAAATGTCAGTATGGTGAACAAAAACATTAGTCTTTGTCTGTCTGTAAATTAAATGAAATGTAATAACAAAAATGCTTGTAAAGTGAATTTCAGCCAGTGCAGTTAGGTTCTCGAGCTAGCCAATAATCTCAAATACTTGACGTACATTGTGGCAGACCACGTCCAGAAGTACTCTGCAAAATGATTGGTTAAGAATGGCCTTTCAAAGGCACTATACAGTACACCATGCAAGTACATTAACGGTAAGGAAAACAGCTCATGTTATTGCCAGAATACTTAGCAATGTGTGTGGAAAGTGTGGAATTATTTAGAGCATGAGTCTGCTGTGAGACCCTCCACAACACTGACTCTGAACTCCACGGGTGTCCCAATCTGTTCTGTTTGACAGATGTTCTAGACAGGAATGTGTACATAAAAATGTTTCTTTTTTTATGAACATCAATGATAATTTTGCTGTAGTTGCCAAATGTTTTACTTTTTTCTTTTCTTTTTTTTATCAGATCCTGACGTTAATAGGCTTGTAAACAATATAATGCACTGATGCTAGAGTGTGTTTGTTCTCTAAACAATACATATTTTGAGTCAATTGTGCAACAGGAGAGAGATCTGAAAGATGGAAGAACATGTAATGGCTGGGTCTGTAATGATGCACTGTATGTACAGTAATGGAAGGGTGTCAAATACATACAGTATTTTCTATAAATAGTGGAAAAATATTTAAAATCCTGGTTAAACCCTGGTACTACTGTCTAACAGTTTGCACTTTACTGGTCTGCTGTACTATTGTTTGTCTCGTCTATATATTGTCTCGACTTTGTCTTATTGCACTGTCTATTGTCTTGACTATTGTCTTATTGCACTGTCTATTGTCTTATTGCACTGTGGAAAATGGAAACGCTATTTCATCCCTGTCCTGACATACACTGGAGTGACAAATAAAAAACCTTGAACCTTGAACACACACACACTCCATCACATCTTGGCGTCCATTTGTTACCTTGGACTCAGTGGTCAGTGAGGATACACAGGGAGGAGAGTAGAGGATGGAAGGGATAAGGGGATGGTTTGGTCTATGGGGATTAGACTACAGGCCTACAGCACCCCACTTCTGGTTGTCAACTCAACACAGACTGGTCCAAGCCCAGGCCAGGCCAGGCCAGGCCGGGCTGGGCGGTGCAAATCCCCTTGCAGCCAGAGTGAAGAACTGAGTTAGACCTGGCCTCTGCAGCCCTTCACTGAGCTATTTATAGGATCAAAATCCCTGCTCCCACTTCAGCTCCTCCTCACGCCTACCAGAGCAACACATGCACACACTACAACGTCACAATAAACTAGAATGAGCATTTTTTCCCCGGTAGTTTAATCATTGCTGGTATCTGTCCATTGGCAGAAAGAGAGGTTGAGATAGAAATACACAGTAGAGTACAATATACTGTAAATCTAATACACTGTAAATCCTG
>CM076966.1:21765147-21772647 GCA_039105355.1 Benthosema pterotum | reverse complement strand
AAAATATATAAAAAAAATATATATATAGCTCTATATATATTAGAGCTGAGCACGAGCAGTCCAGTCTGTTGCCCACGGCCCCAAAGTAATTTCCCCATTCATATTCCTCATTGACTTTCCAAAATGATTTACAGTATATAATGACAGCTACACAGTGGACAAAGCCAACTAGGGTCATGAGTCATGACAAATCGTGACAACGACAACTAATTATTTGACATGTCAAATATTTAGTAAGGGGAAAAATGGCAAAATACAAAATTTTTTGTTTCATTTTTTCATTATTGTTTCATTATTATTTCATTGGCACAAAATGTGTTTGTTGTCATGATTTGCCAGAACCTGAGTTGTGTAAATCATTTTGGAGAAGTCTGAGGAAAATGAATACATTTCTGGTCTGCCCTGCATGAAAGGGGCGGGACTGCGCAACTCTATATAACATGATGGAGCTACTGCAACACAAATGTGTTTCAAATGAAAAATGCATGAAGCTCAGACTGAAAAAGAGTGTATATAAGTGGGAAATGTGATCATGGAAAGCATGAAATTAATGTGGAACATAGACCGTAGCCTACTGCTAACAACTGCTGTTGCTATCTGCAGGACAGGTCAGCTCAATTGTTCTCACAGAACATCAAGAGAGCACATGAAACACAATGACAAGTTATTCAACATTTTACAGTAACCCTCTCTCTCTCTCCCTCTCTCTCTGTCTCTCTTTTTCTCTCTCTCTCCTTTTTTCCTTCTCTCTCCATCCGCCCCTACCCTGTTTGTAGTTTTCTTTACACCTAATGACTGGCTCGGACGCTCACTGAGCAAATCTCTCGCCCTAACCTGCCTATTATATATTATAACCATAACCCTTTCTCCCTTCCCTCTCTCTCTCCCCCTCTGGTGGCCCTCCGGCAGAGAGGGCCAGGGAAAAACAGGAAATGCCTGTCCACTGTTCTCACTGCCTCTGACTCTCTCACTCTCGCACACACGCAAGCGAGTCCACACACACGCACGCACACACACACACACACACACACACACACACACACACACACACACACACACACACACACACACACACACACACACACACACACACACACACACACACACACACACTTTCTCTTGCCCTCTCTCTCTCTGCTGCCCCTCCTTCTACAGCACCGCAGCAGCACACTACCTCTCCCAAACTATGACTCACACATTTCCCTCTCATTCCACACACACACACACACACACACACACACACACACACACACACACACACACACACACACACACACACACACACACACACACACACACACACACACACACACACACACACACACACACACACACACACACACACACACACACACGCTACAATCTAGCACAGGGAAGTCTACTATGGAGGGATGGGAGGAGGAAAATACTCGTAGGTATTTCCTTCCATTGTAAAGAGACGGAAATAGAGGGAAAAGAGAAACACTGACACAGAAATAACGCGAGACAGAAGGTCGCTTTGTAGACTCTCAAGAGTTAAATCACGACAGGATTTTGCAGCAGAGAGAAGGTGTGGCAAAGACAAAACGTGAGCCGATGGAGGTTGTGTCTGGCCTGCCGTTCAGCATGTAGTTCCCCTGCTTCCAGAGCCTGGCGTTCCGTCGGCTCGTGGAGCTCTGACGCGGGGCCTCTGGAATGCGGGGTGACCTGCCCGCGAGTTCCATCTACCTCGCCTCATCTGCCAAACACCACTGTTCCCCCTCGCTCGCCCTACATTCTTCCACCGTGGGATAAATGCCTATTTTGGGAAGAATACTTGCCGCAGGAAGAATTCTGTTATCTGGGATCCCCACCGTAAACATCCTGGAGTAAAGCTACTATGTGTCTCCAAATGTTTCTGCTGTCCTTGTGACAAAATATATGAATGGTTTCAGCAACTTACCTAATATACCTTTTACTTAAACAACAGGGTCAATGGGTGAATTCCCCTAGAACAGGGATTTTCAACCAGTGGTCCGGGGACCACCAGTGGTCCTTGAGAGGATTCCATATGACCCCCGGCTAAATGATGGACAGTTGTATAACCAAATGGGCCCTTAGCGCATCTGGTTAAACAACTGTCCATCATTTGGCGCCATTTACGCTCTCAAGAGTTAATTTATATTTAAACATCTGAATTACCTAATGTTCAAGAATCTAGCGTTAGAAAATGTAGAAGAACTGTTATTTGGAACAATTATCTCAGCTAAATTGTGGCCACAAACTTGAAAATCATTAGTTTTGGAGACTAAACTCAACATGATGGGTCAATTAATGGTGGTCCGTGGCTAAAATGCAGAATAAATGGTGGGCCGTGGTGAAAACGGCTGAAAACCCCTGCCCTAAAATGTTTAACCTTTAGTGTAGTAATAAACTACAAGGTTATTCTTTTTTAAAAACAAAAAATAATGGCGTAAAGCTGCCTAAGAGAACCACCTTGGACAGCATTGACTACATGGTAGTCAATCAACTTTCTGTTCTTCCAGTTTATGACTGGAGTAGTTGGAGGTCAAGTGGGGGCAACAACACACACCGTATATCAGCTAAATCTGTACCAGCAGGTAGAGTCAAGTCAAGTCAAACCCGATTTGAATGTGGAACTTCATACACAGAAAACCTCCATGTGCTACTCTAGCAGGGCCCGGCCATTTTTGTGTGAATTTGTCCCAAACTGGCCCACCACAACCAGATAGCAAGAACTCTACCTCTCGCTCCATCAATGCATATACAAAGAAAGAAGCCCTAATATATAAATGAATATGTAGATGATCACCTAGATCGGTGTAACTCTTTAACTGACTTCAAACCCTTAGATCTACATATATGGAGCTGACCTGTTCTGACATTCCACATGTTGATCCTTCCCCACCTGTCCCTTCCTCTCCTCCACTCTCTCTCTTTTGACTGACACCTGTCTATCCAGAGTTCCCATGTTAGTTAGTTAGTTAGTTAGTTTATTGTCCACAAAGTGGAAATTTGTCTTCGGTCTCATATACAGCAGACAACAGAACAACAACAACAACAACAACAGATACACAGGGACAAGCATGACCGGAGCATGGCAGCAATGTATAGATTGTTTTCTTTATGTTGATCTTTTGTTTGGCTTGCACCTGGTTACTACAGTACATAAACTATGGAGCTTATCAGTTTGCTATCTGTATCTTGGCATTCTGGCCAACATAATTCTCACTTCTCAATTCTCAAAAATAATCTTCGAGGTTAGATGGATGGATTACAGGGTAGCACAAGTCCACCCGGAATATCCAATATCTGAGAATACACACACACACACACACACACACACACACACACACACACACACACACACACACACACACACACACACACACACACACACACACACACACACACACACACACACGCACGCACACACACAGTTTTGTTGGGATTGTTGACAGTTCTGGTAAGAATGTTGGACTAAATGCGTGAACTAAATGAAGGTCATAATAATGTGCATAAGGCGATGCTCGGTTCACCCTATTTCTCAGCTCCCTCAAAAGAAGACCATAATGCATGCAGCAGTTTCTTCCAAACACTTGTTGACTCACCTGTCTACCTTGTTTCAGGCCAGTGGGTGTGCTGCTAGAGCTGCGTGGCGTGGGCCCCAGGAGGCCCCCGGTGCCCAGCAGGCCCAGCCTTGCCCCTGGCAGGCTCCTGGAAGGCATCTGGAACTGACGGAGGCTCCTTCTGGTGGACACGCTTCCCCCCACACAGCCAGCGGTGGGGAGAGAGTTGGACTGGCCGAAACCTCGGCTGCAGTAGAGAGGAGGCACTCAGTTATGCTGTGCTTCCATTTTCACCTCCCATTTGAAGTCACAGGTCATACATGCGTCGTTTGAGTGTTTTCCAAAGAGATTCATAAATGACGCATTGCACCAAAGGTGATTGTGTGTGTGTGTGTGTGTGTGTGTGTGTGTGTGTGTGTGTGTGTGTGTGTGTGTGTGTGTGTGTGTGTGTGTGTGTGTGTGTGTGTGTGTGTGTACCTCCTCTGCTGTCGGTACCCTGCCATGTCAAGGAGGGTTTTCCTAGGAATGGACCGGAACAGCCTTTGGACCTGCTGTTTCCACGACAATAACCTCTTCTTCTGTGTCTCAGTGAAGGACTGTTTTGTGGACCAATTCAAAGAAGAACAAGAAGAAGTCATAGAAGAACATTTGTTTGACTATTAGTGTTTATTTATTGAATACTTTATTAAAGGTAGGGGAAGTGATTTCACTTTTGTCAGACCCCCCCAAAAAAAATCTGTTAAAATGCTCTATTATAAGGTGTGCAGACCATAATATGGAGTTTCTCCCTCCCCCACGTTAGCAGAGGAGCTAATAAAAGTTCCCCAGGTGGAGGGTGAATTCTCCTCCAATCAGGATCGAGCAGCAGGTTCACATACTGCAGCTACTCTTGGGGGCCCCTAGTGCACCAGGCTGGTACTACACGATGAATTTCAAATCACTTACCCTACCTTTAAATGGTGCAGCGACAACCTATTGCTAATAGATACAGTGTGTGTGTGTGTGTGTGTGTGTGTGTGTGTGTGTGTGTGTGCGTGCACGCACGCGCGCGCGTACGTGTTTGGTTCCTGTAGAAGTAAATAATTTATAACCATCTACTGTAGTATGCGTGTTTACCTCGTGGATAAGGCACTTATCAATGAGTTGCAAGTATGAGCTGATGTTCTCCTCGTCTGGTCTGGACACCAACAGCTGGGTGCAAACTATGGGAAGGAGGCGGGATTAGAATTAAGTAAGGATTTGACATCACAAAAAAGATGTGACTAAATGCTCAATACAACATGTGCTGATCTGAACTTGATGAAGTCCAAACCCGAGTTGTACCCGAACGCGTTCAAAGAACGAAAGTTCTTTGAACCGTTCATATTTTTAAGGAACTTGAACGGAACGGCCCCTAAATCTGCTTGAAGAACGGCGCTGTGAACTCGTTCATTTCTGGCGTGAGTGAACGCCACTTTTCTTGCGTTCGATTTCGTTCAAGAGCAGGACTCGACAGGCTCGCATTTGTGACTAAAGAGTTCATAGCACCGGTGCGAGTAGAACAATTTATATTACTGTAGTACGGCGGTGTTGTTCGCTAAAATAGAGCAGATATACAAGCTAACAACGTGTTGAGGCTCGAGGCATCCTTAGCTTGAAGATCTGTTCTCCTTGCCCACCGCCCCGCCCCTCCCTCTGCTCTGTCAGTAGCGCACAGCATCAGACAGCCAACACAGCACTAAGGAAGGACGCTTCTCTCCAACACGTTGAATGAGCTACTAAAGCTGTTCATGTTGGTTATGTTATAATCTTCCTGCGCTATGCGTGTATTTAAATCATATACTGTCTGCGCAGCAACCTTTTGCCTCACGCACGAGTGCCGCTATCCCGTGATTAATCATAAATAACGCACCATGCACGTGCGCGCTCGGACGCACAACACTTGTATATTCTTACCATCATTGACTGATTTGCCGTCGGATCGTTTTCATTTTTATTTACCGGTAGGCTGCAATTAGCCTACTACAGCGGCCTTAAGGTTTGGGGGACCCTTTCACATTGTGATTAATATAACAATATGCGCTATTGTATAGAGTTGGGATACCCGACTGAAACAATATCCCGCGATGGCCCGGGCTCATTTGCTTAATTGGTGGTCGGGGTTTCAGTCGACCTGGCTATGTGAATATATTGATATTGTAAAATAGTAGCCTACTTGGAAAAATCCTAAGCATTGAGCCCTGTTCAAGAGTGAGACTAGAATGAGCTGAAAATAGAGCAGATCTACAAACTCAGTGACGCACTTTGAGCTTGTTGATCTCTATATCTGCTGATATTTTCTGCTCTATCTGCTCTACTCTATCAACTAAGGAAGGGGTTTTCAACCTTTTTGATGCCAGGGACCACCATTTTTTCAGAATTTGAGCCACGGACCACCACTTGAGGACATTTTAGCCCCACAGACCCCAAAACTAAAGATTTCTTTTGCTTTTGTCCATCTTCTAGTTGTGTAGACTTGGGCTAATTCAGATGATGAATATTTTAACTCTTGAGAGTGTAAAAATGAAACCAAATGGACCCGCAAGGGTCCATTTGGTTTCATTTTTACGTTCTCAAGAGTTACATCTGGTTAACCAACTTAGCTGGGGACCACCTGGAACCTTCTCAGGGACCACTGGTGGTCCCGGACCACCTGTTGAAAACCCCTGAACTAAGGACATCTTCAGTTGCAGGGCTGCAATCATTTTGAACAAAAAAAAAGAGGGAGGGGAAAAAAAGAACGAAAAAGAACTATAATAGTTCTTTTTTTGGAACCATGAACTTTAGTTCTAAAAATTCAACAATGAACTATGAACGGAACTAGTTTGTTTCTAGAAGTAGGAACTATGAACTGAACTATTTCAGAAAAAAAGAGAACTTTCCCAACACTGAAGTCCAAACCCTGATCGATGAATTACAAAATTTATATCTGAGGTTTAGAAAAAATGTGTCCATGATGCCTTTAAAGATATTCTACAAAATGTAAGTATATTTCTTACCACCACAACCATGAGTGACAGTTCAAACCACTGGTTCTCCAGCCAACTAAGGATCCAAGCTGTTGGATAGCTTACCTTTGCCCATGACACGTGTGAACTGGCCAGGGAGGTCTCCCTCAGCGATGAGGCTGGTTCCAGGCTCGCCTTCACCTCCTCCTCCACCACCTCCCCCTCCAGTTAGATGGGAGCCAGGCGCCACGCTCTTGCCCTCAGAGCCCAGCAGGGAGCGTTGTGGGGAAGACTCCTCTCCACCGCTGAAAGCCTTGATGGGGGTCATGATCATCTGATGGAGCTCCTGTAGGGGCGCCCGCAGGTTCCCTCCTTCCAGCACATCCTACCGGTGGTAAGAGTGTACGGAAAGTGAGTAAAAACAATTGTCAACCTTTCTTTTTTGGGGCGTTGGTGTTGCTGTGCACAAGTTTGCATGTGGGGAAAGCAACATTTTGGGCTAAAAACAGTTTCCACCTCAGATGATTTCTCTTTCAAAGTTACACGGACGACACAGAACTGTGCCCCACTGAAGGCTAATGACTGAAGGCTAAGGACTCGGCTGGACTGCCTTTATGCCATCAAGCAGTGGATGGCTCAGAACAGGAAGAGTGACATTGTCTTACGTGGGTCCAACCATATAGGTAGATAACCAGTGACATGGAAACCTTGACCAACTTGGTTAAACTTGCGTCAAAAACCTGTTTCTGATTCCAAACTCAAATACGACAGCCAAGTAACATCAGTGGTACAGTACAGTCCTTCTATGAATTGTGCACCAACGCAATCCTGTCCTCCACTGTCCTGTTGAGAAACATCCAGCTAATCTTTTCACTACTACCGCTGTAACGTCCTATGATGGACTCTTTGTTGTTTTGTTTTGTGGGTTGTGTGCGTTTAGTTTCTACTCCCACCGGCTGTGAGTGACAGACCGAGTGTGAGTTCTC
>CM076966.1:21610147-21760147 GCA_039105355.1 Benthosema pterotum | reverse complement strand
ACTGAGGCTTTCAATCTGCATACAACTGATTATTATTATTATTGTTATTATTATTATTATTTATATACATAGGTAGGACTGGGGCCTGTGGGAAATGATCAATACCAGTACCAATACCTTGTCTAGCAAGCATTGGTATGACTTGGTTAAAAATAAATTCATTTTTATACACATTTAAAAACTTATTTTCCTGCCCAGTACAGTACATTGCAGTACCGTTCTCCCCCACAGCAACAAAAGGAACTGTTATTGTTTAGGAACTTTGAAGCACAGCTTTTTTTGTGGTTGCGCCTATAGTAGACACAGGCTGGACAAGTATTTATTAACCCACAAGCCAAAGGTTTAATTAAATAATTACTCTGTTCAGCAAAACACATGAATTATGTATTCTTTGATGAGAAGAACGAACAGAATAACATGCCATGGATGTATTTAAAGAACCTCCCCAGCCACCCCAGCCAGACACAGTCCCTCTCCAT
The DNA here is from genome assembly GCA_039105355.1 of Benthosema pterotum. Lineage (NCBI taxonomy): Eukaryota > Metazoa > Chordata > Actinopteri > Myctophiformes > Myctophidae > Benthosema > Benthosema pterotum. The sequence continues at coordinate 21,759,668 of CM076966.1, read as the reverse complement.
TTGCAAACTCGGTGGATGAAAACATGCTCAAATGTCATGGGGATGTTTGGTCGGAGATGAAAGAGGTAAACATGGGGATATATTATGCATTTTATGCTGCTGGAAGTATTTATTTAGCCATATGTGGGGAACATATGTGTACAGTGCTGCCGTCTTGCCAGTCAAACACAGAGCAATATTATACTGCTAAAAGTAAGTTCAAATGTTTCATAAAATTGTGTTGCCGATCTTGGCAATAACGGCCTTTTTCCATAATGTACATTTCAATGTGCACTATTGGCATTGAACGTGATAAAATGAAGTCATACTTTTGCAATCTATTAACACAACTTCATGGAATGCACACTGTAGTCCACCCTCTCAATACAACAACTACACCCACATGATCCCCGACTCTGGGTGTACAGCATGGTGTTTCTCCTGCACGTCTTGTGAAAAGAACAGATCTACAAGCTAACAACAATGTGATGTCTGCGGTGTTACCTTGTCAATCAGTTATTTTTGGTACGTGACACTGTTGTGCTACGGAATATAAATAAGGCTATCAAAATTTGGTACCAAATGACGTGACATTGTATATCAAGGCAGTTCAGTGCCTATCAAATTTACCTAACCAGCTCAAATGACAGGTAAAGGTAATGTTCGGTGACCCACTCGCCCCCCCATACCCCCTAAAAAAAGGAAGCATCACAGTGATCATTGATATGACAATGACTATCTGCCTGTTTCTAGCCATACATCTTTCCAACGCACCCCTCATGCCGCTGCCCTCCTCATGAAACGCACTGCGATGCCCTCCTCCTAGACCAGCCTCCTCCAGATGCTCACTGCCTCCACTGCCCGACGAAGCGATGCTACTCTGGGGGGAGAGGGGCGCGTGGTCCAGCGCGGGGCCCCGAGGGGCCCGTAGGTCCTCTTGGGACAGCCAGACGTGACCCAGGGGCTGACTGCTGGGCCCACTCATGGGAGGGGTGAGAGACACGGAGCGCTTCAAGGGACTGTGCTGCTGGCTGCCTCCGCCACTCGACAGAACTGCAGGACAACAGCAAAAGTCAACAGAGGCAGGCCACAACTGTTAGTTAGGGGGCTCTTTTGATGGGGAAACAAATTATGTAATAACTACAATCATCATATAATCATCAGTGGGATAAAGGGTGTTCACTCACTGTAAAACAAAAATACTGTTTCAGAGGGAGAAGACTCAGGCTTGGCACAACTTACTGTATCTCTACTGTACTGCCCATTGAGCTGACAGCAGTTGATTCATGATTCGTATTTGTTTTAGTAATGGGGAACCACCTCATTACCCGTATCCCGTCATCACCATCAGGCAAATTTGATGGATGAATAACGTTCCTGGAACATGCAGATATCAAACTAAATGGCTATGAAAGCAGGTCCTACCTGTGGACAGTAACAACCACATATCTTTATTCTATACACAAAATAAATAATATCTATCTATAAACAAAAACCCTCCAGAAGCTTGGCTTGGTTACATACCAGACTCACATATGGATATATTCCAGAATTTTCACATTATTCACTTTGCACATTTCTTTTTTGTACATAATTCTAGCTATGAAACCTTCTAAACCACAGAAACCACAGGGAACCCGTGAAACACAATCCATACTTCGTCGTACAAACGTATCACTTGCAATAATGAATATAGATTTCGCATGTTGTTGGCTGAAAATCATACTACTACTACATTTGTATGAAAAAGTATGAAGAAGCCAGAAGATCATCTGTCTTTCTCCCATACCTCCCTTTCTGTCGCTCCCTTTTGCTCTCTTTTACTTGATCAACAATTGATATAACTGATGCTCTAGCTGCTTTCATGTCACAGAGCCGTTTGGGGTTCAAACCAAACCAAAACTTTTTCTGTTTGATTTTGTGGGGTTGGAAAACCCAACGCTGAAGTTGCGTTGTGTGCAATGGGGTCAGTTAAAATAACAACAACAACAACAACAAAACTTCACCCACAAACACACACAACAGGTAGGCCTTTCTGTAGAGCCTGACAGAAACCACCCTGGAATCCCTGGAATATTCCAGAAGCAGCAAGAGAGGGAAGTAAACAGAATCAAAGATGGAGAGGAGAAGGGAGCTTTATGTGTGTCCACTCCGCCGGGTGTAAAACTGCCACCAGTCTCTCTGTCTCACTCCGTCTCCTCCTTCCTATATGTGGACCACTTACTGACGCTATGTATAGGACTTCACGGCCCCCTGTTTAAAATAGGTGCCCAGCTAACATTACAAGTTCCAGTCCCTAAATATTAGCCATTTTCCCTAAATACAGTGCCCCACAAAGGCAGCCTTACATGGGAAGGGATGGGTGGCATGTTGTGCTGTGGTTTGGGATAGAGCCGAGTGCTGGGCGGGGGTAAACAGGCTGATGGGACGGGGATGAGCATTCCCAGCATAACATACAGGTTGATGAGCTCAGACAATTATACTGATGTGTTTACCTACTAGCACATGCGGCCAGACGCACACAGCATATGAACGGAAATGTGGTCAGGGTACTGGTGGCTGACTAGGTACACTTTAACCCCCACAAAAAAAACGTGTAGAATGAGTTTATAACAAAGGTTTTATCTGCCAAAAACGTTTTATTTTTTTACACAAAATGTATTACAAACCTGTTCTAAATGCTTCCCCCCAGAGCCCAATGAAGCTCTAGTATCTAGTACTAATATTCTAGTACTAGGAAATGAGGTGAGTTTTTCATTCTGTTTTTGAATTGTGTTTGGAACTCAAACAAATTGGGGACTGTGCAGGTCCGCTTCAGCTGTTTTGATCACTGACCACACATCTCTTGTGCGCTTCTGAAAGACTTTAGTTTTCCCCGTGCATCAATTTTGGATGTGTATGTGTATGACATAATTTTCCTAGGAAACGGTATCCCCATCACTTTTCGATAGAAGGCATATTTAGAACAGGCTAAAGTTCAGGGAATGGCTTATGTGACAAATATGCCATAATGGACATCAATTTGTTTTAATGAAAAAGTTACCTATTATATCTTTTAAATTAATTATGGATATAGAATTTAAGATTCGTTTAAATGAAAAAGTTACCTATTATAGTTTTAAATTGAGTAAAATAGTAAAATAAAATAGTAATTCAAAATGACTGATCAGAGCATCAATGAGCAACTAGTTTGCTAGTTGTGAAATCCTCACGTCTTTTGTGTGTGTGTGTGTGTGTGTGTGTGTGTGTGTGTGTGTGTGTGTGTGTGTGTGTGTGTGTGTGTGTGTGTGTGTGTGTGTGTGTGTGTGTTGGGTGGGGGGCTGGGGACTGAAGTTGCTGACAGTCCAGAATAAGGAGGATCTTGCTTGGAGCCGTGAGTGAAGGGCTTTAAATGTGTCTTTATTTATAAACCCCTCAGCTGTTTCCTTCATCTCCCAGCAAGAGAAAAAACATAGCCCTCGCATTCTTGTCTGTAAATATCCTGCTGCAACCATAGTTATCTTCAATTTCAACAGACCCTTGTCTCCCTCCACTTGTATGTGTGTATAAATACAGTTACTGCACACACATGTATGCGGCGCGCACAACCCACACAAGCATGCCCACACACACACATGCACACGCGCGCACGCGCACACGCGCACACGCACACACGCACACACGCACACACACACACACACACACACACACACACACACACACACACACACACACACACACACACCTTCTACCTTCCCCAGCTCATCTTCTCTAGTTACTCTGCGGGGCGGCCGTGTGGGTGTGTTGGGGGTGTATTTGGTATGACCACAGTGTGACAACAACCATGACTGGCGTATGATGAGTAACTGAGTAATTGTCTATTCAGTCGTGTGACTGCACACTGAAGCGAGCCGACACTCGTCCTCGGGCGATGTGTCACACTTTCTGCTGCGCACGGCTAACAAACTTCCACCATGCACGAGCATAAGTGAGTGAATATGGGTCAAAGATCAGGGTTGGGGCGTGCATACCCAACTTGCATAATTTCCAAGTAGAATACTGGTCTAGTAATAGTAATAACAACTAGTCTATAGTACGCGGGGGATGTATTTTCAGACTTTGGGTTATGTGCTGTGTGTACACAGTATATGCTTAGTTAAACTTTAGGAGAGGGGTCTACACATTTGGATCAAGGCTCTGTGTTAACAGCCACGTCATTTACCTGATGTAGTCCTCAGCACAGCCACGATGAGTCCATTCTTAAACTGTTTCCGGCAGCTAAGCCATTTGTGGAAATAACACCACGACGTTCATGTGAACATTGCGCTCGTGAATGAGCGCTCTGTCTGCAAACGCAATGAACATGATTTCCAAAGCGCTCCTCCGCTCATAAAACGCATTTGTGTGGACACGGCTCCTAAATCAAAGTGGTTTATAAATTTAGCGCTGTCTGTACTCCGCACTGCTTCCATTCTTCTCTGCGTGAATGTGTCTGTAGGTCCAATGCTAGGTCCACTGACTGGTTGGGACTGTAACCACGGCAACAGAGACGTTCCCATAGCCTGAGGGACCGTACCCGTATATGATCGGCACTGTGCAATAATGCTTAGTACTTTAAAAATCTGCATAATTCACAAAAATATATAAGCTAAACAGGCAGCTTAAACTTGCGGAAAATGAAAAATGCCAGATAGACCTCAATATAGTGGGACAACCTAAGTTAACACTGTAATTGGATATGTTGTCCTTATGTATGGTGAGTATGGGATAAAAGAAATCCCATATCAACTAAATTCCAGGACCCAAATAAACCTTATAAAAGCTGTGATACACAATAGATGGCCCATTACCAGTGGCTGAGCGAACAATAGGCACAGTCACAGAAGTCATAAGTTTGAATCCTGGCTCATGATTTGTGCTGCATGTCACCCTCTCTACTTCCTCTGTGTTTGTAATTCACAAATAAAATCATTCCGTGGTTGTGCAGCACAATCGAACGCTTCCAATTACATTAGCAAATGCTGCACAATAACGACAAGACGTGTGGATTCAACCAGTGTGGGCGGCCCCCCAGCCCAGTTGACAGGAAGCCCCCCAGCCACACACACATACAGAGATTCAGTTTTTGTATAGTTAGTTTATTCTGTACTGTACTTTCTGTATTTCGTTTTACTGCATTTAGTTGTCTCAGTATGTATGTTGTTCTTTTTAATGGACCCTGAGTCTGAACAATAAAGTTGAGTGATTGATTGAGATTATCCCTTTCAGTAAGGAGAGTTCAAATGAAGGTAAATCAGCAGGCTGAGGAGAGTGGCGAACAATGACTACTCACTGGTATTGCTACCTCCACCGATGCCGACCGTGTTAATGGTGGAGGGCATGGAGGAGGACGGGTAGAGTGCCAGGTGTCCATTCTCACAGCCCTGCTGCTGCTGGTGCCAGCCTCCGCCCAACCCCGAGTCCCTGGAGCCCTGCCAGCCGTTGAGGCGGTCGTCCGAGCCGTAGCGCTGGTGGTGGTGCAGTGTGGGGTAGAGGTTCCCCGACGAGGAGGTGTTGGAGGACGAGGAGCCCGAGGAGGAGAGGGTGGACGGGGGAGTGGACTGGTGGTGTGAGTGGTGGGTCCCGCCTCCGGCCAGGGGCGGCCTCTCCAGGGAGTCGCCCCGCGCCGCAGCCCTCTCCTCCAGGTGGTTGAGCCAGAGGGCCAGGGCGGAGCGGTCCTCCAGGGACGTGGCCGGGTGGATGAGGGCGTAGGAGAGCAGCTGGCGTGACTCCTCCAGGTGGCGGCCATGCTCGATGGTGTGAGCCAGGATGCGCGGCAGCAGACGCATGTACTCCCCCTTGGCCTCCACGTTGCCCGGCTTGAGCAGCGGGAGGTGAGTGAGGACCAGAGAGATGATGCGCTCCTTCGACTCGCCTTGCCACTGGCTGATCACCACTAGAGAGGTTGAGAGAGAGAGAGAAAGCAATGGAGAGGGGAGAGAAAGAATAATTATTAAGCCTATCATCATAATCATCATTTCATTGACACACTTTGGCTCAGAATGAGCATAGAGCATTTATTGACAAGCTTTTGCATGTTAGTATGGCAGTGTGGCTCTGCTCATGAGACATACTGTAGGTCTGATATCATATTTGATATCTCAGATTTCTGTGCACCGAGACACAGCTGTGATATGAACAACCCTCTTGAGCAGAGCCTAACATAAGACTTTACAACATAGTTACAATGATTGATAGTGGTGGGTGTGAGGGACTTAGCTTACAGCCAATGAGAGTGACGAGAGTTGTCATGGAGACTGCTGATTTAAAGAAACAGGACGAATTACTGAATGAGAATAAGGGGAATAATAAAATACACCTTCTGCCCTCCGTGCCTCCATGAACTATCGCTTCACTGGATTTAACTTCACTAAACCCAATGCGGTAGAGAACACAGATCGCATCAGTGTTTCTATCGATGGTGTGGACATACTGTATGCATTTGAAGTCTCTGGAAACACGTGTACCCATGCCTTGGGACCACCATATTATATTGCTTCTTTTAGGGGCTGTAAGCTATTCATGTTATACTGTATTACATTTGAGGGACATTCTCTATTGCCAGAGAAATCTATAAATTAAGCAATATCAGTGTAACATGAGGGAAATCAAAGACATACGTAGAGTAGGTAACAGTTAAGCGAAAATTAAAGTACTGTACCAGGCGTACTACTATTGTTTGTGATGTCTCCATACAATGAATGTATAGAAATTGCAAAAGAATTAACAATCTTATAAACTGTCTGGTGTGTTCGCATGAGGCTGAGTAGACCATAAAATGACCAAAAGCTTTTTTGAAAGTGGAGTACCCCTTTAACATTGACATGGAACAATCTATTCACTGGGACTTGCAATTTTGTATGTTATTTGTTTAAATAAATGTAAATCCAAAACTTAATTCCGTTCAACATAAGACCCTTTCCTGATGCGTTCCCAGATGTGACAAAGACATTTTACCATGACAACTCAGAGTCTTGTATACTTGCATGCCAAGAGGGTTATTCAATCGGAGGCTCTAACAAAGTGTCAGCATTGCATTGCAAGCCATTCTCAATGGGAATGACTATAGGTTAGTTATTGAAAAATAGCAGATCTATCCACAAAGTAGAAGCTATTTATCTTGAAATATCATAGAACGTGACAGGAGCCTAAGGGACAACTTAGGGACAATTTAGGAACATTTTTTGGTCCAGGGACAAAATTTTTGTTCCAGAGGAGAAAAATATTCCAGAGACAAAATATTGGTTCCTGGGAAAGTTTTAGTTCCAGGGACAAACTTTTAGTTCCAGGGAGCTCCATGAAGGTCCCTGGAACGACAAATTTTCAGAGGGGGCAAATTCATCATTTTGGAGCTCCTCAAATGAAATAGTGGACTCGTTGAGCAGCACTGACATGGAAACATTTTTTCTGAAAAATTGGAATGCAGAAGATGTTACATTTTTTTGTTATATTCGACCTCAGCACAAAATTGGTTAAAGAAATAAACAACACAGACGGTCAATGTGTGAAGGGTGGGTTGATGGGCACAATATCATAATGTTTAAGGAAAGAGGCAGCAGTGGCACATCATCCTGGGTTCCTCCTCCTGCAGCCTGAAAATGGGAGCTGAGCTTTATGGTTCCGCTCTTTACATAAGCAGGAGGTCATGGAGCTGCTATTGTTGTGCAAGTCTGTGTGTGTGTGTGTGTGTGTGTGTGTGTGTGTGTGTGTGTGTGTGTGTGTGTGTGTGTGTGTGTGTGTGTACCTATATGTAGGAGTTTATTCCTATCAGCGTGGACCAACAGCTATAGATACCTCCAGGTCAGGGATGGGGGGTTCGGGATGGGGGCACAAATATAGATGTAACAGGACGCAGCCAGGCCGCACTTCCTGTCTGACTATGAGGAGCCATGGCTCTGTGTGTGTGCGTGTGTGTGTGTGTGTGTGTGTGTGTGTGTGTGTGTGTGTGTGTGTGTGTGTGTGTGTGTGTGTGTGTGTGTGTGTGTGTGCCTACGTGCGCGTGACCCCTCTGGTCACGCTCTTACTGTGACCATAGCTGTCAGTGTGTACTAATTCAGCTGCAAGGGCCTTGTCTCTAAATCCAACCATAAGAGGTGAGACCAAGAAATAGATTGGTTGCGCTCACCATCCAATGATACAGCAATGTCACAGGCATACATACTGTGTACAGCTGTACCTGATCTGCGTTTACAGTATAGAAGCAGAATCAGGCCTGGCATTTTGTCACTTTAGTGTAGTGCAAAAAGGTCAAAGGCCAGGGCGGGAACAAGCCCATGAAAAACTAGATCAGTACTTCAGTATGCTGTGCACAAGTACACCATGGTGTACCTGTGCGCCTAATCATGTGTCATCATCACGTCGTCACCTAAACCGGCCAATCGGAGTAACCCCAAGGGACAACCAAACACCCGAACGCCAAGCACACACCGAGTAAATATTTTAGCAGTTTAGTGATTTTAAGGGTTAAAGGGGCATGGCGATTGATCGATGCATACCCATGACTTAAAGTGTGTGTGGAGGAAAAGTTAAAGAAATACAGTCATTAAAACGTGTCCCTGAATATGACATCACGTTAGGAAAGAACCTTCAGACATGCCCATTCAGAAAACCTCAGATTTCTCAATGAAGGTCTGACTTTTTATTATCAACTTTTTGGGGTGTAAGACTTGGGAGGCACTGGGGAGGCTAAAAACACCAACAATCTTTAAAAATCATGGCTTGATCTTTAAGGATAATTTCAAATGTGATATATCAATGTGATATATCAAATATAATTATCTGCAGTTAAATGAATAAATAAAAACAATATTGATCCATGCTCATCCCTGCCACCAGTCAAAGTCACTCAATTGTTTTAAAGATGAGGACTTATGGGAGTTAAAAAAAAAATCAGAATTTCAACAAAAACATTTGTCCACGAAAAGAAAGTGACACTGTCTACAGATTTACACAAAAGAGGGAGTGGTACAGTCTGCTGGGGCATTAGGGCCACTATAGCCTCAGCAGGGCATGCCATTTCATGGGCATGCATGCAATGTAAACGTTTATTTTCTCATATCAATAAAGTTCCTTGAATTGGAATTTGCATTATACTCTTCTCTTATATAATGTATCTCCTAGGAGGCCACTTGTCCAGTTGCCCCCAGATTTGGCACAAAAATCAACCAAAGGTCTGGCCTTCAGATTTTTCTCCAATTTCCGTGCAGCATGTGCCTGAAACCTAATTTCTATCTTTGTGTACTGCTCTTGCATCTCTGAGTGAGGAGGTGAGGGTTACAGGACTGAGGAACTGACACAGATTTCACTGTATGCCAAACTCACATCTCTGTCCACAGTGTGCTACTTGCACGCAGTGCAAGTACCACACTAAACCTTCATGTGATGGGACATGCCAGTTTAGTACAACGTAGTTATAGCTTTACAGTAAGAACAAACTTGCTCTCTTCTATGTGAGAGGCACACCCTTATAACACTGTAAGGTAGAGTGGGACTTACGTTTAACAAATTGTCAGGATCCGTTTAGCATAGGCACACTGTGTGCCTAAGAAAAGTGTCTAGCTCTATGGCATCACATACAGGCAGACGAATGCATGCTGGAAGTGACGGTTTTTGTACTTTGACATTCTGTAACATTTTGACCAATAGTATGAACTACTTAAATGAAGACAATTCGCCCTTCACTATGTCCCTCCACAATCTGTCCTTGTCCAATATAGGCACACAGTTGCTAAACTATTTGGATTTCATCTTGTTAAAGGACAACTTTGTTTTTTGTTTTTTTGTTTTGTTTGTTTTTGCTTTTCTCTACAAGGGTTCATGTTTTAGGTTATTAGATATTTTATAAGGTAAAACCCCCTAGAACTAAGGAATGCTGAAAATGAAAAAAAAAAAAAAAAAGAAAGAAAGAAAGAAAACAACAAAAGTTAACAAACTAAAACATGAACCTTGGTTGCAAAAAACAAAGTTGAAACAAAAAAATGCCTGGCCCATCCTGTATGCCACAAGAGAAGGAGAAGGAAGAAGAGGAAGACATAAAATAGAGGCAGAGAGAAAAAAGAAAGGGAAGTAAAACAATCATAGCAGGCACGTTTGAGAGAGAAGGACGACACCGAGTAAGAGTGTGTGAGGGCAGTCAGGGAGCTACGGTACTCCACCCCAATGTAGTGATGATGTAATGCCTCATTCCTCTGAATGAGAGCAGCACACACTCAAAGAAACTACACAAACAAGCTCCAACACACTCATGACCGCACACACTCACGCACACTCTAGTGAGTTTACTGTAGTTCAACAGCGACTGAACACATACAGTCAAAGTTACAGTTAAAGACAATTGGTCAGCTGTCAATATCTCTGACCACACACTAGGCCTCGACAGCACTATACCTCCTGAGCCACTGTCTGCCACCCCTACATAGAATGCAGTGCAGTGCTTTACTTTTGGCACCATTTCAAACTATAATAGGGGATCTAGACCAGTGGTTTTCAACCTTTTTCATACCAGGGGTCACTATTTATTCTGCATTTTAGCCACGGACCACCATATGATGTTGAGTTTGGTCTCTTGGACCCTAGACCAAGGATTTTTGAGTTTTTTGTCCATAATTGAAGAACGATAACTAGCAAAACGTTGGTCAAAATAACAATTCTTCTACATTTTCTAATTGTAGATTCTTGATAATTAAGTAGTTCAGATGTTTAAATATAATTTAACTCTTGAGAGCATAAAATGAAACACAAATGACCCTGTAAGGGTCCATTTGGTTTCATTTTAACATTCTCAAGAGTTACATTTCTAATCTAATCTATAAAGGGTCCATTTTTACCAGTGGTCCATCATTTATTTGGGGACCACCTGCAATCCTATCAGGGACCACTGGTGATCCCGGACCACTGCTTGAAAACCACTGGTCTAGACTTGATGCAATGTATTATAGAGAATGTTTGTTTCCGTCATTAGAAGTATTCATTGTGCAGTCAAAAGTAAAAACTATGTTTTTTTTCTTTGACGAAATTATTGCATTGAAAATAACAAGACTGATACAGCTACAAAACAAAAAAACAAGGAACTTTCCAAATATGAATTTTCATGATGTGCTGTATCAAGCCCTACTGTACGCCTGTGTAGTTTCTGATGTACCACTTCCACTGATGTGTCAATCATCTGAATTGGCCAGTTACGATGCCGAAAAACATTATACCGGAAACTAACAAATTTGAATTTGAATGCACGTGAAAGAATAATATGGATAGCTCCAATGAGAGTTGAGTTCAAAACTCTCACGCTTGCATTCAAAGCAACCAAAGGTTTGACTCCACCATATTTTACAATCCGATCAGCCAACACAGGGAAGCTGGCAGTACCCCCACTAAAAATTGCTCCACGCGCCCCAAGCTCTACTCGCCCTCTTGCTCCGAAACTATAGCACTTCTCATTGCAATCAGACCCACAGACTCACTCCCTATCTTTTGCCGCAGTCTGAAGACACACCTCTTACATTGAATAATGCATCATGAAATGTATCTGTAGCATCTTGTCAGATTTACATATCTGGCAGGATGAACTGAATTAGACTAAAATGATACCAAAGCAATATGTTTGCACACAGTTCCTAAAACCCTTCAACAGGAGAGCAATCAATCATTAAAGTATGTATTTCTGTGTGTGTGTGTGTGTGTGTGTGTGTGTGTGTGTGTGTGTGTGTGTGTGTGTGTGTGTGTGTGTGTGTGTGTGTGTGTGTGTGTGTGTGTGTGTGTGTGTGTGTGTGTGTGTGTGTGTGAGAGCGTGTGTGTGAGCGTGTGTGTGAGCGTGTGTACGTGCGATTATGTGTGTATGTACACATGCGAGTGTGTGCATGTGTGTATTGTGTATTAGCAACAAGCTAACAGCACGGTGCTGTGTCAGTGACATTGAAAAGGAACAAAGTATAAGAAAAAAAAGACAATGTCAGCCACTGTGCTGATGAGTGTGGGAGGGAGGGAGAGAAAGAGAGAGAGTGAGAGAGACAGAACAAGTTAAGAGACAGAGAGAGCGATAGAGGCTGACGAGGCATTTCCCTCGTGCGAACAATGTGTGTATGGTGAACTCTCTGTGCCACCCTGCCCTGGCACTACCCCTCTCACACTCATCACCATGCTAAAGACTGGCATTGTGCCCATTCAAACTGATGGGGCGCGTGCATCTCCTTAATATTAAGTCTTGTACACAAAGTCCTGTATTTATGTAAATACCTTTAAATCCTTGGGACAAGGCCAACTCAGCAGGTAGCAGTCATGTCGTCATCATGACAATTTTATTTTGTTGTTATTTAATCAAAATTTTATCTCCACAATTTTGGGGCAATTCCTAATAAGATCCTGGGCTCTACACACCCACAGCGGACTGGCCTCATGCTTCAATGCATGAGGAGTCCAAGCTGCCTTCTTTTCACCTGACGGGGGAGGTTCCCTGGTGGACATGGTGTGTGGAAGGAACACGTAAAGAGATCAGGATTACTGCATGTTTTTGAGTGTACTATAGGGGACACAGGAAAAACATGCAAACTCCACACAGAAACGCCCTCTTGCCTTGGGTATTGTATGGGCACTAATGACTCAAAAGAAGGAGACACACCGCAGGCACCCACAGTGTCACCATGTCCTTGTTTTGTTGTTTTTGCCCCTCTTGGGAAATTTCTGAGTTGCCTAGCTTTTACAAGCTAGGCAACTAATTACAGTGGGCAATACCAGGTGCCTCTGCACTCTTACGTGGGAGCAAGCTAGTTGTGAGAGAGAGCAAGAGAGAGCAAGATAGAGGAGTGGGAGAGACTTTACATCTTAATCTCCGCATAGGTTCTCATTCTTAAATATCACAGGTAATAGTTACATACAGAATAGCCTAAATTCATTGGGTTTGCATGTGCCATCTCCTTCATACTGAATACCAGCTCAGATAGGCACTTCTACCAGTTGAGTCTCTGAGATGTGTCTGCCTGGTCGACCGTAGACGCACGCATACACGCATGCACCGCACGCACACACACACACACACACACACACACACACACACACACACACACACACACACACACACACACACACACACACACACACACACAGGGTATCTAAATAAATGAGCTACGTATGTTAGATAAGATTATGCTTGCTGCAATTAAGACCATTGCCCTAATTAAGATAATCACAGGAAGGTAAATGTTTGTTTCCGCTAGCACTTCCATAATTGCCACAATACTGAAGCATGATGAACCAGCTGGTCATCAGAAGGTCACCGGTGTGTCTATCAGTCCTGGCACACTCCTCCCAGCCCCGGGACACTTCTCTCAGCCTTGGGACACCCTTCCCAGCCCCGGGACACTTCTCTCAGCCCCGGGACACTTCTCTCAGCCCTGGGACACCCTTCCCAGCCCCGGGACACTTCTCTCAGCCCTGGGACACCCTTCCCAGCCCCGGGACACCCTTCCCAGCCCCGGGACACTTCTCTCAGCCCTGGGACACCCTTCCCAGCCCCGGGACACTTCTCTCAGCCCTGGGACACCCTTCCCAGCCCCGGGACACTTCTCTCAGCCCTGGGACACCCTTCCCAGCCCCGGGACACCATTCCCAGCCCCAGGACACTTCTCTCAGCCCCGGGACACCCTTCCCAGCCCCGGGGACACTTCTCTCAGCCCCGGGACACCCTTCCCAGCCCCGGGGACACTTCTCTCAGCCCTGGGACACTCCTCCCAGCCTCGGGACACTTCTCTCAGCCCTGGGACACCCTTCCCAGCCCCCGGACACTTCTCTCAGCCCTGGGACACTCCTCCCAGCCCCGGGACACTTCTCTCAGCCCTGGGACACCCTTCCCAGCCCCGGGACACTTCTCTCAGCCTTGGGACACCCTTCCCAGCCCCGGGACACTTCTCTCAGCCCTGGGACACCCTTCCCAGCCCCGGGACACTTCTCTCAGCCCTGGGACACCCTTCCCAGCCCCGGGACACTTCTCTCAGCCCTGGGACACCCTTCCCAGCCCCGGGACACCCTTCCCAGCCCCGGGGACACTTCTCTCAGCCCTGGGACACCCTTTCCAGCCCTGGGACACTTATCATAACCATCTGATTGGTCATGAGCTGGGAGAAGCCAAATTTACCCCATAGGATAATGATAAAAAATAAATGAATAAAGTTTATGAGAGCAAATTTTGATTTGGCAGAAATAAATTGCTAAAAGATACTGTTCAGTTAAACATGGTGGCCTTACTAGACTAACTTGCATGCTGACTGATACTGGACTGATGGTTGACCAGTCAGTGTATTTGTAGGTGTAGAACACAGGACACCTTCAAAACAATGGCATTGTTTTAGCAAAATGTCTTACAAACGGTTAATTGCACTGTGTGCTCACGAGCAGCACTTGGACACAGCGTGCTCGTTGGACACATGATTCCCCTTGTTCTAAATATAGAGCCAGTCAGCAGGACAGACGGACACACATTCAGATAAGGAGCACATAATTGGTCAGATCATACTACTCATAGCCACGCCAACACACACACACACACACACACACGCACACGCACACGCACGCACGCACGCACGCACGCACGCACGCACGCAGGCAGGCAGGCAGGCAGGCAGGCAGGCAGGCAGGCAGGCAGGCAGGCAGGCAGGCAGGCAGGCAGGCGAGCTTCTGCCTTGGAAGTTGAATGTGTTGGTCTCCGTGACCAGATATCATGCTGGACCTTCATTATGGATCAAATGATAGATTCTACCATGACGCTGAGGAACACTACCCATAATCCTACATGGATGGGACCACGCACGGGCCTGGTATATAAAGCAGCAGCATGTTGTAGCATGCCTCTTGTAGTGTGTGTGTGTGTGTGTGTGTGTGTGTGTGTGTGTGTGTGTGTGTGTGTGTGTGTGTGTGTGTGCGCGCGCTAGTCTCTAAAGCCCAATTGCTGTGCTTCTTCTCCTGTTAGCAAAACAAACATGCTGGCCGTCCTACTTTGGCCCACTACCAGCACTTTCTATAGCTGTTGAGTCAACATAACACTGGACGACGTGATGTTTCCACTGGTCCCACTACCAGCAGAGATAGAGGGGGGACGGGGGCAGGGAGAGGGAGAGAGAGAGAGAGAGAGAGAGAGAGAAGGACAGACAGACAGGGGGGAGTAGCCAACATTCGCTATGGAAGAGAGCCTCAAAATAAAGTTAAAAGGCAGGCATAATGTACTATAAACTAGTGATGGGGGGTGCACAGGGAAACCCTGTCATGTGTTAGTCATGAAAGAGAAAAGTTAGTGATGTACCGAATATTTGGTGCAGAAAATATTAGGCAGATAAAGGCTAAAAATGCAATTTTGGCCTATTCGGTGAAAATATTTCACAGAATAGTATAATAATTAGTGCTGAATAAATGTTTCGTGGACCTATAACGATATTTTTTGTCATAATCATGTATTTTGCCATGGTCATGTATTTTGTCATAATCAGGGAGATTTAAGGTGCGGCAATGGCATGAAAAATATACAGTATGTACTTAATAATATTAATCGTATCCAGTCTTGATTTTTTGCTAGCTAGCTAGGTCCTATTCTGTATTCAGCATTCAGAATTTCCCTTTCGGTGCATCCCTTCAGAAAAGTAAAATGGGAGAGAGGAATAATAGTAGTGTTTACTTTCAGAATGAGATCATAGCAGGGAGAAAAACTGTGAATGGATGACAATGCTCTGGACAAACATGACGCTCTGTTATGACTTATGAGAGACATACTCATTTAAGACACAGACAGACAGACAGACAGACAGACAGACAGACAGACAGACAGACAGACAGACAGACAGACAGACAGACAGACTAGCTACACGGGTTTCCAGACAAGGAAAATACCAGACTTGAAAGAGTTTGGAAAAGACAACTTTGGACTATGTTAAGGAAGTTGTGGAAGAAGGGAAGGCGGGAGGGTGGAGGGAGAGAGAGGGAGAGAGAGAGAGTAAAGAAAGACAGGGGAGTGCAGGGGAGGGGAAAAGTAGTTCAGAAGTTCCCGTCCTGTCTTTTTTCCGTGTGGATTGTCCAGCTCAGCAGTGGGGAATGCGTTGGCATGCTGCACTGCTGCTGTAGAATGCATCGTTTCTCCACAGAGCTGTTGCAGTCTATCTCTCTCTCTCTCTCGCTCTCTGAAGATGTTCCGTCTCTTCATTTAAACACAAACCAAAACAGAAACGTCTCTCTCTCTCTCTCTCTCCTGTTGGATCATTACAAAAGTAACTGCTAAAAGTCTGTAAGGCATCCTATATCGTTTGCTTTCAATCTCAGTTTGGTTCACTGTAACTTTTTGGCTCACAGTGGTCTAAGCTTAAGCTTAGAAAAAGATGATAAAAGTCAGTGCTCAGTGCCGCCTTGAGATTCAATAGATGATCCTCAGTGAAAGAAGTAGTGATTTCCATAGAGCGACCTCAGAGTACTGGAGGGAAAAACACCAAAGTAACTTTTCAGAGAACAGGCATCCCCAGTCCTGTATACTTCGCTATACTGAAGCTTCTAGTTGGCCTTTAGTCAACATCAAGCCCCACCCTGACAAATAATTCCTTAGCGTGGCCTCCCAACACATTTCTGCTCCAGAAGAATAGGGTGGGACTGATTTATAGAGCTAGCAACACAGACCTATAGCCTTTTTAAGTTGACAAGCCTTCACTCCTTTCATAGCGCAGAATAGTTAGTTAATAGATATGAAGAGCAATGAATGAAGCAAACAAGCAAGAAAGAAATAAATGCTGAGGGGGAGCTATTACAGACGTGTGTGTGTGTGTGTGTGTGTGTGTGTGTGTGTGTGTGTGTGTGTGTGTGTGTGTGTGTGTGTGTGTGTGTGTGTGTGTGTGTGTGTGTGTGTGTGTGTGTGTGTGTGTGTGTGTGTGTGTGTAGGGGTGCATGCATGTGTGCTGTGTGTGAGTACTTCATGCTCTCCACCCTCCCTCCCCAGTGGAAAGAATATAACTGACAGAGAGAAGACGTTCTACTCAGTAGAGGTCTAGGCCCTGACAAGTACTATAGACAGGCCCCTACAGGCCAGGGAGCCTGTATACTACTCTGTGTGTGTGTGTGTGTGTGTGTGTGTGTGTGTGTGTGTGTGTGTGTGTGTGTGTGTGTGTGTGTGTGTAGGGGGTTAAGGAAGAAGAGACAGATGTGAAGGATGTACAACAGGCATGTTACAGAACGTCGGGGTCAGATAGTACAATAATCTGGTTTGACCTCACTGGCTTCAGACAGACAGTGTGTTTCCTTTTGCACCCGCTGATTATTCAAGCTACAAACTGAATCATACAGTAGTAAAAACAAATAAGTCCGCAATGGTCCATTGTTGGCCGACGTTTGGCTTCAAACCTCGATTTTAGGGTCCCGGTTTTGGTTTATGTTCTTAGGTTTCTTTTTAGTTTTTATCGACAGCCTGACAGGTGACGTGCAAATTGGACCTGTGCAGGACTCTGACTGTAGCTACTGGAGAGAAAGACAAAGAGAGAAGAAGAACGGATGAAAGAGGGGGAGAAAATTCTTCACCAGACAATTAGTGAGACAGCCCTGCTTCCCTCTGTCTATCAGACAGGGGCACAACAGACAGGTATGGCCAACACACAGGAAACAAGCAGTCATACTGTCAGACAACACCAATCATGTTTGATTCACACACACACACACACACACACACACACACACACACACACACACACACACACACACACACACACACACACACACACACACACACAGACTCCCTTGGGGTCACTTGTGACATCTTAGTCTGTAGACTCACTTCCGGGATCCACCCTTTCCAGAGCTCGTACAGCTCCCAAAAAAATCAGGTGTCATTAGTAACTATCAGATTTGACAAAAATATGTTTAAATGAGCGAAAATCCACTTCTTAAAATTATCGTCACTTGTGGGGTCCTTTCTTAGGCTCCACCCACTTCTCCTCTCTTTTGACTTATGAAACCCTCCTCTCTTTTGACTTATGAAATCCTCTAGTTTTCTTACACACTTGACTTAGGATAGTCACTTGTCAGAGCCTATTTGGCAATACTCCAATTTTGACTCATTAATGTTCATGAAATATTCATTGCGAGTCAAAAGTAGTGGTAAAAGACAAGACAGACCAAATCACATCCTCTACTTTTTATAAATGTATAATTTACGTGTACGATTTTGTGATGAAAAAGATGACCTGTTCCCTAACTATGGAAGGAACTCCCACAATAGGGCACCCGCTGCCAGCCGTTCGTCCGACACAAAATTCCACAACATTAAAACATCAGGGGGAGATCGGCCAATAGCGTCTCGGTGCGGTCTCCCCCCCTAGAAAATTCCACCCGTCGGAAACCCCACCTAAAACATTAGAAAAATTCTAGACCAATGGGCGTGCGAGGGGGAGAATTGTCTACGCCCCCGACCAATCGCGTGGCACGGGTTCCCCGGGCTATAGGATCAAGGTTCAAGGTTCAAGGTTACTTTATTTAGTCATGTGAGAGAAATTTGTCTTGGACATACAGACTTGCAGCAACAAGTAAGACAATGCAGGACAATACAATACAGTACAACACAATAGTAGTGACTCGTGCACCCCATCAGGCTTGCATAGCACCTTCCATAAGTAGTGCTTCGTTAAGTAGTAGTAAGAATATAAATAGAATAAATACAGCGGTACCAAAAAACTAGTACAGTTCCAGCAGCATCATAGCAACATTCACAGTCTTCTCCTTCCTCCCCTTGCCCCCTCTGCAAGAGAGTTATTGAGGAGTGAAATGAACATAGGTACAAAAGAGTATTTAATTCTATTATATCTCCATTTTGGAGCCTCGTACCTCCTACCTGACGGCAGTAACCTAAACTCAGGGTACAGTATATGAGAGGGATCAGACACAGTTTTCTTTGCCTGCCCTTGGGTGGCTTGCTCAAAAATGGTCTGTGGGGTGTTGGGAGGTGTTGACATCCCCATAATCTTCCCCGCCGTTTTAGCCAGTCTCAGGAGTTCTGACTTAAACTTAACCGTCAGGTTTCCAAACCAATTGGCGATACCGTATCTCACTATCACAGCTACTCAATTGGAGTAACACAGGCAACACAGTTTTGACACCATCACAGAAGATCCGCAAGCTCATATTGCACCAAACTTCACAAGATAGTTGCTTACTACTACCGCAATGTTCTTAGCCACTAATTGCGCTCCTACTGCGTCCACAGCGGCTAATATACCTAAGTAAATTAATTCCTCGGACTATCGTGATGTCAAAAAGCTACGGTCCAGACCTAGCACAACTGGGTGCAACTCTACCAGAGCCATAGAGAAAGGCAGAGTTGCACCATACAGAAAGGCAAATAACCCAGAGCTGCGACATCTCCGTTCACTTCCATGGAAAGGTGTAATGGCGGCTGCTCTACATACTTTTATTCAGCATTGGGACAGCTATCTGTGACAAGTTCTCAGGCGACAGCCCAGATTTAATTCTCTGAAACCACCTAATCCATGTTGCATGGGCACGGCCGCTGTACCACTTTACTTTAAATAGTTTTGTAGTATGCCTAATAGTATCCATGTTACACGAGCATGGCCGCTGTAAATCACGCTTTACTACTGCCCGTAACATCGTCCCCTCCCCTTCCTTCATTCATTGTAGCCGTAAGCTGACCAATTTTGTTTTCCGTGGAGTTGGACAAGAAAGCGACCATCACTTTCGATCGTCGCGGGCTCGCGGACCTGAGTTTTATTTTTCTACGATGGTGCGGGATAGTCCTGTGCTTACAGCGAGACCTATGCACCGTCAGACGCATGACCGCGCCAGAATTTATTGTCGAGCGGTGAAAGTGTGTGTTTTTGTGTAGGAGATTTGAGCGCACACAGGACACAAAATCTCCCATCGTAATGCAGACGTGTGGTTTTGAAAACGTGACTGCATGTATCCATGCAGCAATTTGCGTGCATGCTTACTGTGTGCTTGCGTGGCCAATATCAAGTACATGCATACACGTTTAAGCAGTGGTCGGTGGTCCCCGCACTGATGTTGCCTGTATGGAGCAGTCTGTCATCAAGTTGATAGATTGATTAGGTCGACAATAATTATAACCAATGACGGTTGTTGTGTAGGAATGAAGAGACGAGGTCAGCGGCAGCCCCAGGAAAATACAACTTCATTTTAGTAGCCTAAAGCAGGGCTTTTCAACAGGTGGTCCGTGGACCTCCAGTGGTCCATGAGAGGATTCCAGGTGTTCCGCAGGCTAAATTATGGAAAGTTGGTTAACTAGATGTAACTCTATGAGAGCATAAAAATGAAACTAAATGTACCTTTGCAGTTGCAGGTCCATTTGGTTTCATGTTTACACTCTCAAAAAATAAAATATTCATCATGTGCATTACACAACGACAAAATGTAAAAGATTAATGGTCATTTTGATCTGTACGTTTGATTATTTTGTTTTCTCCAAAATCCAGCCTGGAATTGTGGACAAAAGCAAAACAAATATAGGTGTAGTTTTGGAGTCTGTGGGGCTAAAATGTCATCAAATGGTGGCCCGGGGCTCAAATTATGAATAAATAATAAAAGGTTGAAAACCACTGGCCGAAAGGAATTAAATAATTGTGAGGCCAGCATGTTTGTGGAGTAGACCTGCAGCTTTAGTGGCAAGTCCATGTGGTCTGTGATTCAAGCTTGGCTGGTTGGGCCAATATACGAATGGATCAGCATAATAATAACAATAGGCTAATAATAATAATAGGTAATAAGCTCATAAGCAGCTAAATCAGGGGTGGACAATTATTTTTTCCCAAGGGGCCAAATGAGATACAGAAAATATTGTGGAGGGCCGGGCTTAAAGGCTGTACTAAATTCTGCATAATATTAATTTAATTTCTATATAAAAGTAGTAAATGACAGTGTTTTGACACTCTAATAAGAGTATTATCATTCTTATTATGCAATGAAAAAGTGTGGTTGTTAGGGTAAGGGTAAATTTGGATTAAAATTGTCATTTAGCTGGGGACCCCCTGGAAGTCGTGTTGTGAGCTTTCAGATTGCGGGTACAAACTAATGGGTCTATGTGTTCCATTTGTACACTACAGTAGTTACAGACCGATAAGGGTGCATTTGTTTCCAAACTATCATTTATATATTTTGCACAGAACAACAGGCCTACAGCCAGTCAGTTGGAAAGCCTCACTGCATGTCGCAGCTGCGGTCATGTGCAACCTGTTTCAGATTGATTGAGACACTAGAAAGAAACTACTAGGCAAATGTGTTTGCATGTATGCTATGTCCTGCTATGGCAAACGTTCAGGGCAGGTCAGATCCAGGCAAACCAGTAGTGGTGTATACTAGGGCTTAATTTGCCCTTCGAACATCGAACAGCAAATTCAGGCCGAGCTTCGAAGCATTGAAAACAATGCATTTCCAACTGCAGTAACAGCGCGTTTGACAGCGAGTTTCTGACCCCTCGATGTCGCACATCTACTAGATGGGGGGGGGGGGGGGGGGGAAGTTAAATAAATAAATAAATGCGAATGGTTCGGGATCATTAATATTCGTTCGCGTGGCGACCTTAGCGAGCGAGTGGTTCGAATTTCGAGCTTCGGTATACAGCCTTACAAACCAGCACAAATAAAATCTGTCCTAAACCAGCAGGGCCAACCAGAAGCCATAGTCAGCTCAGAAAGCAGAATAAATGACATTCAAAAGCTCACTTGGGTTACTTGCAGGTGTGTTGATTTAATTATTTCATTAGTAGCCTACTATTGGGTGTAATGGGTTGTATTTATGTATTTTATTGCGTAGGATAATATTAGGACAAATGGGTAAGTATGGTAGAAGTGTTTGTTTTGGTTTAACTTGCCGACTATATCTTCATCAATCAGTTCCACACAGCGTGTCACTGTCCTGCATGATATATCATGCAGGACAATATAATTTGGACAAGTTTGGCAAGCCAGATTAAAAGGCTTAACAGGCTGCATGTGGGCCCCGGGCCGCAGTTTGCCCATGTCTGATTTAGACAGTAAATGAACTGAAAAATGAGTGCTGATTCTAAAATAACAGAAAGCTATGTGACAAAAATGTTTAGGGGGGAAGGGACTAATGGAGAAGAGATCCAGAAGAAATAAAAGACATGCCATTGTATGCTTGACTGCATACTGAAAATATAAGCTCAACACATAGTGAGCTTGTACATTGGCTATGTTGAACATGGAAACAACAGTAAAATCAGCTATGACAATGCCCTCAAGCTCTGCCAACATTCTTGTCTACTAAATCCCCCCACCCTGAGATGACTTGGAATTGTAGGAATTCAGTTGAGATATTACATTGTGTTTTCAAATATGGTGAAAACAACAGATCTACAAGCGCACGTGTTGCAGAGGCGACACATTGTAGGCTTGCAGATCAGCTAATCTTAAGGAATAATTTCATGGTACTCACTACTATTACAATTCCTCTTATGTCCAAAAATTAAGTTGCCTTTGACGAAAGATGCAGTGTTGCAAAGTGTACAAAAATACTTGACTCAACATTTTCCACATTGGAGAGAGCACAGGTCGCCTCAGTCTCATGTGAACACCCCAGACAGGCTTCTGCTGTTTTTGCTAATTAACGACCCAATCAATGCAGTGCAAGGGTGGGGGTTATTCTCCCACTCTCCTAGGGTATTATGATGGCCGGTCGTTAATTAACTGGGGGAGAGGGGGGGGTGCTCTCTCCTGCAGCAACTCTACTCTACTCACTGAACTGATCAAACTGGATCTACTTAAATAAGAAGTTCCCTTTATTGAAATACGGAATGCACCAGCTTGATTATATAATAATCCATTTTATTATGTTATTTGGATACCCATAAGAATCATACAAATTGAGTTTGAGACCCCTGTCCTACTGCGTGTTCCATGCTGAAAATTTTCTGTTAAAATGCTTCATTATGGTAAGGTAAGGTGTGCACTTCACCCCACTGTAGAGTATGTGCATGTGCACATCTTGTAACCAGTAGGACTGGAGGATTTCCCAAATCACACAAATCACTTACTATACCTTTTAAATGATTGTAGTGGGTCAGTGGGCCTAATGTTTTAACAATGTTTGGCTCTGAGATGTAGTGGAGTATAATTTCTTGTAATCAATGCACCTGCACAGTTCAACTCAGAGCATAAGCTGTTGAAGAGATCAGACCAACTTTACACACAGCTTCAGTGTATACTGTATACTATATAATATGTTTCTGTTCTATAAATGGAACAGAAAAATATATGGTCTATAAATGGAACCAAATGGACATATCATCTAACCTGACACAATGATGTTCATAATTAATTAGGGATGTATACAGTCAAGATTCCCTGGAATCCAATTTGAGAACCACTGTGTAAAACAGCATTAATAATAGGAATATTTCTACACAACAGCTTGGAAGCTAGTTGACTCAATACTAGCTCTGTAGAATATCAGCATTATGTTCGTACTTACTCCAAATAGTCTTAGGCCGTTTCTCAATTCTACCCTTGTCCCTCGCCCTTGGCCCTAACCCTCGCTGATGCGCGTTCCCGTGAAAAAGTAGTGTTATCCCAATTCTCTTAGCAAGGGACGAGGGGAAGGGCTAGGGCGGGGATTTTACCCCTTGAAACGGAGCCAAACGGCGACCCGACTTAAAACCAAGGGACATCACAGAGTGCGGAAGTCAGACGCGGTAAGAAGCGTTTTTTTCTTAAGAAAAATATGACAATAGCCGATGCTATTCCAACGTGTTATCAATCTGCATTGCGAAATATCGCAGTCTCTAGAAGTGGTTAATGTTTACCTAATGTGAACTAACGATACGGGCCGACGCGCTGCATTTCTACAGCGTTGGTCGCTCGCTATACAACTTGACTGTATTATCAGCTGTATCGGCTTTACTATTTTCTGGTGCTCGTGGTCAAAGAACTCTTTCTTCTGCAAGCTAACAGCACGTATCAGTCCGACCTCGACACCCATTACGATGTCAACATTCTGTAGTTTTGAACTATTATTACGTGCATGATGCTGCTTAATATTGGCTACTCGGTATGATATGTTATGCAAATCCGCATGTCCTGACCGCTCTGTCATGTGTGGATGGACGCACAAACGATCCCTGAATGTTGTAGCAAGTTGTAAAAGTTGCAAAACGTATTATAAATGATGTTTTTTTTTTTTCTTCCTGCAGGCAAACCAGCTATGGAACAGACTGCAAGCTACTGTGCAACCTGGAGATGAATTCAACAGCATTGAATGTTGTTGAATTTGAAATGTTTCATCCATACTGTACAAAGCACAACACTAGCTTGTCATAACATATGAAATGATTGAAAATGACTCCAGTTATGAATCACTTCTTAATTATGTTAAAAACAATAAACAGTGACCCCAGGCCCTTAATTCTATACTGTACATTGTTTTCCTTTTTCTAACCCTGTATGGCATTTTGCATAGTAGGCTACAATTACAATTCAGGCATTGAGTAGATGATGAATGTCTTACAGCTAGCAAGAACACCTGGTTAATAACTGTCCAAGAATCATTAATATAATATATAACTGTAGAGAGCTGTAATGTACAGCTGTGGTGAAGGTCCCTCAAATGGACACTAATTTGCCTGTGGACCCCGAAGGAATATGCTAGAGGATCCCATAAGGGAAGATATTTATTTAACTCTGAGAAACAGACATAAAGGTCCATTTGGTTCCTATAATTTTCATTAAGCAACCCCCTGGAACTCCTCAAGTGGGGCCTGGGGACACGGTTGAATTAACAAAATGAACCCTTATCCCTGTCTGTAACTCAGAGTAAACAAATGGTCCATAGAGTAATGCATGTCAAACTCGGGGTCCTTAAAGTAAAACGATTTGAGAATCACTGCTAAAGCCTTCTTTTATTGGTCCATGGGCAAATTCGTTTTTTGGGGGTCCTTGACATAAAGTTTGGGAACCAGTTGCCAATAGTGAGCTTGTAGATCAGCTATATTCTGAGAATATCACCTATATCATGGGGTACTGTATAAGGGGCAATCGATATCTAGGGACATTCCAATTCCTAGGGGGATGATTTATCCCCCTAACCCTTGGCACTCATTTTGTAGAGGCAAGGGGAAGGGACAAGGGACAAGGGCTACGGTTGAGGGTTAAGGGGTAGGGTTGAAAAAAGGAATTGAGAAAGGGCCTTAGTCTTCTAAGAAAGTGCAACCGTTGATGTATTCTAGCACACAGGTTTTTCTCGCAGTCTCTTCTTGTACTGTTGGATTCGCGATTTTATTTATGCAATAGGTCTGCTTATAAAGGTTCGTTCTGGTCGGATACTCGACTGGAACCATTTCTGTAAATATAAAAAATGAACGCGAACAGCAACGTCCACGTTCGTTTTTTATATGTGCATCAACGTGGTGAGCACGTCACCACAGAGGCATTTACCTTATAATGCAACATAACAGCACTACATATAGTATGTTTAATATATACGTGTTGATCTGGTTAAAGACACAAGAGTAATGTGGTCACACAGAGCTATACCCTGTTGTCTTCAATCGTTTCAGCAATGTGCATTACAATGCAGCGTTTGCTACTATTATCATGGGCAATTAGTCACTACGATGGATTCATGTATACATCAATATGGGGTGTGAAATGTGTACAATAGTATGTTCCAGCCAAATACTTGCTTCTTAAAGATGACTTGAATGAGATGAATATATATTTTAGTGTTAAAGAATATAGCTGGGGTAATTATAATTATTTTGATGTGAGGACTATGTCATGAATGAATGAATGAATGAATGAATGAATGAATGAATGAATGAATGAATGAATGAATGAATTTTATTTGTGCATGCAGTAGGCCTACTAGTCAACTGAAAATACTGAATCTACACACCATGCATTATACTTAAGGCCAACTTGTTAATTTCATTTAGAGATGTACAAAACATTTACTTCTATAAAGCCAGAAGCAGCAAACCATAGTGAAAAGGAGAAATATACAGTACAAAGAGGGGAAAGTAGGTGGATTCTGTGCAAACTATCCTGAATGTACATGGCAATAACTGTATTAAACTGTAGGCTTATTCACATGCAAGTAAGGTCAAAATGTCACAAAACATAGCCAGCTTCTGCTATTTATACAGAGTGCAAATCTATGTGGTGTAAATTCTCCTGCATCATGATGCATGTTTAGCCTACATCAAATTCACAATTTCAACAGTGATAGGCGCAGCTTACCTCTGCATTTCATACAAAGAGCACTAGCTCTAACTAAACACATCAAACTGTAAATAGACTCATTTCACTATCTTATAGCAAACATAATGGTGGTGATGACAGCTGCTCTGTTTGTTGACCTCTGTCCCAGGCCATCATCTCACCAGGTTCAATCCTGCTCTCACCAGGGCCAGGCACCAGACTATCAGATTCTTGAGCTATTGTATTGCATAATTTATTTACTGTAGAAATATTCAATAAGTCAGTGTCTTAGACTGTTGCTTACTTTAGGCTGCATTTCATACACACAGCCTTAGTGTATATACTCTAAAAATGTCAGGCATGGTAAATCAATTGATTTAGAATCTGGTAGCGGTGATTATGATAAAATAGTAAGCATAGCTCTGATGTATTTAGGTACTCAGAATGAATAGCTTTTATAGCTGTGGCCTTTCCTGGCACTTAAATAAATAAAGCAATCATTGGGCCTTAGTAGGCCTATATGGATTAATGAGATGCCATTTACACTGCTAACCATTAAGCAATAACAGAACAACTAACCAGCACACTGATAAACAATGCTGGGTTAAAAAGCAATGTGTTAATTCTTATCTAAGCCTGCTGATATCCTGCACATTGACAGTAGAGCCAAACACCAATGTACAGTATACAGTTAATTGATTTAGCAATCATGTTTATTATTATGTTTTTATCTTCCCGCATGTCGTGGCCGAAAACAGTGATGTCATGACAGTATAAATCAGATTAGAAAGCATATACAGTTTAAACCTATGCCGAACTGTGGGCATAGGTTGCTTGAGTATAGTTAAAATGGGGTGACATGTACAGTATGTTATGCGTTCCATGCCAGCAGTGGGGATTGAACCACCCAACGTACATACAAGGGCATGTACGTCACTATGCCACTAGTTACACAGGGCTGTTGGTTCGAATCTCATCTGTTGCACGCAGGTCCGTCACACAACAGGAATAAACTGCTGCAGTGAAGCTGGACTCCTCTTTTTCCTCTCTTTCTCTCGGACTCCTCATTTTCCTAAAATCTATGTGGTGTAAATCCCCCCGCCTGCCGAATGGCCCCCAGCTTGCGTGGCTACTCACTCCCAATCGTCCATCATAATCTGAAGATCACGTCTTCATTCATACTCCAACTTAGCCCGTAGTAGAACTTACTTTAGCACATGTCTACCCTCAAAATCCCTATAGGCTTATGCAAAGGCAATTTATTGCGAACGCATTGAGCCACTTACTATGTCACAGAGCACGGAATATTACTGCACTAACAATCTTAGACTGATGACAGTTACTGTACTCCACCACAGATTACTATTGCAACTCATTTCATGTAGTATTACCAATGTGTTGGCTTTGCTTAATGCAATTCACTCAAGTCTGTCTCCCTGCATGTTAAAAACATATAACTTATGTGGTTGTCCAGAACTGACAATCTAATCAATATTCTCACATTTGGGATTTCCAATACACGCTGTGAAGCTCACAGCTTGTCCACCATTGGTTCACAAAGTGAGGGATCCCAATGGAGGGTATGCGCAATTGCGTTGATCAGCCACAGTGTCACATGACCAAAGTATAAGTACTATTCCAGTTGTTCTCAACCTTTTCTCTTTCGTGCCAATATGTACTGTATGTACACTACAGTATGTGTAGAGTCAGCTGGGGAATTAAGGCTACTGCAGGGCTGTCAACCTTGACAAATTTCTATGAATACACCTGGCACATATGCGTCCCACACTTGCGCGCACACACGCTTTGCCCGGGGCCCTGGGCACGGCATTTTTTGTGACAGGATGCTATGCATGATCATGGCCGCGGGAACTATTTTACAGTAGCAGGGGCTGAGCATGGAAGCGGGGGTGCGCAAAAATGTGCGTGCATGCGTTTCATCACGCGCATTTTCGCGTGTTAAAGTGCCCTTTAATTTCCCTCTCCACACACAAGTTATATGAACAAATTGACAGACAAGATGCCTATACTGTGAAACAGCATATTAATTAGGCCTGGCCTACATAAATCACTTGTTTTGAACATATAGGCTGAATGAATAGGCCTACAGAATCCTCACGCAGGATATATAATCACAACAAACGCCCGACAGCAACACAAACTCAAACAACTGACAGTTCCAAACCCATCATAAAAGGGCATATGCCTATTTAGTCCACATGAGATTTAGCAAGGCACAAAAAATATAAAGGCTAAACAGAGGAGCTGAGGTCTAGTAGGAGGTATATTTTTATAAGTCCAACAGCAACGAGTTGACAGCGCAGCGCGCTTGGGTTCGGCGACCCGTGTGTTCACATCATCATCACACAGCCCTCCCCGTCAGTATATACGAACAGAACATAATACATAATATCTCACATTAACTTTCAGCAGCAGGCAGCAGTTCAGTTGGCACGGCGGCCATGTGCATGATACAGAACATTCCACACAATAAATGTAGTACATTGCACTAATGCAGAATTATTGTTGTGTTTTACGGTTAAGATTTATAAATCTCTGTGTCTCTGGTCCCAGCTGCATCTGCATCTTAGACATATGATGAGGCTAAAGCCATATGAACTCCCCAGAAATAAAATTGTTAGGTAATTCGACCAAGCATCATTTCACTAATATGCACCACAAAGCTGGGACAATATTCCATACCATTAGGAAACCAAACTATAACTATAGCTATAGCTAAACTCAAGTTTAAAACATTATATAGCATTGCTTTTACTCACACTTATATTGGTTAAGTATTTCTTGCCTGGGCTTTAAAATTAGCTGTACAGTACTTACAGTATGTGTGAAAGATGCTATACAACAGAGCACCTACTTGCTCAGACTTGCTCAGACAGAGTTAATAGTCCACCAATAAATTTAAGTGTGAATGTCAAAATACACTTCAGTGACTATAAAAGTAATGAACATACTCATGAACATGAACTCATTCTAGTCTCACTCTTGAACAGGGCTCAATGCTTAGGATTTTTCCAAGTAGGCTACTATTTTACAATATCAATATATTCACATAGCCAGGTCGACTGAAAGCCGACCATCAATTATGCAAATGAGCCCGGGCCGTCGCGGGTATTGTTTCGGTCGGGTATTGCAACTCTATACAATAGCCCATATTGTTATACTAATGACAATGTGAAAGGGTCCCCCAAATCTTAAGGCCGACTCTGCTTGTAGCAGGCGAATTGTAGCCTAATAGAAATGACAATGATCCGACGGCAAATCAGCCAATGATGGTAAGAATACACAGTGTTGTGCGTCCGAGCGCGCACGTGCATGGTGCGTTATTTATGATTAATCACGGGATAGCGGCACACGGGCGTGAGGCAAAAGGTTGCTGCGCAGACAGTATATGATTCAAATACACGCACAGCGCAGGAAGGTTATAACATAACCAACATCAACAGCTTTAGTAGCTCATTCAACGTGTTGGAGAGAAGCGCAGCGTGTTGGCTGTCTGTTCTGATGCTGTGTGCTGCTGACAGAGCAGAGGGAGGGGCGGGGCGGTGAGCAAGGAGAACAGATCTCCAAGCTAAGGATGCCTCGAGCCTCAACACGTTGATAGCTTGTAGATCTGCTCTATTTTAGCGAACAACACCGCCGTACTATAGTAATGTAAATTTCGGTATAACTCATAGAATGTGCACTTGTCATGTCTCTATCACAGCTGAATGGCCAAATGCTCTACTCGCACCGGTGCTATGAACTTTTTAATCACAAATGCGAGCCTGTCGAGCCCTGCTCTGAGCGAAATAGAACGCAAGAAAAGTGGCGTTCACTCACGCCAGAAATGAACGAGTTCACATCGCCGTTCTTCAAGCAGATAGAGGGTCCGTTCCGTTCAAGTTCCTTAAAAATACGGGTACAACTCTGCCTCTCAATGCGCTGAACGAGGCGACATCAATGTGACTTTTATTAGGCTTTTTTTTTCGCCGCCTCGTCCTGATCGCGCAGCAGCCCAGCCTTTCGAAACCCGTTCGTGATCGTGGATGGATGTTTTGACACTTTTCCACGCAGTCAGGACCCACTGCCAGACTTCAGAAAAAGTTGCTTTCCGCATGCGACCAGTTTTGGTGAAAGATTTCTCGCCGCTAGTCATCCAAGCCTGTTTTCAAAGTGGCGAAGTGCCACTTACCAGGGGCTGCAGGTGCTTCGTTGTGCCCCCAGGAATCACGGCTGATATACAGTAGCTTACCACAGCACAATATCCATGAATCCTCACACCAAAATTACAAACCGAAATTGTGGGTTCAGTTCAAGACACTTTTTCCGACGGTTGAAATGGCAATACGACCGCGAAAATGGCCTTTTTCACACTGCACAGGTTCCCGTTCACGCTCACGGTTCTGTTACTCATGCTACGAAAATGATGCCATCATGCATTGAAACGTCTTCAAATCATGAATTTTGCCGCAACAGAAGGAGAACAGGTTGAAAACTGTATTTAACTTACAAAGTGACACATTACTTTACCTGTCACGGAGTTCAAGAGGGTTGTACGTTCGGAGTCAAGAATTGTTTGCAGAGTTCGTGCTCCTCGCGCCTGTATGCAATTCTCAATTCTCCGATTGCATCAGAAACATGGAGTATAGACAGAGTTACGACAACTCCGTCCACTTCATGGGGCCAGTCCAATGGCGGCTCTTCTACTTATTGAATAGACAATGGGGACAACCTGAGCTTCAATATTCTTAAATCCCTTTATTTTAGATACATAAACATAAAACTAGGCTACGGAGTCTTTAGTAGTTACTCTACAAGAGGCGACTTTAAAACAGTTGTCGCACGTATGCCCTATAATAGCTGTTATTTGCGCTACCCTCATTGAAATTCCAGTTTGTATGAACAGCAGCTCGTGCGCTCACTTTCGGACCCCTCAATGTCGCAACACTTCTACTAGATGGTTGTGGACCGTCAGTACAGTGTGTGTGTGTTCTCCCAAAGGCTCACTTGTGTAACCCAATGTGCGTTAGCCCACTCATCTTGTGAAGTCCGTTTGGCTCCACCCCTAGGTGTGTGTAGAACACACAGATTCTGCAGTAGCATGGTCGATCCTCCAGGGGGGTCCGCGAGCACAAACACACACACACACACACACTCGAATCTAAGAAAAATCGCACTTATAAATTCCGACCTAAAAATCACACCATAGCACCATGTGGGCATAATAACTTGATTTAAACAAAAAAAACTTGTGGCGTCCAGTTTTTGGATTTCACAAGTCAAACGGACTTCACAAGATGAGTGGGCTAACGCACATTGGGTTACACAAGTGAGCCTTTGGGAGAACACACACACACACACACACACACACACACACACACACAGAGCCATAATAAGAGCGGAAGAGGAACACCTTTTCATAGCAGTCCAGCAACCAGTCAAATTATAGAACATTACACAAGCCACTGCTATCGTCTCTCTCACAACTGTGTGTGTGTGTGTGTGTGTGTGTGTGTGTGTGTGTGTGTGTGTGTGTGTGTGTGTGTGTGTGTGAGAGAGAGAGAGGAAATGAGAGAGTGTGTATTACTGTATTATGATGAGCACCAGACGGACAACCCCCCAACCCCCTCTGAACGAGCAAATGAGTGAGCATGTGTGTATAGAGCTGTGCAGTCCCGCCCCTTTCATGACGTCGCCTGTGCTCCAGAAACGGAATACTCATTCATTTTCCTCATAGACTTTTTGAAAATGGTTAATAAAAACATGATTACGCCGTGGACAAAGCCAACTCGGGTCGTGACAAACATGACAACAAACACAATATTATGCAATATCCAATTGGCAAGAAGTGGAAAACGGCAGGATAAAACACTTTGTTTTGTTTTTCATCTTAGAAATGATTTGATTGTCCCAAAAGATTGTGTGTGTCATCATGATTTGTTCGTGGCATAATCGTCTTTATATGAATCATTTTCGAGAAAAATGAATGTGGAATCCGTTTCTGGAACAGGGTAGACATCATGAGGGGGCAGGACTGCACAGCTCTATTGCTCTTGGTTGTTGGTCCTATTATAAATTTCTGTCTGTGTTGGAAGTAGAGGCAACCTAGTGTTGGAGATGCATGGGCAGTATAGCTCACTATTGAGCTCAGCTGGACAGGCAAATAAAACATGGGAAACACCTGCCTCTGTCAGTAGCCCTGTCACAGTCAGCCATGCACTGTGTGTGTGTGTGTGTGTGTGTGTGTGTGTGTGTGTGTGTGTGTGTGTGTGTGTGTGTGTGTGTGTGTGTGTGTGTGTGTGCGCGCACGCACACACACATGCACATGCGGCTGCTCCTCTATTGTTAAGTCACTGACGATGAGTTTAACACATTTGTTGCTCAGCGAGTGTCCCCAACTTCCACAGGAAGAGGAAACGCTACCTTACACACGTTTCTGTCCAATTTTAATGGTCCCGTCACAGCAAGTGCTTTTCCTGATGTCAGCCCACGACATCCACTCTCAACAATCGAAGCGGTCATCATTGTGCGAGGCCCGTATATCCACTTGGTCAGCAGTTCAGTGCCAAGTCAACTACAGCTCAAATACATTAACATAATGACTTAAACAATTGTGTCAGCAGTGCCGTGGAGGAAGAGGAATGAATCAAATAGACTGTAAACAAGTACTTCAAATTAAAACATCCAGATAGATATCAGTATGGTATGTCTAACAGAACAGAGTCCGATGACACACCATTGCTTGTGTGAGTTTTCCCAGCCAGACGTGATGCGTGGAAGGAACACGTTATTCCACCACAGCTGGCCAGTGGGAGACAGCCTAGAGACCAAGATTAATCCATGTTTTTTGTGAGGGTACCTACCCTAGGGGACACAGGGAGAAGAGGGTAGGATACCTACCCTAGGGGACATGGGGAGAACATGTGATGGTACCTACCCTAGGAGACACAGGGATAACATGTGAGGGTACCTCCCCTAGGAGACACAGGGAGAACATGTGAGGGTATATATACCCTAGGGGACATGAGAAAAACATACTCCACACAAAAAGGCCCCTGCCAAACCCACCTTGGGTATGGGCACTGATAACAAGGAGACACACCGCCAACATCCACAGCATCCCTAGCGGGAATAGAACCCAGAACCTTATAGCTGCGAGGTGACAGTACTGCCACTGTGCCGCTGTGTCCCCGTTGCATGGTTTTCATATTGACTATTTCATTTGGATTGTTCCGAATGGCAGCCACCGTTCATATTCAATAACTGTCATGGCAGCTTTGTTACAACCGAAACAGACTTCTTCAAAATAAAAGACACATGTAGGGATTAGTCAACAGTAGTTTTATGTCGAAGTCTACTCTACTGGACAGGGATCATGCACATGCAGACACACCAACAGACTGACATGCGGAAACAGCGATCGGCCGTGCAGTCGAACATGCAGCGCTCCGTGCTTGTGGTTAGGGTTATAGCTATAAGTTAGGTTTTGAGGTAGGTTGTTGTACTAATGACAGACCAATAGTAAACTAAAGCCTGTGCCCTTAGGACGCAGACAGACATGTGTAATATGTGAAACCAGAGCTAGTAAATGTTGGTATTAGCGGCAATATGAATTATGGATTCATTTCATTTGATCTGCCGCACAATATTTTATTTTGATCGCACATGCCAGTTACAGTATGTACATATATGCAGCAGTGCACTGTTTACACTGTAGCCTATTAGTCAGCACAGATGTTTCTCTGTTGGCAGGGCCTTGTTAATTGGCACGAGTGATATATTACAAACCTATTTGGCATCTCATTTCCATGGATCGGATCAAAAAAAAAAAAAAAAAAAAAAACACTGCTCTGTTCACCAAAATGTTGTCTCTCTGCACCGGCGCAGTAGCCGATGCTATGGATTTGAAAGCGGATGACCCAAAATCCCAAATACTTTGTGTTATCCCAGTGGGATTTTAATGGAAAATAATTCTTATTGGATTTTTTAGCCGACGCTACTCGTCTAACTGTGACAAGACAAGACATGTGCCTCACTCCATTTCAACACGACTAAGAAAAAAGCATGCTTACTCTCTTCCTATGTGTAAGCAGGTACTGTGCACATCAACTTTGAGTGAGATCTATACTGATCATGGCATGTTGTGTTGCTTGTGTATAGCCTACATGTAGGGCAGCAATGTAGGGTTAGTTTCTGAAAAACAAATCTGCTTGCTTAGTGATTTTATTTGGTTAAAATAAGAATGAAATAATACTCATTGCTACAGGATCTTTGATCGGTAACAGCATCTCTCCAGATGATTATTAAACAAAAACAAAATGCATCAGGTTGGGTTACCAAGCGACAGGGACGCTGCTAGACGGTAACCAACAACAAACTATTTTTGAATGAATAAAATCTCCAGATTGCCAAAAAGAAAAAGGCAGAGATGGACAGATAAGGTGGCACCTGTTACTGAACAAGTAGTATGGTTACTATAGAAATCATTACTTTACTACAGCTATGTAGCTTTAATTTTAACAAATGAATGACCTCTCTCTCTCTCCAAATTGACCTTGTCTCTGTGTGTACATAATGTGTCTGTAACCCACGTTACTCAAGAACTATTCGCCCACCGACTTTGAATTCGACAAGGCACATTCCGTACCACCACAGGGCCTTGAGTCAGTTGGATGCACGGTTGTTCACAACAGTCAGAAAAGGCTATGGTCCAGAAATCTAATTATCCACACCTGTGCAATTTTCAGGTTCTGCCCGAGACAATTGATTTCAGCGGCAACCCCAGTCTACACCTGTAGAATGCCCCACACCTGCCATTTAATTACTTCAGTCCAGGCTTTCCACAGTCAGTTCAAACATCCTCCACACATTATCCACAGCCTTTACCACTGCACAAGGGACAGACAGACATCCGGGTAAAACGGGTGCTATGACTACTATACCGATATTGCAATATATCAATCAAACACCTGGACGATAAGTGAATCTATCTAGAGGCTGCTACCATCGATATGGAAATAAACTGCATACATTTTCTGGGTGATCAATGTTAGTTAACAAACGTACCGCTGTTTAATAGACGCATTGTTAGGTTGTTTAAACATTTTATTTTAATTTAAAGATCTCTATGAGTGTTCATTATATATTTACTGTATATATCAATACATGTCGTATCATGGTAGATGCAATACAACAACAAAATGACATGCTGCTGCTGCGGGGAAGCTCAGTGCAAATTAATGAGAAAGTTAAACCATGCCGTCTCGTGCGTCAACCTCCACCACCTCCTCCTCCTCCTCCTCCTCATGTGTATGAAAAAGAAGAAGCTGATTTAAAGCTGCATTGAGTTTAATACCTTCTGATTTGTTAATATTCCATTCAGCTGCTAAAACTGTTGGTTGTGTGTTCATTTCAATCCATTCATGCTGCGGCACGTACCACCATCTGTCCTCCAGTAGCCCACAGCCTTTACAGCAGAGAGCCTCCCTCTCTGTCTGTCTGGGTCTCTCTCCCTTACTCTCCTGCATGTTAATAATACAATGGCAACTGGTCAAATACTATATTATTTGATAAAGTCTATATGTCTGCCTGGCTGGGTTGGCTCTCTCGGAATGCCGCATTTCGGCCTCGGCGCTGCCATTTAAAAGAAACCTCAGGGGGAAACCTCCCGTAGGAGGGCACTTCTATGTTTTACACATGTAAAAGGGCCGGGGCGGAAGCCCCTTTTTAAATAGGTTCATGTGCAGGTCTCTGTAGACTGAGATGCAGAGTGGGGAGGTGATAGGCTGTGAGCACACGATAGTGGACAAAGTACAACGTTTTTCCGCCATGTTTGGAGTTTTTGAATGGATGTGGATGGGAAAAAAAATGGCCGTTGCGTCAAAGTGCTGCAAAGACCTGTGTCCCGGGGACGCACGGCCGTGTGGCACTTTGCCACAACGGCCAACAGTAGGGTTATACCAGCGTTGCATGCTCAATATAACAGATCTACAAGCTCACCAAACGTTGCAAGAATGACGCATTTTAACTTTTAACTCTGCTCTTGTTTCCACTCAGCACCGTCGTGTGGTAAAGCTAGACTTCTACCTCTCGCTATTATACCTTTAGGCTATTATTTTTTTAAATAAAGTCGAACCTTAATTTTCTTAATTTGGTTATTCTTTTATTTTTTTTATTCAAAAAATCGTTCGATTATGGAATAATTGTTTGCACCCCTCCCTTGCTACTCTCCAGTATTGTTGGTCTTGGTTTTTCTTAACATGAACGAACTATAGAAGTAATCGGTGTATGGAGGTATTGAAAAAAACAAGTGTGATCTTTCTGACAAAATGTGGTCTTAGACAATATACCAGTAGACTTCTCTTATGTTTTCACCCTGTCCTTGTGTCTGATTGTTTGTCCGTCTAGCGTCTGTGTGTGTGTGTGTGTGTGTGTGTGTGTGTGTGTGTGTGTGTGTGTGTGTGTGTGTGTGTGTGTGTGTGTGTGCTACAGTTGGCCAGATTAATGTGACTGTGCATACACAATTTCATAATGGCCAACTATAACAGAACCATGGGGCTGATTTTTTAAATGTCACGATTTTGTCCAAACATCATTAAAACCGCTGATTCTGTGCATATTATCTCATGTCATAGTCACGATGGACAAGCAAGCAGATCGGTCCAATTCTTCATACCTCCATCCTGATTGTATGAGATTGGCTTCCAAAGTTTGCTGTGTCCCGTTTAGAAGAGAATGCCTCAAATCATGAAGACAGCATGTGATTGCCATGAAACACTGCTGGCCCACGAGCTACAGTACCTGCCCTTGACAGAGACCTGCACTCTGAAAAGGAACACATTTTTTTAGTTCCGACTCAGACTTTGACTCATTCTACCAACAACTCCAGGAATGTATCTTGAACGTCATGATCTCTATGACCACGCCAACCGTGCGGGTTACAGTCATCCCACCACTCAGCCATAAGCAAATCTAAATACATTATTATTATAGCTACAGTGAACATGAGGTGGCTGGATGGCACCTGTCCATTCTAAATGAGTGCTTCCACCATAAATATCCTTATAGAGCTGCCGCCTGCCTCACTATTGCACATCACACAGAACGTCAAACCTTTATGCTGTAACTAAATGGACCAAAAAGTCCAAATGACCAAAGTCATCACTTTTCCAATATAGGCAAGAGACACGCTGGCCAGAAGGAGACTGCAGGAATTCTAGTGTACCTGTGGAAGACCATGTAGCTCTCCAGTGCTGAGGAGGCTCCGTATGTGGCAGTCGCAGCTATGACTGGAATGTGAGCCTCGACTCTGCCAGGGTGGGATTGGAGAAGCCCACAGCTCTATTTAAGGAAATGGCAGTCAGGGGCCCATCAGGCTCTCTCTCTCTCTGTTTGTCTCTGCTTAGAGGCCCCCCTTCCTCATTTCTACTAGAATGATAATTATTTTTCTATCAAGACAGCTTTACTTCCACAACCACTGGGAGAAGATGCCCCCTCCCCACCATGGTAGTGTGTGTGCGCGATGTGCTCATTTTCTGCGATGTCTAGCACAGACAGTCAGACACACATTAAAACGTGGAAGCTGACCAGTACAAGTAACCACAGTCTGATACTATTCGCCACTGAGCAGCTCCAATCGAGTATTTGTTCAAAACAAAAACAACATATTGGCAAGCAAGAGAAAAATATTCCCTTTCGACAGATAAAGAGGAAGAGACAAAAGAGAGGTGTTATTAGCCTAAAGATTTTTTTTTTTTTTTAAACAACGTTTATCAGCATCTTTGCTGTCAGTGGTGCAAACTGCACTGACAAGGGATTATAGAGGTACGGTTCTAGTCTCTGTTACAGTCTATTAAATTCCTGATGAGTGCCATTTGTGTTGACTCATCTCTGCTCCTCACAGTTGACAACATCATGTTACTATAGTAACTCACAGTACCACTGCACGTGTTGTGGAACCCCCAGGGACAGGGAAGCTGTTCTTGCGCAAATTACTTTTATAAATTGAATATATTGATCAATTGCCAATATTTGCGCTGACAGTAGCTGATAGGAATATTGCGACATTGTCACCCATCCCTAATGCTCAGTTAAAAAATAATGCATGACGCCCCTGTTTCATGATGTGATGAGATATAACAAGACAAGAAATCTGTCATTTCAGGTGCAAGGAAATAGCCTGCATTGTGAAAAGTACAATAGAAGGAGGACTAAATTCAAGCCTTTCTCAATTTTCTTAAGCATAATCTAATTCACTTTTTTAGGGGCAAACGATCCAGCAGGCAGCTTGGCCAGAAAGCAAGAAGCCCTTCTTGCATCTGGTAGCGGATGGTTGAACACAACTTCCTGGACACAGTGGAGTAGATGAGGTCATTTCCACCCACTCAAAGACCCCTGTGTTCTTACTGAAGTCACGGTAACCGTTGCCACAGAGCTCTGTCTCACCGGCTGCTCGCGCTGCTGTCATTCAAGTTGTCGTGGCTAGCCCTGTGTCAACCAATCAGAGGTCAGTGAGCTTGTCCGACCGATGGCGCCTCGCTGTGCCCTTTCTGCTGTCAGCCCCATTCATGTTGAAGACAGGCAAGACACAGAGACAATCTAGCTGAATATGTGTGCTGTTTGTTTCGTTGTGGCTGAAACAAACTCTGAGTGCAAGCAGTGCAGTGCCAACAGCCACCAAGATCATTTCTATTGTGAATATTGTAATTAAAATGCTTTAACATCACTGCAAGACTAATGGAATACCGTATGCATGTTAGGGCAGTTTTAATACGTATTGGCCAGGCATTATTCTCTATTATTGTATAGGTACACATGCACAAGCCCGTCATTCATGCATACCATCCATACGATGATTGATGTTTTTCCTGTCCTGAGTCAACCTCATGTTGTTCTGCAGCACAGTTGGGCCTGGATGAGACCCAAGTTTAACCAGCCTCCATACAATGAAACACACAGTATAGCACCGTCAGCTGGCTGAAAGAGAGGGAGAAAGACTGGTGGGGGCAGGGCTGGGCCAGAGGGAGGGAGGGTGGATAATATATGACGAAACATTATATGTCTGTATGTCTAGTCTGGAGAGACAAACTGGCCATCAGCGGCGAGACATGCTGGCATCTGCACTCCCCTTCACCTGTTCCCATGAAAGTGGAAACGCTTGGACACAATCGTCCAGACACACAGGCAGACATGTGGCCAAACAACACAGGAAAAGATCTAAATGTTTCCAAATTGCCTCATTTTCGGAGTTTTAGGAACACACCTCGCTTCATCAGCTAACACTCATTGGCCCTCTCTTGCTGGCAAAGCATTTGACCAGAATAAAAATGCATTTGCCACATTTCCGTGGATTCTGTCTATTTCAACACTTCCTCTGTGCACAATTGAATCGGCTACTTGAATGAATCAGTCTCTTCTGGGCAACTCTTCA
Source organism: Benthosema pterotum (assembly GCA_039105355.1). Taxonomy (NCBI): domain Eukaryota; kingdom Metazoa; phylum Chordata; class Actinopteri; order Myctophiformes; family Myctophidae; genus Benthosema; species Benthosema pterotum. The sequence continues at coordinate 21,720,050 of CM076966.1, read as the reverse complement.
CTTGTGGTTGAGGGTAAAAGCAGACATACACAGTGTCCGTCCAAGTACGTGTGAGGAGAATTAAAACCAGTCTGGCTCACAAAAAGGATTTCTCAAGGTTTCTCGGGAAAATGCTTGACCGACGCAGACTACACAGGCCGACTACACAAGACCGCTGCCTTCCTTTTAAGCACCCGCTTGTCCTCTCACCGATACAATCTAGAGCCGGTCAGATCTCAGAGGGCCATTGGCAGCTTGTCGCCTTCCTCACTAACTAACATGAGTGTAAAATGGACCAAGGGCCCATTTTACGTCATGGTGGAAAGCTGAATAGAGAAAGTGCCAGCAATTGGGAGGAGGCAACCTTTTCGTTTTTCCCCGGTTGTCTTGGCAGCCATCGCCGTCCCCATTCCTGAGGTTCAGTATGAGTTCACGGAACACGCCGCTGACTTCCAGAAATAAACTGTTTGCTCATGCGTGGGTGCGATGAAATAGTTTGACACCCAAACGAGAGAGAAGCTTTCTTTCTCCCTCTCTTCCTCCCTCTTTATGTCTCTCTCTTTATCTCCTCTCTTTCTGTCTTCCCTTGTTTCACTCGCTCTCAGCAGACAGGCTGGGACAGGCAGCGTGACTTTTAGTCGAAGCACGGCATGTGGATCGGATCACCTGTCTCCCACTGCTAAGTGCTAACCGCAAAACAAAATGCTCTAACCTGCAGATAAAACTTGAACCTTAATCCTTCTCACCATGTCCAGCTCAGCTAATGAGTCTGGCAGCAGAGAGAATGCGAGTCAAAACTATACCTCCCCCACCACCTCTGGTCATCGCACACACACCCACTCTCCCATACCACGACACACTCCAGGGACCTTTGCTCTACTCGAGGCAGAATCGGTTTTCCCTTCTTTTCCATTGTGTCTTTTTGCCATTTTTTCCACTCACTGGGAACACACTCCACTCCAATTCCCGCTGAGCGAGTCTGACTCAGTGTGCTCCGACGTGCCCACATTCCTAGACAGTATCCCTCCAACGCCGGAACCGTTTACTGACTCGGCCAGGAATGCTGATTTCCAGCCCAGGTTTTCATCTGAGGCCTCGGCTCGGTGAGATGCAAAGAGAGGAATTCGCAGAGTAATAGAAGGCTATTATTACGAACGCCCACTTTCTCTCTCTGTCACTCGTCTTGTTGACTGATGGAAGACTATACACAGTAATGTCATTTTCTTTACTTATGATCTTTCATTGTAGGACGATGCCTGATACCAAATGCCTGATTTTTTTTTAATAATATGATTGTGTTATCTCACACTAGCTCATTAGATTGAAAACACAAAAAACAATGCCCTGCCTCTCATTCATTTCTCAAGTAGAAAAACTGACACACAAACCTGTTACAGGGGTTGACACTAAGGTCTCCAAGGCACAAGGCAAGTGCAAATCAGGTTCTACTTGCCCTCAGATCATGGTCACTTGCCCCCAAATTATATAAGTTTGCATTTTACATTCTACTTGGGTGCTTAAAAAATGTGCTTTCGCAATCGAAGACTATGTTTTGTTTAAGTCACAATCAGCTACAGTAAATATTTAACTTGTAAATCAGTGGTTCCCATAGCGGTCACGGACTCAGAGGTCTGTGATGCCAGCAAAATGATAGTTTAGAACCAAATGGACCTGGGAGAGCGATAGGAGAGATAGCTAGAAAGCAGGCAAAGTAGCAGAGGCAGAGCACAATGACCACCAAGACAAATATATCTTGTGTTGTGTTATAGCGCACTAAGTCGCACACTTGCCCGATCAGGAAACTAAGTAGCAGTCTTCACTTGCCTGACCATTTTTTTTTTACTTGCCCCGGGCAAGCAGGCAAGTGTTAGTGTCAACCCCTGGATATCGTATGGCAGAGGATGGGAAGAGGAGCACTTGTCTTGGTTTACTTAATTTCCTGTTCTGGTCGCACCACAACAATAACTTGCACTTCAACAAATGCTCCAAATTATGTTTTGAGGGTGCATAATCCCACAGTGACTTCGCAGTTTTGATTAGTAATGTTGGAAAAACACAAGGTGGTCCGGTTCGGTTGTTTTGCCAATGAGCCAATGAGAACTTATGACCAGCATTTCATGAGATTATTTTTGACGTTTTGCTGGTGAAAATGAGTTTGTGAAAAATGTCAGTTAAAACGGAGATCAGTGACGCACTGCTCAAAAGCCCAGAAAACAGCAGCCTGAGTAGATGTAGTTGTAGACAAACTATTTCTCTCTTTCTTCTTCGCCTTTCCCTTTCTGTCCCTACACAGTCCACACCCCTCCTCCTCCTAGCAGTCCTCCTAGCCGGCCCTGCAGGCAGGCAGAGCCAGGTCAGCAGTGCATGCACCACACCACGTCCCAAAGAGGCTAGTCATTCAGAACACCAGGCCCACTGTCCTCTGCTAACCCCACCCTCTTACACCGAGCTCTGGACTCCACCTCCCAGACGTCTATGTGCTGTGTTTGTGTGCGTGTGCGTGCGTGTGTGTTTGTGAGAGAATACAAGGCGTGGATTGCTTTTCATGTCCCCTTAAAATTAATGTGTCTTATCTAGGGGACATCAACAAGTTGGAGCCAGGAGATATGCAGTTTTCATGAAAATGTTGAAAATGTTAATGTCCATTACACAAATTCTATTGATACAAAACATTATTGAAAAAGGTGTGGGATTGGTTGGCATAGTTTGGAAGAAAGTGTGTGGGATCTAAAGTACATGTAAGTAGAGATTCCTCATGGTGACTCATGGTCGTACTAGTGATCAGAGTGATGGCTAACATATACAGTATGATCAACAAAAAACTGTTATCAGAAAGAAAATCACATGATCATTAGGTCACATCCTAAAAATGACAGAAAGACTCACACTGTCAAAAGAGAACAAATATATCCTACATGACTCAACAGATTAGTGTCTGTCTTTGACTTTAATAAGTGTCCCCATTCACTACCACAGTATCTTAACCAACAAATGCGTCGCATCACTTGCCGGTTCCCAGAAACAAGGCAGCCTCTTCAGGCACCGAAAGAAGTAGGTCATTGAGGATTCCATTCATTTGTACACCACTTTCCAAATAGTTGCGCTTTTCCACTCAACTCAAGACTCCCATCTGCACGTTAACCCTTCAACTGCATCTTAGCATCCTTATTGTCCAATCTGTACAGTTCAATTATCCATCCGTAACTCAGTATTACATTGTAGTTTACTCTGCGAGTAGCAGTTGTTAATGTGTGCCAGTGGGTTTCCACATCCACCTCTTCCAAGTTCCAGGATTTAACACCCTTTTCCCCCACTCTGTGATCTCTGATGTTGGATTGGAACATTGAATAATTTGCTTGGTCTCGTCTGCTCACTTCAGAACAACAAGACAGTTACAGTCTGAGAAATGCTCTTTCCATCTCTCAGTGAGGGGAGATGACCAGGAAAACACGCTGGTTCATTTTCAGGGAGAATTAATATTTTCTGCTATCCTGCTCTTAATTCTTTCTGAGCACATTCACAGACTGACAACATTCTATTACTCCAGCTACGTGTTAAATGAATTGCCCCTAATTTAATACATGTTTACGTGCACATGTGCACCACCCCACTGATTGGTAAAGCTCAGTTAAGTTAAGTAACATAGCCTGCCTCTTTTTATCCAAATAGACAAGATAGATGTTCCTGGGTCCATATCTTCAAAAATCATAATGTATCTACTGTCATGCAGGGTTGTTGCTTGCTGAAATGAACATGAAGTACTTGGGATGGCCGAGTGATACATCTACAAGCTACACCGCCATAGTTTTCTGCAATATTACAAAGAATAAACAAACTGGCTGAATATCTTTTTATGTCTCACAAGCTCATTCGACTAAAGGTTGAAAGGAGAACAGCTAATTATGTATGTAGGCTAAGGCTACCATTGTCATTTTTTTTTCTGTATTTACCGGCTAATAGAACCCTTGTTCCAGGGAGGTAACCAAGCAAGCATTCTGCTACCATCCCAGAGCATTAGGGCTAATGTAAATTCTCAGGGGCTGCTGATACTGTCATACTTGCCTAGCTGAGTCAGCGTGAAGTGAAACGACCGCAAGCTGACACAGGTGGGATAGGACCGGAAGGCGTGGCTCTAAAGTTAGCGTGGAAATTCACTCTTTTGTAGTGGTACTGTAAGTAAAATTTTACTTATTTACTTAATTTTACTTATATAGTTAGTTACTTTATTGGAGTATTGACAAATGTTATTATTATCACAAAACATTACCCACTTCAGCTTGAATAATAGCTGTATAATATATTTTAGACATGTGTAAATACCTAGCAAAGACAATCATGCAAGCCAACATAGTCTGTTCACAACAATGTCCATAACTGTAACACTGGCTGGGGCATGCACACATACAGTACCACTGTACATCACACACACACACACACACACACACACACACTAACCAATATGGTGTGTTAAATCACACAAAATGAAAGAGACAGCGAAATCCACTAGCAATCAACGACCTGGTTGCGGCCAATTTCTTACTGGTCGCAACTACTTTCTAACTAGTCGTGGTAGCCACTAGTTGCTTGTGATTGTGACTAGTGAGCAACTAGTTGCAACCTGGTCTGGCCAATTGCTTATGTCGGGGGAGAGAGATGCTAACCCTAAACATAACCACAAGCACAGAGCAGTGCATGTTTGCCAACCTGGTCGCAACTAGCAAGCAACTATTAAGCAACTGGTTGCAACCTGGTTCCTAACCAAACTCAACCAGAAGACATTGTCGCGACTAGTAAGCAAGTGGACGTGACCTGCTTGCGACCAGGCCATTGGTTGCTAGTGGGTTTCGACCTTCCTGGAATTTTTGTATTTAACAAAACAATTAAAACCAAAAATTGATTTTAGTCTCTACACCTGCCAATCCCTCAAAACTAGAGTGCAAGAGCTGGTAAGCTCCTAGAAAAAACTAGGCTCACGGTACATCCGTTATTGGTTGAGTGGTTAGGAGATCTACTCTACCTCCAAACCAGGCACATCCCAAAGTACCCCAAAGTGACCTAGAATCTAATCCCATCAGGGTCCCTTCTGTCCTGTGCCTTTCCATCACTGTCAGACGGCCAGCTTCCTGAACTGTGAAATCTAAATGCAGAGCAGAGAAAACTATCCATGTGGTATGAAAACTAATGAATGAGACTATTGACTGACAATGAAGAAATGCCACCATATCAATTAGCACCACCACACCTCTTTACAAGAAATGGAGAAGGAAAGATGTTGCAGTGCCTACAAATCAACGCAAATAAATAAATATACGTATGTATCCAAGTTCTGCAAATTTGAATTATTAACTCTCTCCCCAATGCCATTACCCGAATAAAACATAAAACATACAGAATAAAAACGTAAAGATATAAAGTAATACGTGGGTATTTTCATCACAAATGCATAATAGGACATTATTAAGGTTGGTGAACATGCATTAAGGTTGGCAACCATGCATTAAGTTTGGTGAACATGCATTAAGGTTGGCAAACTCGCACTGCTTCATACTTCCAGTTATGATTAGGATAGGGTTTGAGGTGCTATAGGTTGTCAACTTCAGAAGTTATTACTACTCCCAGAATGACAAGTGTCAATATGGGGCACCGCATAATAGGTAACTACTTAATGTAAATAATCTATGTTCGGCTAAGACAAATCTGGCACAGAGAGAGAAAATGATAGGCCCTGGTCAACAAAGTATGCATGGTTTAAGTGGATAAATGAACTTCATGTGCCTTAACCTTTACTAAACATAACAAGATGAAACTGATTTAACTTTAGCCACACACTCTGTGTGTGCGTGCGTGCGTGCATGCGTGCGCATGCATGTGTGCCTGTGTGTGTAACAGATACTGCATGAAAGGGGGTCTGTGCGCTCATCACTAATAATGCCAATTCCTTTGAAAGCTCTGCAGGAGTGGACAGATGTGTTGCCATGGGTGCTGCTCACACATAGAGTAATGCCCCGCATGCGCCATGCCACCAGTAGCGTCGGCAGAAGTGTTTCTATTTTTCATGAGCCAGGTCAGTTGCCACGGTTTCCCGTTTCCATGGCCACACTGCAGTCTGATGCAACAACCTCGGTCAGACCCCACTTGGTGCCTCGACGTGTTGCTAGCCTGGAGATTGGTCCATGCAGAGCAGAAGCCAGTCACTCACTCTGGCTGCCTGATGGACTGACCCCTCTATAGCCTGCTGCAGTGCCAGCTGATACAACACAACGTATTGACACTCTCCACATCCGGCTATGGACTGTGTTGAAATCTCGCCCCAGCACGCTTTCCTCTATCACTGATCAGAGCTTTCATTTGAAATAGTCGGATCTGATGAGAGTGAGGGACGGAAAAAGGGTGCTTGGAGTGGTTTTCCATAAACATCACACCTGATGCATTGCTAAAAATAGCAGCATGATGTCCCTAAATGCCTTGTGCACTGCACATCAAAAATACATCAGCAATATGGAGTGGAAAGGTTGACTTGTTTTTTTGGAAGCAGTGCTAAGCATGGAGGGCATCAAAATGGAAATATGGAATTTAGAGCTTTAGATTTAGAACACTAGACGGTAACCGCAGGGTTGCCGTTTCAGACACAGATTCCCCCAGAGTTAGTGTCAAAGTGTCCTTGAGCAAGACACTGAACCCCTAATTGCACCTGATGTGCTGGTTGTTCCTTGCATGGTTTCCACTGCCATCAGTGTATTAATGTGTGTGTGAATGGGAGATGCACAATCTACTTAAAGCGCCTTGGATAAAAGCGCTATATAGATTCACCAATTACCATTTAACACGATGTCATGTGGCAGGGAATCCATATTTGGATTCTGTACAGTATGTACAGTATTTCATAGTTAACTTTATTTCATGCTGAAATATAAATATTTCAGGTTTTTCAAAAACCTTAGGTCAGGCCTAAATGGGTTGACATGATGTCATGTGGCAGCAAAGTACATATGTTAAGTGTGTTTTAACATACTGTATCTATTGTGTGTGGACACGAACTATACACAGTATGTATGCATGTTCTGTTTATCATACAGAGTTGTGGACCCCCCCCCCCCCCCTGAACACTGCCATTGACAGCATGTGACCTACCTGGGTTGTTGGCCTCGCCCTCCAGCACGTGAAGCTCGGTACACTCGGACAGGGAGTGCTCCAGGCACAGCTGCAGAAAGCGAGCCTGTGTCCGACTGACTCGCTTCAGCAGGGACAGGAGAGCCACTGTCTGCTCACACTCGTTCCATCCCTTAAACCAGCTGGCCAGCACGCCCACCTGGTCACGAAACATCATGGTCTGCGGGCACCGTCACAGGCAGGGAGCAACTGTGAGCGCGTGGACACGCTACTGCTTGTCTCCGCTACGGCGAGACCTAAAAGGTGGAAGATAGTTGAGTCCCACAGTTCCACCTGTGGGACTAGTGCTGTTGTGATGGAGCAATTGATCTTCCTTTGCTTGCAGTATAGTTCAGTGGTGGAAGATGGCTGGTTGGTGGAGGAGGCTGCCGTTGAGGCCGGGCGAAGGTGGTCTTACTAGCCAAGTGTTTGATGAACCGTTTATTCATGAGAAGTTGGAAAGACTGCGAGAGGTTTCAGCTGATGGATGTCATTCTCTTTCCTGTAGTGTGGTGGGGACAGCAGAACAGCATTTGCAAGCAGCTGCCCTGTTTTTGTTGTTGGTGACATGTATGTATTGTTGTCATTTGTTGAGTATCGTATTTACAGCTGCATGCGAGTCACTGAAGTCTCACGTGCCTGATGCAGTAATGTCTGCTTGATAGTCTCCAACTGGGCCCTCGAAAGAGTTTGTCTAGCTTGGCATTAGGTGATTTTAGCTGCTCTCAGGTACTTAGTTGCACCAGGATTGATTTATGATGAGTCAGCTTCCCTCCAACACGCCCTGTCACATCAGTTCCACCCACATTGGCATTTTTCTTCAGGGATTCCCCCTAGGCCTGCAAAAGTGAGGTAAAAAAAGAAGCATCCATAAATAAAAAAAATAAAATAATCAATTACCTTCTCTATTATGGGCTTACTTACACACACACACACACACACACACACTTTTGACCACTGACTTTTGCAATGGAGTCGTTTTAGGTTAATGCATTTTTCACCCAAACCGCCCTATAACCATAACAGAATATTAGAACAGACCTAAACTCATCATTTATAGGCCACCTCCTTGCTGTCGCAACATGTACGGGGAGACCATACAAATATAAATAATAACGTTTCGTATCCACCCCATTCCTAAAAATACATTCTACGCATAACACATCTCACTCAGACTCAGGATTTTCCGGGTCGCTGCACAACGGCTATAGGAGTATAGCACTAAACTTAATTTCAATATACCGCTGCTAAATGTTAAACGACTCATTCACATTTCGTAAACACACCGGACATTCTACTACAGCAGTGGTTTTCAACCAATGATCCGGGGACCACCAGTGGTCCTTGAGATGGTTCCAGGTGGTCCCCAGCTAAATGATGGACAGTTGGTTAAGGAGCAACTCTTTGAGAGCGTAAAAATGAAACCACTCTCAAGAGTTAAAAATATTCATCATCTGAATTATCCCAAGTCTACAGAATGTAGAAGATTAATGGTCATTTTGATCTGTATGTTTGGCTGTTTTGCTTACGAAATCCAGCCTGGAATTGTGGACAAAAGCAAAAGAAATCTTTGGTTTTGGAGTCTGTGGGGCTAAAATGTCATTAAATGGTGGTCCGTGGCTCGAATGCTGAATAAATAGTGGGCCCTGGCATCAAAATGGTTGAAAACGACTGTACTACAGTGGCTTTAAGCGAATAACAAATAGAAAAAAGGGGCAGCCCACGAATCTCGTCGCCTGTCCAAATGTTACCTCCAAGACAGTCAGTCAGAGTCAGCATTATAAACCGCTGTCTAAAACTGTCACTGCCTTCATCAGCATGCAGACAATATAATCAATGTGCAGTGAAAAGAAAGGCGGAAAATCACCATCCTATTCCCTATATCATTCCCCCATCTCTCTAGAATATCACAAGCCAACCCGTTATACCATAGTAATACACACACACCATATAATTATAATAATTCAAACTCAATATGCTCTCTCTCTCTCCCCTCCTCCTCCCTTGTTGCGTTAGGGCGCTCAAAATAGCCTTTTACATGTGAAATGCGGAATCCGGGGATCATAGGAGAGGCGGGCAGCCTTTATAGGTCTAAGTTCTGATGATAACATAATAGACAGCCTGGAACTATATGTAAGGAAGGTCATTATTATTTGTATCATTATTTGAGACGGAAAGAGAAGCTTTGGCTTGTCTCGGACAAACCAAAGCTTCTTTTTTCGTCTCAGATGTTACTTCACTTGCGAATAAGAAAAAGTACAAAGTCAAGGCTATAGTATTATTATAGCGACTTACTTCTTTTTGGCTGAAATGCATCCGTGGTGGTGGACGTCGTGGTTGTCGTCTCTGATCGGTCTGTGGAGCAGCAGCAGCAGCATACGGGGCAGCGGTCAGGTCGGTGCCCCTTCACTCTCACGACTCTGTGGGATTTGCCATCTTGACTAACTTTTCCTCCACTCTCCCTCCCGTTCTAATAACCACCAGAGGAGAGCAGAGCGCAGGCATTGCTTTGGTGGAAATCCTCCACTGCATCCCATAGCCCGGAGCGGCCCACAGCGCCGTGATTTGCCAGTTTGGGGTTGACGGAGCAACCAAAAACTGACGCGGGGAGACAAGAATGGAGACCATAGAGCCCATCTCTAGACTAGTAGAAGAGGCTGACCGTAGAACAGTTAGAAAGACATTGTTTTCAGCGAGAGCGTTGAGTGCTATTTTACGCATGTGTGCAACGCGACAACTGTTTTGAATATTGTAGAGTAACAACTAAAGTCTCTGAAATGTTTATGGTCTAATATTACTGTAAAACGATCTACAATCTAAACTAATCTAGCACTGTGTGTCGAAAACTGTTTGTCTTCCCCCTGTTGCACCTGAGCGCAATCATCTACGCAGGAAGGTATAGGCCTATGTGTTGCCATGACAACCACCCAGGCAGCCACTGTGACTGATTGAATGATTGCCAGATCTGAGTGATTGACAGGTCTGACATGTGACGTCTCTTAAGGGGAATGACAATTCCGTTTGAGATTAATTTTGTTGTTCATGTAATAAAATAAAACAAATAAAACAAAATAAACAAAAACATTTTTGCTCCAACAATATCAAGTGTGTGTGTGTGTGTGTGTGTGTGTGTGTGTGTGTGTGTGTGTGTGTGTGTGTGTGTGTGTGTGTGTGTGTGTGTGTGTGTGTTTTGTTTTGTCAGTGTTATTTTCATTGTGATTTGTTTTCATTGTGTGTATAATATATTGTGGGTATATGTTAAATGCATGCCTATAAATGTTCATAAAATTGAAAGTGGAGAGCTCATATGAAAACAAGTTTTATTTAACCTGTACTTTAATTAAACTGTACAGTACACATTCTACTATTAACTGTTAATATTCAGTGAATGGATTATCCTGAATGAACGAATGAATGATTGATTGATTCAATCAATCAATCAGGCCCTATACTTAGCCTACTTAGTGTCATTTCTTGTGGATTCTACTTAAAACATTCATAAATCCCCAAATTGACCTTTATAGGCCTACTTCTGGGGTGCCCGCTGTGCTGGCCTGACAGCTACTCGCGTGTATCAATCAACCAATCAGTCAGTCAGTTAAATTTGACCTATGAGGAACAGTACCAGCCTAGCGGTCCTGGGCAACTAGTGGTCAGGGATGGATTACCACCCATGGCGGCCCTGGGTCATTTTGGGGGGCAGTCATAGTACGCATGTGTGTGATTTTCTATTTTTTCCTGTTATCTTTTCACCCTTTTGAACTAAATTAAACACAATTAGTGACCCATGACAGGAGCTGCTGTCTTGGGGATATGAACATAATTTCCTTGAAGCATTATTTTAGTCTGACATGTGGGAACAACTAGCTGACTGCCACTGGAACTAATGTGTGCTGCTCCCGTGGCTGTGCTTGCAGTTATTGTTATGGTTAGCGATCAAGGTACGTTGTCAAACCCAGTGCTGCGTTGGGGTGTCGGGCCTCTCACCCAGTGTGGCACTGGGGTGTCGGGCATCACAGCCAGTCCGTTCAGTTACCTCGAATGGATTCTGAGAACCAAGGGCCCCTGAGCCCTAGCCCAGCCGTACAATGTCTCATTTAGCCCTGCTGGTGGTACATCCCTGTCAGTCCCTCGTCACAGGTTCGAGACCTGACGAACTTTCCTTTGCTGTGTCTTCCCCATCTCTCTGTCCATTTTCTGTCAACCTACTCAAGGAAAAAAAGGGGAAAAACATTATTTTATGAATAATAAAAACATAACTATTTTATTAATAATAATAACAGTAATAAGCAGACAAAATATTTTATCTTTTTTGCACATTCATTGTGCAACAAATGACTGTGAGAACATTTTCAATTCAATTCAAATAACGGTTGGCTTGACAATACACTAGCCAATCACGACACGCGACAGATTCGTACCTCCAGTCTATGGGATCTATACTCTCTCCACATGCTAATAATTAACGTGGAGCATTACGTCAGCGGCTTGGCAGCGCAAGGAAGCACAAAAATAGAGAATGGAGAATTTAGGGACACAGTGAGCGTAGAGCCTCTACAGCACAGACACCACAGCAGCCTAACCAGAAACAAGAGACCCAGAGATGAGAGGGATTACAGAGGAAATATATATTTCTATTCCTATCTCCATTTGTATAGGTCTCCATAGCAAGCAACTCGAAATCAAAACAAGTTTACAACTTAAATCGGGGGTGTATTCTATTCACAGGTGTGTGTGTGTGTGTGTGTGTGTGTGTGTGTGTGTGTGTGTGTGTGTGTGTGTGTGTGTGTGTGTGTGTGTGTGTGTGTGTGTGTGTGTGTGTGTGTGTGTCTGTGTCTGTGTCTGTGTCTGTGTGTGTGTGTAGATATAATGGCCAGTTGTTAGATAAATCCAATGTGTTTCATCGTTTCTATCAATGAAGCCAGTGTGACGCCCTCTCTCCTCTCCTCTCTCCCCGTGTCTGAAGTTCTCCACGGTGTGTTTGCTCAGCTACAGAGTGCATTCCACCCTACAGAGGGCGACCGTGTCCAGGCTTGTCTCATTCTGTCTCGTCTCTTATTGGGGAACATCAAGTCTGGTCCATAGCTCTACTGCGGGGCTATGGACAGAGCAGAACCGGTAAACACTGAAGTGCTGAGTGCACTGAAAATTGTAATTGACTACAGTATAAATCATTATAATAGGGCCTATATTACAAATGTAACGTAAAGTATAATACTTTTAATATAATACTATTTACAACTATGACAATTACTGTATAATAATGGTTATAACAGATTATAATGCAATATAAACTATTATAATGTATTATGATGATAATTTTAATTCTAATCAATTATAATGCATTACAACTATGATCTTGGTCTAAATAAAAAGAATATCATAGGGGATTCACAATCATGGTCCCAGATTCGTAGGACAAGAGGGGCTAGTGTGAATGCTGTGTAGGCTACAGTTCCTGGGATCGAATGAACCCCAACCGTTTCCTTCCAGGGATCGCACTGGGACTGACTGAAGTGCACTCGGATATGGATCGATGCAATGTCTCTCTTGTCAGAGAGTGATCAGTCATTATGAAGTTTTTGGCCCCCGCGTAGCCTAGCCCAGACCCACTATAGGCACTCATTTAGTACCACTCAGCCCAGTTCCTTGCAGTGGAAATGCTGGTACCACATCGCCTACCGGCAGTAGGCGAAGTGGGGTGAAGTGGTGTTAGGCCATTGCAGATTTTGGGGGATTCACACTCTGATTCAAACTGCTTCCAATCTCGATTCTGGAATAGTCTCCATCGGCCTTGACTCTTCCCTACCTGAGTAGACTTCACTCAATGCTTTCACGTTGCAGCAATCCATATCCAAATACACTTCAGTCGGTCCAGATGCGATTCCAGGAAAAGTTGGGTTGATCTGCTCCTGGGAATGGTATGCAGCATTCACACTACCACATAATCTGCCTATGTCCCGGGTGCGCATCTGGGGCCATGGTGTGAATCCTAGTCCTGAGTCCATCTGAGATGTAGTGAAATACAATGCAGAAGTAAATGTATTGAATAGTAGACATGTTCCTGTAAAGTAAAAAGAAGAAAAGCATACCTCAAAATTGTACAGTACAGTAGTAAAGTTAGTTAGATTAGACTTACCTCTAACCTTTGAGAATATAAGTTGCTAACTGCCATTCATGAATTTAGTTATTTAAGGGGGCGTTGTATAATCATTCAGCACAATACCGTATTCATTTTGGTGACGTGATGTGTGCTGGAATGTGATCATGCTCCACATGTAAGGATTTCAGCTGAGTCATTCTTACAGGCTGGCCATGCTGACTGCACCCCACCATTCTGTAACCCGCAGAATGGTGAACACAGTGTAGAACTCTCCAAGAATTCCTTCATTTTAGACCTCTGCTCTGTAGAATTTGGCATTTTTCTGGGCCCTTAAAATAACCCATCCTGCTGGGCACTACATAGAGAGAATAAAACGTGTTTTGTGACCAACCACATAGCAGTCACAAGAATAGTTGTCATAGTTGTGTATAGATTTATTTGTTGTCCTTTGATAAAAAGTATTTGAAATGAACACAATACAAGAATGGTGAAAAGGGCCGCAGTACTGGCCGCTCCTCTCAACAAGGCCACAGATAAGAGAAGACCTGTTTATTCAGCTATAATGCTCATCTTCTCCCCATCAGCAATGCATACACGCGCACACACACATAATACATAATGTACAGTACATTGACAGGACCCCAGTGATTAATGTACAGTACACAGTAAAATCCTCAATGTTGAATTGTTGATTTGTGTACAAATGATGGACCGCACAAATAAAAAGACGACACCAACCTATGTTGTGACAACAAAGATGACTGTGCTTCTGAAATGGACCAACATGGTCTCCATAAAGGTCCATATCAAACAGTTCCATACTCTGTATCCTCTTCGACGTGCATGAAAATGAAGGATTTTACTGTGTGTACATGGTGGGTTAACACTGTAAATGTCAAAAGAATGCTCAAATAATATGGATAGAGTTACAAATCACCACATACACATAACCTTTTCCACATTGTTCACGAATACAGTACAGCGGAAATGTGTACAGCAGTGATTCCAGCAGTGGTTCCCATTATGTTTTCATGTCTAGAACATACAGTATGTCGACCCCTATCTAAAAAAGATTTTGTCCCAGGGACATCCATGAGTTGTATTGTTAAAATAAAATGTTTTTTAAAAAGTTTTTCAATGCTGTTCTGCAAGCTCACAAAGGTGCATCGTGGAGTGCTGTGAACATTTCAGCTTGTAACTATTTGAAAGTAGGCAAGCAAATAGGCTTAAAGGGAAACTTCATTTTTGGGGAGTTGAGGTATATTCTTGATACCAACTAAGGCTTTTGTGTGTACCCTGACAGTTTTTTTTATGATCCTTGATTCAGTGCAAATCAAAATCCATTTTTGATTAATTGAAAACACCAGTCATTGACTAATATAAGCAAACATTTTTAACTCAAATCTGTCATCTGGGGGAGGTCCCTGGTAGAAAATATTTTGAGATGGAGGTCAACGATTTTCAAGGATTTTCCAGGACACATAATGTATGAGCTAGGGACTCGCCTAAAGGCAGTGAACAGCGAGGAGGAGACTGACCACTGTGACCAGCGTTGATTTTGACAGCAACATTTTATAGATTTAGTGATAGAACTTTGAGTAAAATGTCATCTGCGAGTCGAGTGTGTTGTAAGCTTGTAAATTGGCTAGTTTCAGAACATGACACCTGTTCATCACAACCAAATGTGTTATTGTGCACAGCTATACAAAAGTCCATGCACATGTCAAGTTGGTTACATATGTATGCTCTCCCTCGCATTTCATAAGGGACCGTCCGGATAATGTCTCAGATACCACTTATCATCTAATGTCATGGAATGTAATGGCTCTGCAATGGTTTGTGTGTGTATTTGATTTCAAAACCTCACACACAGGCAGATATCACAGGATCACTGGGACAAAGTCTGCACTGCATCTGCTACAGCAAACAAACCAGTGAATAAACACAAAATATCACTGTCTCTAACCCCCACCAAACTATGTGTGGAAAGTTCAGATTCACCCTTTGAATAAAACCATAATAGGCTCACAGTCACATGGCAGGATTACCCCAAAATGACTAGGCAATGTTGACGAGTACAAAAACACAGAGCTTTGTCATTGTGTGATAGTACGAAGATAGATTGAAAAAAGCAAAAGGCAAAAATGTATGTGTGCATGTACTGTACGTGTACACACAAGCGAAATATAGACACAGAAACACACACCCATACTCTCTCTCACAAACACACACGCAGAGTCAACCCCATACAGGCAACTCGAGGAAAAAGACAGAATAGACAGAAGATAGACAAAGAGTGTTAAGGAAATAATGTTTCTGTTGATAGAGTCTGCAGCCCTGCCCTCAACTCCTGATGAGGGTGAGGAACTCATCACGTGTTTTGGGGTCCTCACGGAACACCCCTAACATGGTGCTGGTCACCGTCTTACTGTTCATCTTCTGAACACCACGCATCACCATGCACATGTGACTACAGAGGAAAGGAGAGGAAAATGTACTTAAAATCCCTTGTGAAACATTCGCTTACCGTCATTAGTTTGTCACAATCATCTCCATGAATCCATTTAGGCCTGGTGCAACCTATAAGTTGCTGTTATACCTAAATAAACTAACAATACAGTTGTTAGTTGTTGCTATACGTGTAGTAAAGTAAGATATGTTGACCTACGTTGCCTCAATTACAACCCCAACTCCGGCAGGTTGCAAAGCTTCTGTGATGGCCACAGCGATTTGCTTGGTCAAGCGCTCTTGAACTGTGAACAGAACAAAATATAAACTTTATGTAACATGGGTAAAGTTCACCATTTTATAACAGAAAAAAAGCAGTGAATAATTATAATAAAACTTTACAAACAACAATACCAAAGCAAAACAATTCAATGGGTACCTTGTAGCCGCCGGCTGTAGATTTCAACAATCCTAAAGGAAATCCAGAGACAGTGGAATATTTAATTCATTCATTTAATTGGTCAGAAAGTCATTAGTCCGACATTGACAACCATTCTCTAACCCAAACCTAACCCTAACCGCCGCAAGCACGGGAGCAGCGCAGTAGTAGCAGTCCGACCATGACCCGCATGTCTGACCAATGACTAGTCTAATCTTAGTGAGCATCCATTTTAATGGGAGTGTAGTTACATTGTATGGGGCTAAATGGGATTAACAAGAGAAATGACAAAGTTTCCCTGTCGAGTCGGTGGTTCAACAAAATTAACCTGTTGCGCATTTGTGACTCCACCCACACACAACTGAAGTGTAGTCTAGCCTGATGAACAAAATATCTAAGCAAATTAAACAGGATGGTTTGTGAAGGATTTGAAATATGTATTCTGTGAATCCCAAACACAGGTAAAGCATCTGCTCTTAGGCAATATGATCACATGTGGCTACTGCATATAATACTGGCACTGCAACCCCACTACCGAAAGAGGGGACCAGGAGTTTCACCAGCAAAAGTTGCAGCAATCCTCGCAATCGTCTGGCAATCGTCCACTAGGCATAGGCCTACTGTACCATACCAACTGTGATACTGTGAACTGACAAACCTGCAGGTTAAAAATCACTTGTGACCCGTGCAGTGGGTCAACAAAACTAATGTGCAGCAGTCTTAACGGTGATTGGTTCATATGAACCCCTAAGAATATTGGGAAAGCAGACGATGTTGTGAACGAAGTGACTGACAGGGCTGTTGGCCAGTCAGGTGATGGGATTGGATTTCAAACCGACACAAATGGCCCCAAAGGCAGGGAAGCTAGTGCTTGAATCACAGGGAAAAAATAAGGTAGTATTTTTTAAGGTGCTGATTCAGGTTTGAGCTAGGCTAGGTATATTTCTTTGTCTAAATAAATGCATTTGCCATTGGTGTTCTAAAAAAGGTCTATTTTCATTACAGCTAAAAAAAAAGGAACTATATCAGTTGCAAAATCGGTGGTTGTACACCTCTATCGTATCGTATCGTATCATATCGTTCCCAAAATTCCATATTGGTCAGGCTCTAGTGTGCATCCAAATTAAGTGAGTGTTGTGTGTATTATAATTGTTGTGTGGAGCTCACTGTGTATTCCATTGAGTCTATATGTACAGTACAGTATGTGACCATGTATCCAAGCATGGAAATAGCGATTGGCCACCACCAAGTGTCACTGTTTCTCAGGGCAGCCTAACACACGCAGACACACACAGGAGAGCTTGACCAGCAGAGTACATGCTACATACAGAACAAGTACTGCGCACCACTCAGTTCAGACAGGTCGGATTGTACTCCTACCCTTACGAAGGCCAAAGTGTCATATAGTTTGCAATGAGCCCTTCTCCACACTCTACCCTTAGAGTTTAGTCACTGTCCAATGCAGGGGCGGATTGGCACATATTTTCCCACCGGGACAATTTTGCCTTTGCCAGGCCAGGGGGGGGCAGCTGGTTAACCAGATGTAACTCTTTGAGGGCGTAAAAATGAAACCAAATGGACCCTTGCGGGTCCATTTGGTTTCACTTTTACACCCTCAAGAGTTAAAATATTCATCATGTGAATTAGCCCAACTTAGTCTACACAACTAGAGAATGTAGAAGATTAATGGTCATTTTGATCTGTATGTTCTAGGTGAGCATCTAGCACATTCTAATGCATTTTGGAAGTGCCACTAGTGCATTTTGGATCTTGTCCAGGCCACTAGGTGGCGCAGGCCACCGGGAAAACTCCCTGTACTCCAGATGGCCAATCCGCCCCTGGTCCAATGCCAGTCCAAATAGTTTAGCCTTGCTATGCAGGTCAAGCTTTGTGGTAAAACTTTCCTCTTCTAACGTGCCTATTGGACAAGGGTGGATTGAGGAGGAGGGACTTAGTGAAGGGCTCATTGCTCTGTCTTTTCCCTATCAAGGCAATGACTGCGAACAGCACGTAATGAAGGCTTTCACCTACTTTCACATCATTTGAGATTTACCGCTAGTCTATTCCACTGGTTCCCAACATTTATTGAGTACTGATCCGATCTTTTGGTCACAGACCAATTTTTATTTGTCCCTTTGTTTTGTTTATATTTTGTTTTAATTTGTACAATTTCAAAACATTTTCAAAAACATAAAAATAATAATAAATAGATAAATAAAAAACACAAATTAAAAACAAAATTCAATGATTTGTTTCAGTAATTTTGATTTTTTTTATCTAGAGCTCCATATATGGATATGGCAGATGACAGATTTAGTGCTGATGACATCCTGACAATATATAACTCCATATGGATGGACAACTTATAGACGACTGATAGACGGCACACTCATCGTGACAAGCATCCAGCCAAGCCCTTCTTTATATAGTGGTCAGACGAAACCAAGAGACCTTTCATACAGTATAAGTCAGGATATTTGGGCATACAAGGATCTAAACATCTGGGCCAAATCCTTACCGGACACCACTGATTATAAACAATATTTGAATGATGATTAGAGACATACAGTACATGATGTCAATGTGCTCCTGCTCCATGTAGTGTACACACATAAAGTACATGTACCTAGCTAGCTAGGACATCTTTAATTTGATAGATGGAGAGCTTTGGGGGTTTAGCACTATTGATTAGAGGCATGTGTGAATCCTACTGACCCCAATACCTAGACCTAATTACCTCAGTAACACCCCATACTGTACTGGACACAAACACATGTACGCACAAATACATGCATGCACAAATGCACAAGAGCATGCCTGCGCACATGCACACACACCTATAGACTCAACAATGCAGTCAGGTTTTAAGCAGCTTAAACATACAGTACCAAGACAAATAGACACAGATACACACACACAAACCCACACACACAAACCCACACACACTAAAGTTACCTCTAACTCACAAACCAATATACATTAGATTGAACAGTACGTGTTCAGTTAAGTGGAGCGAGTAGGATGATGGGTATAATAGCAAGTGAAGACGGATATTGGGCAAAAATCTGCTTCCTGGTGGTGCTATAACAGGCCCATGTGAAGAGTTCAGGTGCCGCCATCATGCCAACAGTGCGCGAATATTTCCTTGGGCAGACAGACAGGGTGGATGGATTTAGAGCTCTCTTCTAGCATGATTGGGTTGGACGGGATGCTCGGTATGGATTTCTTTCAGTCATTTTCAGTCGTTTGCTTCTTTCTTATGACATGTAGTACGTGCCATCTCAGTCTGCCTCTCCTCATCACATCCGTTCTTGCCTCCACTGCCATCCTGTCTCATCTTTCTCTCCCTCAGTGACACGCCACACATCCATCTAATTATCCTCATCTCTGCCCAGCACAGCTTCTCCCTCCCCCTAAGGGCTCGTGTCGCAATTCCTTACGTCACGCAACTTCTGACGCAGTTTCAAACAAAATTGTAGTTTGTCTTCTACTTCAGGTGAAAGCTGAAGTGGAAACCTCGGTAGGGCAAATGTGATGTACGCAACACAGCTTATCTATCTGTCTCTGTTGTGTTAACACCACCATTAGGAGAAGGAAGACACATGTACACTAAGTACAGGAGCTCAAGAGTCCAGTACGCCACCAGGCTGAGCTAACTGGGGACTGGGCACAGATGTGTCACTGAAGCAACGTGTCATGCATACATTTGACATTTCACTTACCTGGCCAGTTTACTGAGTCCGAGGACCCTCTTGTTAGGGAGGTAACCAATATGAACCTGTGGACACACAGCACATTAGCTGTAATGGGTACTAATACGTTTGAAGATGCAGCATTGAGCAAAAAATATGAATTATGTAATTCTATTCTACTGTACTGTTTCCATAAATGGTGTAACGTACTGAGATACATTGCAGCTTGACTGGTGTTACTTCATAACTTCTGTCTCTTGCTAAAAATCTAGTGGACTCAAAAGTATGGTGTTGAAACAGTCAAAAGGTAAATGCTACAGGCAGTGCAACCACTACAGTACATGTTGCAGTTCAGGCAATTGTCTTTTTATCTAGTCAATGCTCATTATTAACTATAATGTGCACACCGGAAGCACACTCACATACCGTACTAGTCAAGTACTGCACAGTGCGCTCACTGAACATATCCGAAAGCACCCAAAGTTACTTGCTATAAGCAAACAACAGTAAAGAATCAGACCACAATGTGAACAGACAAGGCAAGGGCTTATCCAAATGCAGATCCTTGGTTGAAAAAATCCACAGAACTTAGTAGAGATAAACCAAGGACGTAGGTTTTAAGATAGACTGGCATTGCCAGACTGATGAGCCTTCAATACATCATCAGTCTGGCAATGAATAAGACATCCCTGTTTGACAGTCATTGCCACGACATGAATAAATCAAAATTTTGCAACAGTGACATTAGTAGCATTTGTTTCACACATGTCCCCTATGGGTGGAGGTGAAATTGCGCTTTGACTGTGCTGTTTAAACCTTTCAAAGTGTGTTTGAAATTTCAGCAAACATGGTTCATGATTCATGATTTTTACTTTTACTAATTGTTTACTAATGGTTCACTAGCTGGTTGAGCCAACGGGATGCATTATCTTCTATTGTCACATGCAGAGATGGAGGGACAGCACTGAAAGCTGTAAAAAGAAAATGTGACCGACAGAGGCTGAGGACAGTAGATAAACAGATGAAAGAAGAAGGGGGAGGAACAGAGGCCGGAAAGATGAGAGGAGGTGAATAAGCTGGTGAATTCACTGAATTGCTATTGTCGATTGCCTGAGGACCGCACGCACGCATGCACGCACGCACACACACACACACGCACACGCACACACACACACACACGCACACGCACAAACACACACGCACACACCCTCAAATGTCAGACGCAATTTGTTGACAAACCTGGAAAAAGGGCAGCAGCAACAGGCATGCAAAGATCTCTATTGCCTATTTTCCCTTCTTCCTCTCATCTCTCTCCCTACCTGCTGTATACAAGCCCCTGTTATGTTAAACATATTGTTTATCATTATTGGTACACACTGAAGATAACAGATTACATGGAAATGTACTCTACTACAGAAAGTATAGTACTATTAATTGTTGAAGACAGTAGGGGAAACAATTTAGAATTCAGGCATTTAGCACAGACTTACGGTAGATTAAGCAATAAACAAAAGCATTAATACATCATATGCATACAAAGTAGTTAATGTGAATCATAGCCTAAGCTAAGAATGTAATAGTAAAGAATCTATATAGGCTACTTAAGCTGTGCTTAAAAGTGCTATTTTCACATGAAAGGCTAAGTCTCACCATCTAAGTCTACATAAAAATGTGCAGATCTAAGATAAGTTGAGACTTTGCCCCACTAAACCGTATGGTTTAGTGGGGCAAACTACCAGTGACATCATCGACAGTGATTGTCTCATCGCTGCAACATATAGTAAGGAATTTATTGAAGTATTATTGAATTTATATTGAATAGATTATTACAGGGGCTTGGCTGGAAGGATTGGATGTGCTCCCTGACCATAATGTACAAATGAGAAAAAGTGAAGTGAATGACATGATCGTCGGTAATTACAGTAACTTACTCACAATTTGAAAGTCAAGAATTTCACCAAAAGGAATACAACAGATTGTCTGAGTCATCTGTGAACACTTTTGGAGCATTGAGAAACAGTGTGGTGTAGCCAAGCAAGTGTTCTTAGCCCATCTTAAGAACAGTCATTACATTAGTTGAGAAACAGTATTGTATTAATTTACTGATATGTTAAGGTCAAGAAATTCACCAGCTAAAGTTACAGCAGATTGTCTGGTTGAATCATTATTGGCGGTATTGTTAGTAGGTGAGGAACGTAGAACATTTTTTCTTGGGTAAGTGTCCCCACTTACCCCAGAAAAAATGTTAGGCACACATACCGTACATACATAGGCACACATACTTAGACATAGGTACGCTTCGCTATGCACCTGTAGGAGGTCAAAGCTGGAAACACTTATTTCTTCACTTAGTATACATACTGTACATCTTCTGTGTCAGGCATGGTCAGCCATACCAAATATGAAGACACAGACAGACATTTCTGCCTGGCTTACACTAATCTTGCTCACTGGATTGGCAATGTTTTAAAAAAATCACACCTGTGTGAAGTGAGGGGTGCTAATATCATCATACATCACATTCTGAAAACTGTTGACATGGTGTTGATGATATGCTGTACATAGGAATTGGGCATAACTGGTAGACAAGACAGACCCACAGACAGGTACGCACATGTCAACAGACATATGCCCGCCAACAGACATATAGTCTGAGTATACAGTCATGGTTTCTTCTTCACTCGCTGCGGTCTTTTGGTTCTCTATATTTATACTGGATGTATTCAAAGATGTCCCTCTCACTGTCTACCCTCAGAGGCTCGCCTGGCACTCCAGTGACCCCGAGTTTACGCAGGGTGTACTCGTTAAGGGTGAAGCCTTTCTCCAGAGCATGAGTTCTCATGTTCTTATTGAAGAGATCACTCCCTGTGAAATACAGAACACCACAGTAGTACTGGTCCTTGGGGATTAGCCTGATGTCAATGCGTCTGTGAAGGGTTTCACCATATTTGTTGCTGCTCTGTAGCCGGCACACTCCCATGAACTTTGTTTCCCCTTTCGAAATAACGTCTGTCACAAATCCGAGGGACGCAAAGTGTTCCACGACAGCATGGAGGAGCTTTGGCTGCTTCTTAGTCTGAGAGGTGAAGTCCGGGTGGGTCAGTAGGAGATCAACATCACCACTGGATGCTGCCCCTCTCCTGTAGCTTCCACAAATAGTTCCTATGTATGCTGGGTCTACCTTCTTCAACTGCTTTAGAATGAAAACTTCCATTGTTTGCATTTCAGCTCGTGGAATCCACTTCTCAAATTCCTCAAAGTACCTGAGTCCTATCCGTTGATGATGGTTTAGCTTGTGATCAATGTTTTTCAAATCTTCCAGTGTTGTCACCCCCTCCTCAATGAACTTCCTGGCTGCAGCAGGACCAATTCCAGTAACTCTGGTGAGGAGATTAATGGAGGAGGTTGTGCCATCACTGCGGATCTCCTCCAATCTCCTTAGCTTGCCGGTCTGTAGGAACTCATCGATTTTACCTGCAATCTTTGTTCCCACACCATCCAGTTTCTTAGCCTCTGTACCACTTTTGATCTTTTTGGGGTACTTGGCAATGGTGGAGGCAGCTTTCCTGTAGGCGTTGTATTTGTGTATGGCTCTGTTGACATTCCTCTCATAATTGGCCAGTTCGATTAGAAAGTCTGTTATTCCTTCATTTAGATTTTGCTCCGGAGCTTTTCTCTTACTCATAGTTGATTTGCCCTCCACCTACTCATGCACTGGTAAATGTAATGTAGACTAGTCCAATAAATAAGCAAACATCTGGAAGTATCATCGCCAACATGCCAGCATGTATAACAATGACCAGTGACCCCACAAACAGATTTTAAAACATGGCCAAATTTGGTGTCATACATCATTATGTCAGATAGCTGATGTCATAGATTCCTGCTTGAACACTAAGTCACAGGTTTGTTGGTCTCCGTAGACTCAAGTTGACCCAAGTGATTTTGGGTGAACATAATATGCTGAAGGGAACGTATATCTTCGGGATTCATGCTTTTAGTCAGATATACCATTGGTCAGATAACTACAACAATATCTCACTCTCACCCTAACCTCTCAAAGGAACCAATGCATGTCTCTGACCAATGCTATATCCAACCAAAGTATGTTTTCCACACTTTTGAGGGTCGCTAGCTCTTCCTATATTAAGCTTTTATGTTTGTTTTCCATTTTATGCTGGAACTTCATAAATACATTTTTATTGACTGAAGCTTTGATAGAATAATAAAGGTCTTTCATTATTTAGTGCATCCTTTCATTGTCAATATGAGATTTGTGGGGACAAAAGCAGTATGGGAGGGGCATAAAGGTGTTTTGTCTTTAATCAGTGCTGATAAGAAGGTGTCGGTGTCTTGTGTAGTGTCTGCCGGAGGGAGATGGCCAAGTCATTGTGCTGTTATAATGGGAGACAGGCAGGTAGGGACCATGCAGTAAATAGAAGAGAGGCTCCTCTGTGTGCCGGTGACAAGCGCAGGGTCTTTCAATGAGAAGCAGGGTGGGCTGATAGGAGAGAACGCTAATGACCACATGCACTGGTGTGTGCGCGCGAGTGTGTGTGCCATTCACTCCCGTCACCCATTTACGTGATTATGTGAGCTGCTATTTACAAGATGTAAAGGATGAAGACAATGTTTGATCAATATAAATCTTGTATGTAAAAAATATTTTCTGATGGGGATCAGCAGACAAATACATTTCTGTCTTCTCTATTTTTCTGTTAATTTCACGGTAGATTGAGATGGCATTCTTTTGGGAGCCCCTGCTTCACAGAGAAGGTCAATTATGGCAAACGCTCCAGGTGGAGCCAGGAACGAGTAGCTGGACCGAGATCTTAGGATAACTCGATCTCAGCTAATGTGATTGGATCTCATGTTCCCCCTCGCTTGTCCAGTCACACACGTGTTCCTCCCTGACCAAGGCTTCCATCTCTGTCTTATCACTTTAACCCACAGGAAGGGCCTCTTTCTTTTACAAACAGAAGCTTACATTTATTGTCTGCCAGGAGCACAAACCGCTGTCATGGCGGTAGAGGGTTATGCGGTAGCAACTATCAAGCAACAGGTTGCCGTTCATTAGCAGAACAAAGAGGACATATGGGAGGTTGGTGAGGGCCATGAGGTGTGTGTGTGTGTGTGTGTGTGTGTGTGTGTGTGTGTGTGTGTGTGTGTGTGTGTGTGTGTGTGTGTGTGTGTGTGTGTGTGTGTGTGTGTGTGTGTGTGTGTGTGTGTGTGTGTGTGTGTGTGTGTCACATACCCTGCCAAAGATAGGGACGAGGTGATGCTCACACATGGAGAACATGTCAATGTCTTTTACAATCACCATCTCATCATGGTCCTCATCAAAGATGGCGTCATTCATTACATCTGTGGGGAAGGGGGGGGGGGGGGGCACATTTTAGTCAGAGGCGGTCCGCTCCTTATAATATAGTTATAGAGCTCCTATTTCGTCTCATCGCCCTTTATATGCAATTAGAGGATCTAGCTTTGGGGAAAAGGCGTTCGCACGCTAAAGTTGCTATTTTCGTTATCATTCCATTTCGCTTAAAAACCTCCCAGACATTATGCATAGGCTTGGTTTGGGCGTTTTTAGCTTCCATCCAATCCGTGCTGGCCTCGCCATTGCCTTTAATTGATCCCATATCTTTTCCCATTATGCCTACTCCTAAATGTTTCATACAAGTACTTAACGGCTCGCTCTGTCTTTATGCGCCTTTTTAAAAGATCATAGCTCGATCAATTCTGGATCTTACCATTCAAAGTGCTAAATGATCACCAAACAATGTTTTTTACTGTATGGTTATAAAGCAAATTGCAAAAAAAGGAAGAAAATGGAATTCTACTGTATATTCCATTCTATAGGCGCCGCTGGAAAGTCGTCTTTTTGATAAATCATATCTCGGTCAATTCTGGACCATTTCTTACATTTCAAAGTGCTGTGTAATCGTCAAACATCAATCTCACAGCAGATTTACAAGCTCACAATGCATCTTGTACATCTGCTCATTTAAAATGGCCAAGTGTTTTTTATAATAATACAATGTTTTCAAATAATTGTAGTGAAGTACAAGTACAACAATTTCCTCTGAGATGTAATGCAGTATATTGAATATAGTCGAGTACAGTTAAAAGAACAGCTAAAAAAACATGTATGTACAGTACAGTACTTGAGTACATGTACTTAAGAGTACTTCACACTACTGGAATCCATGAATGGCACCAGGCACATGAACAGGTAAGTTCTCTTGGATGTTAACACGGGTGAGCTTTGTATTGAACAGCGTCGGGAACCTTCCATTTCCCAAGCTGCAACTCCACCTCCTGAACCACTGCAGTCACATGGGAGCCATGCAGTTAGGAGTTTTGTCATAAAATTATAATGATATAACATTTTCATTACACTTTTCTATAGCTTCCGTCACACGCGGCTGGATTTACCATTGGGCTAGGTTTTGTCTGCACCGTCCCTGGGGCACAGAAACACTTTCATCTTAAATGATACATGTAATATCGTGAGATTTGTGTTCAGATAGTTTATATCATTTAACTCCTTAACAGATTTACCACGACTTTGGCAGACAGACCTATCTAGCCAATCAGCGTTAACAAAATGCTGACATAACCAGGCTCTTCATGCCACGCTAAAAACTATTATAGTTCTTTATACTCGGGCAAAATATATTGGATATACTGCATACTGTATGTCCATATCCAGAATAACTACTGTTCTTATTGCGTAAACGTGTTACGTTGAGGGCAGTGTGTACTCTTGCCCAAGGGCCTCCAGTCCTCCACTACTATAAACCTGGCCCTAGCCCCCCACTAACACAGCTCATTTCAATTTACACACATCTAGGAGGAGTGTATACAATATAAAAAACAAACATAAAGTCATTCTGAAACGCACACGACACCCAAGTGATTCATGGGACAGACAGACAGACAGACAGACAGTACAACACTGACAAACTTCATAAAAGGTCATTTGGGCCTGGCACCTTACAACTGTCTCCATCGGTTACGTGCTTCTCCTTGGAAAACATTGGTGTCTAATTATAGATGGGATCCCGTATGCTCTTTCTGATGCGAGTTTATTGCATTTCTTGTTGCCGATGGCTCATATTGTGGCTTCAATAAAGGCGGCTTTATCTGTTTGTAGCCATGTACCGGCCTTCTCGCAAGACCGCACGTTTTAATTTCCTGACTGCCTATCTGTTTGAGCATGGGGTGGGAGATTGTTCTGTATGTGTCTGTCTGTGTCTGTGTGTGTGTGTGTGTGTCTGTGTGTGTGTGTGTCTGTGTGTGTGTGTGTGTGTGTGTGTGCGTGTGCGTGTGTGTGTGTGTGTTTTGTCAGTGTCGTTTTCATTGTGTGTATAATATATTGTGTGCCTGCTTGGTAGATGGGACAAACAGTGACAGATAGATTTCCCTTGAATGCCATTGTTTATTTAGTTCAGTCTGTATTAACTAATTCCACCAACTGGGCATTGACCGCAGGCATTACTGCACTCTGACCTCTAATGACTTAGTGATTAATCGGTAGCACTGTGTGGCTCTATATGAAGTCTGCATGTGTTTTTTTAAAAAACAGTTCAATCATTCTAAAATGAACCACTTAAACCACTTATGTTTTCTGTTATTGTGGGGAAAATAGGAAAATAGCAGTCTGACAAGCTCACATTGTGTTGCAGTCAGCATGCCACATACTGAAAGTCTAAATATTGGCAGTGCAAGATGTTGGAAGTAAATTACAAATTAAATTGGAAGTAAATTACATAAATGGATAAATGGATAAATAAAGGTGTATTGAATGCAATCAAATCCACTTTTATAAAGCAGATTTAAAACAACATTATACATGTAATTGCTTGTGCATTCATGATTTGAGACCTTCTTGTTCAAAATGATAGAAGGCAATCTTAGCCAAACATAGAGGAATATGAAAAATAGGACAGGTCCATGTTAACCACTATAGTGATACTGGGTGCCGATTTCCATGTTTACATGTTTTGACAAACATCTGGGGGGGGGGGGGGGGGGGGGGGGGGGTTAAACAATTCTAAACAATATATACCATGAAAAGTTCAATCATACACTCACTGTAAATGTAGTCAGGTAACCGTCAGTCTTTCTGACGTGAA
The DNA here is from genome assembly GCA_039105355.1 of Benthosema pterotum. Classification (NCBI taxonomy): domain Eukaryota; kingdom Metazoa; phylum Chordata; class Actinopteri; order Myctophiformes; family Myctophidae; genus Benthosema; species Benthosema pterotum. The sequence continues at coordinate 21,692,102 of CM076966.1, read as the reverse complement.
CAAATTACCAAATCGATTTGTTTCATGCATATCGTTCCAGACTTCCAGTTATATGTAAAAATATGATTGGGCCTATTATAGTGCTATTAAAGTTGCCTTTCTTCCACTGTCTAGGGGCGATGTGTGTCACAGAAATCACACATGCTGCACTCATGATTTCATTGGTAAAATGATTGGTAAAAATTATCTATTCTCCCAGGGATGAAATTATACTAGTAAATTTGTATCCTATACTAAAGTAGTACTGTAGGTATGAATAGTACACCTGGCTCAGCCCCGCTGGTGTCAGACAATAGACCGGCTATTACCAGATGTGACCCCTGCTGCCTGTATGTGCGCTCCACTCAGTCAGCATTGATGAATGGAGAACGTGGGCCAGCAAGCAGTATGACAGCTGCTCAGCCTTGAACAGCCATCAACAGTCAACACCTCTGCAGACACCCTCTATGCTTAACCCAACACATCACACACTGCACCTGTGCACCACCCACAGAAATAAATGGACGACAACAACACACATGCATCGACCCAGAAACAAGCTCTATGTGTGAGACTAGGATAAGCACAAAAATACAGATATAGTCCAGTAGTCAGTAGCCTAGGCTTCTCTTGTTTAAAGTGGGAAATTTGGTATTTTTATTTTTTCATTTGCTGTCCTAAAATACTGTCTACTCTATCCATTCATGAATCCGTTTTCTGGCTATTGAACAATTCTTTAGGGTATACTGTAAATGTCACCATACCATTAACATGTAGCATGTGACATGTCAAACTAGAGGTTTTTCCATTGTTCGGAAATCGGAACCCTTTCCAAACAATAGATTTGTGCAACAACACAGTCCTTGGACAGTTTTTGCCCGATGAGTGTTTTTGTGTAAACCTATAATGCTTGTAATGCGATCAGCATTATAAAAAAAACATTACATGCAACTGTAGTTTGAGCTTTGACATTTTTGTCTTTTACTAGGATATTAATGGTATGGTCACATATAAAGCACCATGCAATAAGTTACTCAATACATGGATTCATAAATGCTCAACACATCACAAATGCATGTATGCAGTCAATATTTTAGGGCAATTGGAAAATTAATATATATTACACACGCACACGCACACAGCAGATGTCATTGTTATTACTATAGTCCTTACTAGACCCCAGGAAATTACATCTGGCAACCTTGATTAAAAGCATAAGAGTATATGTGATATAGGTGTAATGTGCATACAGCATTACGTCTTCGAATATGTGTGTACCTACATGTATAGAGTATATGTCGGTATATTAAGCGAGTATGTATCCATGTGTCTATGGGCATGTGTGTGGGTGTATGTACGCTTTTATGCAAATCTGTGTGTGTGTGTGCGTGTGTGTGCGTGTGCGTGTGTGTGTGTGTGTGTGCGCGCGCGCGCATGACTGTCCTCAGTACATATTAAAATCCTATACAAAGGCACAACCCTGGGCATGTTTTTTCCCCCAAGAATGAGTGAGTCATTCACCCAGAGACGTGTGTGCGCACACAAACACACACATAGTCTTGATCACGATTGAAATTATTTATGATGGGGTAGGGAGGTTTCAAATAATTTAAAATTGATGTATGTGTTTCTACTACTAAATATCAAGAGCTGGGTGAAACAACTGGAGAATAAAACATGTATTTAGTATTTACTGTTTGTAGTCGGGCATGTTATATATTATTGGCTGGCCTTAACCACTTAAATTATAGACTTTCTTGGCCGATGGTCTCCAGTGTTAGGCTAGGCCCCTACTTCACTCATTTTTTTTGCAAAATGTTCAAAAGTGCCTTGTGCCCTTAAGCCTATATATAAACAGTATACATGTAAATTGTGATATCTTAGAATCCAGAAGCTACCTCTGTGTCCTGGAAAGACAGTGAAATCAATTTGCGACCGAGGCAGGCGGCCGCGGCTGTCACTCAATGAGTCCCAGCCACGAGGCAGACGGCGACCGTTTTACTATTGATGGCCGATGGAACATCGGTCACGCCCTTTCTTCACCGGTTGTTACTAAATCTATAACCCTAAACTTTAGCCCATAACCTCAGTAAAACCTATGCATAAACCTAACCTTAACCCCTGACCTGATAGAATACCTGCCGCGACTGACAGGGTACCTGCCGCACCAGATATAGAAAAAGATCAGAAAAAGCGAGAACTACACATAGGCAGGGGCGTTTTTGCCATTAGGCAGACTAGGCAGTTGCCTCGGGCGCCATGAGGGGAGGGGGGCGACCACCAGACCACATGTGCTTTAAAAGGATCCCAGGCTAATAAAGCCTCATATGGATAAATAGATTATACATTGTCCTCTATAACTGGAATTGGACATTTAAAACACACATAATACGATTTAGTCTAAAAACAACTGGGTAAAAAAATAACCCAATAATAACCCAGCCACTGGTGCAATATTGGACCAACTACCAGCTGGGTTGTTTTAGCCCATTGGCTGGGTTGGACCATTTTAACCCAATGTACTGGGTTGTTATATTTGACCCAATCTAGTGGTTGTAATAAACTATATTACTGGGTTAAATATAAACCATACACTGGGTTGTTCATTTAACCCAATCTAGTGGTTGTAATAAACTATGTTACTGGGTTAAATATAAACCATACACTGGGTTGTTCATTTTACCCAATGTAGTGGTTGTAATAAACTATGTTACTGGGTTAAATACAAACCACACACTGGGTTGTTCATTTTACCCAATGTAGTGGTTGGAATAAACTATATTACTGGGTTAAATATAAACCATTAACCCAGTAATATAGTACACCAGGTCAATCCTCAAAAGCTGGCTGTATGATGTTTGCGTATCTGCCGAGTTTCCAGTGATGTCTGTAAAATCGTTTTCATCTTAGCCTCCTTTGAAATTGAGTGAATGAAAAAAGGGAAAACAAATAACACCATCTGGCACACCGGAATACGCATATGGGTAGTGGATTCCATTCACTATGAGTTTTGAAGAATCTGATTTGCAAAACAAGAAAAGCAGTCACAATTACTGCTCACTGTAATTGTGGCTCCTGACTCCTAGGAATTAAGACAGATGAACTAAAAAACAATGTTCAGAAACCTAATTTTATTACACAAACCTTGTCATATTGGAAGATGGTATGAATGAATAAATTGTAAAAATGGCTGTGGGAGAGATATAAAACAGTTGGTTTCAGTTTTTAAGTTTCTAAACTTTGTGGCAAGTTTAGATTGTATTGGGCCATACAATATAATTCCCCAAACCATTCATTTTCAGGAATACTTCATTGAACATTCATTAAACAGATATAATACCTTCCTCTGGTGTGAAGTGACAATGATTGTTTTCCCAAAGGAGAAAAAAAAGCATGTACTTACAGTAACCTACGCATGTGCTAATGCATCCCAATGGGCACAAAACATGTGAGTAGGCTAAGTAATAGACCTGCACAGCGCCCCAGTTCCACTAGTGTTTTCCTCAGTCATTTTTCTCAGACTTTTCGAAAATAATTTATATAAAGACGACAAAGCCAACTCGGGTCGTGACAAATCATGATGACACACACAATATCATATATCTAATTAGCAAGAAGTAGCAAAACAGCACTTTGTTTCGTTTTTCATCTTAGAAATTATTTGATCGTCCCAAAAGATTGTGTGTCATCATGATTTGTCACGACCCGAGTTGTAATCGTCTTTATATACATTTTTGAAAAGTGTATGAGAAAAATGAATGGGGAAAAGACTTCTGGAACCGGGGCATAACGTCACTGCACAGGTCTGTAGGTTTTTTCCTTTGGGAAACCGATCTAATGTCTGAAATCAAGCTGGAAATTTGCTGAACAACAAAACACACAGAAATCATGGATTAAAGTCAAAGGGCCCTATTTTGTGCCACCCCAAACCCCTAAACTTTTGTCTTATTTTACTATTTTGAAAACATCTACATGTTGTGAGCGTGTAGATCAGCTCTTTAACTATATATATATATATATATATATATATATATATATATATATATATATATATATAGGGTGGCACAAAATATACCTAAAAGTCTCAAGTTTGTTAGACCAAAAATAAACTGAACATTTCAGACACCAGAGAAATAAAAAAAAGTAACAGCATTGGAATCAAATCAGAACTGAGAGAGTATCCGTTTTGTCAACCCTTAAGCACCGAAAAGATACAATCTACAAGCTTACAATACGTCTCAGCGTATTGTAAGCCTGTAGATTGCCTCTTTTCATTGCATGACACAGTGCCATGTTGAATTCTAAGGGATCCAAAAGACTGAAATCAATTGTGGGGACTGAAAACTTTAGTCCATGTGTATTGTAGGGAGGTAGGTCTGTGATGATTTAGCATTAAGGGTTGACAAAAACCGAGCTATTCTGAGTTTCTGATCCAACTCATCCCAGTAACCATCACCTGGTGTTAGAATTGAGAAAATAGCTGACAAATTGTGAAGTTGCATATTTGCCATTTTTGCACACAACTAACAACAAAGTTGTTTAAATATTGAGAACACATTATCTGCCTGGAAGAAACTATATACTGACAAAAATCTGCAATTAAATAATGTCCTCAGACAAATTCACATTAACAGGACAGGTTCACGTTCACAGGACAGGCACAGTGCAAACAGACATCAACATTTTGATGCAATTAAAGTGTGTGCCTATTGTCCTTCACAATTGTTTTTTCCCTCATTTTAAGATCACAGCTATAACTTCTTAGATACAATCACTAAAATGCACCAGAGGTAGGAGAAAGTAGGCACAGTGGAAACAACAGGACTAGTAGGCACAGTGGAAACACGCGGCGTTCAGTGTAATTAAGTGTCCTTTAATGTCCTTTAGATCAACATTTTCTTCTGTTTTTGAATGGGAAAAATCCAGACCAAGCTCAACCGATGTCCTGAAAAACAAGTGTGTAACTGCTGTCCATTACTAGAAGCCATCACCTTTTGTAGCACATCACTAAAAGGCATCACCGATGGGAGGAATTCACACTAATCTGCAATTGATGTCCTCAAAAAAGTGACGTGCGGGGATTCTTTTCCACGAATTTGATATACTGCAGACTGCATGAACTCCCAGGCAGGGCGACACAGCGGAGTATAATTCAGGTCAAAAACAAAGAAAGCCTTAAAACAAAGGTCTACTGCACCCAGAAAAGTGTCCACTTCAATGGCGTTGCCTGAGATGATGGTGAAGAACTGGCTCATTGTCTTATCACCACCAAGAATCAGAACGTGTGGGAACACCTCTGCATCCTTCAAGTACTGCACCATGTTGGTCGCCACCTGTTAAATAGACAATATTACCTGTCATTTAAAGGGATAGTCCGGAACCACTGCTCTGGTTCCGGACTATTCGTATTGTTGACCCATATCTAGAATTATAGAGCGTCCTACGTTAAACTTTGACCCCTCTGTTAATGGTACTGTTTTCTTTGTGTTTGGTATCACTGCGCTCCATTGTTGTTGTTGTTTTGTGTTCAAATGTCACTGCAGGGTAGAGCCTGACCAGGATCCGTTTCGAGGCAGCTGCGTGACGTTAGTTTTGACTGTATGCTTCCGCTGCGCAGCAGCACTAGTAGGCCTATGGGGTGCAGTGATACCAAACACAAAGAAAACAGTACCATTGACAGAGGGGTCAAAGTTAAACGTAGGACGCTCTATAATTCTAGATAGGGGTCAACAATACAAATTACGTTAGTTTTATAGATTTACTTTTTATTGCGTGGCCCCCAGTACCCCTGGGAAAAATTCAGACTATCCCTTTAAGGCCGGGTTTACACTGGCAGCCTGAATCTAATATAAAGCCCCATGACACATGTAGACATGGTCTGGCACATATCAGATTCAGGTCGTCGGTGTAAACCGAGCCTCAGTTAATCCATTAACACAAGATTCATAAATGCCTTTAGTTTTCTGGAAAACTAAGTTTGTGTGGTGCGCAATCTTTCATGTCAACATCCCCCAAAATACATTGAGCCACGGAACCCCATCTGAAAATATCATTTTTCACCCCAGACAGACTGATGTTCGCTGTGAAAGAATATTCAAAGATGAGCACATATTTTCACGATTTTTCAAAAACAGCAGATCTACAAGCTCATATTCTGGCACTTGTTGCAAGTCAAACTTACTGGTAGGATATTAATGAAGGCCTTGCAGGACTCGTCTACCGAGGATCTTTTGACTTTTCCATCAGCACCCCTGTAGTTTTGTGGATGAAGTAGCTTCGGTAGGACTTTCAAAGCTCCCTCTACAAAATAAAAGAAATACATATCATAATGTAAATACCGTAATTTCCGTACTATAGGCCGCTACTTTTCTCACATGCTTTTGACCCTGCGGCTTATACAACGGTGCGGCCAATCTATGGATTTTTACAGGTGTTTTTTAACAGGGGTTTTCAAAAAGACAAAAAAAAAAGACTAAATGATGGAAAGTTGGTTAACCAGATGTAACTCTTTGAGAGCGTAAACCAAATGGACCCTTGCGGGTTCATTTGGTTTCATGTTTACACTCTCAAGTTATGATATTCACCAAAATTAGCACCCCTTAATTAAGAAGTCATGGTCATTTTGATCTCTATGTTTTTCCTGTTTTGTTTGCGAAAATCCATCCGGGAATTGTGGACAAAACCAAAAGAAATCTTTAGTTTTGGGTTCTGTGGGGTAAGAATGTTGTCAAATGGTGGTCTGTAGCTCAAATGCTGAATAAATAGTGGGCCCTGGGATCAAAAAGGTTGAAATCCACTGATCTAACATGAAGCTTGTTGTCTGGTGCGGCTTATAGTCAGGTGCGGCTTATACAAGGAAAAATCAGTATTTTGCCCCAAATTTAGTTGGTGCGGCTTATATTCAGGTGCGGCTTATAGTCCAGAAATTACGGTAGTATGCCAATTCCAGAACCCTTTTGTCATAGCTGGTACAGTATGTGCAATACAATTACAGTACCAGTGGTTCTTAACATGCAAATTTCAATGACCACCATAAGAGTGTACAAATGGACATGCAAGATTCAATTTACAGTATACAGAGTAGAAATTGTGTGTGTTGTTTTACATAGTAAGAAATACGGCAGCTTACCTGGTGTGAAGTCATGAAAGTCTTTTCCCTCTTGCTGTGCAAACTCAAGTATTCGGTCACTCAAAGTCGGCAGGATCTCATGGAGTTTCCCCGCGTTCTCTGGATGCAGCTGCTGAAAATCTTGTGATATCTGAAACATAAAAAATAAAAGGGGAAAGAAGAGAGAGCGAGAAAAAATAATGTTTAAGAAAAGGATTAGGGGACAATCTGACAGTCACTTCAACAGCGCATTTTTTGTCCTCAATTCAATGCCATTTAATTTTTGATATTGGTAGCATAGGAGAGATAGTTAAATCAAAATAATTCTTCTACGTGTAACAGTGTATACTTCTTGATTAACTAATGCAGATTCTTACAATTAATGTAAATCTGAAGAGATCTTTAACAATCAAGAAATAAATATCTAGAAGGGTACATTTGATTAAGAGCTCTTCATTATTTAGCTGGGGACCACCTAGAAACTGCTTCAGGAGCACTAGTGGTCCTGAGTACTGGTTGAAAGCCACTGGTGTAAAGGAGAAGGTGTGGACCAATTAAAGGGTCTCAAGCCGACAACATTTATACTGTAGGGTCTAAGTAGTTAAACATGTAGGGCATTGCATCAACCATTCAAATAGAATTTCTTACCATGCCAGGATTGTCTACCAGCCTAGGGAACTCCTTCAAGATTTCTGGGAGGCTTTTGATTCCATTGCTCCAAATCCACTTCCCTCTATGTAGAGCTGTCTGTTTCATGTAATCCTCAACTTGTGACTGTGGGAACTTGTTGACTTTCAACCAGTCGACCATCTCCATTAGCTTCTCAGGAGACAAATCTGAATCTGTAGAATGATAAGTACAGGACAGGGGTTCTAAGATTGGCTATAGCAGGAGCCTTGCTTAGTCCTCAGTGTAAAAGGTCTGTTCAATTTGTCCATTCTGGCCTGGCAGGGGTAGTTAACATTAGTTAGTACCTGGTGCACTAGGAGGGACGGCCTGGTTCTGTGGTTGGACTCTCCGTGCATTTTTCCTCATCCGCTTCCTTATGTTTCTCAAGCGTTCTTCAATGAAGCCGGTAGCAGGCTTGCCGTTTCTCCCTGGTGTATACCACGCTCCCTGTAAAACAGAAAATAGGATTCAGTTTAAACGCCAGGCCAGAATGGACAAAATCCTTAGCTGGTGAAAAAGTGCAGATCAACAAGCTCATGGCGCTATGTAAGCATTTAAGAAAAAAAGACTGGTGTCAGAACTTACATGTCCACTGCATGTATCATCCTTAAGACTATTTACTTTGGTATCAAACTGGACCTGGCCTTCTCTTGAAATTATTTCAAATCACATTATAATACAATATTGTCTCGTAACAAAAAACAACCACCTCTTACCTTTGAATGTCTCTATTAAGTTGTCAAGTTGCCATGCACCCAGGGTCTCCAACACAAAGGTGTCCATGGTCCAGTTGACTAAAATTAAATAAGATTAAGTAGAAATTAGATTAGAAATTAACAATGCAATGACTTGAGGTTGAGAATCACTGCTATATAACTAGCCTTACCAGGGTCTTCTGTTGACCAGAACAGTCAAGAGAAAAAAAAAAACATTTGAGTGAAACTATTTCCATCTAGTGCTGACACGTTTGTCAGTGGGGTGTATATAATGTACATTTGTCTTGAAGGTGGTCATTGCGCCCTGCCTCTGCGTCTTTCCCTGCTTTCTAGCTATCTCTCCTATCTCTCTCCCAGGTCCATTTGGTTCCAAACTATCATTTTGCTGGGGTCACGGACCACTAAGTCCGTGACCACTGTGGGAACCGCTGATTTACAAGTTGAATATTTACTGTAGCGGATTATGACTTAAACAAAACAGTGTTTGACTGTGAAAGGAAATGTTTAAAACACCCAAGTAGAAAGTAAACTTAAAATGCAAAATTTAAGTTATAATTTACAATATTTTGGGGGGCAAGTGACCCTGACCTGAGGGCAAGTAGAACCTGACTTACGCTTGCCCGATGGTCAAGTGCCTCAGAGACCTTAGTGTCACTGTCAACCCCTGTTATGGATACAATTAGGCATTGTAAACAATCTTTCTCAATATGCTATAGCCTACTTGTTTTAATAGCGTGTCTGTGTGTGTGGCGCCGGTGCACGCAAATGCCAAGTCTGCATGCATGTGTCTTAAATAAGTTTTAATATGTCATAAATATACCTTAGAGGTGTTGTGTGGACATGGTAAAAAAGTTCCCCCGTTCTGTGTTTCCTAGAAATGGAGGTCTGAAAAAAAAATCATTAGCATGGTGAAATACATCTTGATGACATCATCAAGATGTGTTTCACCATGTTAATGGGTTTCCTTTTTTCTGAGAGGGTAGAAATTGAACCAAATGGACCCGCTAGGGTCCATTTGGTTCACATTTGCACACTCTCAGAAAAAAATAAAATGGGTGGAATTTCCCTTTAAGAGGCGTCCCCCCACTTCTAAAAGTACCACTACAACACTGCTTATAATCCCGTGAGAGATTGGTCTTCGTCGACAAGACACGAAAATAAAGATTCATTCATTCATTCCCAGGCGCGAAGGTGGACAAGTCACTTGACGGGTAACCAGAAATGATGTAACACACACGCAGTGTAAGATTACCAGGCGTGTGTTATGTCGACTTTGGTTTCCCCCATTAGCTTTCCATTTGACTGCTCCGCCGAATATAAAGTGATTTAAAATCACCAGGGACACGAAAACCAATCTCTTCATGATTGCATTTTAATCTTGCCGCAATAGCCCCGTTCCCCCCCGCCCGCTATGCGCTATTACGAGACCGGGCTTTTTGTGCTAAAAGAAAAGCTAGCTAGCATAGGCTAGCCAGCTAAGCATGCAGCCAATGTACTTTTATACAGGCAATACAGGTAATAAATGCTTACCTTCGTCCCAAATACGACGAACCTCGTAGTGATGGCCGTGTGAAACTGAAGTTACAAGCTTCGAACCCCACCTTCGTTTACAAGTGCTGTCCGTGTGAAAAGAAGCTACGATAAAGGATAAACACAACATACGAAACCCACCATTATTTGATCCAGGCTTGGAGCAGCCTGCTCACGTGACCAGTGACGTCCGAAGCGGTTCAGAGCCATCTAGTAGAAGAATAGAATTGCGACATTCAGGGGTCAAGAAACCGAGCGCTAACTGCGTTTCATTCGGTCGGTTCGTCGGTTGTACAATTACTTAAAAATTAACTAAAATAAAGCTTTTAAGATCATTAACTCTGGGCTGTTGCCTGAGTCCAATGCATTTCTGCCTATACTTCAGGTCCAGAACTTGTCCCTATTTGTAAGTAGAAGAGTCTCCATTGGACTGACCCCATGAAGTGGACCGAGTTGTCGTAACTCTGTCTATACTCTATAGCCATAGAGGGCTCTGCTACGGATCGGCTTTCACAAAACAGTTGCTTCTTTGCAGCGTGCTGGACTCTCTAAAGCAGGGGTTTTCAACCTTTTTCATCCCAGGGACCACCATTTATTCAGCATTTGAGCCACGGACCACCATTTGAGGACATTTTAGCCCCACAGACCCCAAATCTAAAGATTTTTTTTTTTTTTTTTTTTTTTGCTTTTGTCCACAATTCCAGGCTGGATTTGGGAAACAAAACAAGCAAAACATACATTCCAAAATGACTAATTCAGATGATGAATATTTTAACTCTTGAGAGTGTAAAAATGAAACCAAATGGACGTGCAAGGGTCCATTTGGTTTCATCTTTACACTCTCAAGAGTTACATCTGGTTAACCAACTTTCCATCATTTAGCCTGGGGACCACCTGGAATCCTCTCAGGGACCACTGGTGGTCCCCGGACCACCTGTTGAAAACCCCTGCTCTAAAGGATCGTGGGTTCGAATCTGGGTGCGGGTGCTGTAATCAGCTGATGCAGTAAACATGCAATATAACAGTGACAGTGGCCCCCTTATTATTGTGCAATTGAATGAATGCGTTTAATAAACATTGTAATTCCAAAGTAGACTATTAACATTCCAACATATTTTTGATTAAATAGGCTAAGTTACATAGCTTACCTGTGTTTTGAGAGAAGTCACAAAAAGATGAAGAAATCCAAAAGTTCCAGAATGATTCAGGGAAATAAATAAACCAACCTCTGGGTTAAAAATAACCCTTACAGGTGTTCAAATGCAATTCAACCCCCATAACCCATTTGACCCAATGCCAAACAACCATGAGTGTGGTTGCAGTATCCAAAATAACCCATAATTGTGGTTGAATGAATTCAACCACCTGCCTGGGTAAAATATTTGACCCAGTATTTCTCTGTGTGTATGATTTAGTTTAAAAATAGTTCATATTTTTATCCCTTGCTGGGCACCATTTTACAGGAGATTTTCCCTGGGGCTCCACTGAAAATCTTGCCTAGGGCTCCAAATTGCATAGAAATGCCACTGCACGCAGGCACCGGTCTGATTTGTAAGTAGCATTTTATTTCTCAAAAGAAAAGAACCCTAAATGCTGCTCTGCATTTCTATGTAGAAAAGAACTGGAGAACTTGAGCTTATGTGTGAGCTAGCCTAGTTGGGACAGCCTGTTGATTTATATACTGTAAAATTCAAATTTTCACAAAAATTGAGCCAAATTGAATGCATAACGGGGGTCCCCCATTCAAATGGGAGGTTTGGAGGGTCACGGCATGAAAGGGTTGAGAACCACTGCACTAATACACCATTTCTTTTCTTTACAGCACTAACACAGTACCACCAAATGCTCTGTTTGTCAAACTTCTAAATCCAAATGTGTTTTTTTTTGTTTTGTTTTTCATTGCTTTTACTGCTTTAGGGGTCAATGGGGCGGTTCAAGAAACAACCAATCAAACGAGGGGAAGAGCAGTGCTTAGTGTCTCTACAGAAAACACATATGTATGCCATTATAACTGCCCAACAACGCACATACCACCTACAGTATAGGGTTTCTTTAGACACACACACACACACATGTGCACCCACACACACACACACACCTCAGAGGTGCATTGGCACTTGATCAAATGGACCCTTGATTATGTGCATAGGTCTGTGTAAAACAACTCAACAACCTTTGAGTATGTTACTGCTTAACAATACACAACCACAAATTCCCTCCCCAACCACCCCCCAACGCTTCTAAACTACCTCCAGATGCATTAAAAAAGGAAGCAAGTTCAACAGGGAAAGGAGGTCCAACGGAGGGAGTGAAGTACATTTTTGGGAAGAAAAAAGGGAGAGGGGCAGCTCCCTGGTTCCACCACTCGAAGATGTGGCGTGGAGAAGTCAGCCCATATGGATGCAGCAGTACATCACTGGCTGTGCTTGTTGCAGTGGAAAGCAACCAAATACTATTAGGCCTAGTTAGTTTGTTAGGGTAATTCTTGCATACACTTCATGCAACACATCTCAAAGTAACTTCATTACATTTAAAAGTAAGAATTAATATCTATGAGTATAGTTTTGCTCTACTTCAAGCCTATCTATACTACACACAAAAATACTTAAAATCAACAATTCACTCCAGCAAGCACTACATCTCAAAGAACATTTCATGCAAAGACTTCTCCTACTATACCTAATTTTATTTATATATATTATATATATATATATATATATATATATATATATATATATATATATATATATATATATATATATATATATATATATATATATATATATATATATATATATATATATATAAATAACCCACAATGATTTAACATTTAAGTTTTTATTATATGATACTTGCCTATAGGCAATGTTTCTCTCTCTCTCGCTCTCTCTCTCATTGCTTCTTTTAGATGCCTAGTGGGAATAAAGTAATTTACATATCTGAATGTGCATCTAATTACCAATCAATTATAGAGGGGAAGAACCATATTTATGGACATGGTTAATCAAACGACAATAGGCTGCCTATTGCTACTGTTAAATATGTTCATGAATATTGACAACTGATATCAGCCAGGTATAGCTACAACAACCACGCAGTGACTCAGCCTTATGATTTGGGTTTTTTCTTATTGAGCACATACAGTAGATGTACCACTGGTTTCCACTGCACTGGATATCAAGTTATAGCAGCAGCAAATCTGTGTAAATCAAACAGCCTATATTGTCATTACAAAGAGAGAGAGAGAGAGCTGTAGTTGGAGTTGTTGCATTCAGAATCTCAAAGATGGTGATAGGGTTCTCTTTTTGCGCTTATCACTTGGGGACATTGACTTTCCCCCAGTTTTCCCTATTTGGCTGATCATGCTGATGTCTCAGCATGCAGAATAAGAATTTGCAGTAAGCATGCTGCTTGTGCCCTCAGGACACAGTTGTTCTACAGTACAGAGTACAACCAGGTAAGGATGGCTGACTTTGATGTGGCTGTCTGTATGTTTGTTTTTTGTTTGTTTTTTCCTTTTTGCTGTGTGGCCAATTTTGCTTTGTACGTGCACATGACCCCCAAATACCCCATATCCCCCTATCTGGTCCATAGCTCCACTGCTTCCATGATTCTGCCTTGCAGTGGAGAATGAAAGGCAGAATCATAGATTCAATGGAGCTATGGACCAGAGCTAACCTACCCCCAGCTCTGGACAATAGCTCCACTGCTCTTATGAGCTATGGACGAGATCTACGCCCCTCCCCCGTTATCAAAAGCGCCCCTGCTACTATGCCACCTGTTGATCATCAGACAGAAAAATCTCCGAAATGCATTCAATTTTCCTTTTAAAAACACACACAAAAAACACATGTTGCCCTCACCCATAATTTTCTCCTGGTATCCCTTGGTGAAAAACTGCATGGCAGTGGCAGCCCTCCATGGAGTTTTGAGGAGTCCCTGTCTCTGCGGGTCCTCTCCGAGTCCTCTTAGGATGGTGGTGTACGCTGCGGCCAGGCTCGGCAGACTCATCTCGTTGTCCTCCAGGCTCCTGGTGCGCTCTCTGCTCCAGCTCTCCACCACAGCGGAGGTGCTGTGGATCGGCGTCTGGGAGCTGCTGCTGCACTCCCCGGCGGCGGCGGCGGCAGCAGCAACCGACACCGGCGGCTTCCTCACCGGCATATTCCCGTCAAAGTGTCCGGTGGCGACTATCACGGCGTCGCTGTCGCCGCCGTCCGCGTCTTTATTCTTCTTCTCGCTTTGTCCATACTGATGACAATGTTTGGAGCATTCCATAACTCGAGTTTATATTATTATGAAGAATCGGAGTTTTTGTTTTTATCTCTCTCTCCTTCTCGAAGTTTCTGTGGATGTTGTTGTCGCTTGAGATTGTACCTGAGATCAAAGTAGGTGGAGGAGAAGAGAGAGCGCACATGTCGCAGTTTCAGCATCCTTCTCTTGTCTTTATAATAAACCCACAATAATCCCCGAGGATCCCCATTGGTCGCTTACTTGTAGTAGGCTACGTCACATTCAGTTGAGTGACTCACAGCAGAGTAGAAATAAAGAGGCAGCTTTGGTTAAATCAGTGGTTTTCAACGTTTTTGATCCCAGGGGCCACCATTTATTTAGAATTTGAGCCACGGACCACCATTTGATGATATTTTAGTCCCACAGACACAAAACTAAAGATTTCTTTTGCTTTTTATCACATACAAGACTGTGGATTTCAGGAACAAAACGGTTAATTCAGATGAATATTTTAACTATTGCGAGTGTTCATTTTTACGCTCTCAAAAGAGTAACATCTGGTTAACTAACTCGCCATCATTTAGCCTGGGAACCACCTGGAGCCCTGTCAAGGACAACTGGTTGAAAAACCACTGGCTTAAATGTTTAACGATTCCTAACATTTTCAACCAGTAATCTTCCAAAATGAGCTCTAAATCATTATCAAGTTTATTTATAGCGCGAAACAACATGCTGCAGTGAAACAGAAATAAAGTACTGAGCTCAGACTACTGTTAAAAGAAAAGGTGGTCTTTTGATAAGCCTCAACAAAACCACCTTCAAACATAATACAGACAAATGCACATCGTTTCCATAACTGCTCAGAGAGTTTAGGCCCAGACAGTCTACCATTCTAAATAAACACACAAAACTCACAGTTCCACCATGGCTTATGAAAATAGTAATATTATTTTGGAAAAAGCTAGGCTAAATGTAATATATATTGCTCAAAATGTGAAATAATATCATATAGCTACCGGTAGTTACTGGGGGAAAAAAAGTAATATTGCTGAAAGTCATGCATTGCTTTAGTTGACAACATTGAAGATAACCTTAAAGTGGTTGTATAGTCTCCCTGCTCTTATATTGAGACATTGAGTAAAGGTCATGTATCGACTAAAGTCCAAGCAGGAAGCAAGCACATCTAAAAAAAAATAGCACTTGAGGGTCTACAGGTGCTGAATAAAAATGCATACAATGAAAAGGGAGAAGCAATTCGACATGTCTCACCTACACAGCCTGACAAAAACATTTGACCTGATGATCAAGATTCAATGCAGCAAGTAGTTGGGTGCCATTAGGATACTGGTCGACCCTCAACATGTCAACACAGGAAACCAGGTTCAAATCAGATACTATGCAGTATGCACAGATCCAAAGAACCATAGATTCATAGTGCCATTAGTCCAAACATGTGTGGAAATCCACTACCAGCTCCGCCGGCTGGCCATCTTCTTTTAAGCCCTGTGTCCACGCTGCGGTGTGCTCGCAGTTATGTTGAGAGTGAGGATTAAAGATCAGGTTAATACTTTCGGATCAATGGACATTGGGAACAAGGGCATTGCACCTTCAAATCTGGGATAGAAGAGAAAGGTTACATAGCTTACCGATAGCGCTGCTTTAATGTGGAATGGGAGATTTCAAAATTGAGGTTGTGGCTGCTGGCTATGGAGAAAACCAAATCATTCACCTTTGGTCTTGAAGTGCGTTGGTGTGCACCCGATCTTGGTACCCACCGGTAGAATTAAGGAGGAGCTAGAACAGGGATGGACAAATGTTGGCAGAACTAATATCAGCATTTAGTTCTTGATGATCATCCCTGCGAAGAACATATTGAGGTTCTTATTTCTTTGTTCAAGAAACAGCATTTTGGACCGTCTGTAGACAATAGATGGTGGACTGGGTAGATGATGTAGATTCTAGTAGTCCAAAGAGGAGCCGAGCAAATTATTTTTACTTCAACAATCACTTTAATAAAAAAGAAGACATAGGTACAAAAAGAAAGGTTACAATAAGCAGATGAATATTCCAGCAAGAGAACAATTTAATCTCACAAATCCACTTAAATATTGTATAGTATACTAAATCCGCAATGCAGGGATGGGCTTACATTGCTCTCCTGAAATTGTTCCAAGTGTGACCTTAGCGTTACTAGAAAGGCACAAATAAAAGCACAAATTACATTATTTTACATAGTCAAATTATTAACATTTGTTGAATGCAAAAGCTGACAGCTTGGCTGAGGTATCCAGGGGCTTCTTCCTCTTGGCATTGCTTTCATCCGTTTCCCCCTCCATGTTATCATTCTCCGCATCTCCATCCCTCTTTCTTTTCTTCAAATCCATATCTCCGGCCTGAGGACCTTTGGCTCTCTCTGTCCATGCCTAAAAGACAAAGAGATTGACAGGAAATATTCACTTCACTGAATCAATGACGACCACGAATGTACATAATTAAAAAAAAAAAAAATGCACTTGTGTGCCAATTACCTTCTGTGGCATGAACACACAAAGCTGTGCATAGGAGGGGGTCAAATAGGCAAAATGATCTATGTTCTATTGTGCCGACCCTACACCCACATGATGGCCACACGCAAATGCGCACACACACTCGCGCAGCCATGCAGTTGGAAATTGCATCCTGTCATGTATAATCACTATTGACAGGCTCCATCTCTCTGTTTGGCCTGCTGGCTCTTATCCTCCCCCGAGCTAAGACAAAAGAAGCGCTTTCCTGTAACGTAATGGAGCCGGGATGACTCATCAGTGGTCGGCGTGAAGACGACTAGCAACAGTCAGGGCCTGAGCCTCCACTCAGCCCTCAAATGCCCACCCACCACCTCAACATCTGCATGTGAAGCCAGTCCAATTAACCCCATGGAGAACATCCACACACGCTGCTGTAGGATAGTGATTATCAGAGTAGACATCCAACACCTTGCCCTATGCCGATGACAGAGGTCTTCAGAAGCTTGAGAAAAAAAACTAACACAATGTATTTTAACAAATATCGCGTATTGTTTGTGACAAAAATACATTGTGACTTATTTAGATTAACATATCCATCCAAAATCCAAAATTGCTAAAATAGCCAATCTACAAGCTACACGCATCGTAATGAATTGTGAGCTTGTAGATATTTTTATTTTGTTTAAATAATTTTACCGGTAATAAGACTTACCGGTATTAGGATTGTAAAATATGTAAGATGCAGCAGAGCAGGTACCAAAATACTAACAAACATCTGACTTGCACTGGAAGCTTCTTGGAGATCTAAGCAGCAGCCACATACAATTATTTTGTCCGTGACAGGGCATGAATTTCTTCATGTCAAGGACTGCTAAATTGCCACTAATGGGGGTCTTGCGGACCCCCATTGAAAACTCAAATGGAACCAAATAGGCCCATTGTCAACAGAAAGGTAATTTTAGATCAGGTGTGGGCAGTTATTTTTCCAAGGGGCCAAATGATATACATTAAAATTGTGTAGGGCTGGGTTAAAAGACTGAAGTAAAGTCTGCATAATATTAATTTCTATATAAAAGTAGTAAATTACATTGATTTGACACTCTAGTAAGAGTATTATTATGAAGGTTGCAGTGAGGTTGTTTCCAAACTTTCCAAAACAATAGTTTTACAAACAGTTTCACGGAAGGAAACATGATTACAGGTACATGAATAAAGGCATTGTATTGCATGTTGTATTTTATAATTTCTAAGTATAATGCTCAGGTATGTTTTAGATGATATGGCCCAAATACTTAATCTCACAGTAATAGCAGATTACTCAGCCCTATTTTAGAGCATTCTTTTATTTGATGCAAAAACACTAGGCCTGCTAACCTATTAGTAGACTTCTCCTGACAGCATGTCACACGTTTGAATCCTAAAAGGCCAAAAACCCAGACAGACCCAAAAATATATATATAAAAAAAGAATCACAGCAGTAGTGTCTGGGGACTGTTAATATTTGAATAATCGTTGTCAATATTCAATAACAAAGTCCACTTTTTTGGCTATCATCCTACCAGTATCAATGTTCAGCTAAGATACAGTATTTGAGCTTTGTAATTCATTACCATAGCGAACAAAATACATTCATTAGTCACAGCAATATCATATAGCCTCTTTATCACCAAAATGAGGCTATATGAAAAAGCAAATTAAATAATTTATGAGTTTTGCTATACAGCCCAAAATGAAGTGCATTTTGCCACGGATCAGTGTAACCAACATTCACCTGAATTGTTACGTTTTGATGAGATAAAGTACACCTTTGAGCTCACATCATTTCTTATGAGTGTGCATCGTAGCTGTGCCCCATCCAGGCCACAGTGAGATACTGAGTTTTTTATATAGTGTGTGGAAAAGAACAGACACGTCAGAATTCTCCAGGACAGACATTACAGCGCTGGACCTGTGCTTCAAGGGGTGCCCCGGCTAAAGAGCTGATATAATGTGAATCTTGGTTCGCAGTATAACAGGTCATGTCTGCTTTTAATCATATTAATTTGCTGGAAGGTCAAGGACAAAGAGCTAATTATATTTAGGAAACATTGTGGTTTGTGACTTCTTGGTCGGTAGTTGGTACAAAATGTCACACGCTGGAGTACAAGATCGGATCTCAATCAAACAATTTGAACGACACACACTCACACTGTTATCATACTGTAAAAGCTGCTTCATAATACGCAGTATCATAAACACAACTCCTGTCTCAACGATAGGCATCATTAGATTTTTTGTGTGCGATTGTGTGGTTTCACTTGTTACGTACCAGTCGATCTTCTGCTGACAGCGTTCTGAAGCGACTCATTGCTTCTTTAATGATGTCGGTCTCCTCCAGGTCAGGATGGTCAGCATTAATACTTTTCCTGTTCTCCTCCAGCCACAGCTGGAAGCCTGTCTTAGGCCTGAGACACAGACACACGCACACACCAGTGATTACAAGACAGAAATAGCAATAACAGTTACTGTACATTCACATAACCGTGAACGCAGTGAGGATTTACTATGAAAATCAGGCCGAACATGTCTATGCATTTGTGGATCACACAGACATGCAAGGTCTTATTTATTACAATACTATGAAAATCAGACTGGCCATTTTTTTGATAATATTGTACCGGACCAATAATGACTTACTTCCTGTTTTCACCGTTATCCGCTGACGGGGCAGGAGGTGGGACATCTGCTCGCTTTGGGGTATCTGCGGGCAGCTCAGAGTTCTCACGAGGCTTCTTACTGACTGCCTTAGGTGTAATCTTAGATGCAGTCATGTTTAACAGTGTGGACTGAGTCTAGAGGAAACAAAGTAAAATTGTCTCAGTATATATAAGATTTTAGAGAACCTTGAACTTGTCTCTGCCTGACCCTCAAAAACTCCAGGGTCTATCAAGTGCCACGTCTGCAGGAACAATACCTCATGAATATGCTAATGAAATTCCATCCCTGGAATCATGTACATCTGGTTTTCAATTAGAGCCTCAATCCTGTGAACATCTGCTGAAAGCCAAATTCTACTGCAATTGTTTCACAGTGAATAAAATGTCACTATCCAGTTACCAGTAGTTATTGGTTTGTGTTCATGATATTATCATTTAGGAAGTGAGAGAATGAAGACTAACTATCATAGATTTTAAGCCTAACCCGGCCCTAAAATGTTGGGACGGGCCAGACAGAACAGAGCCATTATTCTTATCATAATAAAATAATTCAATATAAACTATCACTTTCCACAAGTGTGGGTGCAACACACTCGTTTAGCAGTGTTGCCCTTTCATTCCAACCAACCCTACGGCTCTGTGTGTGTGTGCGTGTGTGTGTGTGTGTGTGTGTGTGCGTGCGTGCGTGTGTGTGTGTGTGCGTGTGCGTGTGCGTGTGTTGTCCGTAAAACCAGAGTGTGCTTGAGAGACTGAAAGTCCTACCTTTGTCTTGGATTTGGGTGCCAGGGGTTTAAGGATGGGGCCTTTGTTCTGCTTTCCAGCAGAGCTGCTGAGAGGAACAGGCCTCCTTACTGAGGTCATGCTGTCCAGGACATTAGTTACTCTGGGCCCAGGCTGACCACATGAAGGAGAGGGCTTCCCTGAAACCTGCACACATCACAATGCATTCTGAAACCTTCCCTTTCCAAGGCATGACTCTGTAGGATGCTTGCCAACTATTTGTGTAGTGAGTGTATTGGTGTGTGTGTGTGTGTGTGTGTGTGTGTGTGTGTGTGTGTGTGTGTGTGTGTGTGTGTGCGTGTGTGCGTGCGCGCGTGTGTGCGCGCGTGTGTGCGTGTTTGAAAGTATTTTGCTGTGCTTTCAATATGTCAAACATCCACACAACCTTTACTGGAGCCAGTCTGATTTCTTTTATTTCTTGTTGAGTAGATGATAACTTGTTTCCCCTTTTATCTTGGTTTAGTAGTTCCATGTTATCCCTAGTGGGTTACTAGGTGGGAAGTAGCACTATCATCCTATTTTTCCTGTTCAGCACAACAACAGTAGGTGCAGTGCCAGTGCCAAACATTCCCTTTCTTGATGCAAACTTGTTTTTCCACCAGTGAAGGGAGGGAAGGGCTAACCCGCACGGTGCCAAGACACCACCACAGGAGTCAAGACACTTACAGTACACTTATACTCCTGTATGACAAATATTGTCATACAGGATCACAAGGCTTGGCTGGTACTTTTAAGCCAGACCACAGATACTTATCTACTACGTGTCTGTGTGCATGTCACAGTCTGTGTCAGAAAATCAGGAGGACTAACCCATAGAGATACATTGGACCAAACAAGATACGTTTGGTTGCCTGTGCACATTAAATTTAACTCACCTTGAAAGGATTAACTCGACCGTCTTTGCTAACTGAAATACAAATATAGATATATCGTTAACAATTGTCGGTGGTAAAGTTTAGGTTGTGTCATGTTATGTACAATAATTGTCAGCCAGTAAGCTAATGTTTACTCACTGGGTTTCAGGACTGGCTTTTCAGGCGACACGGCTCCTTTTGCAAATGGATTCAGACCTACGTGGTTGTGAGAAAATGTAATAAAATACACATACAATCACATACAACCATTATCTGTTGATCAATTCCCCAACATCTGTGATTGGAGGTAATCAAGAGACAGAAACAGTAACTATCAGATGCTCTACTAAAAAACTATTGTGAGAAAGTAAGTTAAAGAGTTATGAGGTTTTACAACAAACTGGTGAATTACTTTGGAAAGTTAAATACAAAACTGAGTAAATTCCCAAAAAGTAACAAGGATGCCTTATTTCAACAATCAGACAGAGAAACAGGCTCAATAATCTACCAGTAAAGGGAACTTTCTGGTCAACCTATTTTATTAGTCTGGGGTGGTAAAAGTGGAAAAATGGTAACTTGTGTTTATCTAACCTTGGTCAAGCATCCTGTGTGTAACTTGAAAAACATTGTACACAACGTTAGATAATTCTGGATCCAACTAGAGTTGGATAAAGTCGTTGAGCAAGAGTAATAAAACCCTATGGGTGAGATTTTCGTTACATGCTAAACCCCTTATGCCATATCCCTTATTTCATTTTCACTATTTTGAAAAACTTTTTTGGACTATTTCAACATGTCAATCTATTAACACGTTGTGAGCTAGTAGACTGGCCATTTGAACTACTGAGAAATGTTTTTTTTTAATAGTTTAAAAAGGCAAAGAAGTTAAGGGATAAGGGGTATAGCGGTAACGAAAATGGAGCCCTAAGTGTTCGCTGGACCATCCAATGGGTTTAACTGGCATAGAATGCTATGAATAGCTAATAAATGTGTGACCAGTTAAAAGTTGGGCATTTGTGACAATGGAACTAGGCATACTGTATGTATGGGTACGACTTACGCCTTGTGTTTTGTGCAGCCACCTCCTCTTCCTCCTGCGCCGTTTCCATCTCTCCTTCGTCCTCCATTTCATCTCCACATTCTTCCTCATCATTACCGTGTTTGGTGTTGTGATGGACCTCTGAGCTCCTCCCATGCTGACCATGTCTGTCAAAGACAAAAGTCAGTCAGTGTGCATGAAACTGGTTTTTAACAGTAGGAGAAATGCGTACCAACTGTATGCATTATCTAATACCCCATTCTGGCTGGGAACCCCTTTTGTTGTTTTACCACAGTGGTTTTCAACCAGTGGTCCGGGGACCACCAGTGATCCTTGTGAGGGTTCCTGGTGGTCCCCAACTAAGTTGGTTAACCAGTCAAAAAGTTCGTTAACCACATGTAACTCTTTGAGAGCGTAAACATGAAACCAAATGGACCCTTGCGGGAACATATGGTTTCATCTTTACACTCTCAAGAGTTAAAATATTCATCATTTGAATAAGCCCAAGTCTACGCAACTAGAAGATTGTCATTTTGATATCTATGTTTGCCTGCTTTGTTTCCCAAATCCAGCCTGGTGTTGTGGACAAAAGAAATCTTTAGTTTTGGCGTCTCTGCGGCTAAAACGTTCCAAATGGTGGTCCGTAGCTCAAATGTTGAATAAATAGTGGGCACTGGTACCAAAAAGGTTGAAAACCCCTGTTTTACCACTTCAGGATGGAAAGCACCTTTTGGGGTTGATATTGCAACACTTTTGTAATTATTTTCTTTATAATAAAAATTCATTTCAAAATTCAACCTTACCCAGAGTTCGACCGGACAGATGTATACTCAGGCTCGTCGAGGCCTTCCTCTTCCTGGAGCTGGTTGGCCTTCTCCAGGGCCAGCTCGCTGAGGCGCTGTGCGAGGACCATGCGTCTGGAGCGCGAGGCGTAGCGCATGGCCAGCGTCACCACGTTCTGGGTCATCATCTCAGCCAGCTCCACACAGCGGAACTCCCGCTCCAGCTTACAGGACAACTGGAGTCACACCGGCACAGACAAGGGGAAGTAGAAGGAAGGAATACTGAACGTCTGAATTGTCCCCAGCAAGCACCACGTGAGAATCACATAAACCACTTTGTAATGCGTTTTCCCAATATAGCTTTCTCTCACTCACAGCAAACATCTTCATAAGGAGCTCCTGCTGCTGTTTCTGGGCCTGGCTCTGTCCATCCTCGTCGATCTCATAACCACTGGCGGATAAGAAGCTGTAGTGATTTTGGAAGAGCACCGAACGCCAGTATTGCTCCTGGAGAATGAAGACAAACACAGAGTTGGACAAGAAAAGCAGCACAAATCCCCTACAGGAGAATGGCGCACCTCCTCCTATTATAGTAGTAGTCGTAGTAGTAGTAGTAGTCGTCTGCAGAAAAGACAATAGAGGCTCCATTTCCGTTACATGCTAAACTCCTTTTCCCTTTTTTACTATTTTTACAAACTTTTGGGAATGTGTAGGTGTAGTGGGCCCAGAGCAGGCATTACCTCCATCTGTCCCTTCTCTGTGGTGGTCTGACAAACGGGCAGGTTGAAGGGCAGGACTGCTACAGCGGGTCTGGGCAGGGTAGGGGGGTACCTGGACCCTTTACATGGGATACACCTGGACAGTCCAGAAGAGACCAGCTTCAGCACAATAAACAAAAAGAAAACAATGGCTGGTATGGCGTAAGTCTTCTCATTGGCTGCATGGCAGCAATCAGATCTGGGGCCAAAAGCCTGCACCACCAGACCTGGGCCTGGGCTTACCAAATAATTAAAACCTAATCCAAAAAGTCCAGAAATCACCGGTTACTGTACTCTCCTAGTTTGTTCATCACGAGTTGATGGCTGTTTTTTAAATTATTTGGTAAGCCCAGGCCTGGTGGTACAGGCAACCAATGAGAAGACTTACACCGTACCTGGCTACACCACAGTGATAGAGAATTCCAGCCAATATCATGAGTCATGGCTGAAAGGAGGCTTTGATTTGAAAGACATTTTAAGGATTAAATAACTTCAATAATGATTACAAAGGGAATCACCTCAACAAATTATATGCTGAATGTCTTTAAGTTTAGGTTTAAAAGGTTACAATATTACTCATATTACACCCATTACCTGAGCTGCTCTGGGTTCTCGTGAGCTCCCACCACCCAGTAGTGATCCGACTTGCCCTTGCAGTGCTCCCTGGTGTTACATACAGGTGTCCACGTGTTTCCCAGGGAGCGGTTTAGCAGCCGCACCACCCCCTCGGAGTCTACGTAACATGGAGTACCTATAAGATAAACCACAATCAGTGTGTGATCCTAAACTGGAGGAAAAGCCTATTTTATCTATCCAACTGTCAACTGACATTACACTTATTAACCCACTGCATGTGCCGCTGCTGCAAGAAAGGGGGACAGTAAGTGTCACTGCCAGAAATACCTGACTTTTAGACAATTATGGAAAATCTATGGTGGGCCGTTCGAGACACGGAATACCTTAAAAAATCCTCCATCTCTTTGCTTTCATGGAAAAAAAATAAGTGAGTTGATAACATGTTCTGTTTTGTAGATATTAGCAATTGAATACAGTGCGTTATAATGGCAGATGATGCAGCAGGCCAGAGGCCATTTTCAATAACTCAATTCAAAGTTTTATTTAGCATTTAACATTAGGTAATATTACTGCTACACATCCATGCCATATATCAAATTAAACCTCATGATGCCTGCTTGAATCTAAAAAAATAAATAATAAAATAGCATCTACCGTTATGTAAATATCAGCCTTGGAAAGCAGCATTGTTACTCAAAAGTGACTGAATTATGTGACATCAATCTGTTTTTGATCACTGATAACTCCAAAATGGTACATGCTAGAAACTCGCTTTTTCTTTTGTATTCAAGAGGACATCATAACCTTTCATTAGAGATATGGCATGTTCATGTAGTCCCCACAGATGATGTTCTGTGGCTGCATTTTCTTGCAGAAATCAGTTTATGATATAGCACAGTTAGGGAAATATACCACACTCACATCCACATCACACACTGTGATGTACTGTACTAAACTTGAACGGCACCATACCAAAATGTACTATACAATACCCATAACCATATAAATACATCAAAATAATATTATAAATAAAATCATGCCAACCTCAAATAACTTTTTTTTCATTTACTTCCACAACACATCACAACGAGCTTGAAGAACTGCCATGTTCAATGCCTGATGGATTTGAACTATTTCATGTGTAAAGTAGTATTATTTTGAGACCTGGTTACTTATTTCTCTCCGACAACCTGGCAACACTGTAGGAAGAGAGAGAGGGAGAGAGAGAGGGAGAGAGAGAGAGAGAGAGAGAGAGAGAGAGAGAGAGAGAGAGAGAGAGAGAGAGAGAGAGAGAGAGAGAGAGAGAGAGAGAGAGAGAGAGAGAGAGAGAGAGAGAGAGAGCATGTGTTGCATGTAGTTGAGTCTACGGGGTTCTCATCCTCACCCACGTGGCTCTCCCTGCCACATGGCAGGAGAGCCACATGTGTCAGCTACGGGTTTCCATAGCAACCACACAACAAACAGAGAGACGAGAGAGTGTAGTAGAGGGAGCCTTATGGATCTGTACACTGAAGGAGCTTGGATTTATTGACTTTTGGATCTAATAGCGATCTTTTCCCTGATCTTTGGTGGTTGACCTGTTATTTGGAGACAAGGTAAGGTTTAAAAAAAGCCTTGGTTGCTGTTTTATTTTTTGGTTTTTTTTTGTAATGGCGGCACTGATTGTTTGAGCTAGTTAGATCCAGCTAAATGATGGATCCTTTGTAACCAAACAGACCCTTATGGGTCTGTAACTCTTGAGATCAGAAAAATGAAACCAAATGGACCTCATGCTCTCAGGGACCACTGGTGGTCCCCGGACTACTTGTGTGTGTGTGTGTGTGTGTGTGTGTGTGTGTGTGTGTGTGTGTGTGTGTGTGTGTGTGTGTGCGCAGCCGTCTGCTCTCTCTCTCTCTCTCTCTCTGCTGCTGCTGCCATGCGGTGGGCACAGCAAGTTATATTCAGTTGATTTTTAGATACAATTGGCTACTCTGTCTGTGCATGGTGTGCTGTGATCGTCTGCTGTGGTGTTGTCCTTTGATGTAGACATTTGATATCCACAGGGTGGATGCACAAGGGTTTAATCTAATGTATAATGGGGGAAATGGTTATCGTCGTGATTGGGCTGATCGTCGTGATTGGCGGGGGGGACGGACAGAGAAGATCACGAGTCCACGTGGACAGCAGGGGGCGGGAACTGACATTACACTTATTAATAGATTGCATGGGCCTCTTATTAAAAATACTATGGCCATGATTTGCTGAACATAGAAAACAAAGACAATCAACCTTTTCGTTCAGTGTGTCGTGCCGGACAGAAGCATGCTGTTTACTCTGGGCTAAAGCACCGACACCTGTGGCATCAACATCTATGGTGTACTGTAGATTTGGCATACTGACCCTCAGCAGTGAAGCCCAGCCAGGACAGATAAGATCTCCGTGTCAATGGGAGTGGCTCGCCGTTGATGATCTGCCTCTTTCTCTGACCCAACTGTAACAGCTGGACCCCCAGGGCCTGTTCCCCATCAAAACCTGTAGCTAAGTACACAAAAGACACAGATTTATGTACTACATACTGTATACTGTACAAAAGTGGTGTACAGTATGATAAGAGCGGCTGTCTCTTTTTAATAAAAGATTGAATCATTCATTAGAGCCTCTGTTAAGTTAATATGTGTGCATACAGATATCATGAGCATTTATACATTTACCGGTAAGTAAACATATATGTAGTGTCTAGAATCTAACTGCAACTGTCTGAATGTTTCCAAATATTTTCTCAAATAATTAAACAAAAAAATACTACACACAACACGATACTGGTACTATGCACAAGTACTGTACATTTCCTACTATGGTACAGACGCATGTAGATTACTCTAGGAAAGGAAACGAGGGAAATGAGTGGTTCTACAATATATAATTAAATAGAGTAATGGTTAGTTACACCAACTGCCTCCAACGGATAATATCATTGACGCTAAATTATTGCAACGCATCTTTACATCACTTAATCATTTAGGACCTAAGATCATCTCTGACTTGCTTTTATAAACCTCAAAGGAGGCATCAGATAGATGAGTGAGTGTGTGTGTGTGTGTGGGGGCTCTCTACCTCGGTGGTAGACCACAAGCAGCTGCTCTCCGTGTCCAGCCATGCAGACCACAGGCCCGGGCAGGCTCCAGAGTTCCTTCTGGACACCCCCGATAGAGAAGAGGCGCAGCATCAGGCCACTGGTGGCTACGGCGGCCCAGCCCTGGCCCAAACACAGAGCCCTCACATCCTCACCCGACGGCAGGTCTACCATCCACTCCTTGTTAGTGTCCCATGAGGAGAAGTGGAGGCACTGCAGCTTACTGGGAAAAAGAGGGGGTGAGGGAGCAGAGGTCAGAGAGGCAGTGGGGGGGGGGGGGGGGGGGGGGGGTAGCCACCAAAAACAAACAAACAAATGAAACAAAACAAAAAAAAATGAAACGAAATGGGACCCTTGCGGGTCCATTTTGATCTGCATGTTTGCCTGTTTTGTTTTCTCTGAAATCCAGCCGGGAATTGTGGACAAAAACAAAAGAAATCTTTAGTTTTGGGGTCTGTGGAGCTAAAATGTCATCAAATGGTGGTTTGTGGCTCAAATTCTGAATAAATAGTGGGCCCTGGTATGAAAAAGGTTGAAAACCACTGCTGTGTGTAATGTTGACTACAGCGTGCCTGCATAATTGGTATCGATGGTGGTAATGGTATCTGGTCATTAGCCTGATTGAGGCAACATTTATGTGGATAACAATTTACTTTCAATGGTTGGTCATGTGACACAGGTCCTAATGAGATTGGAACGTGATTCCAACTGAGGATGTTCTTGTGTGTGAAGACAATAATGGCAGGACTACCTGGCCAGTTCATCAGTGCTGGGGCAGGCCAGCAGCACGGCCTCCTGGGACAGCTGGGCCATGGTGTGACCCAGGGAGTTGGTGAGGTGCATGGCGTGGTGCACGGCCGTGTCGTGGAATTCCACATCGATGGCGTTGTCTTGCTCGTCGTTGTAGCCACGCACAATGCCCACGGAATTCCACATCTGAGACAGGGAAAACATGTTAGACATCATAGTTCCCGATACACCTGTAGTACCCTATACTTTATTTTATTGATCTCCCCAGCGACCAAGAGTTTTAAACTTTTGATCGCAAAAAAAAAAAAAAAAAATCATAAAAGGAATTTGAGATCATGTTAGATCTGTGATCAGTTTCATCTCAGTAAACAAACATTATATCAATACATATTTAAGATAATTTCTTTAACCATAGTAGGCGGGAACCCTAGTGGTAGTTTTACCCTAGTTTATGCGTTCTGTACAGTATGTACAGTATCAAAAATGTCAAAATTTGGTGATGTTACACAATAATTTGAAGTTTTCCAGTACACTTAGGTTAGGATTCCAGAGACATTTTTAGAATCAGGATAGTCTACAATGGTTTAACCACCAAATCTGTACTTTTTAACTCTTGGGACAGGGATACAGTATTCTTGGATGTATGATATTACCATATCTTACCATAAAGCGGTGTGTGAGGTGAGCAGGAGTAGAGCCGGGTTGGAAAGCCTTCTGCGGTGGCGTGGGCATAGGTCCATCATAGACCGGACGCAAGGGCACCAGTGGCACAGCGGGGGCTGCTATGGCCCCGTCTAGATCGTCATCATTCTCCCCGTACTTATCCAGACCCAGCTTGATCGATGCAGTGTCTGAGTGGAAGAAACAGAAATTTATAGTACCGTCAACTGCCAAATATCTCCCCACTGGTTTTCAATAAGTCATTTTGTGATCATCATATCATAAGCCACCGAGTCTTTGTTCACAAAAAATGTGTCTGCCTTGAGAGAAGTGTCTGGCGCATAACTCAGGGAACAATGGTCCCAGATTGGTGATGCGAGTTCCTGGTGACCACTTGGGGGCGATGGTGGCTCAGGGGTAGAGTGGCTGGATGGCCATTGAGCAAGACACTTACATCTACTGTATGTGCTGTTTGGTACCTTACATGATTTCCGCTGCCATTGGTGTGTGAACAAGATCCACAATCTATGTCTTATAGTGCCTTGGATAAAGGCACCATTTACCATTCACTTGATGGAACATGACAAACAGTAACTGGGAAAGGCTTACGGATCCCAAGAGTGCAAAACAAACAAATAAAAAGAAGGGGTGTTGAATGATTGAAATTTTTAATCAAATTAATCACACCTTCAAAATTAATTTAATCATGATTAATCACCATTCGGACTATTTCGGACAATATGCCATGTTTTCCTGTGTATTGTTGCGGAAATGGAAAGACAGCGGGCTATTCAACTAAATTGTTCAGGAGTCCGCATTGCCAAAAACCCAAGGAGCCCGGGGGCCAGACTGCCACAGAGACTACTCTCCACCATGACATGTGTACACACACAGACACATTTTTTAAAGTATTTCACTTTTAAAATGCTCCATTTGTAAGAAAAGTGCAATGTGCATCTGGTCTTTCTAACATGCATCATATTTGAACCAAATCAAAATACACGTTTATAGTGCAGCTTATGAAAAGGTTGTTCATATCTGCACAACAGCAGCAAATCACAACATCTAAGGCACACTTATTGTGCTCTCTCTTTAATTCTCAAAAGGCTTGCAACAGGGGACAGGACTAGCCTACACACAGGCAACTAATGACAGTGATGGCACATCTTTGACTGGCCAGTGGCCATACATTAGGGCCCACCATGTTCATTTCATCAAGACAGACAAATACAAATATTCACTAATGCAACGCCAAAAGCAGAAAATCATAGTAGAGGTAAACAGGGAAAGAAATAGAAATCTACCTCCTGTAGCCAGCATGCACTCGACTCTTCATCATCTCTGGGTGTTTTTTTTTTCTTCTTGACAATAATCCATGCAACAGCGGCGTCTTTTACCATCGGATTATTTTGCGACAGCATTGACTTGGTTACAGAGCAAATGCGTCTGCCTGCGCTCCCTATGGAGTTTCAATTTAGCCATTATTTCTCGGTCCACTCGTTATTAAACTGGCGATTTTCTGAATCAACTTTTCTTCTCAGTTTCGATGGCGACGCGGTTAAACAAACACACCATTCATTCATTCGTTCATTCATTCATTCATTCAGACTACAATAGTTGGGAGTGATCCGAAAGAGCTCCGTGTTAGGTTTGTTTACATCCACATCTCACTTCACGTGCAGGAAGTAGAGCTACTCTGGAAGGGAAGTGGAAGGGAGCATAGAGACTAGTGGCAGACTAGCGACATTGAGGGGTCACAGAACAGAGCGTGCGCTGCTATTCAGTTAGCTGTACTCATGCTCAGTGGAAATGAAGAGCAGCCGCCATTAGACCATTCCATGGAAGTGAACGGAGATGTCAGGCCACCAGTTTAGTAGCCCTGATATACTCGCTCGAGCCCATAGACTCCAATGCAACTTTGTCCCTATTTGTTGTCCCCTTTAATAGAGTCGCCAGCGAGTGGAATCACATCCGAGACAGAGCGTGCGCACGCACGAGCGTGCGCGCGCGTGCGCACGCGCGTGCATGTGCGTTAATTGCGTTAAAAATTTTAACGTAAATAACGTAGAAATTTAATCAACGCCGTTAACGCGTTAAAAATCAACACCATTAATAAAAAGAAAAAACAGGCCAGAGACGACTTCAATTTCAAATCCATCAAATCAATCCAACCTCTAGCAGACAATCAGATTTGACCTGGATCCAAAACTCCAAATTATCAGAGCAGATACAGTTTTGCCCATATATTACACACACAATCACATCACATCCTGCCATAACAATGAGTCCGATCCAGTTCCTGTCTTCTTCCACTCAAATTACAGCTATACAAAACAGTTACATCTTTGAGGAGATGAACTATCATCTGTATTGATTAGGGAGGGAGGAGTAGTGAGGACATGGTTTCACACACAAAAAATAAATAAATACACCCAACTTCCAAACAGATTCAGGTAATCAGTATTCAAACTCACAGTCTGTCAGGTTGGATTAGCAACCTAGTTGTCTAGTTGCCTGGTATTCCTGTGCATCAACGCCTACAGCCTAACACCACATTATTGGTCCAATCAAACAAAACAGGTCAATCCTGGACCTGGAGCTCAATTCGGGCAGACTATACAGACTAACTGACAAAATGGTGGAGGTAATAGCAATAAGCTAACACAACAATGACACCTTAATTAATCTTAATTGCCCATTGCTTGCTTGATATTTTCATATTTTTATTTAGCATCCCAATAAAATAATTCTAAATATGTTGCTCTTATACTTCCCATCATGATTTTCTAAATGATATATAGTAATGCGGGCAATCTCCAACTTAAGACTGAAACTGCATCATTTGAATATTCAAGGAGGAACTAGTGTTGTTCATTTAGTTAAAGGATGTTGTCCATTTAGTTTGTCAATTGCTAGGTGGTTTTTGTTTTGTCTTTTGCTTGTGTTTGTGTGTGCCGTGAAAATGAATAAAAAGCTTTTAACTGACCTTGTGAGTTCTCGTCGTCGAGGAACGACCCTCTATTCCTCACCCGCCCTGTTGCAGGCATGAGGTCGTCGTCATCATCGTCATCCCCTGCAGCAGGGTTCTTGGTGGGGGAGTGGGTGTCGCTCAACCCTTCATCCATAAGTCTGTCATCATCTTCGTCGAACAGATCATCATATTCGTTCGCCTCTTTATTGTCTGGAACCTGTTCAATGCCCATGTTGTCAAAGAAGCATTTATTCAAATGAGGAATGTGTCAACTTTTCAAAATGCGACAGGTAAGTGTAGTCAAATAAACCCTCTCTCACGGTCACAGTCAGCACTGTGACATCACACTTACATCTATCTATACTAGCAACACAGTAAAAACCTCAGTGTTATTTAAATGTACAAATTTGGTCATCAAATGGCACCTTTGGTTTAATTTGTATACTCCGTATTACTGTATATTAAAACTGATGTATACCTTAGTGGTCTTTGTGCTAGAGCTCACTGCCGATGAGGAAGAGAAGCCTTCTAGCATCCCCAGACATCCCTGACTGTCTGTATATGCCAGCTGACTGCCGGAGGGGTGCCAGGCCACACCACACACTGTGTGTCCCTTCTCATGCTTCTGCCTGGAACAGAGTGCAGAAAAACACCTTCAATATTCCTCACACAATAAAAACCTTCAGTGTCAATTTAACACTAAACGTGGATCCTTTGTGGGCTTTTATTTTGCGTGACTTGCAGCTGCTGTGAGACACAAAGTGTTGATTATCTACAGCCACACAGAAGGTGAATGTCACACGGTGATGGAACATGGTTGACTTCTAACCACGAATAAGGGCATCAACTTGCATGAATAGATCGGCAGAGATTTCCGCATTGTTTATTAATAAGTCACGGTTGCAGTGTGTAACAACCTTTACAAAATGGATAAATTAACACTCGTATTTTAAATGGCAGCACCTCAGGGTATCCCGGCATGTTCTTTAGTTCTTTAGCCCATTCCCTTCAAAGCCCCCCAATTGCTTTGTAAATTCTCAATAAAGCATGGTTGACTGAACACTGTATAATATATAGGCAAGCCTGCCTCCTGTAGCCGCTTACACAATTACACACATACAAGATAGAGAACTGCCCAAAATCACCATTTTCTCTCACCTCTAGTATGACATGCTGATAAAGTGCCTGGCTAAAGTGTACACCACTGACAGGACATGATAATTGTTAATTTGCAATCAACACCATATTCCAGTCAAAGGCTCTGTGCATTTGTAAAGATAGTCCAGTCACATAACCACTTTGCTCAGAGGTCAAGGAAAAATAAGCCATGGTCTTATAATGAACCCTTCCATGGCTGCCCAACCATGCTCTTAGGAGTGATTAGAATGAGCAATAGGGTTTCGCCCAACAATGGATATACAGTAATACAAAATATATATAAACTAAAAATAACCTGCACACTGCAAAGCTTCCAGTCAAGGCTATATTATAGATTAACGTTTTGACAATCTTCGTCAGAAATTACTGACAGCTTTACAAGAGTGCAGCCTGCAGACTTTATTACTATTCCTACGTATACAAAGTTACAAACTCTCAAACATTGATAAATTCCAAATATCAGTATTCTGAATGATTCAGCCATGGACTTGTGTCACGGCACCCTAGGGTGCCCTGCTAAAGCCCTGCTTGACCGTACCTTTCCACACACAGCTTGCTGTCTACGTCCCAGACTGTCAACAGACCACCGACACAGCCGGCAGCCAGGAAACGACCGCACGGCGACCAGACCACTACGTTAATGGGCTAAGAGAGAGAAAGAAAGAGAGAGAGACAGAGAGGTTATTGAAAGAGTGACTGATAACAGGCTTCTCACAAACCACTGCCAAACAAAACCCTATGCTTAAACCAGTGTCCCAGTGCAAGGGTCTGCATAACTCTGCAACAGCCACATGTCGCTCTTTAGCCACTCCTTAGTGGCTCCTTAGCTTTACAAAATATGGAGACTGAAGTATGTTTATCTGAAACGTTGCTTGAGACCAATACATGCTCTTGTCGATCCAGATCCAGTGTGTGCAGCTCTCTACTTCCCCTACACAGTAACTAATTGGTTTTGCAAAACACTAGATGAATAAATGTCATTAGTATTATGGTCACTAGTCATTATGAGGACTACAGCTTAGTAATTACTAGTGACTCACCCTGTATGCCCTTATAGACAAGAAAGGTTATTTGGGGGATGAATGACTAATGTTGAATACAACAGATGAAAGGAATGGAACACAGCAGTACAGCTAAACTGGGGGCAATTAACGAACAAGTGACGGATGGAAAACTGCATTTAAACACTGTAAGATGACCATTGTATTAGTCAAACAAGCACTGACAGACCAAGTGGTCAACATTTCCACTTGGTTAATGATGCTCTATGCCATGCACATGCATCATAGTGATATGTGGGTGACTGAGTTTATGAAAGAAATATAATTACAGTTTAGACCATTACATACAGTATACTATATATATCTCATTATAGTTATTAACAAATCATTGTTTCCAGGTAATAAACTCAAGGTAAACAATAACACTGGTTTTAACAGCTTTCATTAAACTTTGGGCTCGCTCTTAGTGTGAGCAAACTCCCAGCTGAAGAATGAGAATTGTCTTCTTAAACTTGAAGCTCACTTCCACAGCTTAACCATAGCACCTTGAGTGTTACACTCTGAGCTACTTGAATAAGATGTAATATTATGGTAATTAGTACTAAACTATAGATATATCACACATTTGCATTTCTGCAAGCAGTAGCTTTATACTTCAGTTGACAAAGTTACACGCTGGTGTTGGGTAGGTAGGACACCTGCTAGATGCAATTATTTGTATGCATTTCGAACACCACTGCAATTACATCTCCACTTCAAATGGGAGTTAACACTCAGGGATTGAAGCTTTAATTAACTCTTTAAGAGCTGAGTGGGTATATATACGTCGTTGTAGAACAGCGCCACCTGGAGGCTAAGCTCATACATATACGTCGTTCAGACATTTATCATTCAATCATATTTTTTTCAATTAAAACCCAAGCTGTATGCATTAAATCCCTAATGGGGCTGTAGTATACTGTTGCTTTAAGGCCCTGACGACGTCACAACCAATACTCCGCCCCCCTACCCATTTTTTCCCCTGCTTTGAGGAAGTAAACACAAGGAGAGAGGGCTGGACGTAGCAGAGCCTTAGCACTCGTCAGTCCCCTGCACTCTCTCTCTCTCTCTCTGCTCTTAGCAAAACAGCATTGTGAAGCGATCGCTTGTTTTTTTTTTCATCAAATGCAAGAGGCTATTTTACTTTAGTCATCTGGACACAGTGTGACTGCACTCGCATGGGGATTGCATTCTTTCTTTCTCTATTTCTCTCTCTCTCTCTCTCTCTCTCTGTCGGAGGCAGAGGGGCGTTATGGAAGAGCAGTCAGGCAGGCACCTGCAGCTCGCTAATGATCGTTAGGAAAATCTGGGTCGTTCGCGCGTGTGTGTTGGGTGTGTGTGTGTGTGTGTGTGTGTGTGTGTGTGTGTGTGTGTGTGTGTGTGTGTGTGTGTGTGTGTGTGTGTGCGTGTGCGTGTGTGTGGTCTTCAAGTTATGCTACGCTAAACGTCTTTGCAAAGAAAGCACAACAGCCCCCCCCCCTCCCACACACACACACACACACACACACACACACACACACACACACACACACACACACACGCGCGCGCACACACACACGTGCGCACACACACGTGCGCACACGCAACAGATCTGAGGCATTTCTCTGACTATTGCAGGGATTCTGACATAAAATCCCCAATAATTGGTGAACTATAGATGGCATATTTTTTTTTCTTTTTTCTTATTGGAGCAGAGGGTGTGCCCTTTCATATGGTATATGGTTTTTTATATATTACTGTCAACATAATTATATTATATAGACCTGAAAAATATTATTCCATAAATGATATGGTGTTGGCCCACAACGCAAGTTGAATTCAAATGACAATTACAGACGAACGGAAGATGGGAGGAATGTAATTTTTTTTTCCCCTAAAAATGGACAAATAGGGCTGTCAATCGGTGTATAGCATGTACAATATCTTTATTTGGTTCATATATATATTTGTCTGTCAATGTCTCTATACAATGTATTTTTACAAGACTGCTCATGTCTCTATAGCATTCAAATGGCAATAAGTCCTGAACGATAGGTGGTATAAATGATTTTTTTTTTTCTTGTGAAAGCAGCGAGTGTGCTCTTTCAGACGGTATATGGCATGTAAATGTCGCTATAGGACTTTGTTTTTTATTGGCCTTGTTTTAAATTAGTGACATCCCTAGTGACATCACTCAAAATGCTTAGCACAGTACTTCCACCTGTTTTCCCAGAATGGTTAGCTCTCAAAGAGTTAATGAACCTTTTTTTTATTGCTGTGTGTGTTATTTAAACTCACCTGTGTGATCAGGTCATCAGACAGAGTGCTGACATGGTCCCAGGAATCCCTCTGATATAAATGCACCTTTGTGTCCACAGGAACAGCTAGAAGCTGAGTAATAGTACACATATGCACAAAATGTAAAGTTAGCATATTGCTCTGAGGTATAAACTGTGTTTTGTAGATTCATAATACGATCTCATTAAGAAATAATTCTAAGACTACCTTATCTAATGCCTCTCATTTGTTAATAAACTATAAGTCAGTGGCTGACCTTGGCGTTGCTGGGTCGCCATGCCAGTCGACACAGGGACTTGGCGTTGCTGACGTCACTGGATTTATGCAGTAAGGGCCAACTGATGACCTGAGTCTGGAATACACAAATAGGCTTGCTATTGAACGTCAGGTTGAATAAACAAACAAACAAGTGAAGCAGTGTCTAAAATTAAGACTCAGTGACAGAAAGAAAGTTTCTAAAGGAAAAAGAAAAGCAATTAAAATGTATAAATGCTAGACAGAAGAAACAAATCAGACCAACCTGTTCCTCAATGTTCCACACCACTACAGAGCCATCGCAGCTAGCAGAGGCCTGGTGGAAGAGTGCAGAAGAATTACACCTTATACTATATAATGCATTTGTTTTTCAAAATAAAACTGACAGACACCCTGAGCTATTTTATTCTCCCTTCGTTTATACAACTGGTACCACACACTGTACATCTATGTCCTTTACATTGGCAGATACTAAGCAATATCCACTAGAGGGCAGTTAAGAGTGAAACATTTTCACACACATCGTCACACATAGTGAGGGAGATTCTCCCCCACTACACCACTGTTTGTTTTTTTCTTTCTTCCCTGGTAGCAAAAGGGGCTTAGCATGCACAAAAAATAATTTCACCAACTTCTTTAAATAAGATCGTTTTGCAGTGCAATCAATTACTGGGAATCTGCACCTACTTTCCACAAAATCGAAGGGTTTTTGTAGTTCTTGGTGAATAACAGTGAGTCTCATGGAGAAAGGCAGATACCCACCAGGAAGTCATTCTTGGGGTCAAAGGACACACTGAGGACAGGTGCATCATGACCCCGCAGTGTCTTCTGTTGGCTGCTGTCTGACACCTCCACCACCTTCACCATGAAATCACTGAGGACATTGAAGGAAATAGTGAGAGATTTTCAAATTAGGTCTGTGTGGCTGGTGTGTAGTTGTGCGTGTCTGCACATACACCTAGTGGCGAGCAGCAAAAGATGGAAAGGGCACGCTACTCCAAAACAAACAGGTATATTGATGAATCGAAGCACAGGAAAAACATAATAATCCTAATTTCCTTTAAGATCCCTCAGGATGGGTACCAATCATGCCTCACATAACATAGTTTACACAATCAATATGGCAAGAGACATTAGCTGTAGGTGAAAATAGCAACATCAATAAGGCGCCGTGGCCTGTGCTTTCATTGTGGTGATAAACCTGTTTAGAACCAATCAATATTGGCAGAAAACAGATATTAACCTCCAATCAAGACTAATCGTATATACCAATGCTACGTAGCAGTGATGCTCTGTCTCAATCATAGAAATGTCACTCATGTGTGATCTCATGTGAAAATCACGTCATAATAGGTAAGCAAAATTGGTGATATACGAGCTGCTTGTAACTTACTCTTTGTCATTGACATAGTAAACAAGGAAAAGAACAATTCCTGGTCCGTAATACAGGGCTGCATTACCTGGATCCCGCAGCGACTCTGGTGCCAGTGCTGTTGAAGGTGACATGAGTGACGTTGGTGGTGAAGCGAGTCAGAATGCCGTCTGGATCACCATCAGGAAACGTGTGACTCTGTACCGTGTTGTTGGAGCCGGCTGTCACCAGCTTGCCCTTCTGCAAAGTGAACCAAGAGACATGTTTTATATATACAGTAATTCAGACTAAAGGCCCTATTTTGATTGTCTTAAGTATCAGGTATCAATATCAAGTCAAAACTTGGAGTTGTGGCAAAGCTGTTTGGCTGTTTTGAGTCGCCAGCTTTTCCACACCCCAAAGTTTTGACTTATGTCATAAGACATGATACTTAAGACAATCAAAATAGGACCCTAAGGGTCACAGATTGCCAATTACAGTAGGTAGCATTAGGTTTTAGGAATGCCTCCTGGGGAACTCATGATGATAGATTGGATAATATATCCCATAATGATACATCATCAAGGCCAGCAATGTTTACTTAAAGTATATTTTAATAGCTTATTTGTTGATAGTAAGTAACTTCCTCCTATTATTGTATTATTATTATTATTATTTTTAAACAATATCAATTTCAACTCACAAATTCATTTAAATGCTTTGGAGAATATTTATTGCCTATAAAATGGCAAAAGTGCAAGAAGCAGCAACATTGTTACAGTAACAATTTCCCCCTCCATCAAAGGCTTTTTTTATATTATTCAAGTGAAAACGTGTATTGTAGCAGCAAATGTTGCTGTACAAAGTACACACACACAGGCTTCAAACATCTGTCTATCCATCCATCCATCCATCCATCCATCCATCCATCCATCCATGCATGTGGTGAGAGAGTCGGTGTCAGAGACACACAGATACAAATCTCTTATGATTTTCTAGGTAGCCCTCAAACCCTGTAGAGCTTTCAGAACTGTGTAGACCGCTTTTGTTATTGTCAATACTGATATCCAAAAGATGAACAGGGTTCCAAAATGGCTATATTTCTAGGTTATCCCTTCTCTTCATTTTGGACAAAAGGTGATAAGGGGTTAGGAAAGAAGGGTAGGAAGTTGTCGTCGGTTTCCAGTGCTAGTTTGTTCCGCCTATCTATGCCCATAAAACATTAGGCTCTTTCAGGTGAACCTCCGGTTATTGAACATACCTTTATGGCTACAGAATAGGCCTTGTCGCCAACATTGATGGACTTGGGGTCGTCGTCGTCCAGACCCTCCCAGATACGAACATCCCCATCACTTCCACAGGTCACTATAAACCTGGGAACAATGTGTCCATGGTCAGTGCAGTAGTTGGATATTAATGTCCATAACTGTCCCCGAGTTTCAGTCAGGTTTCCATAAGGTGACAAATGAACTGAAGAACACAGTTTTATGCTATGGGCTACATTTTCATTACATCCTAAACCCCTTATCCAAAATCCCTTTTTTTGAATATTTCAACATGTCAATCTATTAACACGTTGTGAGCTTGCAGACTGGCCATTTTAACTACCGGTACAGAAAAATGTTTTTTTACTAGTTTAAAAAGGCAAAGAAGTTAAGGGATAAGGGGTTTAGCGGTGACAAAAATGGAGCCCTATACCTCTAAGCAAATCCCTTTGTCTAAGGACATGTGACACATATATTTCCATAATAATACTATAAACATTCCCATGACAACATGGTCATGCCTACTGTGGGTGGATGCAGTTTTGTCTTATGTGGAATTGTGGATATTGGTAAATATTATAAATATCATAGACAAACAAGACATACTTCCCGCTGTCATCAAAGCAGACATCTGTGTGTCCCTCTGAATGGCCATAACGCATTGGTTTTCTTTCAACTGGCATTCTGACCGACAAGGACTGTGGAAGACACAAGAGTAGGAAATCAAATGCCTACATTTTTAGACAGTGCGCACGCACGCACGCACGCACACACGCACACGCACACGCACACACACACACAC
This sequence comes from Benthosema pterotum, assembly GCA_039105355.1. NCBI lineage: Eukaryota > Metazoa > Chordata > Actinopteri > Myctophiformes > Myctophidae > Benthosema > Benthosema pterotum. Next base: position 21,652,237 of record CM076966.1, on the reverse strand, counting down.
ACACCCCTCCTGTTTCGGGACACATGCAGTCATGCAGTGCATCTGTATTTGAGAAAACAAAAAAGTACATTGGGTTCTAGTTGGAATTTGGTTCTCTCTTCCTAAAGAAGGGGATATTCATTCACAAGCGAATACTGCTACTGATTAGCCGCAAGACCGAAGTTTGATGACATTATTAAAGTGACTACCAAACGATGCAAAGGGCCAGCTCGTAATTCAATGACAATATTATACATCTCAAGCAACCGTTTAGCGTAAAGCGGGTTCTTAACTGATCACCTATGCAAGAATGGCATGTATATAAACTTACGGTATAATTGAGCACGTAATGGAGCGGATTCAATGGGAATTGTTTCGGTATTAGATGATCCTGCTAAATAATATCCCGCGTCCTACTGTCACTTGAAAACAAGGAACTGTGCGGTAAGAACTCCCGCCAGCGACCAGCGACGTGACGTCATTACGCTTAGTTACGCCCAGACAGAGCTTTAGAAATAGAGAGTTGCGCCAGCTCCGTTCACTTCATGGCGCCAGTCCATAGACATATTACTCTAAGGGCCAGTCCAATGGCAATCTGGCTACCCATCGGCTTCGGGAAAACAGCGCCGCGACTGTTGTTCCTTGACGTGAGACAACTACAGGAGTTTGGTCTGTCTTGAGAGACTAGTCCAATGGTGACAACTAATAGTGACAACCGGAAGTTGCCAAATGCATTGGAGTCTATCATTACTCTATGGAGTCTATGCGCTCGCGTGAGTATTATCGCGTCAATGGTCACTGTCCCCTCAATGTCGCAACTCTGTCTATTTCCAAGGCTCTGCGCCCAGAGCCAACTAGTGTCGAATTTGTCAGAAACTCCTTGCTGTAAAATCAGCCTTAAAATATTGCACAGTGACAACTAAAGTCTCTGTAATGTTAATATTGTACTATTACGACAAAACAATTTAAACGAAAGGGATTAAAGTCTTTAAAGCTCAGTCTCGGATCTTATCTCCGTTCTAAATAGAAATCTATGAAGTGGGTTTGTGTAACTCTCTCTCTCCAAGGCTATGGATACGCCTACACTGCAAATGATTTCACTGTAAACTTACGGTAATTTACTGGCAACAAAGTTGCCAGTATTTTACTCTTATTTTACAGTACATCTACTGTAATTCATTTTACAGTAGATGTACCGTTATTTCAATTACAGTATATGCTTGTATTTTTATGGGGGTTTACTGTAATTTAACGGCATGCAGTTTTTTGTCAATACAGTACACTACTGTAATTTAAATGTGTTGTTATGGTAATTTAACAGCATATGGCGTTTTGATTTTTACCGTAATTTTACAATATATTCAAATATTCCTTTTTCACAATAAAAGCCATATCCTACAAATATAGAAATGTACATCAAAACACATAGGTATAGATATTCAACAGTTTATTTTTTATCAAAGTCAACAAGTCTCCATTACAACTTTGTCTTTTTCTTTTTTTTACGCAAATAATAGCAAAAGACTTGTGAGGTCGGCAAACTAATATTTCTAATATGAAAAATACATGTAAAAGTAAAATAATAAATTCAATAAATACAGTTCCTATGGACAAACTGTCATGTAAAATCCTGAATGACAGGAAAATGCATTATAATCCAACATCACTGAGCACAGCATCACTGCATGAAATATTAGCATTCAGCATTAACAAAATATTTTAAACAGCAGTACACAGTTGAATTGCAAATACTTAACGTGAATGTGAGAATTTGGGTAGCTATGCAGAAGCGAAGAGGCCTTGGCTTGGCTTGCATCACTTGGCTCCTCAATCGCCAGTGCCTGTAAAACAAACAACACACATATTTAGCAAAACAATGAATAATAACTTCACAATAATAAAATACAGGATTAAAGTGAGAAACTTTGAAAGGAGGTGGAGCTCGCACACCATTAGTGTAGAGAACATAAAATGTTCCAGTTACAGTAGGTGACAACCCACAGATCGAAAAGGGCAAAAAAAAAAGAAGGAAAAAAGAGAAAAAGAATAATGATTTGTTACAGTGCTATTAGAGTAGTAGCTGTGACATACCAATGAATTCCCACTCAAACTGCACACTGTCATCTTCTGGACCAGCTTCCCCGTCATCTTGGAGATGGCCGTTCCAGTGGTGGTGGTGGTGGTCTTGGTACTTCTTTCAAGGGTTATACCGACGAACCCCCTATGGAAAAATAATAAAAAACAACAACAAAAATAATTTTGACACAAACTTTAAATTGTATTTTTGTCTCCACCAGTATGGTGGTGACTATGTTTTACCCCCTGTCCGTCCGTATGTCTGTCCGTGCAACTATTACGTCACCCATGAGGGTGATGTAACAGTTGACGTGACACCAGAGCTGGTGGAGACCTGTGACAGATCTAGTTTACCTATATTCTGGTGGGAGCATTCACAGAAAATAGCAGATCTACCAGCTTACTATCTGAGCTTGGATTACCTATGATGTTTTTAGGTAATACATACCTTTGAATGAACTCCAGGGTTCTGAAGGCCTTGCCTCTGTACTGAAGGTTGAAAATGTAGAAGGCCGCAAAGAGTGCAGCAAATCCTGACCTGGGTGTCCATCATCCACTGGCTCTTGTCATCAAGGGCTCATTCCCTGTTAAATACAGCATTTGAAATTAGATGGAGACACGTATAAGTATGTACTGTCTTGCCCACTTACACACTTGCACATTTGACTCCAAGATGAATAAAATAATTCTCAAAAAAAGACTTATTGAACAGAAGACTCTCCCTATTTTTCATTTTCATCACAATTAAAAAACACTTTTAACCTGCCTTCACGTGCCCAATTACCAAGCTATCAAGAAAGCTAACAGAAAATGCAGGCTTTAGGCTGGTTAGTGAACTGCCCAGAGCCCTCTTATGACACACAGACTGGTTTTTCAACTGTCCCTCCTATGAGGCACAGACCGAGTAGAAAAAGATTGTGGTATTTTATCATGAACATTACTGAGGACCACTTACGTATATGTGGTATATATTGTGGTCCTGTCAGCTGTTCAAAGGTTGCCTGATTCTGATGATAAAATGAACATACTATGAACAAATGTACACATAGAGTATGTATACATTTATATGTACACGAAAATACATACTGAGCAGAACGAGTCCAGGGCTGGGCCGGTAGGGTGAATGCACCAACATCAACACTGTCTTGTGTTAGACCACTGAAAGGTTAAAATAAAGCAGAACACGAATTATTAATTAAGCATGTGTATAAAATTGAATCATAATTGATCCATAGGGTACCCAAATTAGCAAAATCAGCAGTGCATCTTTACTTTCTCCGAGTTGGGCTGTAAGAAGCAGAACTACATGCAGTCAAATCCCCATCCAAGCCCTGGGAAACAATGTACACATCACTTGCTCTGTATGTTTGCAACTGTCTGACATCCAGAATGAAGACATTTAAAAGAAGAATTGGGTTTGCACATGTGGCTCCTTGTGTGCCTCATAATTATATTAACATTGTCAGAGCAAGAATTTGTACACATATCATGATATCATCTTGCTCACCTATTGATGTTTCAGAAAAGGGGAAAAAGTTGTGTAGCTTGAGCAATGTTTTTAGCAGCTAGCATGTATAAATATAGAAAACATACTGTAGACCGTAAGGGATTTCCTTACCTTAAATCAATCTTATTTTCTTCTTAACTTGTCAGACTTCTTTTTGCTTCTTCTTTTGTCCATTTGTGATGTTTGTTAGTTGACTATATTCTAATGGTTGGTTAAATAGAGTAAAGTAGAGAAGGCTCCTTTGCTGTCCACCAACTGACTAAATTTGAAGAGAAAACGTGGGTGTGGCCTATTTCCACATGACTTGGCAGAAAATATTGTATTATACTGTTAAAATACAGTCAAATACAGTAAAATAAAGGCACAAACGGTTAATTTACAGGAAAGGGATTATTTATTTAACGGTATTGTACTGTTAAATAACAGTTTCTACTGATATTTGTTAAATTACAGTATAAAGTGTGAATTTACAAGAAAGAGATGGCAATTTAACAGTATTTTACTGATTTTGTGAAAAACAGTAAGATACTGTTGAAAATCCACCGTAAATTTACAAGGCCATTGATTACGCCTACTTCTGGAAACCTCTGGAGATACAGGAGAAATATTGGAGAAACCATGTTGTAGCCTACCTATTTAATAAGAAACAGGAGAGATGACAAGTGAAATTTGAAGTGCTGGACACTGTAGTGCCAGGCCTACAGTGTCAGTGGTTAGACAGTAGACACTAGATATTTTTGGTAGACACTAGCTCACCATTTTTCCATCTTGGGTGAGTTGATCAGGTAACTCCCGCTGAGCACTTGTAGCCTACTAGACCTAAAAATGAAAGTTTTTTTCCCTAATCTTTGATTGGACGTTGATTAGCTGTTGTAATGTTTCAAGTTTAGGCCTCTCTAGTCTCTAGGAACACTTTCATTTTTAGACATTTTAGGTATTGTTCTCAGTGAGCTGTGCTCACCCAAAAGTTATGGACAGCTCACCCGTCTGCACTTCTGGGTGAGTTGTCCCCATTATTGTTATTTTATTTGTTTATATTGTATGTTTTTCCTTCTTCATGGATGGGAAGATATGGACAGGAACATAAGGGCAAACATCTTGAGGTATTGTTTGACCTCTTCCTATGTGCTATTGTAGGCCACTGCCAATCCAAGCTCTTGGTGTTTCCACAAAGCCTGAGTGAAGTGGAAAGACAGCCATGCATCCACAGATTCCGCGTACCAGTAAAAACCTTCTTTGCAGCACCCCAAATCACTGACTCAAAAGTCTCCATGACGGTGTTGAGGTTGCGTATGAGGGTCATCATCGCCCCAAATACTCAAGTTATTTCAAAACATCTTAGAGTAATTTTATACTCTGTCGGTAAATATTAGAGTGAGCTGTCTGCAGCTTTGGGGTGAGTTGTCAACTCACCTATCATGGTTGAGAGACTGTTGAGTTGAAGAAATTAATTAGAGAAAACTCACTCTCACCGTGCCTTTTTGACCAGTAGCCGATAAGAAGCTGAGATTAATGAAAATAGAAAGATAAGAAAAACACTCAGGTCAAGCCATGATCATGATCAATTATTATAGCAATACCCATGTAGAGCCACTGTCTAGATACTTCTTTCCTTCCAACTGAGACTGGATCCATCATGTGACTTTTCACTGGTCCCATTTGGGAGTTATCTCACAAGGATAATTTGATTAGCATAGCACATAGCAGGAAATACATTGCTACCAGACAGTTGTGTTCCTACATATTACATCAATGAAATCTAATAGTCCACATTCTACAAGAGCATGCAGTGTGTGTGTGTGTGTGTGGGGGGGGGGTGTTGGATGTCTCGCATTCCCACTGAGATACCTGTGGTATTGTAGAATGAGGGAAAAAATGTCTTGTTCATAAGCTATTTATAAGTTTGTGCAGTAGGCCTTTATAGCATAATAAAGCTAATGTTCCATTCCTCAGTTTTGGATTTCAAATCTATTGTATAGGCCGCCTTCTATAGTATTATATCCAAAATAGCATAATGGGATATATTTGATATGCTACTTAAGCAATGGCCATTATGGATCATACAAGACATCATTAATATTTAATATCCATGTGGTCCGGGGGAATCAATATGTGTGGCTCCTTGCGCCGTCCATTGAACCAGACTGTACACTGACGAGCATGGTGTCACATTGACCATACAGCAATGAGGATGGTGTTACAGTGGAAGGGAAGAATAAGCCTAGATGGCCAAACAACAAACGCAGACTACCAGCGATTGAGTTAAGACAGTTTAGTTTAGTTCAGTTTTAGTGAAAAGTGCAGTTAAGGATTTTCCATGTGTTGGGTCATGGGTACATGCCCATTTCCAGATCACAAGTAAAGCTTTGATACATGATACAGTTATGAAGATAAGGAACCCCCACACAATTGTATGTTGTAAATCAGTCTGTGTAAAGGTACAGATTAAACACAGAAAATGAGGCATTTTAGTTAGTCTATAGTATAGTACATATAGATGGTGTTGCACGTATACAGCATAGAACAAATGTCTAGTGGCAAAGCAAGAGCTGTTTTACAGACATTGAGGATGAAACAAATTGCAGATGGCAAACGAACAATTGCAGAATCTGAATGCCACACCTTTGAGATCGACATTTTCATTTCTTATGTTCTTATCTCTGCATTCCTTGTGCTCAGGAGGTGGGATTTGTTTTTGTGGTCACACCACAGAGAACCATGAGCCCTGCTTACACACCCTGGACCACTAAATCAAAAGGTGTCATTAACTTGTCTGATAACATAATCTACCGCCAGTGGACAGCGATGAGAAAGCATGACTTCTGATTCACCACCCGTAGTGTGTCTAATCACGTGCAAAGTGCCTGGAGAAGATAGTATGCCTGTGACTCCGAAGGTAAGCAATGGAAAACTGTCATGCTACACAAGCAATGTAAATGGCATTTATTGGTCTGACATTTATTTTGATGAAATACAATAATGTGCCTAACCAGGTATGAAATCACATTGAATGTTGAATATTTCAGTATTGCAGCACACAATATTGAACATGGACTGAATGGGATGAAGATTTTAAGCACAATGGGCATACATGGGCCCTCAAAATTGTCATCAAATCATCATTAATTTTCTCTGTCATAAAAAGTGACGGAGTATCTTGAAAAGTGTTATATAACATGTATGTAAGTTTATTATTATTACTATTATTGTTACCCTCAATTGTTAGAGATTATTGGATCGTAAACAAGGGGGGGTCTAGGGGGTCTGAGTCCAACCTCATTAAATGTGAGCATTGGCCACAGCATGTAAACAATATCAAAAAAGCAAAGCTTTCTGTGAAAAGAAAGCTGTAAAAAATCCACTGAGTACTGAGAAACTAAGAGAGAGATGTCTTAGTCACTATCAAATGAAGTAATAAAGATTTAATGGTATGTCAAAGGGCTGTTCTAAATATTATGTACTGTATGTAAGGTATTATCGTATGTAGCTTTTAACAGTGCCCTTGTCCTGCCATCTTGTGGCCATAATGAAAAGGCACCCTTGTCAGATCAGCTGAGCTGAGTGAGTTACCAGAGTAGCTCCCCTGTGGCTGAAATAGAAGAATGAGGTGAAGCATGCAATATTTCATGTATATTTTGTTAACAGAACAGGATTACACCAAAGTGACCAGATGATCTCTCTCGATATCAGACAACTAAAATTACCAGCTCTTATGCCATGTCTCCTCTATCTTCATCAAAACTTTTCCACAAGGAAACAAATGTGTTCAAATATTCATATGCACACGGCAGCAATTCAGACTCACTCAAGTCAATAGAGGGAGATACTGTCCGTCAGCAGTATCATATAGCGACCATGTTCAGTTATGTATTTTCTAGCTGACAAGTCAAAGCCCCTGGAGTCCCATGGCTGTTTTCGCTACATTGTTAAGTGCTTGTGTATCTTTTGGCTTGAATGAGGGTTGGTAAGGTGCAACATCTGTCCCCTATAAGACTACATTACACAGCACAGGCCCCATTGCACTTGATGTGGTACTGTTGGAGGTAGTCCCTCAGTTGAGGTGGGAGCAAAAGGCACTCGATGCCCTGGTAGGTGGTGCAGCTGCATATGACAGCCCTGCACAGGTGTTGCAGTGAGAAAGGGAAGTTCCTGGGCAGCGGCCGTGAGAGGAGGGGCTCAAAGAACAAGCAGGCGGCAGGGTCACTGTAGTGCCTCAGCAGCCCTGTGACACTGGGGTCCCGGTACATGCACGGGTCACGTCCATCAAAGCTGAACCGTTTGCCGTTCTGCTCAATGCGTGCGTGCAGTGAACGGCTGTAGCGGCGGAAACTGACAGAGAAGAGGAACTCGTCCTGGGCAGAATCCCGCAGCAGGAATGTGCCCTCTGGCTGTCCTTCAAGCAGCTCCTCCGCCTCAAAGCGGTTCAACACACCCCAGTAGCACGGGCTGTTGTTGATCTGAAGGAGATCCGGGACCAGGATGTAATCGGTGTGACCGCAGACATCTTCCGCACCCGCATGGGCGCGCGATGGGTCCCAGTCATCCAGGCTGCTGCCTCCCGGCCCAGGGGAGCAGCCGATGTTGTCCCAGGAGAGCGGTGTTGGAGGTGGGGAGGAAGAGCATGTGGGCACAGCCCCTTTGCTGTGCGCTTCCGAACTGCTGATGGCACTTGGGTGGGCGGTGTGCTTTTTGATAAGGTGCCAACAGTGGGCCAGTTCAGACTTGGGCGAGAAGGGGCACTTGTCCTGCATCAGCTCAGAGACGTGGATCTTGCGCTTGGACCAGAGGAGCACAGAGAAGGGCCGTGAAGAGCTCTGTGGGTGGTGGTGATGGTGATGGTGGTGATGGTGAGAGCGAAGCGGCAAACACTGACCCATAGCATCTTGGAACTTCTGCCGCAGCGAGCGGCGAGACAAAGCTTTCCGGCACGGGACGTCCACATCGACATCACCCAGAGCGCTGCAGCTGCACTTCCTGTCCCTGCGGCGCCGAGGACAGGACGTGGAGCGCACACCCAGCTCCTCTACGCCCTCCGTCTCCAAGCCCCCGAGACCAATCTCATTCCGGGAGCTCCGGGAGCGCTTCTTCGCTCGCCAGACGTAGCTGTCGGCACTCCAGCTCCGGAGTCCGCATTTGGGACGGGTGTCTGAGCCCCGGGATTTCTTCTCTGACATAGTTTCTTCCTCCCTCTCTTCTCCTTATTCTGTGGTATATAAAAGGAAACAATGATAAATACAGTGTACAAAATGTTTTCAAATTAGCTTATTGTACAGTCTTAGAATACAGCATCTCAGATTAATTGCAGCAAACAAAGCAGCAAAGAGCAGACTGTAAGTTGCCCTAGTGTCAGTTATCACAAAAGGGTATAAAGGGGAGATGCAAAAACAGGTGTATTTCACACAAAAACATGCGTGGCATTGCCATAAGATATAGTGCAAGTAAAATCATATTCATACCAAAAGTATCCTCTCATTGTAGATTTATCATATTATGTCTAATCAATATGTTTTTGGGGTTAGGGTTAGGGTAGGCTTCAAGGGTAATGTTTCTTTGTTATTAAAATATATAGCTCTCTATCTGGTAGTAGTCATTGCTGTGTTCAGGTCTCCCTATCTTTCCAACTCTCAACCTTATGCACGAGAGGGTGCACCCAAATATAGATTGAAAAGATTTGGGAATGATGGCATGACGCATTTAAGAAATAATAAGCTGACAAAATTGGAACTACAACTGAATTAGAAGCAGCTTTAGCAGCAATTAGAAGTAGCTTTGGTTGTTTTAGCATATTCACAAACTACTGAACTGAATGAAAACCACACGCAATGTTGTTAAACAACGATTCGTTTTGGACTCTGAAGTGCTATAGGCCGACTTAGTGGATAAAAAAAGTGTAGGCTACAGCAGCCTTCTTACCGTTCAAACTGTTTTAGTTGGACTGCTCAATATCCATGACGATCACCAAGAAGTCAAGTAGACTGCACGTGCAGCAGGACGTGCACGTGAGACGATCCGCGAGCGTTTTCAACTCTCTGGACTGGGCAGTGCCGCTGGCTCTCTATATAATGACCGGTAGTTCCCGAGGGAGCAGCCGCTTCCTCCCAGAGTCAGACAGGACCATGGACAGCACCAAGGATGGATGAATGAACGTGTGGAGGCGGAGTCTCTGAGTCATGTGACCGTGAGATGATTCCCCAAGTCCTTTATACATTCATTGACAAATTCTATAGAAAACAAGGTAGCCTGCCTATTAGCCCATTCATCGTATTGTAGCCTATTATTATTATTACCCTTATTAATATTTACAGATCAGTACCGTTTTAAAAGGCATTTTAATTAGCTCCCTCATAGTTTCTGGTCAATTTGTAGCCAATTAAGATAGCTAAACTGCAGCACATTCCGATATTTTACTTATGCTATGATGATGATATATAATATCATATATAATTTTCAAGACTATTATCTATAGCCTAAAACAGGGACCCTCAGGGGAGTTCCAGGGGTTCTCCAGCTAAATGATAGTTTGTAAACAAATGGACTCTTGTGTCTGTAGCTCTGAGAGTGTACTCAACTAAATGGGCCTGTTTAATTTTAAGGGATAGTTTGATTTTAATGGTTTTTAATGATAGCATAGTTTGTACAATATAAGTTGGCTCACAGAGATAGTAATGGCATTAAATAAGGGTCCTTCCTTGATATTAAATGGGTTGGATTAACTGCCAGAGCCATAAACATTTTTTCTTATATTACTGGCATATCTTTTCAAATAGGGATCCAGGCTAGCGGGCTAATTAATATCAATTTGGTGGTCCTTGACATGAAGAAGTTTGGGGAAACACAATACCCCATGACTGGCTGTGAGTGTTAAGTCACCATCCCCAGCATGTCCAGCTAATAAATAGTTCCTGTGTAGCTACAGTATATTGATCTGATAATCCATGTGTTTCCTGATCATTTTCCTGCATCCGACAGTTAAAACACTACTTAAAAGGTAACGATTGATCAGCTGTCAACGTAAAGTCACTTCCAAGCAGTTCTTTGGCCAAGTTTGAACTAAATTGCAGCCATCTCATACAAATACAATACTAGTGAAGCAGGCAATATAGTATAGAAACTGAGTGTGCTACTCTTACATGATGTAGATAATCACTCAACCTCCCTTGAGATAAATATGATTTTACATTGTTACATGTTATGATGTTGATACAATCTTGACATTTTTTTTTTTTTCAATTTATCAGACTCTAAACTTATTTTTAGATTTGTGAGCCAGTCGCTGTCACTATAAGTTAACATTTAAATGCAGTGCATGAGAGAACAACAAATTATCTAAAAAAAAATAATAATAATAAGTATAACTGCTAAATATCTTTGTAATGTGATATTGGGATGGAAATGAGGGAAAGCAACGTGATATTGCCCAGCACTGCTGTCATTTATGGTTTTTCAACAAATACACAGCTGTTATGCACACTCAGACTAGTCTCAATGAACACACACTTGACAGGAATCAGGAAGCCGATGAAATTGACTGGACGAACACACACATGATCTCAGCTTAGGCAATTGGCACTGGCTGAAAATGGGTGTCAAAATCGTGGGATATAAAATCAACAAACATACACACACGAACGCACTCGTGCACACAGACACACGCACACACTTATGCCCACCCACGCACACATGCACACACACACACACACACACACACACACACACACACACACACACACACACACACACACACACACACACACACACACACACACACACACACACACCCTTGGGTGAACTATTGATTAGATTTCAAAAGGGTCAGGTGGAAGTGGAGGATTGATTTGACCTGACCTCATTCACTAAATGAAACAGGAAGTGTCTTAGTAAAGACAGACATTTGAAGGGATTTACTGGTATTTAACAGCAGTATGTGTTTATAATAGCCACATACAGGTCACATCATGAAGTTCCTCAAATCCGGAGTCTTTTCTTATCATTTGTTTAATATGCAAATCATAATCGCATTCTCTTCGCACCTTCCTATGAAACACCCTTTTGTTTATCATGCTTGTCTAACTGTAAAACCGTCAGAGTAAAATTAACATTGGGGATTTTAATGTGTTGTCTAGCCCAGGAAGTAGTGTGCCTACAACAGCAGCTGGCGCAGCCCCACCTTCCCATTAACCTGCCACAGTCCATCACGCCAGCACAAGGGGAATCCACCATAGGGGCTCATATCTGGCCAATATAACTGGGGCATTGATCTGATGGCAACAGAACTAACAGTAGGATTCATGAATAAATTATGAAACGCTGACTGACTGGGAAGTGTAGGATTAGCAAGCCGTGCTTGTCTTTTTACAGGCATATACCGTTCTAGTTTCCATTTGCCTTTGTGTGGTGTCAAATATTGCATATGTTATAAAAATATTGTTGTGCTGTGTTAAATAGTAAGAAGGAGAAGCGATAGATGTAATTGAACAGAGAAAATAGTAAGAGAGGGATAAAGAAAGACAGAGAGGTATGTAAATTAACAGAGGGAGGGGAATACACTTGCATGTCCCGGTTAGTCTTTGGGCCGATAGAATATTGTTAAATAAGCAGGACTTTGGGCACATTTTGTCAAAATGTTTCATATATTTGTCCATCAATGTCAATCAATGCACATACAATCAATGCACATACTGTAACACTTAAGTAAGGCCTATCTACGCTCCCATTATACAGGGCTAATGCAGAGTTCCCAAGACACAGTATGGTTTTGTGAAATGTAATTGTATATGATGTTATTAAGCAAGTCTGAGAGAAGGAGAATATCATGAAAGGGTTTACTGCAAACATACACAAATTAAAAGGAAAGAACAAACCCATGTGTTTAAAGATATTATGAAGACAGCCACCTGGTCAGGGGTAAGGTCCTACATCGGTATAACTCTTATAGCAAAAACAAAAAAACTAAACTAAAAATCATGTCCTCACAAGTGTACTGAAACTTATACAAACGTGTGTGTGTGTGTGTGTGTGTGTGTGTGTGTGTGTGTGTGTGTGTGTGTGTGTGTGTGTGTGTGTGTGTGTGTGTGTGTGTGTGTGTGTGTGTGTGTGTGTGTGTGTGTGTGTGTGTGTGTGTGTGTGTGTTACATGGCATGGGCAGCAGTGAGATCATGTGAATTACAGAGATGGTAAATTGAATCAGAGGGGAGTCTCTGGCTCCACTGGTCTCCGTTCTCTCCATTGATCTGTATCAGAGGACCGGGTATAGGCAACTTACTCCTCATCCCTGCTCGGGAAAATAGCACTGGACCACTGATATTAGGTATCATCAGATACCTAACAGATATTTAAAACACATCTTTGTCTGATTTGCATAATTTATTTTAACAACACTAAACTTCATTTGCAGTGAGATCAAACTGTGTTTCTCCAGTTCCTTCGGTGGTGTTTAGTATGTCAGCACGCAGTCCACAAGAAACCATGGAGGAATGTTTGCGCAGGAATAAACCACAATCTCATGTGGTTTATTATCATACAGTATATGATATATGACCTACTACATATCATATATTTTTTATGTTGGGCACACCTTTGGATTAATACATCAGATAGTCTTTCAGGATGAATGATGAGTTAAGATCACGTTTTATGTTAAGATCATATTTTCAACTGTCTTGGGTGAAAACATGGACCCATGGGTTCTTACTTTCAGATCATTCAGAAACACTGGAATTTGTGCAGTAGACAATCACAAAAGAAGCCAGGACTTCCCTCAGACCTGTAGTAGTCTAGTCTACACATGTCTGGCCTACACCTTATGCAGTTGTATACTGAAGGCATGCCGTGCCATCAAAGAGTACCTACAGACAGATATGTATCTGCCTCTCAGTGTACAGATCTATGCTGTGGACATGTGAGCCAGTGGATCAGCTTTCCACAGGGGATATTTATTTATGCTTGCAGGCGGGCCCATTTCCCGCAAGGTCCATCCAATACCTTCTGGTCTTATGCTCCGCCTTCTCCTCCTGTCCTCACAGGCTCACACTTTAAGCTTCTCTGTGGCTGATTCGCCACTGTAACCAAAGCCAAGCCTGTCACTACTTTATGTGGTTAAGTCTGAATACACATACTGTAAAGCGTCTATATGCTTAGACATGCACGTACGCACACTCCAGTGTACAGTATTTGCAGCAGTGGTTTACAAAACAATACAAAACACTGGAGTCCTTCAACCAGAACTTAACCTTGGTAAAACTATGCCTAAACTTAACCGTATACCTAAACCTGACCTCAGCAAAAGTATGACTAAACCAACCAACACCTAAACAAACAAACAAACAAAAAAACTCACCTCAGCAAAACTATGCCTAAATGTAACCTTACACCTTAATTTAACCTCAGTAAGGGTATGCCTAACCCTAAACGCATTCCTAAACTTATTCTCAGTAAATAAAAAATAAAGGATATAAGAAATGTTGGACTGAACTGTTGGTGTGAGGTTGGAAGGAAAAAAAAATCAAGGGACAAGATGGTATAGGGCACACCTCTGGTTGTGCACTTTGTGTGTCGCTGGCCTCGGGTCAGGCTCATGTGTCAAATGTCAGTTCTTCTCAGCTAGTAAATGATAAATGGTGCATTTCTCCAAAGTACTTTAAAATGACCATTACATGTTTTTTACCCATTCACACACTGGTGGCAGTCAGAGGACATCATCAAGGCACCAATCAACCTGTCAGGAGCAGTTAGTGCTTCAGTACCCAGCACTTAGCCTACTCTATAGGACACTTTGACGCAGCTAGGAGAAATCAGGGGCTGGACCAGGAATGTTCCACTTACAATACTCCTGAGGTATTGGTAAAAGAGAGAAAGGTTTAGAAATGTCTAAATGATTCTATATATTTGAAAGAATTATTAAGCATTATTAACAGTGCAGTTAATGCAGTTAAGCATTAACTGCTTCAAATTGATGATTTTCAACACCTTTTGTTGTGTCCATGTTAAAAGCACCAAAGCAAATCAATAACTGTTAAAAGCATCATTCCACTGGCACATGTGCAAAGTAACAGGGGAGATTGGTGTTTTCCAGGGTTCCACTTAATTCTGTTGACACTGTAACACACAAGGACTGGGTACAGTTCATCCATTCCACAATAATTTACTCTCTGTACCCTGGGCCCTTCTGATGATGGCGTGTAGAGTTGTGGACATCTCTTGAACTCCTGGTTTCCCCCTCCCAGATGCCCAGATACCCATCTGGGCATCTGGGCCCAGAACACTAATAGTATAAAACATAGTATTTTGAAGATACAAGGCTAATAAGTGAAAGTTGAGCTTTCAGTGCTGACAAAAGGTTAAGTGAATTAATCTGAGTCATGGTGTGATTCATTTTGCAGCAGCTGCACCTGATGGTATATTGGGATTTATCAGGATGCTAACAGAGGATGCAATCGAATATCTTACATGATGACTTGTTTCTGTGTCATGCCGTGTCACAGTGACTGACCAATGCCCATTATATATTTAAGTGTTAAATGATAGATAAAAAGGTGAGCTTAACCACTTAAGCCTGGCATGACGGAAATGTAGGGTGCATGCTTTTCTATCTCTAACTCTAACCTCCCAAGGGAACCAATGTATGTCTGATCAATGCTAAAGTACCCCATTGGCCTGAATATAAGACGAATATAAGATGTTTTTTTACTATTGACATTTAGTCTTCCTTTTCCACAAATGAGTCTTGGAGAAATGGGGTTTGGAGTCTTCTTATATTCTGGACAATGGTATGTCTCCCGGAAATGTAGATCTACTATTTTTGTGGTGTTACACCAGCATATAAGATATAGGCATGTAACGGTTTTCTGATTTTTTTTCCCCTGAACAAAATACACCAGGGCTAACAACAACAAATTGGTTTATTTTCATGTTGTAAATAAACTAAAACGACATATGTACCGACTGTGCTCTTTACAGTGCAGACTGATTCAATTCACCTTACAGAAATAAAAGTTAAGCGTTGGGCTGGAGACCACAATTCCCTTTATAGACCAGTTTTAGTAAAAATATATACCAGTAATCTGACTGACCTTTGAAGAGAGGGTTCATTTCCCAGAATAAAACATTAATTCAGATAAGCAATATAGATATTATTGAACTGCTTCTTTCACAATAAAATAAGACAATTCAGTTCCACATAATTTTAGTTGTCTCTGTTTGCACTGTTCAGGGTTGCACTAGACTCACCAATACACACCCAGGATTTTATCTACATTCCTGGTCAAGACTTTAAATTAAGATATCAGTCTCTGGCTATCAGTCTTATAGACAGACATGCAGACAGTAAGTCAGTCTGTTAAACAGAACGACAGACAAACAGATAGATGGAGAATCCCTGACAGCTTTTCCATCTCTCATTCCTCCCAGAGCAGCTTATCTGCCAGCTCACATCCTGCATGTCTGACCTCTAATGCATGGGAGGGGGAGGAATCGTTGCTGAAGGCTTGTATGTCTCTGCAAGTCATGTAAATGTTCACAAAGACCACCAAAAAATCAATAGCAGAGAGGCAAAATTCCAGTAACTCTGGTGTCTGTGTGTGCTTCGCATGCAGCTTGTCTTATCTTACAACGGAAGCACAGGGTCCTGTGGTGACATGCAAAAACATTGGCATCCAGAGCCATTAAACATATAGCCATGATACTGTACAAGGTGTTTGGTCAGCAGTTGTATTAATGAAGTCCATTTTAATTTTCTGCTCAATGAAATATGTTGTTATAAAAATCAAATGAAATGTCAAAATCTCTCATTACACAGATCATCAAAACAGTTTATTAGTATTATAGTTATAAATGTTAGTAGTAGTGGCTCATTCTACATGCCAAAAATGAAGAGACTTACAAATTCTTAAATCAATACAACCCTCTAATATTACACCATGATGCCTATATGCAGTATGACTCAAAATGAAACAGATCAGACCTGCTGGATCAGAATGTGCTCTTCTAGAATGACTGGAACATTATGCTGAGGGGTTTGGACCACCTGTCCTAATTACTGTTAGTTTGTTGTACTATTATAGCTGTCAATTGTTCTGCATGATCCCCATATTGATACACATATATAATTCAGTCATGCTGGTGAGGTTGTTTTTCTTCCAGTCGTTCCAGGTATACTTTTAAATGTAATGAATTGATATTGCTGGCTGTACGGCAGGGGTTTTCAACCTTTTTCATGCCAGGGACCACCATTTATTCAGGATCTGAGCCACGGACCACCATTAGCCCCACAGACCCCAAAACTAAAGATTTATTTTGCTTTTGTCCACAATTCCAGGCTGGATTTGGGGAAACAAAACAAGCAAAACATACATTAAAACTGGCTAATTCAAAAGATGAATATTATAACTCTTGAGAGTGTAAAAATGAAACCAAATGGACCCGCAAGGGTCCATTTGGTTTCATTTTTACGTTCTCAAGAGTTACATCTAGTTAACCAACTTAGCTGGGGACCACCTGGAACACTCTCAAGGACCCCTGGTGGTGGTCCCCGGACCACTGGTTGAAAAGCCCTGCTGTGCGGGATTTAACATTTTTAAACAAAGTCCAGAGGGTTTATAAAGGTGAGTGTTTCGGGGTTTTCTGTACAAATATCTGCATCAGGCATCGGCATTAGGGTGAAAGATTCACTTTCAGCATTGTGTTTAAACCCTGAGGGGCAGCTGCTGCTCAGGAGCTAGAGGAGGTCGTTCAATGTGTGACTGCGGTTCGATTCCCAGCTCACCTTTAGGTAAGCCCCTCCCCAAACTGCTATATGGTCATGTGATAGACAAACCTCTCCACCAATAGCTTTCCTATATGATAAAATGTTAATTGTTTAAAAAAAATGGTACACAGTACACACATTTTTCCACTGCTGGTTCGAACAGCCATTCCCCAGAACCAATATATATAGTTAAATGCTAAATCAATAGCGAAGCAAATACACACAAGATTGGAACCATGTGGAGCTAAACTCCATGTCTGGGAAAGGCTGACATTGGGAAAAGCTAACACGTTGTTCCCACAGAGCATTATACTAACAGCTATAGCAAAGCAGCATACAGTATGGAAGGGCATACGCCATCATGATTTCATGACGTGTCAGATCTGTAGCGGATATAAGTCCAGAGCAAGCGCTATAATTAGAAAGTTCAATAGTTAGTCAGCATGTCTGAGCCAGGGTCATCTTCATCCATAATACAGGTCACCTTGAAAACAGGTCAAGAGCAGACCTTTGACATTGATATAGATTCAGAGGAGACTGTGAAGACTCTGAAAGAAAAGATTGAACATGCCAAGGGGAAGGACAGTTTTCCAGTTGATGGGCAGAAACTGATTTATGCAGACAAAGTACTGAGCAATGACACCGCTCTCAAAGAGTACAAACTACATGAGAAGGATGTTGTTGTCATCATGGTCGAAAGCCCTCCTCTGACCTCATCAGCTGCCCAGACGTCCGCAGCCTCATGCCCTGCCACCACTGCTCCCACAGCCTTAGCTGGCTCAGCATCAGGCCCTGACTCCTCACCAGAGGAAGAGGGTGCATCCGAAGAGGTCGAGACAGAAGAGATGTCACTCATGACTGCTCCCCTCACTGCAACCATTAAACCAAAGACGTCTCTATTAGAGGCCGCTACTACAACTATGGTGTTTGGCCGGTCTCACGAAGCCCTGGTGGAAGAGCTGATGTCGATGGGGTATGAGAGAGAGCAGGTGCTGGCGGCTCTCAGAGCTAGCTATAACAACCCAGACAGAGCTGCTGAGTATCTGTTCTCAGGCCTCCCAGGCAGGCGGGAACAGGAACAGGAACAGAAAAGCAGGGAGAAAAAATGGATGAAGAAACACCAGGGATGAAGGAGTTTTCAGATTATTACTTGTGCAAATGTGATAACCATTGTTGTGGATTACTTGGAGTCTACAAATGCCATTCCCCTCTCACCAAAGGTTGCTGCTGTCAAGACCACAAAACAAGTTAGTTGTGGTCTTGTCTATAGTGAATATCCTTCCCATCTGGCATTTCCTTTCCCTCGCCTCACTCCTCTCCTTCAAAATGCTGTCCAACATGGCAAATAAAGGACATTCTGAGGCAGAGCTTTCCAGTGGATGTGCTGTATTACGGTGTTATACGTGTTACAGTGATCGATGGCCATGATGCAACCATACAGCACCTGTCCTCTGTCATCGTGATTACTGGCTAACCCATCACAACTGTATTCACGCACGCACAAGCGCGCGCACACACACACACGCACACCACACACACCACAAATTCATTTAAAATAATGTGTAAAAAATGCCTGAATAAGCCCTAATGAAGACCAGTGGGCTTCATAAAACAGAAAATAATTTAAACAAAAAACAAAAGATAATTTATTAATCCAACTTTGTAATTTAACAATGTTGATCCCATGGACAGGGAGAACCTGGCCAGCCAATTGACAACTTGGCAGTCAACATAGGCCTAGTAGCTTCCAGAGCTTAATATCACTCAATGAGTGGCCAACACCAATGAAGCATTAGTTGTTTACAATAGTGGCCACCATGTTCATTTTATCAAGACATCTGGACATGTACAAATGTACACTACTGTACAGCCAGAAGCAGGAAATCGTAGTGGAGCTAAAAAGGGAAAAGAAAATTAGACAAATTTGGTGAAATGTATCCCCAGTAGGCTAGAACATATTGAATTTTATTTAAAAGGTGATATTAAAACACTGAACGAATTGAGAAATGTAAAATATCAAAAACAATTAATGATACCAAGAAATTTTTAAAATATACCTAAAGTTCACACATCAAGAACATCAAAGGATTTTTTGTTTTCTTTTTTTATGTTTTTTTTCCCCACAGGCATGGAGATAAAAATGTACTTTTGCATTCAATTCAACAGTGAATTGCCAAAACACCATGTTATTGTTAGATGAAAAACACGGGTGGCGTGCAGGCCTTAATGCCCAGGAGTTTTACACAGTTGTTACTGCACCAACATTAACAGCGTTGAGTAGGCTATGGTTCTGCTCAACAATTGCACTTGCGAGCATAATACACAAGATGGCAGCAAAGGTCAGAAAATATTTAGCCTGCCACATTTAATTTAATTTAATAGCCTAGATTCTAGGCTTCTCACTTCTGTTCAAATTGGTTATACATTTCTAGACTATTTAGCTACTTGCGTGAGCGGAGCGGGCGCAAGTAATTGATCGGTGCGCTGTGCTCAGTCTGCTCTGATTGGCCGGTTTAGATGATGACGTGGGTAAGAGACCTTTATATGCCTAGAGTCACTCCGCTCACACACGAACTGTAGACCATGGCCTACTTGTGCGCAACGCGCAAATTAACTTTGT
The DNA here is from genome assembly GCA_039105355.1 of Benthosema pterotum. Classification (NCBI taxonomy): domain Eukaryota; kingdom Metazoa; phylum Chordata; class Actinopteri; order Myctophiformes; family Myctophidae; genus Benthosema; species Benthosema pterotum. The sequence goes on along the minus strand of CM076966.1, from coordinate 21,632,314 downwards.
AGTGCTGATGTAGTGAATTTACTGTTACGCAGTGGCGGCTGCAGGATTTATTTTTTCCCTGGGCCGGGGGCTATTTGACTGGGCAATTGGATCTACCCCCCCCCCCCCCGCCGCCGCCGCACAGCGAAGGCGGCTTTAGCCTATAATGACACTTGGCCACCCCCTCCCGTGTGTCAGCCCTTGCATTGGAACAGGGTCCCTCTAAACAAGTCTCTGGAGTTCCCTTAGCAAAAAAATAGTAAAAAAAAAATACAAAACACCAAAACTGTGTGGATGGTGATACACATTGCACTGGCAGTCTACAACCAGACTGAGATTATTTGAAATTTTGAATAAACCACTATAACTATCTAATTGGTGGATTCACTTTCTCTCATTTCACTTTCTATTTTCACATCACTTTCAGATCCCAGACCCCAAGGAGTCCTTGAGGGAGTTTCAGGGGGTCCCCAGCTAAATGATGATGAGTTAATATAACCCAAATGGATCCTTATCTGTAGCTTTGAGTGAGCAAATGTAACCAATTGGAAACACTTCTCTCAAAGTTAAGTGTATACAAGGGAGTCCCAGAGCTATTAAATGGGGCTCTGTAGACTAATCTATGTATACTGAGGATCCTTGAAATGGACCAACGTTTTGTTGGTCAAATTGAATAAATGATGTCATCAAGTGGTGTTTCACCACGTTAATATTATTTTCAGACCTCCATTTCTAGGAAATAGATTGGGGGAACAACACAACATCTCTAAGGTGCATGTTAATTACTAGGCTGTTGTATTGTGCTTTCTGTAAGCATGTGTTACAGAAACATTCTTCTTCATTTGGTACTTTTATTTACAGTTTGGTATAAAAAAAGATTTACAAGTCATGATTTGTTGTTCTCAGCGTCTTGTTTCCCCAATTACTCTATGCATATTGACACTATAGCTTGCAGTTAAACAAAAGCCACCTGATTATCATTTGAATATCTGATGGCCTGTTCTGTAGCATACATTTGTTTACATTTAGCAGTGATTATTAGCATGCCTTTAGCGCCAGGTGAACACAATGAACTACTCTAAACTAGGCTATTCTGGTCATAACGTTCACGCAGGATTTCTTTGTCCAAAGCCCACGTTAGTTGATCATTTGAGCAGTACACACACACGTCGCTGCAGCCAATAGAACTATTACGGTTTGTCCCTATTCAGGCCATTCAAATTCAGACACCTCAATGTCGCACCTCTTCTACTAGAAGTGTAGACTAGCGTGGATGAGAGCCTGGAGATAGAGGCTATGTGTAGACAGACTTACCTAACTCCCTTCACTTCATGGGGTCAGTCCAATGGTGGCTCTTCTACATAGATTTCGTTGCGAACGCGACGAAAAATACGCTGATTCTCTCGCACACTAACACACACACACACAAACGGCCGGCTCCTTTCCCCTCTGGACAGGCTTCGCTCAGGCAGGCAGGCTGCCAGTGTTAATAAAACTATTTCGCGCATACTGCAGAAAACAACAACAACAGTAGCTCATCGCGGAAGTCAGAGCCATCATTACTCTATATGGGGCCATCTAGTAGAAGAGTTGCGACATTAAGGGGTCAGAAACGGAGCGCTCGAGCGCTGTTCATGCAGCACGATTAGGGGCAAACTGCCGCCGCTGGACTGGCCCCATGAAGTGGACGGAGCTGAGAGAACCGTAGAGAGAATAGTGAAAGACATCATGCAGCTCAGCACTGCGCAGTGTTTACGCAGCTGCAGAGTTGGAGCTGCTCAGCATTGCGCCGGCGTTGCGCAGAATCATAAAAATAATATTTTATTCGTTCTTTTCGTACCTGGGCCGGCTTCATAAATGGGTGGGCCTGTGCCCACCCAGGCCCAGTCCTAAATCCGCCCCTGCTGTTACGGCTGCAAATCAAATCAGCTGCTCCGTCAGTTGCATTTCCGTCAGCTGTGTACTATCAGGGGCGGATATAACATTTCCCAATGGGGTTGGGGGGGTGAAGCTGCACCCATAGCCTAATGGGGGGGGGGGGGGGGGGGGAAGCTGCACCCATAGCCTACCATTTTCAGTAGTGTTTCAAATGCTTTTACTAAGCACTGAAATATCTTGGGTTGTTTTGCACGCCATCATGTTTGGTGGGGCAAACTGGGCATTTAGGGGGGCATTGCCCCCCATGCCTATGCCTAGATCCGCCCCTGCCCTCTATCCTATATCCCATCATATTCTATTTGAGTAGGAGCACCAATCTCGTGCGGTCTCAATTCAAAAGATGAGGGACAAAACAAGGCTATAGATCTGTGAAATGCTATAACGGTCTAAATACAAACTACAAAATTACGCGATTGCATTATGGAAAATAAATATTAATCAGAAGATGACATCCAGTTGCCATATTAAATTTGATATTCATTCTTAAAACGGCTTAACATTGCATTTCACAATCAGTCTTACATTATTCGTCTTTCTCTATATCTGTAGCCTATAGCCTAGTTGTTTTGCCAGTTTATCTCTCTTAAATTGTGGACGCAAAGTTGAAAATCCTTAGTTTTGGGTCCAAGAGACTAAACTCAACATCAAATGGTGGTACGTGGCTAAAATGCAGAATGTCATTCGCAACAGTAGCGAATTACATTGCAAAGACAGAAGCAAAATTTGTGAACTTGTTACAATGCTATGTGACAACTCTGTTTACAAAATGCTGTACCCCAACCATAGTCCATACGGTTTTCCCCATGTTTTACTGTATTGTATTGATACTTGCTTTGGCAATGTAAATGTTTGTTTCCTCTAGACAATAAAGCCCATTTGAATTGAACTCAACTGACATTTTCTCATTTGGTCCCTTTTGTTTTTTAAGTGACTTGTCCTGCCACGCGCTATGCCAGCCAGACCCCCCCTCCGGGGGGTTGCCGTCAGTAAAGTGATGTAAACCACTATACTCAGACGGATTCCCATCACAACCAAAATGGCGTCGGAGCGTACAGCAGCAGCAGCCGGCTCGGCATATTGAAGGCTCGTCGTATAGGGAGGACTAGTCACAGGCGTATTATTACAGAATCTCCCAGTAACAGCGCTGCCTGCAATGCAACCGCAAGCTTGTTATTAACGCGATATAGACCAGCCGAAGCGGTGTGGCTGTGGACCAATTTCAACGAATTCGCAAGTGGTGTGTAAGTATCATCATGGCATGATGCGATGACTTGACTGTGTGTGTGTGTGTGTGTGTGTGTGTGTGTGTGTGTGTGTGTGTGTGTGTGTGTGTGTGTGTGTGTGTGTGTGTGTGTGTGTGTGTGTGTGTGTGTGTGTGTGTGTGTGTGTGTGTGTGTGTGTGTGTGTGTGTGTGTGTGTGTGTGTGTGTGTGTGTGTGGACGGATTTGCCGATCACAGCTGCCGATTACTGTGAAATACAGAGTGCCAACTCAAACAGGCTGTCGCTCGCTGTGCTGTGCAGCCTGTGCCCATACTGATAGGGCGATCTAAATTACATGCAAATGAACCGCGCAGTGGGCATAATTGTTGCAGATGGCATGCTGCTGGCTCCATAAGATTTGACCGGACCCAGTCAGTCAGTCATTGGCAATGCCATACACTGCTCTGAGCCTGCCTGATCAGCTATACGCATGTGCCACAGGTTGTTCTGTATCGTTCATAATCCTTAGATTGAGCCGTCTGTCTAGTGTATGTGCGGGGCCGGGATAAAAAAATCTAATAAAAATTCAAATCGACTTTTTTTAGTCATACATCTACAGTAACTAAATGCGCCACGTACGTCTCTGCGTGTGCGCGCGCGCGTGTGAGCGTGTGTTTGTAATGCGCACGTAACTCGAGAACCGTTTGCCCCACCGACTTCAAATTCGGCACATGTTCCTTCAACACCCCCACAGGGAGTGCAGTTCTCGGCCTTGCGTCTGTAGGACATACCGTTGTCCAAAAACACCATAAAGGGCTCTGGTCAAGCTCTACCAGTGGGCCTAATAAGCCAGTCTCCTCACATGTGCAATTTCCAGCCTCTATATTACCAGTTGATTGCCATGGCAACCTTCCCTCACGTCAATTGATAACTTAACTGGTCCACTTTACCTTTCACAGTCAGTTTGCAGCACCCTTCAAAGACAGGCACACATGTGCTCATATAGAGATTAGTAGTCCTGCCCCTCTTGTGACATTGCCCTTGCCCCAAAAATGACTTCCCGATTCATTTTCTTCATAGACTTTTCGAAAATGATCTATATAGAGACAATTATGTTGTGGACAAAGCCAACACGGGTCATGACGAATCATGGCAATGCACACTACGTTTTGGGACAATCAAATAATTTCTAAGAAGAAAAACAAAATGAAAAGTGTACCCTGCTGTTTTTTTTTTCATCTTGCTAATTAGATATTGCATGATAACATTGTGTTTGTTATGACATGAATTGTCACGACCCAAGTTGGCTTTGACTGCAGCGTAATCATCTTTATATGAATAATTTTCAAAAAGTCTACGAGGAAAGATAGTTGCTATATGACAGGTCGACAATGGGCATTATGAGTCTCCCAAATGGCATCGTTCTCAAGTAGGCACATAGGCCTACAGGTCTAGTATAGTTAGTAGCCTACTATATATGCTCACAGGTTGTCCAGCAAGCTGTTATATTCACCCAATGTACCACTGAATGTCAGTTATCCCCAAAATTACTAACATAGCATGACTATGCTGGCAGAAAGATGTGGACAGCCCCATCTCTTTCTGCCTATGTTCTTTAATACCATATGATTTATTCAGTACAGGCCTATAGCCAATCTTACTTTTCGCCATATGAAAGCAGTAAAACACTAAAAATTTAATGTCATTGTCAATCATTGTTTAGTGTCCCCCATAGGGTGCTGTTTAATTATGGCAGCAGCCAGGGACACAACAACATCGATCTGTGCAAAGGCCTGTGCATGCATACTCTGAAGTCTGTCTGCTTATGATATTGAATCAGAACGGAAGCTCTATTCATACTGGTCCTGTCCACTTTTGTAAAAAAAAATAAATAAATAAAAAATAATAATAAAATATCAGGGAAAGAAATGAGCTGAAAATTAGCTAAGCTATCAAGAATAGAGAGAGTGGACCGAAGACAATGGACTTATTGGCATTTTGGAGGTATGCATCACAAAATTCCCTCACTGTGATTTTAAGTGGTGACACACAGGACAGGCATGTCTGGTCAAATCATACAATACAGAAATACTTCCCAAGCCTGTAATTTACAAACCTCAGATGTGCATGAAGGTAGCTTTGGAGCCTGCAAGAATCCAACATGGCCTTATTTGTGCAGACCATGGTTTCCATAATTCATGACAAACTCAAGATGGTCAGGCTTGGTTTTTGTGCATCATGGGCAGGATGTTTGTAATCTCTTCGCCTTGCCTGTTCTTGTTTGGAGCCGTGATGACTGCCACATTGGAATGTCAAAGAGGAGACGCTGGTATGCCTGAAAATGAATACTGTTGTGTCACACATTTGAGTTGCACACGTGGAACGTGCGTTCAACTTTACTGTAACTAGGCTCTGCCCCCATGCAGTTCCAGGATGAGGTGGATCAAAGAGCAGTCTCAGATCTACACATCTGCATAGCACTTTTAAGACCACATGAATGACCCTGATGCCCGGCCTTTGCCCTATACTGACCTAAGGGTCTCTGTTTATAGTGTTTTGTTTATAATTTACCTCAAAAGTATTTGATCTATCTTGGCTATGGTAACTGGTATGCGTTGCTTGTTGTCAGTAATGGCCATTTTGTTTTTGGCTTTTGTGCCTTTATCGATATAGTTGCAATAAAGACAGACAGGAAGCAGGGAGAGGGAGAAGGGGAAAGACATGCAGCAAAGTTTGTCATGAATGGAACTTGAAAACACAACGCCTATGCGGCCTGCGGGTGCCTCAGTAGATTATTTCTAAGGCATTTCAAAGGGATGACAAAGATGTGATTGAGATCAGGGATTAAAGAGTTCCGTACGGGGTACGGATTTCCGTACTGGGGAGGATTCCCCAGGGGTTTCATAAGATCCACGACATTTGGCAAAAAAAAATCTAAAAGGGGAGGGTTTGCCCACGGCCGCGATGTTGGTTAATGACGTGACCAAACGCAAAACGGACCATTATACTTGACTTGCAAGTCAAGTGATCTCCAAACTACAATGCATCATCCCTAGGACTAGGAAAATAGATTTGTGCGCTCCGCTCCGTGCAAGTCAAGCTGCACCGGTGCCGCTGGTAGGGTAATCAAGTGTCTGTTGAGTGATTGGGTGTGTAACTTGAAGAGTTGCGACATTGAAGGGTCAGAAACTGAGCGGTCGAGCTGCTCGATCTGAACTGTGACAAACATAGATGGCCGTCCCCATTGCCCGATAGAAGTCTATGTAGAGCAGACGCCATTAACGTTTCCAGGAAGTGAACGGAGATGTCATAACTTTCCGGGTCTGGCTCTACTCTATGGTCTGGCTCCGCTGCTGACTCAGCCTATCTGCCTGCCTTGTCTGTTGTTATTTTATATGTTTAATGTCGTTTTACGTGATTACACCCGCTTTCTTTTTGTGGCAATATGAAGTTTATTGCCTGGCCGTGTTATCACTCAGGCACTCAGACAAACCATGCGAGTCTGTTGTGTTTTGGATTCACTGGCCAAGTATTCAGAACTAAAGAACAGCGCGACGCGAACATGGAATAAAATTAAGAAAAGAGGGTCAAGAGGAGGAGTGCGAGCCAGATTAAGGAGACGTGGCAGCTGACATCCTTTGCCGGTAATAACGTTTTTAATGTTCGCTCTTTGAGCAACACGATGAATGAACTGGTCGCAAAAGTTAAATGCGACAAAGTATGATTAGTATCCATGTCCACTGTGGGCCGCATGAGAAGCTAAGGGAACACTGATACCAAACGGGTCGAGCCAGGGCTGGATCTAGACGGGGCAGGGGTGGGCAGTGCCCACCCAAATGCGCATCTTGCCCACCAATGAAAGGTTATATCAGTGGTTTTCATCAGCGGTCCAGGGACCACCAGTGGTTGAGAGATGGTCCCCAGCTAAATGTAGCCCAAGTCTACACAACTAGAGAATGTAGAAGATTAATGGTCATTTTAGTATGTTTGACTGTTTTCCCCCAAATCCAGCCTGGAATTGTTGACAAAAGCAATCAAAAGCAAGCAAGAATCTTTATAGTTTTGGGGTCTGTGGGGCTAAAATGTCCTCAAATGGTGGTCTGTGGCTCAAATGTCGAATAAATAGTCGGCCCTGGTGTCATAAAGATTGAAAACCACTGCTTCATATGGGAAAAACTTTGGAGTTGCCCACCCTGCCTTTTTTCCAGCCCACCCTAGTAGGGCTGGCTAAATTCGGCCCTGGGTAGAGCTATGCTGCAAGAAAAACAGAAGATGTTGCTGACAATATAGCAAAAATAAATGTATTAGGCCTACATGTTATCAACAGGCCGGTTAATTAATTTCATATTGAATGATATTTAATTAAATGACTTATGTATTGCCTCGCTATACAGATCATGTGAGCAAACTAACGTGGGTCTATGTGTGCGCAATTGCGCTGAACGGAACAGCTGCCGGGGCATTGATTGATTGATTGATTGATTTGCAGAATAGGCAACAGTATGGCCATACTATTTCTCCCATGTCAAAAATATGTCGGGCATAGTACGTTATAGAAAGTGTGTAGGCCTAATGGGACTTACGAAAAATACTTGGTAGGGATTTATTTATGCAATATTTATCGCATAGTGTGACAAGGTAGGCTACGTTGTGAACGGGGGGGGGGGGGGTGCAGTCTGCACCCCCCCCCCCCCCCCCGACTAAAATATTTTCCGTCTTTGGATTTTTTTCTGCTTTAATCCCTGTGATTGAGATCAGGTTAGATCTACAGTAAATGAGTTCCTGATAGGCAGGTTAGAATGTCATGTTTTTGTACCTTGGGCAGACTTGAGAGCTGCTGATGAATGGAGAATGTACTTTTTGGTGAGATCATAAATTAAGATATAAAATATGCTAATATCTCCAGTGTCTAGAGGTTAGCCGACACCTAGACTAATGAAGGATTTTGGTGTTCTTCTATCAACCTGAGCAATTACATTACCTGGCTTATTATTGCAGTGCATTGCCTTTTGGTACGCTGCGTTGAAACTGTGAATTAGAGCCTGACCAAGCCCCTTCTTGTTTTGGAAAGTCCCAACAGCATTTGCTGATTTTGTTTTGACCAATATAGTTTGGTACAAAAACTAATCAAAATGAAAACCTTAGATTTGATTAAAATCATAATAATTACATTTAAAATGCATTATCATGCACCTTTATATGCATGCTTCATAACACTTGTTATGAATGTTGATAATCATGCAAAGCTCAGTGGAACAGCACATTATGACTAAGTTATGATTATAATTTGTTGTTCTGATGAGCTTATATTCCAATTCCTTTATTCCACTTTCTCCCACTCTGCTATATATTTCCTCCACATTTGATCCACTTATTCTGAGGTGTTGTTAGAGTTTTGGAGCACTAAATGTTTGTGCTCCTAATTTGTGGGTTTGGGGGTATTCTGGTTAAAACATTATTTATTTTGGGGCATTTTATTATTACCTTTGAGAATTGTTGCCCCAAAAGGAGGATATTCATGTCACAGGATCAACACAGTGCGGCATTAGCTGTGTTTTCATAAAGGTTTTGGGTAAAATGAGACCCTGTGTTGGGAATGGGGCACTGTTGTGGATTAGTGGCCATGAAAATTGAGCACCTGGATTACATGAACCCAGGAAGTCTTCGCCATAAACACTAATTACTCATAAACTCAGAGTAGAGTCAGACTAGGCCTCGTCTCTGCATTGAGAGGGCAGGATGTCGTCTTAGGTGTGGGCGGTGTCTGGCTTAGTACATCATGAGTTAGGGTGGGCCTTGGATTGGTCCGTATTAAAGGGGTGTTACACTTTCAAAAAAACTTTTGGTCATTTTATGGTCTACTCAGTCTCATGTGAACACACCAGACAGTTTATAAGTTACTCCTTTCAGTATTTAGATATTTGATGTTCATTTTAGCGCCTCCAGCTTCTTCCCATAGAAACCCATTATAACTTAAAACTCCATTTTAACCATGACAGATTATTCGAAAACAACCAATCTTTTTTCTGGTGACTCATATTGTCCTCGGAATACGTGAGAGGGCCGTGGAATTTCATTTACAGTTTTTATTTATTTTTAAATATTGTTTTGGAAAATGTAGCCGCCTCCATATTTGGGAAGGCCTACCCAAATGAATAAAACAATATTTTAAAAATCAATAAAAACTGTAAATGAAATTCCACGGCCCTCTCACGTATTCCTAGGACAATATCAGTCACCAGAAAAAAAAAGGTTGTTTTCGAATAATCTGTCATGGTTAAAATGGAGTTTTAAGTTATAATGGGTTTCTATGGGAAGGAGCTGGAGGCGCTAAAATGAACATCAAATATCTAAATACTGAAAGGAGTAACTTATAAACTGTCTGGTGTGTTCACATGAGACTGAGTAAACCATAAAATGACCAAAAGTTTTTTTGAAAGTGGAACACCCCTTTAAGGACACATTCTGTAACAGTATTTATTAATTTATTTTGCATTTTGTTTTTTTTTTTTTTTTTTTTGAGTTTATCTCGTTCCCAGAAGTTAGGAACTTGTGAGATAATATCACATTATTATTATTATTTAATTTGATGTCACACGTACATGTATTATTTACGCTATCATTTATAACACAAACAGTAGATGATGACTTGATGAAGCTCGGTCAATTCAATCGGGGAAGAGCAGGTTGGTTTTCAGTTTCCATGACAGATCATGCTTTGGACAAAGGTGCTATATAACGGTACCATATACAGTACATTTTCCTAAACTATTAGAATGATTATTAGTTGAAGTGCTGATCTGGAAGGTTTCAGATTAAAAGCTGGTGAGGTGATGATATTCCAGGGGAAATATCTCCAGGGGAAAAACAAACGCATCAAGGTTTACCTCCCCAAGTATGAAGTAAGAGCAAATTGAACCTTGTATCAATATGGTCAATAGTCCTACAGCATTGTGCTCAAGATTTATATGATTCTTCTATGCCCTCAGGGCCAATAAATCAGCTGAAGTCATTATCATCATTGACCATGGTTGAGATGGATTTCACAATGTCACGCCAGACTTCATTGCCACCCCAGTTACTGCTTACTGATGCATATGTCCCGACTCCCTAGCAATGACATCAGTACAACAACAGTTTTTTTTTTTCAGTTAAAGTACATAAAACTAAAAGACAGCACTTTGAAATGACAGTGGCCTTGGCGGTCATTCTCTGCATGTGGAGAACACACAGCTTTGAAGTAAGCAGTGTTGCCAGAGGAGCTTATTCCTTGCGCGAGCGGAGCGGGCGCAAGTAAGGCGTTTGGTGCGCAGTACTATAAAAATGCAATCCATTATTATTATTATTATTATTATTTGGTGTTCGTGTTTGTTTGGTGGCGGTCGGTCCCTCTGGGGACTATGATTGGCCAGTTTAGGTGAGGACGTAATGATGATGTGAGTAAGAGACCTTTAATAACTAATGTCATTAGTATTAGCTTGCTCCGCTCACCCACGAGTAGGCCATGGCCCTCTCGTGCACAATGTGCAAGTTTGCAGTCTGCCGACTCAATGCTGATCTAGTTCTGTCAATGCAGTCTTAAAAAATCTGAATGACTTTAGGTAGTTGGTTTCCAGATCTCCTGGTCTTAAGAGGCATTTATATTTGTATAAATATAATTTACTGTTATGGCTCCTTCTCCCATGTAAACATTTAAACAGTTAAAGACAGAGTTTACAATGTCACCTTGTTTCCATATTCAGTTAAATTCTGCTCCATTTCTATAACTATAGACATGGATGCATGGGTGAAACAAAATAATTGATCTGGTTCTCTACCAAAGAGAAACAGATTGACTTAGAGTTTGTATAACCCAAAAATGAACACTTGAGCTAATTTCCCGCCATGCCTATTACTATTAATTTGCATGGTGTTCAGAGACCAGCGAGTCAGCCTTACGACTCAGTCAGGCGTGTCTCAGATGCCCTCAGAGGGGGTCATAGGGGATCTCGAGCAGCACTGGGTGGGTTCCTCTCATTCTCAACATTCAGCATGGTCACGTCGCCTCCAGCTCGCATCAAGGAACCAGAGGGTGGGGCGGATCACGTTTTGACGTTGGAAAAACAAACCGCTAATATCCTGCTGGGTCATCATCTTCTCCCCCCACACAAACACGACCCGACAGTGACGATGGAGAAGGGAACTCGCGCCTGAGCAGGAATAACTAAGTAGAAGCAGATGCTTAACCCCCCGTGAAAAGCTTCCTAGCGGCTTGTGTTTGTGTTCTTGTGCATTCCTGCACACCACCCTGTGGTGGCGTCTCTGCTGGATGTCTGTCCAGCTGGAGCCAAGGACACCAACGGTGCTCTTAGAGAGTGTCAGAGAGGTCACCTTATTAAGGGCTTTCATTGGTCCCGGCTCTTCCTGAAACTGTAGACAGCTGTTAAACGGTGCCTTGTCATGCTGTCTCTAGTACACCCCCCCACCCACACACCCACTCACACACACACACACACTCACAAACACAGTAGTAGACACTGAAGGCTTGTGGAGCCCGGAAACTGCATTGAACTCCTCCCAGAAGTAGTGACATATGGTACAAGGCAGGGTGTCTAGGATGACACCCCTGTTAGTTTCTATTTTTCTTTTCTTTCCCTCCGTCTCTTATTTTTGGTTCTTTTAGAAATAAATCAGTGCATTTTGCCCAGGGAGGGAGGGGATGTACAAGCTCATCAAAAAAGGGTAACTGTGGAACTGTCTGTAGAGTCAAACTAAATGTAACGCCTCAACTCATATTCCAAGTGCTTTATCAGGGTGGCGGGTCCCCAGTTCAAATATAATTATTTAGGAGGGAGGTCACGGCCTGAAAACATTTGGCACCACTGTTTTAGCTTGAGTGAAATGTCCAAGGTTCACCTGCATGAACTTTGGATTACACACAGTACACACAAACATTGCATCTGTGTCCATGCCTCATATAGAGGCACTATATAGTCAGTGAATTCTGAATGTTACATTCGATATAGAAAATGCTCTGTAAGCATGTAGTGCATAAAGTGTAACAAAGACCAGCAAATGATGCAAAGCCCCCATTTTAAGGCATTTGTGCTGCTTTCTCTTAACAGATCCTACATCATACGTAATTGAGAAAGGCATAAATAATTATGAGGGGGCACGGTGGCACAGTGGTTAGTGCTGTCGCCTCACAGCTGGGTTCGGTTCCCGCTAGGGGCGCTGCTGTGGGTGTTGGCGGCGTGTCTGCTCCTCCGCGTCATCAGTGCCCATACCCGAGGCGGGGTTGATGAAAGGGCCTTTCTGTGTGGAGTTTGCATGTTCTCCCCGTGTCCCCTAGGGTAGATACCCTCACAAAACATGCAGTAATCCTGGGCACTGAACTACCTCCCCCTGGCCAGCCGGGGCGCCTGATGGAGGGGACTGGAACTGGTTGGAATAACGTGTTCCTTCCACGCGCTACGTCCAACCAGGGAAACTCCCCCCTGTCAGGTGAAAAGAAGGCAGCTTGGACTCCTCATGCATTGAAGGAAGCATGAGGCCAGTCCGCTGCCTCCCCAGGTTGGCAGAGGATGTGTAGAGCCCAGGATCACATTAGGAATTGGCACTGGGTGAAAAAATGGGTTACAAAATTGTGGGATAAAATATATATAAAAATAAAATAAAAAATAAAATAAATAATTATATGTAGTGCCACAGGACCCTGGCAGGGGGCTTGAGTGATCTTGAACAATCTATATGCTGAGAAATCAACTGTGACATGAGTGTTCACCCCGAGTTCAAGACACAGTTTCCTAAAGGGTTGTTCTGGTAAACGGAACCTGCAAGTAATTAAGTTACTTGGATTCGTCCCATTAGGGCCATTACAGTAATGTGATTTTATATTCTATGGCAGATTCAGAATGAATCATGACTTCATCTTGGGTGTTGTGCAGCTCCCAGCAGGGGGTCCAGCCAGCTTAGTTATGATCTGTGCTTTGAAGATGCACGCTGCTGTAAATCTGGCATGATGTAGGACAGTGGGATATGCTTTCTGAGCAATACTCAACAAAGGATAGCAGTTGTGTGGAAAATATTGTTCTACTTGGACGATGTCAGGCTAACGTTTCTTTTGGAGCTTGCACTGTAGTCTTAATTGTCCAGCAAATGCATTTACATGAATATAACACTTGAGTTCCAAAAGAAGCAGTTACTGAGCAGTGGCCTTTCCTGTCTGCCTTCAGCTTATTATCAAATAAAGCAGTGGTTTTCAAGCATTTTCATACCAGGGCTCACTATTTAGTCTGCATTTTATCCACGGACATCTCTTTGATGTTGAGCTTAGTCTCTCGGACTCAAAACTAAGGATTTTCAAGTTTTTGTCTGCAATTTACGAGAGATAACTGGCAAAACGTTAAAATAGCAATTCAATTCTGCATTTTCAACTGTGTAGATTATTGAAAATTAAGTCATTCAAATGTTTAATATAATTTAACTCTTGAGAGCGTAAAATGAAACCAAATGGACCCTCACAGGTCCATTTGGTTTCATTTTACGCTCTCAAGAGTTACAGATCTATAAGGGTCCATTTGGGTCATCAACGGTCCATCATTTAGCCGAGGACCACCTGGAATCCTCTCAGGGACCACTGGTGGTCCCCGGACAACTGGTTGAAAACCGCTGAAATAAAGCAACAGCATGAAAATGCTGTTTAAAAAAATAATGTGTAGCCCTAAATAGATATCTGAGCAGCGGTGCTGATTTCCTCCATAGAGTAGACAGTAGCATATATACCCCAGAGAAAGCACAGTTGTTGAACACAGACAGAGTGGGGTGGTGGTGAGTGGGAAGCGGGAGCCCTGGATTTTGTGCTAAATATATACAGTATACTCTTTATGTAATGTGTGTCATGGTGCTGGTTGGTGTTTGGATGGTATTATATTTTTAGTAGGCTGACAGCATGGCTCGGATGTGTTGGATTCTTTGGTCTGTGATGTTGTGCTGTGCTCTAAAACGGGAGACACACAGTGGACCTTAATGGCTCTCTGTGTGTTGTTTACAATTTTACTCTTTCAAAGTTAAATGAACACTCAGGATTCTTCTGTGTAGTGCTTTGCCTCAGCTTTGAATTCACAGAAGTGCAATAGGCTACGGCTACGCAATTCATCTGCTAGTCTGTCTAGTAGTGTTTGGAGTGGAATGTTAACATTATGCCTGTATCCCTCAGAAATGCAAAATAGCTCTCATTTCATTTATCTTGCTTTTAGGAGGTTTGTTTATTGAAGAGCAATTCATAAGCTTGGGTTTGGCTTTGAAGGCTATAAAAGTGCATGATAATTACTAAAACCACACATGGCATAATGCTCATTTATTTCTCTTGTGAGGTAATGGAACACGCAGACACGTGTGCACGTGGACACACGCACGCACATGCACACACACACACACACACACACACACACGCACACACACACACACACACACACACACACACACACACACACACACACACACACACACACACACACACACACACACACATTGGTGTCCATGCTCACATGCATGTGTTAATGGCAGGGGGCATGCCGAGGTGGGGATAGTATTAGGAATGCTTTTAACTACTGTTACCCTAACTAGAACTGCAATCTGACGAGTGCAAACTTGCACATTGCACACAGTGCGCGAGCAGAGCGAGCAACCACAGAGCAACACCAACTTAACTACACCACCATTATATCATCACCCAAACCAACCAAACAGAGTCCACCAGTGAGCAAACAAGAGTATCAATCTTGGCATCCTATAACTGTAACTGTTCAGTCACATTGATACTGGCAAAACTGGTGGAAGTTCTTGTTAGTGGTTTGTTGTTTCGTTTTTGACCTGTATTTGAAGTCATTACGAGCAGGATCAGTATTACGGTTGTGCAGTTTGCTGAATTAAAAAGGTTGGTTTACTGAGGTTCCAGCATACAGCAGCCAATTTATGCGCTGCAGTCTAATCTATTGTCTACTCTACTACTGTATCATCTAAGTGATTTTATTTTAACCATTACACTATGTCATGGTGTGACAGAAACTAATAATGAACAAACTTAAATTTAACACATACATAAACATTGCAGAACAACGCGTTGTAAGCTTGCAGATCAACTATTTCTTTTCTGCACGTGCTCCGCTGTAGCCTATGGCAAGGTATAAATAATCCCAGCTTGGGAACGGAGAGGACTGGAGCAGACGTTCTTTCAAATCACGTTATTAGCATGATGATCCACTGAGTTTAGTTGACGGTGTACAGAGAGTTGCACACAAGACTGTCTGATAAATCAGACAGATGGATCATTGAAACCAGTTTTATTTGATGCTGCCATCTCCTGCTTCCATAAATAATAATCATAGCACCCAACGCTCTCAGCTGAAACGATTGGGTTGGTTTAGCCGACAAAAAAACCTGTGATGATATAATTAAACCGTATCAAACGGTAAATCCGAAATATTGCCCAATCCTAATCAGTATTGCTGTTTGATCTCCCAGGGGTAAAAGTGACACACATATTTTGCTGGAGGTCCAAAACCAAGAAAGACTCAGGAACTACTAGTAAAATCCTTCTAATAAAACAGTTTACCATATTATACTACTTCTCCTGTGGTTCTTTAGAGTAATACGAGTGTTCCCATGCAGTGAGGGTCCCTGTGGCTCTTTAGGAGGCTGTATTTTGTGTTATGGTTGTTTTTGTCAGTTGTCTGAGTTGAATGACTTATTACTTACGCTAGCAGAGCGAGCACAAGTACTGCGATTGGTTTGTGGTGGTCTTGATGCTCGGCCTGACTCAGTCGGAAGTGATTCTCGAGCATAAATTCTCGTCTAGTATGGTAGAAAAGACACACACACACACACACACACACACACACACACACACACACACACACCGTGTGTGTGCGTGCATCCAAAGCATGGTAAAAATAGGGGTATAGGTGGACTGGCTGGTGTATGACTCCTGGCTTGATTTTGGCCTCCAGTCCGGCCCTGTCAAACTCGAGGCATAAGTTTACAGTACATTGTGCTGCCCATCGTTGTGAGCCTGTAAGCTACTGATATGAGATTTGCAAACCATGAATCTTATGCCATAATGCCACATAACAATGGGATGTTGCTGTGTATAATACAGCCACATTACTACAGCTACAGCTTTCCTTGGGACTCCAGGGTGTCCAGAACAACATGGGCTCTCATGCTTAGTAACTGCAAAGTGGATGCCTGTAACTTTGATACTGGCTATAACAAACGGATAACATGATATTGATAATTAATGGGCTATCATGAAAGAGCACAGACCCTAATTTAATCCATATTTGGTGTAGGCCTGTAACCTAGCTATATAAGCCTCCTATTATGATAAAAGGTATATATTTCAGTTGCCTATGTAGATTCATCAACTGTATTCTGCCTTTTTTGCCTTTTTCTGGTCACTTTTTCGAGCTTCGCTTTTTGTCAGTGTGTATGTAGAGCGTTAGATCTATGGTATGTTGTATGTGGCCTGAATCAGAGCCCTGACTCCTCATTAATCTGCCCTATTAGCCATGACCAGACCAGTGCTGGGAAAGTACTAAAATGTACTAAAATAAAGATAATAGTGCATTTTTTTAAAGTAATAGGGTGGAATTGAATTAAAGAACAAAAGTACCATTATCAAAATGTACTTAGATTACCAAAAGTAGGAAGTACTGATTTAACAGGAAAAAAAAAAAAAAACAACTCACAAAACCTTTAAAGGAGATTATAGGAGGGGCGAGTGCCCCTCAAAAAATGAAATACGAACATAGTTACCTGAATGAGTAAATGTACTTAGTTACAGTGACATTCCACCCCTGGACCAGACACTGCTAAGCACAACCCATCCCCTCTGGCTTGTCACTGTTGGAAAATGATGAGGTGAGAGACCTTTTGTAATGTGAGTCCAGAACACAGTGAACCAGCGTTTTCTCAGCATCTGTCAATAGTTGTGGAGACGGGACAAACTCCCATCCCTCACACATTACAGTATAGTTGAAGCTGCACTTCCAGGCCTTGCTGGGATACAACGGCAACGCTTGCAATTGCATGGAATACCAAGTCTTGATTACTTAAAGACTTTCGAAAGAGATAGAATATACGGTAGTTTAGGCCTGCATTCGACCCAATGAATGGTGTAAGGAAAATATCAAGGATTGGATTAATAAGAACATGGAACTGGCTGACTGCAATAATTAGTTTCCCCTGCTATTAGTAGCATTTTAATCTGTCCTCCTTGCTAAGTGAAGCCTCCATCATAGCCTCCAACAATTGGTAGATTTCACACTTAGTGTAACTTCATTGCTGGCTTACTTTGAAAATGTGACAATTTAAACCGGCGCCAGCATCACCAAATTCATGCCGAGTCTCACAATAAATATCCTATAGCCTTTGTGGGTTACTGCAAGTGAGTGGAACAGTTGTTCCACATGTAAATGAATGGTCAAAATCCCACACATAAAGTGCTTAATGTAGGTCTTGTAGCTCTGAAAACAGTTGGCACAACTTTTGCACGTAACTATAGCATAGCATCCCACAAGCTTAGTTTTGGGCTTACAGTTGGCAGTCTTTTCATGTAGCCTTCGGCCAACACATTTAAGCGAGCTAATACACCCGCTAATTAGACCACTCCTCCCCACACCCTCTGACACCATATGCCTGGAATCACGGGCCTTGTCTTGCTGGCTACAGCTGAAAATATTTGGAAATAAAATAAACAGACTCCCAGTTTAGAAAAACCTGGTTGTAATAAACGGTCTTTCTCGACAGTGCAGGGTGGGGTGGGGGTTAATAAAAGTACGAGGTTTCAAATGTTAGCCGACCTGGTGTTGTCCGCCCAGTCCGGAGAGTCACTCAGCATGCCTACGGTCTCAAGTTTGACATTCCCTAACTGAGTGCTGGTTTCCAAACGTTTTAGCTCGAGACCCATGAGAGTTATCTGCCAGAGAGTTCCCAAACTAGTGAAAATAGCTGACAGAGTAGAGTCTGCTTTCACAACTTATTGAAACGGCAACACATTTTTAGTATTTACAACATATTTGTGAAATTATTTAGAAAAATGTCTTAATTTGTTTGTTTGTTTTGATTCATGAGAATGTAAAATATTATTTTTCATTTTTAAATAATTACAAACTAAATGTAGGTTAGGAAACAAAATACAAACAAAAACAAAAAAACCTATGTACTCGCAAGAGTCACATCTCATGAAAATGTACCTGCAAACCACACATTTTGTACCGACACAAACTCTTGTGTGTGCAAATCTAGCTCCCTCAGGAAACCTCTGGGATGGGGTTGAATTGTGCCCAACTCTGGATCACCTCCAGTTTGCACACTTGCAGGCACAGTTATACTCTTTTCTCTATTCTGTTCCCTGTGGAGCTTGGGAAGTTAGCCAACCCCAGTTCTCCTTTTTCCGCAAGACTGGGACTGAAGAGGCTAGAATGGCAGTAGTGAAGTTGCACTTGAAACCCACTGGGAAGGGACGCTCTCCCCGGGGCTCTATTGTCAAGAAGTTGAGCGATGAACCTGAATCGGCCGCTGAGGAAGAATGATGAAATGTTGAAATAAGATTGGTGCTACAGTACCACACCCAGAGCTGTAATGGAAAACGCCACTTGAACAATGAACATAAAATTCACATGCAGTACAGTAAATTAGCTGACAGATGCATGTGTAGTTAGTTAGTGTGTACTTGTGCATGTGTGTGTCGGTATCATGTATGCGTAATTGTGTATGTGGACTCGTGCAGTGACCCACTCCTCAAACATGCATCACAAGATCAGACTCGGTCATTGACAAAACAACTTCATTAAGAAAATATTGTGCTGTTCAGTTTTCTTCTGTACTTACTGCCTAAACACAAGATCCTTGATCCCCACTGCTCTACCTCCTGAGCCAGTGACTGAATGGGGTATTTGATTCACACTTTGTGGGGCTGTCTTTTTCTGAGCTCTGACGGCCAAAAGTACTATGTAATGAAGAGATACTCAAAGGTAGTTTTAGGAGGTTATGATTGCATTTGCTGTGCATTGCAATTACAGTGACTGAAGGTTTCCTGAGTAAAGGTGAGAGCAGGGTTGTGTCAAGCCAAGGCAAAAGTGACTTTACCGGTACTTACAGTTTCTTGAAATAGCTGTAACTGAATAACTGTTGGCCATATACTACAGTATCGTATGACAGTGAGAGGAAAAGTTCAGTCTATGAAATTAATATTATTGTCCTGTAATAGTTAGAACGCTTAGACTATTAGTATTATTTTAATATGTTGTTGTTGAGTGAAGACTATACACCATGTTCTGACCGACTTGTGTATATCTTGGCATCAATACATTGTTTTTTGTCACTCAGCTCAATGCTAAATGGATTTGCAAAGACCACTGTTTCAACCATTTGGCAAACAATTTGTATCTATTTTACTGTGCCATGTGACAAATCACTGCATAGCATTTCATAGTACAAAATGCATTTAATCCAAACTTGTGCCTTGTTCGTACCATTGGATCAATGGCACCAGTGCCTTCAATCCTGGCCTCCCTCTATTCTATTCTTCCTTTTGCTTTTGTCCCAATGGGGAGGATTAGAGATTGTTCTTTCTGAAAAACATATATGAAATAAAAAATGTTTTGCAGCTGTGAAGGAGTGAATGTTTTTGTCACTTCCTTTCATAATTAAACCATGTACCAACTTGACAGCAATAAATACTCAGACCTTTAGCTGCAACATATATTATGAAGTACATGTTGTCGATAATAGTTTGATAAGAATTCACAGAAAATAAATCATGAATTCATATCAGCAGACTATATGAATTGTGTCTAGAATAATATGTAACTTTCTCGCATGTGTTCTTTGATTTGAGCCATGTTAAAGTCTGCATTATTCATTGGATAAAAAGGAACTGAGCTTGCTGGCTTTTCATGGTTTGTTTTGGCTACACAATTATGACACCCATGGTATTCAAGTTTCACCCAAAGGCTCAAAGCTGTCTTTGATCAGCATGTATGATAATTCTGGTGTCAAACAAGTATTAACTACATCAAGAGTAAGAAGTTGTCACTCACTCCTACAGTCAGCTACTTACTCTTTAAACAAGATAAAAAAAATATAAGAATTCACTCATTTATTATTGCAAGAATGATGGCTTCCATTATCGTATTGCAACTTTTCAGGAATAGAAAGCCTGCAGTTTCTATTAGTGTGGATTCACCATCGATGATGCGCTTGACAGCCCAGAGCCCTCCTCTGAGACACAGGAGAAAATGTGGCATTTCATCATTAATATTAATGAGGACTAATTATGTGAAGGCAGGTTGAAAAGTGGTGAAGTGGTCCAAATATCCACACAGGTTGACAAAATAATATTCTGTGTACTTTGTTTTATATTGTGCAAATCCATAAACATTGTACCGGAAATATTGCTGTGCCACATGAATTGTTAACGAGACATTCTGATTGGGTCTAAATATATCGGTATGTACATACAGTACAGCACTCTTCAAAAGAAAAGCCTAGGCCCCTCTGCGTTGCAATTAGTCACTAATGTTCTGCTCAACACGTGCTCTTTTGTGTTATGAAAACATGTCTGGTGGCCATATGTAGCTTCTCTCCTCTGCACACTGAGCGCACATTCCATTCACATTCCACTAGCATCATGACTTTATGATATTAGGAAGGAATGATATGGAATGTCCCCATCCTCTAACCACATAATAATATTTACACGCCACCCCGTTCTTTTCTGATTATCGTTTTCCATCGCTTCCCTTCAACCATCCATTCTTTTCTGCCGTGCAGGACGCCTGCGGGGATGGGAGATGATGGAGGACAAAGGCCCTCGCGTAGCCGACTACTTTGTGGTGGCGGGACTGACGGATGCGTCCACGCCGCTGGACCAGGCGGTCCACTTCGACGACGCGTGCCACAAGACGGCGCGGCCCAAGGCGCCCATCACGGACGTGGCGGTGGTGATCCGCTCGCTGGGCGAGGAGGTGCCGCCGGGATACACCTGCATTGAGAGCACGCCCAGCGGACTGTCGGCCGACCTCAACAACGGCGGCCTTATGGCGCCCCAGATCTTCGTGTGCTACAGGCGGGGCCGTGACAAGCCACCGCTCACTGACCTGGGGTGAGTGCCTTGAATGTTTTTTTAAGGCACTGGCTAATTTAGGTATTTCAGTAAAAGTGAAAAAATCCCAACACAAGAAAGCATGTGGGCATGGTAGTTCCTTTGGTGCCAGCAGAGACACACCTGAATTTCCATAATCCAGCATAAAGAAGCGTTTTGGGAAATCTGGTCTTATTTCCCATCCACCAGCTGTCTAAAAAACAGGAAGAGAAGCCAGTGTCCAGCATCTTTATGCCACACATGGAAGGTCAGATGTGCTCATACCGTTTGACTGCCTCTGGCTTGGCCACGAGCTACAAAGAACACAATTCATTTTCAACAAAGCCCTGCCCTCTCCCACTTATAGACACTCCCACTTGAACACTATCCAGCTGGGCTCGCATTCATTCTAATGTAAAGGTCATGAATTTTAGGCTGAATCAATGTTTTATCATATAGGAAAACTATTGGTTTGCTTAACCTAGTGTGCTACAGAGGGAGAGTGGCTCTCATCTCACTGCAAAGCGGGTGTCTATATGGGTTATAGTTCCAAACATTGGAACGATTGAGATACAATGACCACTTACACAATCCATTGTTACAATGGGAATCAACGCCAGTGTCGCCACTGTGGCTCAACCCACGTTATGCTTAGCTGTGATTGGACCATATCAATTTGGGGAGGGGCTAAGCTAGGAACCTGGTAAGGCACCAGTGACCCCTACAGGTTGGTTGGTTGTTCAGCATAGAGCAAAAGTGGGAGAACTAGTACTGCATGTTCCTCCACACAAATGACATCCTCCTAAGGAAACACCTTACTGTCAGTAAAAAAAAGAAGCAAGGTGCACAAGACATTTGGTGCTGATTGAATCAATAGCTTTGAGGATTAACTGCAAGCACGGACACATGCATGCAGACAGGC